>JAMWYP010000257.1:0-685328 GCA_025563575.1 Acacia pycnantha | reverse complement strand
ATCCATTAGTTCTTTAAGCATAAACCATTGAATAAAGACTAACCGTACTATGTTAACAATCTGTAAGATATTGATGATGTGGGTCTGATTAGGCATAAATGAGTCCACATAGGCTATGACTGGACTATTTTAACTGTGGGGTGGCATTTTGGCGGAAGAACAATGGCGGGGCCATCAATAGCAGAGGAGGCCGTGGGGAAGAGAAGCAAGCAACATCATTAGACCTTTCTTCTTGAACAAAATAGCCTCTAAATTTCCCAGCAGCACATTGGCAAATTGATCCACACATATAACTATATTATCCACTGGAATGTACATTAAAAATTCCGTCAAGAATGAGTGTAAAACTAAACAAAAAAAAGCTTTTTATTTATTAAAAATTGGATATGTTATTATAATCCTCCCACCGGCTCATTGCTCCAAATAGGATGCCGATAAAGCTTTGCCTTTTGACTTAGAAGCAGATTGTGAGGTCGTCAAAATTGGGGATAAAGCTTTAGGGCCGGTTTGGTACAAGGAATTAGTGGGGAGGGAAATGAACTTTGGCAAGTTCCTCCGTTTGGTATAAATTTTGCATAAATCTTTCAAGGAACCCAAGTTCCCCGGCCCACCAATATTCCTTTATATGTGGGAAGATCAGATGCCACCAAAAATGGTGGGATCTCAAGTTCCCACGTCATTGTTCACATTTTTGGACAAATTTACCTTTGAAATTCAAACTTGGCGGGAACTTCAAATTTGGTGGGAAAGTTTGAACTTGGCGGGAAAGTTCGAATTTGGCGAATTTTTTTTTAACATGAGTTCGAACTTAACAAGATCATATTTTTTAAAAATATATTTAGCAAAAAAAAATATTTTTATTTTTTATTTTGAATTAATTTCTTTTAAGGGTAAAATAGACATTTCCTAATTCTTTACCAACTACCACCCTTTCATTTTCTTCCGACCAAACAATTCATCTTTTTTCAAGTCATTTTCCCTCATATTTCAAATCTTCCTTTTCCTTCTTTTCCCTCTTCGAAGTTCCTTTCCCTCCTCAAATTTTCCTTGTACCAAATGGCCCCTTAGATGTAGAGGATGCCGATATTCTCCTCCTCCACGGCCTTATCAACGTCGATGGTTGGTTGGGGACCTTCTATTCTACCATGGCCTCCTTTGCGACTGTTGACCCAGCCACTGCTCTCCCACAAAAATGCCTTAACCCGACTGAATGGTGGAAGTAGTCCCTACGTGGACTCAGTCACAGTAGTGTAGTCATAGTCTATGTGGACTCACTTCTGCCTAATCAGAGCCTCATCATCAATGTCTAAAAAATTTGTAACATTGTTAGTCTTTATTTAAAGGTTTTATGCTAAAAGGACTAACGGAATAACTGAGTAAACTTCAAGCTCAAGGTCCCCAAAAAAAAAAAAAACTTAAGGATCTAATTCAAAACTTAAGGAAATCAAAAGGACTCGGGAATTAGTTTTCCCTTAATTATTTGATGCTCAAATTTAATCCCTCGGGATTAAAGGGAATGAAGTGAGGATGATCTAGTGATTTGTAGTTTTTGAAATTGAATTATATTCATATGACACACTTTTTATACCATATTCTCAAAGCTTATGAAATGAGACAACTTTTATGAAGTAGCCAACGCCACATAAATTAACCCAATATTCTAACAGCATATATGAATTGAAGAAGGTGTAGAGATGACCTTTAAATGCTAATAAAATTGTTTTACATAAATAATAGGTATTGGCAATGAGCTATTTATAGAAAATGCACAAGTGTAGCAATGATACATGTGCAATGAAGAGAGGCACGCAATGATAAACAAAATGACACATAGCCCATTCTAGAAGATGCATTTGGGCCGGAGAATTAAATGGGCCCGAGTCTAAGCAAATAGGGCTTTATTTGATTTTGCTCTTATATGACTACCGCAGAAAGCAAAACCACAAGCAATAAAATCATTATATTATACCATTAGATTAATTGTAAGGGCAAGATTTGTTGGATTCAATTAAATGTAAAACGCTCCAATACATTGAATTTATATACATGAAATAGGCGTATGCTCATTAAATAACCACAATATTTACAAACCTCAACTTTCAAACCCTAGGTCTCCTTATTTTACATATATATATCACATAAGCTTTCAGAAGCAGCCGTCAAATTTTATTCAGAGCATACGATTTCTCTTTAGTTTTAATGACTCAAGATTTAAATCCATAGAAGTTTTGGATGATCAAGAAGAAGAAGATGATGATCAAGTGCAAGATAAGAGGACAACTTATGACTTGCATGAATAAGATCAGATCAACAGAATACCAAAAGGTATATATAAATTCACCATCACATTTCTTATTCATATAATCTTTCAAATCCGCATCCATAGCATCATTGTTTCTCTCACATGCTTATTATGAGTTAGACCTAAATCAATGAAATCAACAATTGTTTTGAGTTTTATTTACATTTTTTAGGTTTCTATTGGGGTTTTAGGCTTATGAATTACTATATGAAAGTTGTAAGTAACTAATATTTCCAGCTTTATCATTTATACGTGTGTATAGCATCTCATTAACATAAATATAGACTTACAAAGAAGGTACCTGAGTTGTTCTTGTGTATAGTATGACTTTTATAGTTTTCCTTACATTAAAAGTTGTGTGATTGAGAAAACAAATGAATGTTAAGCTAAACCAAACTAAATAGTTCGACCAAAAAAATTGGCATATCGTATGGTCCATCAATTTGTATGCTTTTTGGCCCTATTTTCAATGAAATTTTATTCATTTATGAAGTTTAGATTTAGTTGCATAAAAAATTATACCTGACTGTTGGCCACTCAGACACTTCCATTTTGGAAAATTAGTTTTGTTGGTTCTGTTGAATGGTTAAGGGCGGAGGGTTAGCCTTCTAGTCCCCTCACCAAAGTTTTCAATTTTTAGTATATTTTATAGGTGCTATTTATGCATTTTTGTCGTAAAAATATATGCAAACTTAATATATTATATTTGCTTCCCTATATTAGTCCCTACAATATAAAATTTAATTCACTCCGCTCCTAGTTCTGATGTAAGTATCTATATTGGTATTGTACAAGCAATCTATCCCATTTCTTTTATTTAAGTATTTTTTTGATTTACTTTTTGTAATCATTTTCATTCTTGCGTCATTCATTTTGAATATCTTTGAATTAATGTCCTTAATTTTTTCCTTGTGCATAATGCTAAGCCATAAGATTCATATTTTTTTGTTTTGTTTTTTTAGTATTAAGATGAGGCTCTGGAAGCTGTAAGTAACATATATTTCTCATCCAGACCCATTTTGGACAGTTTCTTTTGTTGGTTCTGTTCAATAGTTAAGGGAGGAGGGCTTGCTTGTTAGTCCTCTCCCCAAGTTCTTATTTTTAAATATTTTAGCATTATATAGGTTTTATAATGCTCAACTAGATTACACATGTTATTTAAAATACATAGCTAGGTAGGAAAATATTGATAACATTAAAAAAATATCATTTTTTCTAGGCATGTTCTTTAAAATATCTTGTCCAAATGTGGACATGGTGGAAACATGGAACAAAAACGGGGGATATGATGGTGAACTTTGTATTAGGTAATTTTTTTCTATAGTAGATTAAAGTTCCAAATTAAATATAATTGTTTTCCATATATTAGTTCTAAATATAAGCACAATTTGAGATTTTGTGTAATCTCTTCGTCAATGTAAATACAGAATAGAAAAATGTTAGCCAAAAAAAAAAAAAAAACAGAAAAGAAAAGAAAAGAAAAAGTTGGCCACTCTTTTTTTCTGGACACAACGAAGCAGTTGGTCCTTCTTCACCTGCGTAAAAGCAGATGTAGCTCATTATTTGCAAAGTACCTCAAGTTCGTATTTGATTTATGATGAGTACTTAATCATCTAAGGAAACCTTCTATACTTTTATCTTTTATTCTTTGGTTATTTGCTTATAGCATGCATCTTCGTATCGTGTCATCGTTTATAATTTTTTATAAGAATGGTGATGAATAGCATATATCATATTATATATCAATCTCATGGACTAATAAAGGATCTAATCAGGGGTATATGATATAGAAACTCTGTATATATCTAGTTTGTTCCAACCAATTAAATGGTTCATTCGCTTTAAACTATAACAATATCCACATGACCATTGATGTTTAATTTTTTAAATGATATTTTGTTTCCAAGTGTAGGCAAGTTTTGGCTTCTCGTGTGACCACGCCATGCGCCCATAATTTTTGTAAGACATGTTTAGAAGGAACATTCGCTGGCGTACCTTTCATGAGAGAGAGAAACATATGTGGAAGGTCACGTCGTTCGCAAAAGAATGTGCAAAAATGTGCTGCTTGCCCTACCAATATTTCTAATTTTCTTCAAAATGTTCAGGTTTGTCAAGCATCATTTGCTCTCAACATCTTGAATTTAAAGAACTTGTTTTCTAAACCCATCTGGATGCTTGCTTGTTATAACAGATTAACAGGGAGTTGATAAGTTTAATTGACTCACTGAAGGAATTGGCTGAACAGAAAAGAGATTCAGAGGACTTGATGTTTGAGAATTGTTTTGGGAAAAAAGCGGACTACATCAAAACAGATGTCGGGGAGGATGAAGAAATTGATTCAGATGAATGTAGCAAAGAAAATGAACAGGAGCAGTAATGTTGTCAAACTATGGCGATCGCATAGAATTGGATCAGGCAAGGAAAAACTACATGTGCCAAGTGTAGTTGTGTAATCCTTCTCAAAGTGGCAAGCGAGATTTGTATTAATTTTGCTCTTATAAGTTCAATTCGTATGATGAAAAGCTTCCAAAGTTAATGTCTTTAGACAAAATTCGGAACCATTTTGTACATAACCAAGATAGGCAAAACAACACATACACAACTGTTCTGTTTAGATTGACAGAGATGTCTAGCCTGTTGGACTAGTATGTTAATCTTGAATCAAATAACTCTCTCCTAGGTATCTATGGATTAGATACCTATGAGTATAGCAGACCACTATGCACGATAAGAACTAAACGGCTTTCACCAAAGGAGGTGATGTGTGTGCACAGTGACGGCATAATAGTAATCGAGAGAGAATGATCAAACCTCTAGGGTTTACCTCTTATTTATAGAGTTTACCTGGGTTAGAGTTTGGAATTATGGGCATTTGCACCTTCAAGCCCAAGTGCTATCTGTCATATCTAGGTCACGTCACTACTACAAAAAATAGGTATTACTTCTGTAAAGGACATCCTATTTTTAAAATGGGTAGTAAAATATGGACGCGGTGGCAATTTCGTAATTAGGAGGAGAAAATTTGATATATAAGACGTCCTAATATTTTCTAGGAAGCGAAAATTGTACTTAAAACGTCCTAGTTCTATATTAGGACGTCTAAAGTGGCCCAAAATATGTGGGTTTGGGCTTTTTGACTTCTAATAATTATAATTAGACGTTATAATTTCGCCCTAAAGTTATTTCATTCGCGCGTCTTCACTCTCTAACTCTTCTAATCCGTGCAGTGCGTCCTCCTCCGATCCGCGAAATTCATCGCTCTCAGCTCCATCGTCCTTCAATTCGGCCTGTCTCCCACTCCCACCGTCCTCCTTCCCTCCTCTCTCATAACCGTCGACGACCTCCGCCGTGACCCCCATCCCCCTCTCGCTTGCGTAGGTCTGTCTCAGCCCTCTGAAGTTCGCCGCTCTCCACATCGTCTCACTACTGCTGCCGTCACTCCTCTGCAATCAGTAGCGCTGCCCTCAAAGAAAATTTTCCAGGCTTAAACTCTCCACATCGTCTCACATCGTCCAGGTACTGCTGCTGCTACTGAGATTAGATTATTTAATTTTATCGATTATGGACTGTGTATGATTTCAATTTCAATTTGGGGTTTTTTTCTTTCCTACTTCTGGGTAATAAGAATAATCAAAAGTCCAGTAACAGAAATACCATTCCTTGGGTTATATATCGAAAGATTAAACTTAAAAAAGGTTTTAAAAAATGTAGTTTGTATCTGTTTCAAAAATTTTCTGCTAGATTTGGCCAGCCACAAATGAGTGACTTCAAGAATGAGGTTTGTATATGCTCTGAATCTGATGCATCTGTTTCTGGTCCTGTTGTGGATGGGGTTTGATTTTATTTCTTTCTTATTGGTTACAATTACATTACTGCTTCGACCTGGTCAAAAGCTACCTCAAAAGAAATTTGCCGATTTTTCAAATTTCATTCATGGTGGTCCCTAGTTTGGCATGATCCACTCCCTCGGCCTAACCAATACTGAAAATATATCAACAAGCGTCCAAATTGTTGGAGAACCATTGATCCCCCGATTTGAAAAGGAATGGGACAATTAATAGTTTATTACTATTTCCCCCATTTATATTTATTTCAGCAGGAGCCACTTTTGGTGTTCCCTGTCCATCAATCAGTACGTGGATTCTACTCCCCCATCAATGCCCCCCCACCCTTTTCATAAATCTGGGTTCATAAAATTCCCCCATTTATATTTTACCTTTTCCTTCTTATTTATTGCTTTGACTATGCCCTTTGATTTTTGTCTTGTATCATTGGCTATGTTTAGATTTGTGGATGTGCTTCTCTGAATTCTAGAAAGAGACCAGTATATAGAGGAGATTGATTTACAGTATTGGAGTTGGATATACGTTAGTTGCAGAATTTCCCATGTGGTTTTATTTTTTTTTTTCTCCTAGTTTATGATTAGTTGAATGATGTTGATACTACCTTTCTTTTTATAGTTTAGGGATATGTGGAAGTATGGCCTATGGTAAAATCCAGATTTTGTGCAGTGTTTGTAAGCTTCTTTTGTTCATGTTCCATAATTGTCCTGCCTAAAGTGTTGTAGTTATTTGATTCCCGCCTCATCATCTATTGGGAATTTGACGCATTCTGGGTCTTTGTTGTATTTGGATGTAGGTTCAGAAAATTCAGATATTAACACCAAATATTGGCGTTGTTTACAGGTGTATTCAACATTACATTTTTCTATCATTTTGATTTATTTCTTCATTAGTGAGAATTGTTTCCAAGTGTCATTTTTAAGGAATAAACTCTAAAAATAACTCATGAGGTAAAGTCAAAAATAATAATTCATATCATTAAGTTTTTCCTTTTGTGTTCTCCATAAACAAGCGCTTGACCAGTCATTATTTCTCATTGCATTTGAGCTTGTTAGAAACTTAAGTTGGTTAATTCTTCTTAAATGAATTATTATCTTGATTCTTTTCTCTCCTTAACATAAATTTTCAATATGTTGTTCAGTGGCATGGATCCTGATGTTCAAATACTAGTTCGAAGATGTAGGAAGTAAGCAACCATGCATAATCATTTTCTAGTTCAAATTTTCGGTTCCCTTATCTTCTCTTGTCCCCATATACAATACATAACTTGCTTAGTTGGGTCCTGTCATTTAATTTCTTTAGCTTTTTCATCTAGAATAGTTGAATTCTAAGGAATTTTGTTTTTATAATGTTTCTCAAATATGGCACCTGTCATTCCTTATGCAAACATACAGTTGAGCGATCTGAAAGATGGGATAAAATTGTAGAATAATTCCATTGATTGCTTGAGTCCATCAATAAACATGATTTATCAAGAGTAACAACTAACACATAATTGTTATGATTTCTTGTACCAACTGTTTACCTTCTTTTTTCTGGTCTTTTTTTTGGGGGGCGGAGGGTGGTGGTGATGAGAATGGAGCATAATTTGTCCTGCAGGGAAACAAAAATAAAAAGAGAAAAAAGATTATTATTAGAAAAAAGAGCCTGGAAGAGTGGAAGGTGCATGCATCAAAGCTGTTCAATATCTTACTACCAAACAGTGATCCCATGAAACAATAATGTGATTATGCATGTATCTCCAAGTAAAACCCCAAACACTATAACATGTGTAAGGAAACAGTTCTCTTGAAAGTGCAAGCATTCTAGTTTATATTTTTGCATGTATTAGGAAAAAATATTGTGATTGAGTATATATGATTATCTTTACCACTTCATGTATCTCCTGTTTGCTTTTAGTGGATTCTCCAATGGTCCTTTTTTGAAGTGTAGTTTTTATCTGATGCATTATATTTGATGGAAATTGCAGGAACCAATCCGTGTAACTCAACTGGTGAGGGAAATTGCTCTTTGTCATGAAGGAATTTACTCCGTGCAGGTAATTGATTTTTCTTTTCATTTTTGTAAACGGTATTTAATTTGATTCAGACCATATATATGGGTTGACTTTATTTAATTCAATATTAGAACTTGAAACATGAACTATGATTTAGCACCAACTTGGTTGATCATAACGCATGTGGGTCATATTCATTGCTCGGACTTTGAGGATTCATGGGTCATATTCATTGCTAGTAATAGTGCGAAGCACATGAAGTTTTGGTGACTTGCTGACATACTGGAGAATATCTTTGTCCAGAATGTGGAAGCTAAGAAGCAGGTCAAATTTTTCCATGGTTGCGTAGCTTCTGCTTTTGCTGAAAGGGATCATGCAATAATGGAGGTTACAATAGTTACCATTTTTCAATCGAAAATTGTTTTCCGTTCTATTGGTGCATTATATGTTGTAAACCTGTAATACCTAATGTTACGAGTCTAAGTGGCTGCTAACAGGCTGAAAAGGCCAAGGAAAAGGAGGATTCAATGTCACAGCTAATTAATCCAATCCAGAAGAGGTATTTACAATTCTTCAACTACTTGAATTCTTGTCAACTTTAGTAAATAATCATTCAAGAAAAAATGAAGGAAACATTTGGACTCCTTTAGTGTGGGAAAAGATTTTATGTTTTCATTTCCTTTTATCTGATGATGATGCCCTGGTTGCCTGATTTTGTAAATTGTGTAGCAAAGAAGTAATGAGGATTGAGGAGATCCAAAAAGAAATATTTAAACAACATTGCATTATTTATATCAATATTGTGATTTTTTTACTAGTTTCATAATAATCTTCATTATGATTTTTTCTTCTTCTCTTTATATTGTGACATGATAAAACAATTCACTGCTACATTTAAGAATATGTGATTGTTAAGTTATTTTGCTGGGACACAAACATGGATTGCTTAGCTACTGCAACTACATTGTAGTACATCACATGACATTGAACACTGACAGATAAGCATATGAAAAAATTGAAATAATGTGTAAATGTGGATTGAGTAATGAGTATATAACATACAAGTAAAATTGGCATGGGTTAATCCCATTATAAAAAAATTGATAATAGATAAGTAATAATAAGTCACACGAGCTAATTAGATGAATCCCCTTATTGTAGGCTGTTTGTGGAGGTATAAAATAGTTTGAAACATAGCATCTTAATCACTTATGCTTGCTAATGTATTCTCAAAACTTGCCTGCCTGCCTGCCTTGGATTTATTTTCTGTGGTTTTGATTTTTGGTGCCTAATGATGTAAGCCATGTCTGACAATTAAGATCAGTATAATATGCTTAGTTTTAATTATGTTTGATATGTGATGTTGAGAACTGACTTAGTAGATGCTCTTATGATTTCTATTGATATTAAGTGGTGGATGTTGTTGTGCTGTATTATTGTAGTTTTAATTTAATGAATTAGAGACTTACGGAGTCTAATTCCTAGAATTAGACTCCGTAAGTCGACTTACGGCGTCTAATTCCAGGAATTAGACTCCGTAAGTATGGCTTGCGAGGCTTATTTTGCCATACTTAAGGCGTCTAAATATTAAAATAGGACGCCTTAAGTAGAACTTACGGCGCCCCCCAGATAGACGTCCCGCGGAAAAAGGACGTTAAATGTGTAAAAAAATAGGACGTCATAGCCTTGATTTGTAGTAGTGCGTAGATTGCCCCTTGTTGGACCATTCATTAAATGGGCCTCATATGAGTCCGTAACAGTTGCCCCCCAGCCCGGTAGCCAAGGTCTCTAGGTTGCCAGGGTGCATTTGTTATTTAACTCGGATCTTATATCTGAGCCATTACCACGTACTTGATTACTTGATTTTCATTCAGCTCTTATTCGAGCTTTACCAAACTCCGGATTCATTGGTGTTCTAATCGTGAATTTCCCCTAGACATATAATCGGGTTAATTGGATTGGAAACTATCTATTCCTTTTCATGATTGTTGGGATCTCCTTTGCATCAAACAGGCTTCACCCAATCCGGATTATTGTGAAGAGGAATAGGCTCAATTTTCTTATGACAACTTTACAGCTGTACATTTCTCATTGTCATAGTGTAAAAAAGTAACCTTTTGTTGTCTTCGATATTTGTGTGCATTTAATGCACACGTCGTTTCACATATATCATCATTGCTTTTTGGGGTGAATTGTCTATTTTTCCCCTATCTCTTCCAATTCGTAACCTCAACGATTATGTTTATATATTCACATTTCCCCCCATTCTCTTCACTTCTCATTTGTCGCTTACTCTTTCTTCCAAGAAACCTCTCATTTCCTTCAAAGACTTGCCTTCTTACGTTCCTCCAGTTCACACATTTAGGGTTTGATAAATCTTTTCCAGAGATCAGGTACTTCCACGATTCCTCACTACCTCCTTTGCTTTTGCTTTGAAGTGCTTAAATTAGTTCTTGCTTTGTTCTTGTTTCTTAATCTGTCTGCCCGAAGATTTCAATTTTTGGGATTCTAGGTAGACTTTCCTTTCTAGGTTTATGGGTAGATTTTTCTTTGGATGAACCTTTGTTCTTGATTCTTTCTACTTTGTTTCCAATGTCGTGCCTTAAATCTGTAGTGTTGAATCTAGAGTCATCTTACCGAACATAGAACTATCTTATCGAACATATAACCATTTTGTTATATCTCCTTTCCTCCTTTTTACCAAACATTGTGTGTCTTTGGTTGTGATTGTTGTTAACGATAGATAAGGATAATCCTTTACTAACTTTGAATCAAGGTAAAATAACTCCAGAGGAAGAAAAAGAGTTACGTCAAACCGTTCCTCCTAGAGCTCAGTTCTAGCTTTGGGGAATTCTCCCTACTGAAGAAGAGAAGCAAGAGGCATTGCTTCATAGATACCGTGGTGGGGGGAGTAACAAGGGATCCTAACCATCAAAAATTGAGAGTCGGGGTAAGACCAACACTACTACAAAATACGGATACGGCGTCCTATTTTTGGGACATTTAACGTCCTTTTTTCGCGGGACGTCTATGTGGGGGGGTTGTTGTTGCCTCGCAAGTGTACGAGATTCGCAAGTAATAAAGTGATAAATAAAGTATCGTTCCAACGAGGATTTGTTTAACAAATTGGTCAAGCAAGAGGCTTAGTGAATTTCATCAAGTTGAGCTAAAACAAAGTTTTAATTTGGAATAAGAATTTTTAAAGACTATTTCTAAAACATAAAATTGATAAAGGCAATTAATTCTTTAACTTCAAGGATAATTAAGCCTAGGGCTCTTTTTCCCCTTTTGCATTTCATAAAACTTGGTTAATTTCCTCTCTAGTAGCATTTCAATACATATATGTGTTAGTCTAAGGTTCTAAAACACTTGACCCGCTCTCTCAAGTCAAAATCAAGTTTCTCTTCTCAGTAAAATGCACAATCTCTTGCTACAATTAATGAGAATCAATATTTAAGCAACAACCATAATGTGACAATGCAAGGTTAGTAAATATATCTCTATTTTACCAACAAACCATCCATTTATCAAGTAAACTTCAAGGCAAGCATGATTTCAATCAAGTTCTACACCTAGATTAACTTTCTCAAGTCAAAACCTAAGTGAATAAATCATCTAAATGGAGGCCAATCATTTAGAAGCATTAAGCTAAGGTTAAAATCAACACATACATATATTAATCTACCACAAGAGAGGAATATTCAAGTATTAATCCATACAAAGGTCAAAAGAACCCTAGAATGAAAGGGAAATTAGCCAAGCATGGCTTTAATCAGATCCAGAACAGCAACAACAAATTCAGAGTTCAAAGACATATGGAAATTCAAGGGAAAATGAGTAAAGATAAAACAAACAGCCCCAAAATCGCAGCTCCTCTGTTCCTCTTTTTCGTTCCCTCACTGTGCGTTCTTGCTTCTCCGCTCTCTGGTCTCCTCTTTTTTTCTCTTCAGTTCTGCCCAGCCGACACTCTGTTCTTCTCCTTCAAAAATGACGCTCTCTCTTCTGTCCGAAAAAATCCTTCGGTTCCGTCTTTTTTCTCCCCCCCACGCGTCTTCATTTTTCTTCTTTTATCCACCTCTTTTTCCTTTGCTTTTAGGTCTTCTTTTTCTTTAAATCCGTGGGCCCAATTGTCTTCTTCAATTCAATGAAACAATATTCATCTAATCAATTACCAAAACGGTGCTATCTTTTGTTTTGTTTTTGTTTTTTAATTGATTCAATTCATGGGCTCAATTGTTGCCATTTGCAATTCAATCTCCAATTGCCAAGCCTAAACATTGCACCTGATTCTTATTCTGATTCCGAAAAAGCAAAGATAAATTCTATAATAATAATAATAATAATATAATATTTATTTAAAACTTCTAATTACTATTATTTATTTCCTAAACTCAAAACTTTTATTTAAAATTGAAATCCCCAAATAATGCATCAGTTGATATCTCTTAAAATCTCAATAAAATCTCTTCAATTTAGTATTAATGACTTCCTAAATACATCAAAATATGTCTCAAATATATTAAAAATAGGAAGTCATCACACCCCCACACTTGCATCAAATCTTGTCCTCAAGATTTTTTTAATTCCAAAACAACCAACTCATGAAAACCATGGAAGCAAAATTTTTAAAGCAAGCACTACAAAATTGAAGTCAATTCAAACAACAAGAAACAAATTTTTTCAAAAATCTTTTCCATCTTCCACAAATGCAAGTAACAAGGTGATTAATTTGGCAAAGATAAATCACAATAACATGTCTCTCACAAGTCAAGTGTTTATACTCATCTGTCAAGATATTCAAGGGCTTGTGTTTCACTCAATTCCACCTATTGCAACTTATCTACCATAAGCTTGTTTATCATCTCAATCTCCACTTTATACAATATCCCATTGCACACTCAAATCAAAAGGACTTTCTCAAGGTTGTAATGATCAAGGTAGGATAATGAAATGAAAATGATCAAATGGTATGGGAAAATACTTTAATTAGTGCCAAGTAATTTAATGAGATTCATGATGAAGAATGACGGAATAACACTAAGAAAAAACAAACAAACTTCCAACACTATATATAAACAATTTTTTTTTTTAAACTATGTTTTTCTTTCTTTCTTGGATCTCTATTATTTTTTTTTTCTTTTCATATATTCCTTTGTTTCTATCTACATTCTTTTTTTTTTTTAACTATGTACACATACTTTCTAACTCCTTCACTCTTTTTAAATTAGTTCACTTAGCACTTACTAAAGTAATAGAAATGAATGGGAAGAAAAAGATATAAAAATTGCATATCTCAAACAAAGGGCTATTTATACTATGCAATTTTTTTTTTTTGAAAAAAAAAATAAATAAAGGCTCAAATGGGGTGAACAAAGGATTTTCATGTGATAAGGATGGACATTTGGCCAAACTAGCTATGAAATGAATGCCTAAATCATCTTTGTGCATGCAATAGGATTTCAAATTTCAAAAGCGATTCAAGACAAGTTCTAGAGATGGAATTACAATAGGTGTACTCCCTCTTGGAAAGATAACAATTAAGGCTCAAATTCCTCACAGGTTCTTTGACATCCTAAAGTAAAGTACCCAAACCAAATCTTTACCTCTTTACTAACATTCAAAGAACATAGAATCAATTTCCAATCAAATTCACTCCTCTTCATGTTCAAATCAACCCAATTGTAATAATGCTCAGAAATACTATTCACACTTCCATGATATATATTTGAAAAAATTGAGGACAAAGCAAGTTAAAATCAAGGATACCCTCACCCCCACACTTAAATGTCACATTGTCCTCAATGTGAACAAGTAACAAAAAGTAATGAAAGTGAAGAGCAACCATATATAAGTGCAAGGGTAACACAAATTTCAGAGATTTCAAATTTCCACCAATGAACAACTCAAGTGCTAACAGTCACTTAATGATCATCACAAACATATTCACATGCACATCCAACTAAGACCAGCACTCATTTCCACGCAATATATCATCAACAATCAAATAGAACAAATCAAAGAAAAGTAGAAGAACACTCCCTATTCTTAGTGACTTGCGCTTTCAATCCTTGCTACCAAAATGGAACACATCATCAAGGGCTTTCAACTGTCCTACAAAATCAAACAAAGCATCAAGTAATACCTTGGGTTGCCTCCCAAGAAGCGCTAAGTTTAAAGTCTTCAGCCAGACTCTTCATGATGGTCACTCCACATAGGCATTTAGGCGAAATTCATCTAACTCATTGAGTTGAAGTCGCCTCTTCTTCCTCACAGCTTTAGGATCAAAATTTAGCTTTTTGATAGCCCAATAAGCTCCATGCTCCAATTCCATTGGTAAGTGGCGTGCTTTCCCAAAATAAGCATATTTCAGATGAGAAGGTGATGGCTTTAACTCTAGAACCGAATGAACTTCAATAGAAGGCTTCAATGGAGTACTTGAGGCATCAGACAGCTCAAGTGGTTCAATAGTCCTTGGTTTAGAATGAGGAAATGAGTCAAAACGGAAGAGCTCTTCAACAACATCTTCATCCAACTCTTCACAACTCTTCTCACCAATCAAGAATGCCTCTAAAGGGTCTTTGATCATGGAAGCATATGATTCTTGATGAATAACTGCATCTAATGTATCTACAAACGAACATGGAGCAGAATCATCATGAAACTTTGAGGCCTTTTGCATGTTGAATGTCACTTGCTCGTTATCAACCCTCAAAGTGACCTCACCCTTCTCTACATCAATGAGAGTCCTTGCAGTGGCTAAGAATGGACGCCCAAGGATTAGAGGAATTTTCCAATCAACTTCACAATCAAGCACTAAAAAATCCGCGGGGAAGATAAACTTGTCAACTTTAACTAGGACATCCTCAATGATTCCTCTAGGTCTAGAAATGCTACGATCGGCCAAGAGAATAGTTACAGTAGTGGGTCTTGGCTCTCCCAAGCCCAATTGATTGAAAACAGCTAGAGGCATCAAGTTAATACTTGCTCCCAAATCACAAAGAGCCTTATCATTAAAGTTGGTCCCAATGTTGCAAGGAATGTAGAAGCTTCACGGATCTTTGAGCTTAGCTGGTAACTTCCTTTGAATGATTGCACTACACTCTTCAGTCAATGCCACGGTCTCAAATTCATTGAATCGCCGCTTCTTGGACAAAACATCTTTAAGGAACTTAGCATATTTAGGCATGCTCTCCAAAGCTTCAGCAAAAGGAATGTTCACATGGAGTTGTTTGAACATGTTCACAAACTTTTTGAACTGGGCATCTTCCTCTTTCTTCTTGAATCTTTGAGGAAAAGGTAGTGGTGGCATAAAAGTAGGAGTGGTGGGCTTTTTCTTTTTCTCATCATTCATCTCTTGCTCCACCTTCTTGTCCTTGCTAACATCATGCAAACTTTCTTCTTGTTGCTTTCTCTTCTCAGTTTCATCTTCCTCCCCTACACTTTCTCCATCAACATCAACAATCACCTGATCTTGCTTTGGTTGAGGAGTACTTGAGCTAGGCACATCCGGTAGTACTTTTCCGCTTCTCAAGTTAATGGCATTGCATTCCTCTTTTCCAACTCGTTTTGGATTAGAAATGGTATCACTAGGAAGATTGCTTCTTGACATAACATTCACTTGTGATGCTAATTGCCCCATTTGCACTTCAAGATTTTTAATAGCAGTTTCATGGAGAGAAAAAGAAGCCTTAGTTTCAACCCTTGAAGATTCCACCTCAGACAAGATCCGAGCTAGCATCTTGTCAGTTTTAGATTCCTCTTCCTTAATAGGAAGCTGCCTTGATTGCGTTTGAAAACCGGGTGGAATAGGCTTAGTGCCAGATATAGACCCATGTGCTTGATTCAAACTATTACCTTGACTCCAAGAAAAATTTGGGTGAGTTCGCCAAGCACTATTGTAGGTTTGTGAATAAGGGTTGCCTTGAGGATTTTGGAACTTGCCCATGTAGTTGACAGATTCAGTGGCCATGTAAAGAGGACAATAATTAGGCATATGGACATCATGGCATTGATCACATACAATTGGTGTGGCATGAACAGAATGCACACCTTGAGAAGTGCTCTTTTGCACTTGAGACTCTAGCACATCAAAACGCTTATTCATAGCGGATAAGAGAGTTGAAATTTGCGAGGAAGAGTCTTCTTTTGCATTAGGCATAGCTTGGTTAGTCCTCCTATCATTGCCTTGAGTATTGTTTGCAGATAATTGATCCAACAACCGAATCACCTCATTCACAGGAACATTCCGGTATCCTCCATTGGTCATAGAATCAACCATTGCTTTAGATTGAGGATTAAGTCGAGTACAAAAAATTTGGACTACAACCCATTTGTCCACCCCATGATTAGGGCATTGCTTCATTAACATCTTGTATCTCTCCCAAGCGGTATAAAGATGCTCATCAGGATGTTGTTTAAAGCTTAGAAATTCATCCCTAGCTTCCACAGTTTGTCATCGAGAAAGAATCGAGCTCTAAACTTAGCCTCAAGATCGGCCCAAGAAGTGATAGACCCTTCCGGAAGATTGTTGAACCAATCTCTAGCCTTGCCTTGTGTCAGAAACACATTCAGATCCCTCGACCTTTTGTTTGAAACATTTTGCAAAAGTTTTGTTATGCTCCCTAATCAACCTTTGTTCGGTCATTCGATGGTTTTCTTTCCTTACAGCCTCTTTATGTGCAGATATGCTGGCTTGAACTTCATCAACATTATTCAAGATGTATAAGTGGACTTGTGACAATTCATCTGGATCCACACTCTTTACCGAAGCCCCACGTCTACCCCCTTCAGCATGCTGACGTTTTGGAAGCCCAATATGTCTTACTTTGGCCAAATAATTTTGACAAAATTCCATGGCCTCTTTAGAAACATATTTATGAACAATTGATGCTTTTGGCCGGTAAGCGTTCTTCACATACCCTTTTAGGAATTTTATAGATCTTTCAATAGGGTACATCCACCATAAATGGATAGGCCCGCACAACTTTATCTCCCTCACTAGATGAACAATCAGATGAACCATGATGTCAAAACATGAAGGAACAAAAAGCTTTTCAAGGTGGCACAATATAAGATATCCTTCATTCTCCAATTCATCCAACTTTTCAATCTTGAAAACTTTACTACAAACCGCATTGAAGAAGAAACAAAGTCTAGTCAAAATGACCCGAAGATCATATTCGGCGATCCCTCGAATAGCTACTGGGAGTAGTCTTTGCATCAAGACATGACAGTCATGAGACTTTTGGCCTACTAATTTCAAGTCCTTCATTGAGACAAGCCTCTTAAAATTTGAAGAATACCCCAAGGGAACTTTTGTGCCATGTAAACACTCACAAAAGCTTCGTTTCTCATCCTTAGACAAAGTATGAGAAGCCGGGGACAATAAGTTCTCTTCCCATATGGCCTTGGATGCAAGTCTTCGCGTATTCCCATTGCTTGCAAATCCAATCTTGCCTTCACACCATCCTTCGAACTACCTTGTATGTTGAGAAGCGTGCCCACAATACTATCACATACGTTCTTCTCCACATGCATGACATCAATACAGTGTCTCACATCAAGATTGCGCCAATAGGGAAGATCAAAGAATACAGATCTCTTCCATATATTTGTTTCTTTTCTACTCTTTCTAGGCTTACCGAAGATGACACTGATATTTTTAACCTTTTCATACACTTGCTCCCAGTCAATGCCACGAGCTTCTTCATACTCTTGGCCACAAAAAAGGCCTTCTTTAATCGACGATATGGGTGGCCCCGTCTAAGAAATCTCCTATGTCCAAGATACACTGTCTTTCTTCCATGTTGAAGTTGATGGTAGCATGTGCCTTCTTCACAAACCGGACATGCTTTATGGCCTTTTACACTATACCCTGACAAGTTCCCATATGTTTGGGAAGTCGTTTATAGTACAAAATATCATGGCTCTCATTTTAAAGACCTCCTTCTTGAAAGAGTCAAAAACATCGACACCTTCTTCCCACAACTCCTTTAAGTCTTCGATCAAGGGCTCCAGGTAAACATCTATGTCATTTCCGGGTTGTTTTGGTCCCGAAATCAACATAGACAGCATGATGTACTTTCCTTTCATGCATAACATAGGAGATAAGTTGTAAACAATCGGAGTACATGCCATGAGCTATGTATCTTTGCTAAGGCTTCCATAGGGATTCATGCCATCCGTGCTAAGGGCAAGCCTGAGGTTCCTAGGTTCTTCGCCGAAGATCGGAAATAATTGATCGATCTTCTTCCATTGAGAAGAATCGGCCGGATGTCGAAGCTGTCCATCCGAAATCCTCTCATCTGCATGCCACCTCAGATTTTTTGCATTATTTTCATTCGCAAACAACCGCTTGAACCTTGGTATGATTGGAAGATACCACAACACTTTTGCAGGCCCCTTATCTGACTTGTACCGTGGGGTTTCACGTATCGGACAACTCTGCTTCTCTTCAAACTCTTTTCTATACAATACACAATCATTCGGGCATGCATGAATATTTTTGTACTCCATCTCCAGTGGACAAAGTATCTTCTTAGCATCATAGTAGTGATGCGGCAACACGTTATCATTCGGAAGCATGTCCTTCAAAGCCTCAAGCAATTCTGAAAAACTCTTGTCGCTCCATCCATGACGTGCCTTCAAGCTTACCAATTTCAATACACGTTCAACAATTGGTATTTTTTACACCCACGGTATAGCGGTGTCTATGCATCACTGCACATATTACCATATGCATGTGATCGCTCAAAAGCCTCTTCTCCTACATCACGGATAATGTCCTCGATGCGATCATCCATATCCGTGTCATTATCATCAAAGGCCACTTCCCCATGTTTTTTTTCCCACTTGATGGCACTTGTTCACCATGCCATACCCATACTATATAAGTCTTACAAAATCCGTGACAAATTAAATTTGTGCGTATAACTTCAGGACACAGTCGACACTCATTCAAACATTTTACACAAGGGCAATAATACTTCCCCCCATCATCATGGGCATTTTGTTTAGCAAATTCTATAAATTCTCTAACCCCATTATGATATACAACACTCATTCGTAAAGCATCTATCCAATTGTGATCCATAGTAGAATTCCTATATATTATAGACGAAAATCATTGATCATACATAATCCGAAAAAATTGAAACTTGCATATAAAATAAGCCAACTCCAAATGCAAATATAGTCTCAAAGAATCACTTTTACGGAGGAACTTGCCCATTAAATGCATAACAAATTAAGAATCACTTTTGATCATAAATGCATCACAGTGAATCCAAGAACCAAAATAAATGCAAGACGAGGAAATTAAATGCAGGGGATGAAGGTCTTGTGGACTAACCTGTAGCATATAAATTCAAATGTGTTTGCTGAGTCGTCTTACTTCTCCGCTCACGAACGTTGATGTTGCAGACAAGACATCAAGAGTAACCTAGAAACACTTGTTGGTCAGTTGGGTAGGTCTAAAGTGCAAATATAATCTTCAAAAAACAATATTCATTAACAACAGAGAATACCCATAACAACATTACACCGATTTCGTTAAACCCATGAAAAACCAAGACCAATAAGCTGGAAAATAATAAAGTTTTAACCAAAACATCTCTTACGGCTTCGTCTATAGACGTTTAGCTAAGGAACCGAGAGTGATTGTCGAGAGGTACGCGAAGCGGCAACGAAGGCGAGAGGAAATTTGAGTCGGAACGTGAGTATTCACTTTCGGCAAGACAAGAGATCAGAGAGGGAAATTTAATTTTTCCGCGCGACAAAGATACCTTATTTAGATTTTTGGATTTTATTAATATCGGTTATTAATTAAATGTCCGGTCCTAAAGATACAACTAACATTTTAAGACTGGAGTTTTAAAACTATCCGGTCCTAAATTTTTTTGTCTTTTAAGTTGTAAGACCGGAGGTTTATAAAACATCCGGTCCTAAAATTCAAATACTCTTTAGATCCGTTACTTATAAAATGTCCGGTCTTAATGGCATTGGTGATTGCAATATTAAATCAGTAAAATAAAGGATTTTTTTGGACAAAAAATAAAGGAAAATTGGAGAATAAGTTTCTTTAATGAATTACTGGAGAACAACCAAAAAATTCATACAGTGTTCTTAATGTTTCTTACATTACTTCAGAATATATACACAACAACAAAAAAACAAAAGAAAAACAAGCTGAATATTATCATCCACAAGAATCTGACTAAACAACACCGGCGATTTCGGCGTGAAGAGCATTAATTTCCTGTTGTCTTATTCTCTCCACCCGCAATAGGAATGGATCATTACGGGAGAGCGGAGAGGGTCGAGAGGTAGGCGTGTTGGGGCCACGGGTTGGAGAGGGGATTACGAACATCTGCATGGCGGCTTCAAGATGACGGATGAAATCAGCAAGGACAGGATCGGCAGAAGGATCGAGGGGGGGTGCGACATGAGCAATCTCTTCATCATCCAAAGAAATAACAATGGGTCCAACGACCCGAGAGTCTTCAGAAACAATACGGCCTTGTCATTTGGAGGAGCGCACCATATAATGATCTAGCCATGGCACGAGCTTGAGGCGTGTATGCACCCTACGAGCGGTTGCTTGTATCTAACCATGGTTTGAGGATTTGAGAAGTTGGGGCGAGAGCTAGGAAGTGAGGAGTTAACAAGGACAAAGAGGTAGTGTGTGGAGTATATAAGGACATATAGCAGGAGAGATAAACATCGATGATGAATTCGTCAATTGGTATATAATGAATTTAATGTTTCTACTTTAAGAGCGTATTTGTTCAAAATATCTGGTCCTAATAGTCATTTACTTTTAACAAACTTTTAAGACCGAACTTTTATCTTGTATCCGGTCCTAAAACTAATTTTTAATTCAATTTCTTTTAAGACCGTCCTTTTATCATATATCCGGTCCTAAAACTCATTTTTTAAGACCGATATTTTCCTTTGTATCCGGTCCTAAAACTCATTTATTATTATTTCAATTTATTTTTGTCAAGTAAGAAATTTTGGTTAAAAAATATTACTTTTAAGAACGGATCTTACACAGCAAAGTCCCTTCCCCATTTGAAATGAATGATTCAGAGTCTCTTCGGCTTCCACATAAACTTCCTAACTAGGCGTCTCCTCGTATTCTGAGCAAATATGCGTCTCCTCGTTAATGTTTCCGGCGTTTCACATTCTTCAGGATGGGTTCTCTATTTAAACCCGTTGTTACTTTCTTCACATTCATCTCCATCTCCTCCTAGAACCTCCACCGTAATGGCTTCTCCACCACGACGAGGTCCTCCTGGCAGGCGAAATCTCGAGGCACCTTCATATCCTCCTCCGTTGCTTCCGAACCCGAACCTTTGGCAGATGCTGGAGCACCTGATAGCCCGCGTCGATCATATAGACCGACGCTTGGGCCAACTGTTTCAGGTCTATCACGCCGTCAACAACAAGCTGAGTGCGGTACTCGACTCCAATGACGT
Organism: Acacia pycnantha; assembly: GCA_025563575.1. Taxonomy (NCBI): domain Eukaryota; kingdom Viridiplantae; phylum Streptophyta; class Magnoliopsida; order Fabales; family Fabaceae; genus Acacia; species Acacia pycnantha. The sequence goes on along the minus strand of JAMWYP010000257.1, from coordinate 663,710 downwards.
TGAGTACCATACCACTGATGACGACGTCTCCAACCCTTCCCTCCCCTCCGACAACGATGGGGAGGATTAGAAATTTTTAAGTTTTTTTTTGTACTGCTGCCTCACAAGGCAGCAGAAAAAAAATATTATTAATTTAAATTTTTATTTCCCAATCGCCTTCCTTGTTTGTCTTTAACTTTATGTTCTTTTTTCTCCGACAACAAGAACAAACAAAACATTGTCCTCTTCGTGGTGATCAATCTTAAAAATTTGCAGGGACACCGATGATGATCTTCACATCCAGGTCAAGTAAAAATGAGGACAACGAAGCACAAAACTTGAGAAGAATGCCAGAAACTTGGTTGCCTTGAACCCTAACGATATGTCTGAAAACCGAGTCACCAACTCTATTTAAAGGAAGAATATTAGGACCGGACGTATAATAAATGATCGGTCCTAAAAATTAAGCCTTATTTTAAAATTTGAAGTTAGGAGCGGACAACCAAAAAATATACGGTCCTAAAGGTTTCGGCAAACTATTAAATAAAACGAAAACTTTTAAGACCTGACAACTAACAAATATACGGTCCTAATATTTTAGCCGTATATTTTCTAGACTTTAGGACCGGATATTTGACATATATACGGTCCTAAAAGTCTCTACCCATATTTTTAGAATTAGACGAAGACTTTTAGGACCGGATATTTGTTAAATATACGGTCTTAAAATGGACGAAGACCTTTAGGACCGTACTTTTAACAAATATACGGTCCTAAAAGTCACGAATACTTTTGAGCCTCTTCGGCTCATTTTCAACATCCGCCTGTACCTCAAATTTCAAGCACTAAATAGCTTTATCCACCATCCCATTCATTCAAAAACCCAAAATGGACACACAAAATTTTTTCGAAAAAATAAACAAATTTATTATTGAATTACATTGTGTTATATTTACAAATGAATGAATTAGCTAGTCGAAAAAATAAACAAATAATGTATGTACAGAAGGCTATTGTTGCTACAGCTAGCATATATTATTTACAAAGGAATTAATTTAGGACATTAATCATTGTCACGACTTAGCTTTTCTAAGACCGGTTTATCTGAGATATTCACAAAACACATAGCGTATGTGCTCCACTTCATCATCGAAAAATGGCTTTGTACGGGCAAACCTCGTAACATCAAAGACAAAAACAGAAATAACATATTATTACGTGCATATTTCATATGTAACATTAAGCCATCGTGGTCGAATTCAGCCATAACATTTTACCCTTAAAGTGAATTTAGTCTTTCCCTCTGTCACAATATCATATATGTGTTTCATGACGTACGGGCCACATAAGTTCGATTCTTGCGGTTGCCGACGGGTCTAAAAATAACAATAAATATATATATAAGAGCATATATAGCTTACTGACCAACTTCAGAAGGCAATTATGCCATGTCCAAATATGTACTAACCTTAATTTTGTGCCATTTAGGATCTGTGAGCTGAGGGTAGAGCCGGCAAATCGGGCCGAGTCCATCGGGCCGGCCCGTTTAGGCCCTGGCCCTGCAAGGGCCGGGCTTGAAAAATAGACGAGATATTTGAAATTGGCCCTGTAGGGCCAGCCCCCCGAGTGATCTGCTTTTCCGGTCACAATGGTCAGAACATCATTCCTCCCGTCCGACGCAAAAGATCCCTCTGCCTCTTTAGTTTTAAGATCTTCCTGTAAGATACAGATAACGAGAAGCTTAGTGATGAAAAATGTTTAGTAAGTAAAAAATAACAATATCGATACTTACAATTCTAACTAACGAAACGTCTAACCATGGCCATTACACGTTTACATATCGACTTGCATGGAACTAGGACATGCTCCTCTCATGCAGACAAAGGCAGCAAATGTATACTTCTATTCACACACCAAACCATTTAACTAACAGATTAGATGTACACAATAACATTCACATATCCGCACAAAGTTAATAAGCAAACAAAAGTGCAAACAAAACTAAATATAAACTCACCGAGCTTCGAGAGTGGTCCGCTTCGAACAAATTGTTGCCAAGTTTGTTCATCAAGAAATTTGTACTTGTCCTGTGGTTGATGGTCAAGCTTCTCTCGGCAAAAATATAAGTGTTAGCCGAAAGGTCTTAAACTTCCCGAACCGCTCAAAGACAATAAGACAATGTTGAGTCTTTCAACTTCTCGAATCGGGGACGGTGAATGTAAGTCGGATAGTGTCCCACATAGGATCCTTTATTGTTTTGGTCCACATTTTCCACTCATCTGTCAAAATGCTAACCTTGCTGCGTACTAGAACGCGCCGACAAAACTAGTATATGTACTTTTATTAGGACCGACAGTTGCAAATTTTCATCAAAAAGAATCTCGAGCTTCGTCCTGAATTCCGACTAAGGGATACCTCCATCATTCGTGTGCCGCTTCTACCACGGCGTGCACGGCGCTGAGGAGGCTCAATGTGAGATGAAAAGGGTTCGTTCGTCCGACCCTCACCGGTCAAACCAAGATCTCGTAGTTTCAGGGAACACGAGTGGAATCGTTTTCACCGTTCATTTTCAAGACAGTAAGAGAGGAATGCCTGAGAAAATGAGGGAGTAACAGAGGCTAACGGTACACGGGGCGAGGAAGAGAAGTAATGAAACAGGAAGGGTTTCGCAACGTGAACAGGGGTTCTTCAGTGAGAGTGACAAAAGCTTCAGCGTGAAGTAACGTTTATTTGGCGCCTCATTTTTAAGACCGGACAAATACATATATACGGTCTTAAAAGATAACCTTTAAGACCGGTCTTTCTATATGTCCGGTCTTAAAATTAATTAATTTTTATTCAAACTTTAGTGCCGGCCAAATTTTTTGTCCGGTCTTAAAAGTTATGACCGGTCATTCTGTAACTATGGTCTTAACATTTATTAATTTTTTATTTAAACTTTAGTACCGGACAAATTTTAAGTTCGGTCTTAAAAGTCAAAGTTTTAAGACCGGCTATTATATATGTTCGGTCTTAAAACTTTAACACCTTTATATTTATATTTTTCCGTATTATTTTGGAGTGTAGAAAATATAAGTCTACCTTGATGAGATTTTTCCATAAAAGTAATTGATATTTCAATTTTTTTATTAACATTTTTAAGACCGGTTGTTATTTTAACAGGTCTGGATAAGATCTATGAAAAATTAATCAGAATAAGAAGTTCTTTATATTTACAAATTTGCCACCGGTCATGACTTTAGTGCCTGGTCGATACTTAGTCCTATCTTAATGAGGCGTCCTTCATTGTGTAAGAAGTTCTTTTATTTACAAACTGCCACCGGTCACACCATTAGGACCGGTGCTTCGATTATCCGCTCTAAATGAGGCGGTCTTATAGCCCTTCATTGTATAAGAAGTTCTTTTTATTTACAAAACTGCCACCGGTCACACCTTTAAGACCAGGGAGTTGATGATCCGCTCTAAATGAGGCGGTCTTAAATCCCTTTTTTGCACTAGTGAGGTCTTAGTCTCTTAGGATTTGTTATCATCGCCATTGATTCTGTAGAGGTTGTGGATAACTGGATATTGTGCTTAGATACCACATTTTGCAGGAACTTGTGCAGAAAATGATTGATGAAATCCAGAAACTCATTGCTTTGAAGTTTGAATTGGAACATTAAATTTATTATGTTCGTTTGATGAAATGTTCGAATGATAATCTAAGGTTTATAAGGATTATAGCCATTATCATTTGTTTTTCCACACCTGCTTTTAGTAGTAGGCCCTTTTAGCCAAGTTTTCCCTCCCTATATAATACCTACCCTGGTTTTGTTCTTCCCTCCCTATACAAATGTAAGTAACAGAGTTTCATGATATTTGCTTTAGTCTGAATAATTAAGTTGCTTCTGTTGTGACTAAACACTACTTAGTTCATTGGAATTGGAACTGGAATTGTTGGATGCTGCAACTTAATAGAGCTTAAAAACTTAAAATTTTGGGTGGAATTGCATTTTTCTTTTAATCTATCTAAAGTAAAGAAGGATTTGTTTTGAATTAGAAAGTGGGATCATATGCAATTCATTCAACTTTTTCCTGAAGGAATTTGAGCCACTGAACTTCATTTTGCTGAAGTCATTGCCTTTTGAATTCAAAGTGCATATTCTCTGAATTTTTTTTTTCACTTGTCATCAAAAGCACAAAAATTAATTTAACATGGAGCAGCCATATTAATTGGTCTCCAACATTAATGCAACACTCATTTAATCATATTATCAAAAGCATAAGCATGTAGGGGGAACAAGGAAGAGAAGGCTAACATCTTTTGTTTGACCCAACCGGTGAGCTTTGTCCTTTGCCTGCTGATCCCATGAGGGATTCCAAAGTTAGCCATAAAATGCCCATAGCAGAAAATTAGCAACCTACATGCTCCAAGCAATTTTTTGTGCTGGGAATATCCACCTAAAATATAGAGAAAAGGCAACAAAATGCTAGAAAAGTATATCAAAGAAGTAAGCAACCACTCATTAGAAATGAACTTTACCTAATAATTATACTTAAATACATTAAAAAATAAAAGAATATAAAGGGAAAAGTAAGACCAAGTGCGGTTAGAAATAGAAAGCAGGAAAACCACATGTCCACACCAACAATATGAGCGATTGAGCGAAGAAGAAGAAGGTCCGATTGAGCAAAGAAGAAGAAGGTCCGAAGTTAAACCCTGGTCCTGCTTACAACGATTATGCCATTTAACCAAAAAAAAAAAATTTAAAAACATTTTTTTAAAAAAAAAAACGACGTCGTTTTTCTAAGGGGGGGCAAGTGCCCCCTAAGTCTATTACCTGTGTCCGCCATTCCCTACCACATTAATTTCTGCAATGAATTTGCTTCAGAATCAGCATTAAGGAATTTTATACATCCCCATTGTTGCTTTCTTATCACTTTGTATATTGAAATGACTTTGCATAGTGCATCTTTGGACTTTTTCATGAACATACTTTTTTAACTTATACTAGTTCCACTTTGACTAAAGAAAAAGTTATTTAATCTTGTTTTTGTTAAATGGAGATTGTATTCCTTTCTGCATTGTTATTGCATCAACATAGAAATAGTAACTCTTAAATTTAGGATGATTAAAAAAAACTATGTTAATGAATGCATGGGCTTTACTTCAAACCAAAGATGATGAATAATTGAGCTTGTTTAAGTCTTGTTATAAGCATAAATATATGTTTAATTGAGCTTGTTTAAATATGAAACGAGTTGTAGTTGTACTAAATGCCTTGGTTATATTATTTTGAAAGCTTTCACTTTTACATCTATAGCTTAAATCATCATCGTAACTATGGTAATGTTTTATACTTGATGCTATCCTGTGTGAACATTTGTATATAAAGAAGTTAAATCAAACTACGGATGTTATCTTTTAGGTAATAAGAATATGGCGACAGATAAAGAGGTCAAGCCAAAGGTGTCCGGATATATACAATTCACGAAAGAGTATTTCAAGGACAAGAAGAAAAAGAATGAAGAGGTCAAGCCGTTGAGAAAGGAGATTCATGCTGTTAAACAAGCATGGAAGGCGTTAGGAGAGAAGGAGAGGGAAAATATAGGAAGAGAGCCTTCAAACTGAAATTAAGTAGGGGCGAGGGGAAAAATATGTTGTTCCTTTCCTTACTCGATGTGCCCCAAATCAATTTATGAAAGTGTGTGAAAATATTAAAAATAGACCGGATAGGATGGAGAGGTTGGAGAAGATAGGATTCCATAAATTGGTTCATATATGTTGTGCACAAATTCCTTGACATTTATGTGGTCAGTTTATGGATGGTTTTGACCCTCCAACAAAGAATGTCGCCATTCGAGGGAAGTCACTGCATTTACGCCCTGAAGATGTGAAACAACTGATGGGGTTACCATGTAATGGGGGGAGATTGAAAGAAAAGCCAAGAAGGACGATAAATCATTTAAGTCATCAAGAGATCGTATGGGTCGAGTCCCATACAAGATGATAGGGAATTGGATAATTGAAAGCAAGGTGGAAGAACAGTTTGAGATCCTTTTCGTTATTTATGCCTTGGGAACCCTATTATGTCCTACTTGCTAGCATCAAAGTTAGTGATGCACTTTTGAAGGTCATTGTGGCGACAAAGGAAGATTTTAGGGAGTACGATTGGTGCACCTTTGTTCTGAATGAACTCTGTACTTCTATTGGAGAGTACAAGAAAAAAGTAAGGAAAGGGAAAGGGACGGTAACAGGGAACACAATATATATTGGAGGTTGTATGTATTTTTTCATGGTAAGTGCATCTTTTTTGTTTGAGTTTGATGTTAGTTAATTGGTCATTGTATCCTGCATTGTAATTTGTGCACAGTACAAGTTGTCATTTGCTCTTGATAATTGGTTATTGACTTGTTATGCAGATTTATTGCTTGCAAAATTTTCCATTGGGCCCCCTACAAGCACCTACGGTGGAGGATGCGATTCATTTCTGGGATGACACTAAGATCAAGAGGAGAGTCAAGATTGAGAGAGAAAGCAAGAAAGGGCTGCTGCTTCCTTACGGTGATGAAGTTGGTCAGTCATCTACGGAATTGCATCCAGAATCAGCCCTCACTCACCCGGTAAGTATGCGATCTTCATTTTACATCCACAATGGGTACAGTTATATCACTAATTAATTTATTCATCACACTTTTCAGGAAATAAAGAGAACATATGATCGTATCATGTCTAGGGTGCGAGAAGAACTACTTGCCCTTCAAGCAAGACTCTTCAAGGGGGCGGAAAGTGATGAAGGTGATGTCAAAGATGAGGTTCAAAGTGAGGAGGAAGAACCTTGTACACAAAATGAAGAGGATAGGGAAGAGGATGGGGGAGACATACAAAAAGAAGATGAGGATGAAGATGAAGGTTCAAAGGCAACTGGCGAAGATGAAGGGTCTGAAAGCGAAGATCATACGTCACAAGAAGGAGAGCAATCAGAACATAATAATGACTCAACTAAAGATGAATTAAATGTGGGTGAAGAATTTAAAAACTTGAGGAAATCTACAAGGATAAAAAGACCTGCAATTGGGTCTCCATGGGTGGTGACAATTGTAGGTAAAAAGAGGCCAAAATATGAGAAAGACAAGAAAGCTTTATATCAGTTGTGCACCACAAGATGCACCAAAGAGGAGGAGCTGGAGTAAGTCAGCAAACTTATTAAATTTATTTTAAAAATCACCATCACAACTAACTTCCTACACTTGTTTGTGTATCAGATAGTTTGTAGATATGTATGACTATTTCCTGAACCGTGTTGATCTTCAATGTCTAGGCGGAAGACAATGGATAAGTGACCGGGTCAGTGGTCAATAATGTGCCTTCTCCTTTATTTTTATTCTGTTTTGCTTATGCTAGGAATCTACCCCTGCAAACTAGGGACTTTCAAAACGCATGCCAATTTCTGTCTACTTGTTGTGCTGATTACTAATATTTTGGGTTCAATGTGCACAGTTTATGTCAATGGTTGCCAAGACCTTGGTCGGGGATGAATTGAAGAAGTCTGGCCACGTGAGAAGACACATTTTCTCTTCGAAATTATTGCAAAAAATGGCTAACAATCCGCATAAGTGGTCGTTGGAAGCACATGAAAAAGAACTACTACCGGAGCGTATTGGATATAACATCGGAGATTGCGACTTCATAGTTGGTCCAACACTACACTTGAGTCACTGGTTTTGTTACATTTTCGAGATAAAGACCATGTGTTTCTATGCCATAGACTCATATGTGGACAACCTAACATATCTAAAGATACAGAATGAAGAAGAAGAAGCAATGAAAGGGTCAAAACAACCAATTAAACCGAAGAGATTGACTAAAAGTCAACAAGAAATGTTTAAAACCAAGGATTGGTTGGCAAGTCGATGTGCAAGAGCACACTAAACTAGATGCATTATGTTGTGATTTGGCAATTTAGCTGTTGTTAATGCTAGGTGTTAACATGTCTAAGCGATTATGGTGACCTGAAACATCTTTTATGTTCATACAGAGAGATTGCTTCCATAAAATACTTCGAAGAGTGAAACCAGAACTATTTGCCAAAGGAAGACAAATTCCTGACCAAGTAAACTGGGCCAAAGTGCATTTGCAAAATGATACGTAAGTATTTTGGGTTCATTGTTGTTCATCACTTTGAAATTTTTGGTTGGTATGGGTGTGCATGGTAACGCTCCCAGAATGTGTTTTTTGTTAATTTCTGTTCCCCGAAACACAAATGGATGAGAAATCTGTTTGGTAAATCTGGTTTTTTTTTTATTGTTCCCGGGATGAACCGGTTCAATTTTTGTGCTGGGGAATAGAAAAAAAAGCGTAAAATTCATGCTTTTCTATTTCTAGGCACAAAATCAGAATTTATTCCTCAACCTACAACTTCTCTTCTTTCTCTCGAAAACCTTTCGTAGTGTCAACTACCCTCCCCACCGCCACCGCCGCTGCCGCCACCACCCCCACCGCACCGCCGCCGCCACCACCACCACCACCACCCCGCTGCGGCCCCCACCTCACCGCTACTACCACTACCACCACCACCACCACCACAACCGCGCCGCCACCACCACCCCCACCTCACCGCCGTCGCCACCACCGCCGCCGCCGCCGCCACCGCGCCACCACCGCCGCCGCCACAACCGCCGCCACCCCACCTCACCACCACTACCACTACCACCACCACCACAACCGCCGCCGCCACCACCACCCCCACCTCGGCGCCACCACCACCACCGCCACCACGACCACCACCCCACCGCCACCACCACCACCACCTCGCCACGCCGCGGCCGCCGACCCCTCCTCATCGCCACCATTGCCACCCCCACGACCGTCACCGCCGCAGACCACCGCCACCGCCACCGCCACCTCACCGCCACGCCACCACCACGACCGCCGCCACCACTACTACCATTGCCACCGCCACCGCCACCACCCCGTGCCGCCGCCACCCCCACCTCATCGCCACCACCGCCACACCGCCACCACCACGACCGCCGCTGCCACCGCCAAATCCACCACGACTACCACCCTCGCGCCACCACCACCACCCCCACCGCCATTGCCACCACCACCACATAAATAATTTTTTGAATATAAAAATTACAGAAATAAAAATAAAATGTGTTAACAAATGTAATTCTGATTATCGGAATGAAAACAAAAAATTTGTGTTAACAAACGTAATTCTGATTCTCGGAGTAAAAATAAAATGAGTTAACAAACGAAATTCTGATTCTCAGAACTCTTCCCAGGCACAGAATCAGAAAAAAAAAATGTTCCATCTGAGAAACTGTGCTGGGGAACAGAATAGTTGCCATGCACAGCCATGACATTTTCATTTCAGGCATTCTTGTGGTATCCATGTTCTATCATGGTTACAAGGATGGAATGGCTCTCCCCAAGACAAAGAAGGGTATACCATGCCTAAGTTATCACAAGAACAACTGGAGCAGATTAAGGTTGAATGCTTATGGTGGCTTGTATCGCATGAGAATAACACACATGCGCAGAAGGTGTTGTCCCGACTGCCAGGCAACCAACAATCGAAGAAGAAGAAATAAAGTTGTAGATGTTATTGTAAAATAGTTGCAAGTGTTTGCATTGATATAGGCTTATTTTGACAATGTATATGGCAACTGAATGTATCAACTTGCCCAGCCTTAGAGAAAAGCAAGATCTGACTGTTTTTTGACTAGCCTTTGAGCCAAATGTACATTAGTAACAAGAAAGACTATGTTGAATGTTGAGTAAACTGATAATGTGTTGTTCAACAGGGGAATGTGAATTTTTGATTGTCCCTAAATGTCCAGAGGCTATTTACAACAAACAAAGTATAAATTTACAACTGAAAAAGTATAGATTTACAACAAATTTGAAAACCATCGTTTTTTCCATTTTTTGACTTCCAGAGGCTATTTACAACCGACAAAGTATAAATGTACAACTGAAAAAGTATAGATTTACAACAAATTTGAAAACCATCGTTTTTTCCATTTTTTGACTTGCAGAGGCTATTTACAACAGACAAAGTATTTTTTCATTTTTTGACTTCCAGAGGCTATTTACAACAGACAAAGTATAAATTTACAACTGAAAAAGTATAGATTTACAACAAATTCGAAAACCATCGTTTTTTCCATTTTCTGACTTCCAGAGGCTATTTACAATACACAAAGTATAAATTTACAACTGAAAAAGTATAGATTTACAACAAATTTGAAAACCATCGTTTTTCCATTTTTTGCCTTCCAGAGGCTATTTACAACAGACAAAGTATAAATTTACAACTGAAAAAGTATAGATTTACAACAAATTTGAAAACCATCGTTTTTTTCCATTTTTTGACTTCCAGAGGCTATTTACAACAGACAAAGTATAAATTTACAACTGAAAAAGTATAGATTTACAACAAATTTGAAAACCATAGTTTTTTTTCCATTTTTTTGACTTCCAGAGGCTATTTACAACAGACAAAGTATAAATTTACAACTGAAAAAGTATAGATTTACAACAAATTTGAAAACCATCGTTTTTTCCATTTTCTGACTTGCAGATGCAATTTACAACAATAAAAGCATACATTCACAACATCTTTTGAGAATTTTGACAGCAATATAATTTCAAAGTATTAAGTTGTATGAGTAAGTGGCTATTTGCACCCACTCATTGAACTTAATATCATATAATTTGACTTCCATGTGTATGCTATAATTACAACTTCTTTCCCACCCATCAAAATACAAAAAGGGGTTACATGAAGTCACTTGCCCTAGGTGTATGCTATAATTACAACTTCTTTCCCACCCATCAAAATACAAAAAGGGGTTACATGAAGTCACTTGCCCTAGGTGTATATAGACAAAATGACAAAACATTTAAGTCACCAATGCGTTTTGAAATTGAGATTCAATGCGTTTTCTTTTTGGTCTCCCTAACGGCCTTGTAGTAATGGGAGGCTCCAAGAATGTTTGTGTTAACATATGTGTCACTGTCGGGGCATCAGCACGCGGACAATCATGTGTTGCAACCGGCCTCATGCTATTGGCATATATTTTCTCTTGGGCAGCAACTTTAAAGCAATCATCAACAAAAGTGTACAAATTACCATTACAGTGCTTTATGGCTGCACATGCATGTGCACAAGGAATTCCACTCATTTCCCATGCTAAACATGTGCATTTCTTTTGACAAATATCTACATTAACATAGCTTGGACCTACACCACATGTAGTTTGCACCGAAAACTCTTGATCTCCATAGTATTGCACATGCATATTTTCAGCATATGTAACTTGATGCAACAATTTTTTTTCAATATTGGGTCCAACACCGTTTTTCCAATTACTCAAACCCATCTTGCTTGCAAGCAATTTTCGTGCCAATTTCTCTCTATGCTCTTGTATTAAAACAAAGACGGTGTGTTTCCTCTCTTTCAACATCCATGCATTGAAGGACTCGGCAAGATTAGTGGTTATGTTATCCCACCTCTTGAAAGGGAACTTACTCAGAGCCCATTGGTCTACATCCCCATTTGTCTCCACCCATTGTGCCAATTGTGGATTGAACAGCGTTAATTTCCCCATCGCATCAATGAAGTCCTCGCAGAGCCTTGCATAGGCGATTGCATCAAGGAGCTTAAGTGCAGTGTCCTTGCTAAATCCTGATGTTCGTCTCACACCTTTACTGATTTTCAAGAACTCAGAACTATAATTTTCCTTCAAATGCCGGTAGCAAAAAGCATGTCTCTCAATGCCAAATATGTCTTTTACTGCACCAATAATGGCATTATTTCGATCAGACACGATTGTTATCTGCATTGAACCAGTTATTTCCTTCACATTCCATAGAAACCAAGCCCATTCATCATATGTCTCACCGCTAACAATGGCATATGCTAACGAAAACATTTCATTGTCTGCATCATAAGCACAAGCTGACAACATTGTCCCCTTGTACGGGCCACTAAGATGACATCCATCAATATAAAGTATGGGCCGACATCCATCTAAAAAGCCTTTAATCGAGCAACCATAAGCAATAAATAGCCTCTCAAAAATATTGTTTGATGAGGCTTCCCATTTTGCAACAGTGTTAGGATCACTTTCGATAAGTCTTTCACATATCCAAGGGATAACCCGGTAAGACTCTTGTACTCGACCATGTATTTCCATCAATGCTCTTTCTTTGGCCCTATATGCTTGGGAATAGTTCACTCGCACCCCATACTCTCTATACATGTCTAAGCGAATTTCAGGGGCAGTCTTGTCAATATTGTCCCTTAAACCATCCATTACAATTGAGGATGTCAAGGTGGATCGAGGTGGATGAGAAATAATTAGGTTGTCCTGCGCTTGGTGGATGTGTGCACTTCGATATGTTCTGATTCTTAGGAGCTCTGTATCTTGATGTTCTCCTGATGAATATGCACCAATGTACCAAGGACAACCATCAACCTTGCACTTCACAATGACCTTTTGTTGATTTTTCTTCACAAAATGGTATGAAAATTTGTGTGCAATGCTGTATTTGTATAACGTTTGACGAAGGGTCAGAGCATTAGCAAAAATCTGTCCTTCTCCAATAATCAAATCCCTCCATTTGGTATGATTCATTTCCGGTCTTGGTGTTGGCACAATTTGAGTAGACCATGTCAAAGGTAGCAACTCTTCACTTTCATTTACTAAAGGAGGTGGAGACATAGACAATCCACCGACAAATCGAAACAAGTCCTCATCCCTGCAATAAACCACAAGTTACAATATTAGTAATGACAATGTATGAGGCCTCATTGAACACTTATACAAAAACAAATTAGCTTTGTTATAGCAACTAAACTTACAATTCTTCTTCCACTGCCATTTCAGCATTCAATGGTGGTTGTATATTGTCATTATTCCCTTTCTCTTCAATGTAAACATGCCCGCATTCTTCATTAAACTTTATTAAATGATCCACCCCTTCATCATCAATAAGATCTACATATGTTGATGGATCAAAGCTAACGTGAATTTCACAAAAATGTCATTACTTTCTTTTCCCATCGAGATGATATGATTCTTCGCAACTCATCATAGGTTGAGCCTTCCTTTATAAATTTTGTTCTTACCAAACCTCCAACATATTTACTTTCATCTCCTCACCATTTAAAAACTTCCCCCCCAAATGAAAGAAACAGAATAGATTTTTCCCAGAAGTACTTGCCATATTTCAGGACAATCTGCAATAAGAGGATTGTATTTACAACAGAAAAAGTATATATTAGCAACAATAAAAGTACGTATTTACAACAAATTTATTATCTTTTATCAGAACTTTTAAAAAAACGTTTCATCATCATATCAACCAAAAACCACTAAAACAGAGCAGACCCTCTGTTACCCCTCTGTTACCTTCCCAAAAAACAGAGCATAATGTTTGAAAACCCTACCCAATAACATGAAACCCCAACTTCAACGGTAAAGATGATATCTTTAACAAAATCTTAGCATTACTTACCTAGGTACGAGCTTATAGTCCACTAATGAGCTCAAACTTCAACCCTTCATCAACCCCGATCATACACCCACAGAATTCAACGAACAGAGAAGAGAAGATGACAGCTACAATCTAAGCTTTGCCCAAGATATGAAAATGTCAATGCCTTCAACGTGGAGATTCGATTCACCGCTGCTCACGTGTGGCTCCATTTTTCCCCTGCTCCGATTTTCCACTTCTCATTCCTGCTCCTGTGTATGTTTTTCCCGACAAACCACTTTTTCGTTCCTGCACGTTTAAACCCTGCTTGTTTCCTTTCTAATGTAGTAAGGGCAATAAGGACTTTTCCTACGATGAATTATAAACAAAAAAGTCCCTGGGGACTTTTGTGTAATGTGAATTCTTGCTGGGACCTAATTGTATTTTTTTGTCATCCTTGGGACCTGAGTGTAATTCTCCCTTATATATATCAGAAGCTACTTTTATCACACATATATATCATTGCATTTGAAATAATAGGATACTTGGGCTATTCTATATAAAATGCTGCACACATGTGTGTGTATATATCTATATCTATCTATATGTGTGTGTAATGCATTAAAACATAATTTATATGGTGATTGGTATTTATAAACTCCTAACTTAAAGTGTAAGGATAACCTCTAAGAGTTTAAAATAAATGTAAATAAATAATAATAAATAGTAAAATAATAATAATAATAATAATAATAATAATAATAATAATAATAATATATTATTATTATTATTATTATTAGGAAAAGGAATAAGTAATAAATTAGAAAGGGTATTGTTAATAAGGGAATTTTAGGGATTAATAACCACTTTTAATCATTTAAAAATAATTCACGTAGTTAGTTACTTTGTGACGCAAGTGATGACTAATGCCAATGATAAACATTTATAGACATATCTTGACACCACTACCGATCCCAACACCTTCGAACAAAGTTAAGGATTCAAGCTTGAGGTGGATAACTGTTATCTTATTAGCTTGTATGCATGTATCCATGTATCCATATATGATTAAACATGTTTGTTAGATAATTTGCATATGTGTATCCTAGCTTTGGATTGGGGCTGTGCGTCCTAAAATAGGGTTGTGTGTTCTAAAGGGTTGCGGTCCTTGGCAGATAACTGCGGTTACGGTGTGACTTGTTTACTGTGAATTATTCTATGCTTAACATGTGATATGCTATCATTTATATTTCATATTTGCATATAAAATTAACTTTTGCCCTGGGGTTCATTCATTTGAACTCCAGATCGCAGAAAGAGACAGGTAGTGGATCAAGATCAAGAGGAAAGATGCAGCTGTAAGGATTACAACAGAAGGAACTTTGTGGAAAAATATGAGTAGATGGATTGTATTTTATCGTTTATCATTTGTCTATTTTGGATTAATGTATTAACATCCCACTATGGGATTGATTTGAATCGTGAAAAATTTATCCTCATGTTTTCAACTAAGTTATTTTAAGAAAGTTTTATTCCACAATTAAGTTTCCCAAACTATTTCGATGCATGTGCACTATAACTCTGATAAATAAAGGTGTACAAAGGATGGGTGTTTCAATTTGGTATTAGAGCATCGATTTGGACAAAGTTTTTGAAATTTTTTTTAACAAAACTTAGTTATTTTGAAAACATAATGAGGATTTACGAGGGTGGATTACCCCCCAACGTACAATACGAGTTCTACCATATGCCTAGGGGAATGCTGATGGCGCACACCGCTAGGAAGAGAGTACCAACCGTACCCAAACCCATAAAACTACACCAAACACGTAAGATTGACGTACTTGCGAATCATCCATCCGTAGGGAACCTAGAAGTTGAACCTCTCAAGCTTTAGCTCAAAGACATTGATTTGTGGGGTCACATTGATGAGCTTTTTATGCAGGTTTATTGTGAAATAACCATCCATGTTTACCTATATAAGTCATACCTAGAGAAGGTCAACAACCTATATGCCAACAAGAAAAGACATGGTTATGAGGAAAATGATCTTGACACATGGATACAAATAACCTTATTCTTCTTTCCCCATACCGAAGCTTGGTATGATAGGATAGAAGAAATCTTTAAGGAATATGCTTTAAAGGACTTTGAGATCTTTATAGATTTCATGAAGACATTTGTACCTACTCATATGTAGGTAAGGGTTATGAGAAGAAGGAAACCCAACCTAGTAATAGATTAAGTGTAGTAGGCATGTACCGACTTTCCCAAAAGTCTTAGGGGAGTTATATATTAAAGAATGACATTTTGTAATACTAAGTACTTAGCGTCTTGACAAAATTATGAAATGTTAATAACAATTATGATGTATGTTTTAAATGCATATGAACTTCAAGAATGATTATTATACCTTTATTACTAACAACTAATTTTCTTGACATATAGTGCTAAAGTATTACAAATGGCCTAAACAAGAACCAATCAGAGGCTAAGACCTGACTAGAGCCCCAACAGGACCTAAGTCCACCTGTGAGGCCGAGGTCGAGGTAGAGATCAAGGACGAGGCAGGGGAAGACCCAATCAACAAGAACCTCCAGCCCAGGATCCCATGCAACAAGTACTAGGGATACTGGATGAACATCAAGATTCATTAAGAGAACTCAGAGAAGAGGTATTCCTGTTGAGGACAGAATGAAATGAAGAAAGGCAGCGTGCTGAAGCTGCTAAAGCACAACTAGCTCAGGATACAAAGATGGAAGAAGGGGAAAACCAAGAGGATAACCTTCCACGGGTAGAGGCTCCACCTCCTGCCCAACCGCAACAACAGAGATCTGTTAAGGAGTCTCAATTCTGGACTATTCAATTCTATAAGCACAACCTGCCATCATATATCAGTGAGTTGGACGTACAAGTTGCTGAGAATTGGCTCTTCATACTAGAGAAGATCTTCGAAGTAATGGAATACCCAGAAGAACAAAAGGCACAATTAGCCATATACAAGCTGGAAGGTGATGCAGACCATTGGTGGAAGAGCGTGGCCAAGGCTTTGTGTACCCAATACATACCAATTACTTGGGAGCTGTACGTTGCAAGAGAAGTTCAATGAGAAGTACTTTCCCCACTCAGTCCAAGTAGAGATGGAGTCAGTGTTCCTAACCATCAAACAAAAACCAGGATAGTCTTTTGACAAGTATCTATCAAGGTTTGTCAATCTGTCTCACTACTCCTCCTACCTAAAGAATAATGAAGATGAGGGATGAAAGGAAGACATGCTCATCAAGGGATTAAAATTTGAGATGAGGGATACACTAATCTCCCGACGATTTCTTACATTCCACCAAGCTAAGGAAGAATGTAGGATAATCGAACGCAACCTGAAGGAGCTGCAAGCAAGTAGGATGGAGATGACTCACAGTGGGAATAGCCGTGGGAATCCCACGAGTAATCAGAAGAGGAAAGGGAACTGGACTGGTTATAAGGGCAGGAACAAGAAGCCCAATCACTTCAGGTAGAACAACTCAAGACCACCAGCGCCCCGATCTTGTAAGAAATGCGGGAAAAGCCACCCAGGGGTAAGATGTGATGGGAAGCTAATTTGCTTCAAGTGCAACCAACCGAGACACTTCAGCTTTAGCTGCCCGTAGATTGCCGGGGAAAAGAGGCCGCAAAATCAAGGAAGAATCCTTGCGTTGACCCGAGAAGAGGCCATGAAGTCTCCCGACATGATCCAAGGTACAATCTCATTAAATGGTAATTCTTTGCAAGCATTATTTGATTCAGGTGCTAGCCATTCTTTCATTACTTATGATTGTGCTAAAACGCTAGGGATGAACACCCATAGATTACCATATGATTTGATTATAAATATACCACTTGGTATTAAGTCTGTAGTATCTTATACATGCTTGAATTGTGTATTAATTGTAAATGGACATAAGTCCACATTAGATTCAATTTGTCTACCGTTGGTTGATATTGACGTCATACTGGGATTGAACTGGTTGACGGCCAACAATGCTTTGATCGACTGTGGTAACAAGTGAATCTTATACTCACAGTCAACAGTGGACACTACGGCAAACAGTTTGAATCTTCTCAATGCCCAAGAAGCGAAGAAATTCCTAAATCAAGGTTGCCTAGGGTACATGGTATTCTTCTCAGTACAGGCAGAGACTGAACCATCTTGTCAAATATACCAGTAGTGAACAAGTTCCCTGAAGTATTTCCAGAAGACATTAGTCGATTACCACCGGTGAGGATGTTGGAAATTATGCCCTAGGGGCAAGTCATTGTACTTATCAACGATCCCCATATGAATTGGGTAGTCGCTATGTCTTGCTAGAGGCCGCTCTTGACTTTTGGGCTGGTACAGTATTGGCCCGCTGCCAATCTCATGTGGGCCTACAGGGTCGCACACAAGAATGGCCCAACACGAGCAAGAGTGTCCAGATTCATTGAATCTTAAATGTGTTTAAGATTTAATGAATACTTATTTAATCTAGGATGTGTATGTGTATATATATATAGCATATATAAATATATTAAATTCGAAAATAATAATGATATTATTTATTGACAATAATATTATTATATATAGTATTTAATTTATTTGATAAATTAAATAACTATAATAAATTGAGATATTGTATCTCGATTTAATTTTCGAATAAAGATATTGCATATCGATTTAATTTGAACCGAGATATCGGATCTCATTTTAAATTAAATGTAATGATATCATATCTTGATTTAATATATATTAAATTCAAAAATAATAATGATATTATTTATTGATAATAATATTATTATATATAGTATTTAATTTATTTGATAAATTAAATAACTATAATAAATTGAGATATTGTATCTCAGATTTATTTTTCGAATAAAGATATTGCGTATCAGATTTAATTTGAATTGAGATATCGGATCTCATTTTAAATATAATGATATCATATCTTGATTTAATTTATAAATATAAATTAAATCTAAAGGCTTTTAATTTTGGATTAAATAAATAGATTAGATTAGATCTATTAGATAGATTTAATTAATATATTTTTTATCCAAATTCAAAATTTGTTTTGAATATAATACGCCTTCCAGGTTTAGAAAACCTACGGGACATTTTGTCGAGCGTATTAGAAAGCCGCGAGAAACCCTAGATAGAAAATAGAGAGACGCACAGTTCAGAGGCGCTAGCACGCCTCCGTTCGTGTTTCTGAAGGCTGTTCGTGTGGATACCGGTAGAGGAAGGCGATTCTAAAGAGTCGGCTTCTGCTGATCGAGAAGGTAGCCCACCAGTTCAAATTGTTCTGCAAAGGTACGATTCGGAAACCTTAAACCTTGATTTAAACGCCGTTGAGCGATCCGCCTAAGGGATCCGTAAAAAATTTTACTCCGCTGCGTGTACGGATACCAACAAAGGGCATCAGAGCCAACTCAACGTGCGTTTAAATTAGGCTTTTTCTTGTTTGATTACATATATGTTATATATGTTTTAACCGAATTGCTATGCAAGTAAAAACGTATGAGCATGTTAGAGTTAAGTTCGTGCTAAGGTTTTTGTTTGATGTTAGGGTTTAAAAGATCCGAAGACTACGTTCTTCTACACGTTCAAAATCTTGATTTGTTTTTTTCTTGAAAAGTCGTGGATAATTAATTAAACAATTTGAAATTGCAATTCGACATTGCAAAAAAATGGTTCAATACGTGAGTGATGCAATTTGAGTCAAAACTTGTTGATTGTTACCTTAATCCAAAAGCTACTTTTCATTCTTAGAATAGCAGGAAGAGCGAGAAAGGGGTATGATAACAATTTAATGATAGAATCTTATAAATAAAGAGGGATATTAAAAATTGCAATTTCTAATCGTAGGGATCATGGATGATTGTCAATAGCACAAGAATTATATTATTATATTATAATATAATATAAATTTGAAACAATAATGATATTATTTATAGATGATAATATTATCATATATAGTATTTAATTTATTAGATAAATTAAATAACTATCATAAATCATGAATATAAATTAGAGAATTTATATCATGATAAGTTTAATCAACAATATTTTATTGCATAACTATATGAATTAAATATATGGTGTGATTTAACTTGTTTGGGTATGGTGAACAAGATGGCTCTAGAATTTACAATTGTTGTAAATTTTAAATATGGCCTGCGAGTCATGCCTCTCTCTCTAAATACTCTTGATGTACTTCTTTTTGTTTTAGAGAAGTCCTCTCATTAGCTTGAGAGGATTTTAGGTTAAGGTTGAGCCATATTGTGTCACAATTTTAATTATGTCTTGATTTGATCATTGCATGATTAATTTAGAATTTTTAATTATGATTTGATTAGATCACTCATAATTAATTTAGATATTATATGAGATACAATAGTGATTGCATTCATATAAGTATAATTAATAGGATTAATCTAATTATACCCTCTAAATAAAATCTTAAGTCATAATGCCACCAATAAATGAATACTTGTCAAAACCTAGATCGCCCATTTGTATGTTCCACCAAAGTGGATGCATCTCGAGTTATCTTGGTGAGACAAGAGTGAGTAATGGTGATACTCAATATTCATTATTGTCTGACTTAATTGAGATTATCAAAACGGTTTTGGATCTCAAGGCATTAGATGGGATTAAACATGACACGTCATATGATGATTGAATCCCATAAAGATCTAAGAGTTACATATGATGTAATTGGCAAGGGGTTTGCCTACCTAAATAACTTAATTTAAGCGTCCTGCCAAAGCGGACTTAAATTTAAGCCAAATATGGATCTTAGCCCACTAATTATAATGAGGGTTCTTAATTCAGTGGGAGGTTACTACTTAAACTTTGCATATCTTTAGTTGTAGAATCATGTAGTCTAGTAATACTTCAACACCATCAATGCGATCAGTCCTTAAGAAGGACGAACTTGATGAGACAAACTTTCTTGACATGTTTGGGAACTTAAGTGTTGATCCTAAACACGAAAGAAAAAAGAATATCTCATCAATCAACCCATTCTGACGAGCTGCAGTGCTGATCCAAGAGCTCGACTAATGCTTATACGAAGCATAAGGATGACTCTGTGGATACAAATGCCTGATGCTTGCCACTATGCTTCGATAACTTTGTCATGGATTACAACATGGAGGAATCAATTTACGAACTGCATGAGATGCTCAAAACTGCTAAGCTGAGCCTTAGAGAGGCCCAGTTTTGTTTTGTCCATTCAGAAAGGAAGGGGTATGAAACCGAAAGCCAAGAAGGCAAAACCTCCGAAGGATAGAGTCTGCTTCTTTTACAATGAACTTGGTCATTTGAAAAGAAATTGCAAACTCTACCTCGAAGATCTGGACAAGAACAAGAAGGATAGCGGGGCTATCGCTTCAAGTATCTATGTCATAGATATTCATTTTTCTACTTCCTCAACATGGGTATTGGATACTACATGTGGATCTCACATTTGAATAAATGTAGGATCTCAAGGACAATAGAAAATTGAATGGACATATCTATGACATAACTAGTAAAAGGTTCAAGTCAAATGATTTGAATCCGACCTATCTATGGCATTGTCGTCTAGGCCATATAAATGAGAAACGCATTTCGAAACTCCATAAAGATGGATTTCTTAACTCATTTGATTTTGAATCAATTGATACATGCGAGTCTTGTTTATTGGGAAAGATGACAAAGGCACCTTTTATGGACAGGTGAGAGAGCCACCAATTTATTGGGCCTCATACATACTAATGTGTGTGGACCAATGAATACATCTCGCCGAGAGGAGGTCATTTGTACTTCATTACATTTATAGACGATTTCGGTAGATATAGATATATCTATTTAATGAAACATAAGTCGGAATCTTTTGAAATGTTCAAAATATTCCAAAATGAAGTGCAAAATCAACTTGGCAAAACAATTAAGACACTTCGATCGATCGGGGTGGTGAATATTTGAGCCAAGAGTTCATTGACCATCTTAGGAGTTGTGGGATCGTCTCGCAACTTACTCCTCCAGGAACACCTCAATGGAATGGTGTTTCTGAGCGGAGGAATCGAACTCTATTAGATATGGTTCGATCTATGATGAGTCAAACAGATCTTCCACCTTCCTTTTGGGGCCATGCCCTAGAAACAGCTGCGTTCACACTAAATGGTGTTCCGTCAAAGGCAATTGAAAAGACACCATATGAGATATGGACTGGGAAGAAACCGAGTTTGTCATTTCTTAATATTTGGGGAAGTGAGGTTTGTGTCAAACGACAAGCTTCTGATAAATTATCATCCAGATCCTCAAAATGCCTTTTTGTGGGGTATCCTAAGGAAACTAAAGGATACTATGTCTACAATCCCACCGATCACAAAATGTTTGTTATTCGGAATGGTGTCTTTTTGGAAAAAGAGTTTATCTCTAAAAGAACCAAGTGGGAGTAAGGTGAACCTCGAAGAATTTCAAGAGTCACAAGACGACATAGAACCACAGATGGAAAACGGAGAAGACTCACAACAAGTTGTTGAGCCTACTTATGTAACACAAGACCCACGAAGGTCCGATAGAACACGACTACAGCCTCGAGAGATATGGATTTCGATTCTTTGGAAGCCATGATGTTTTACTCATTGAGCACAATGAGCCAACTACCTATCGCGAGGCCATGGTGGGACCCAACTCCGAAAGATGGCTTGGTGCCATGAAGTCTGAAATGCAATCCATGTACGACAGTGAGGTATGGGCCTTAGTCAATCCACCTGAAGGTGTAAAAACCGTTGGGTGCAAGTGGGTTTTCAAAGAGAAAACTGACATGGATGGCAAAGTAAATATCTTCAAGGCACGACTGGTTGCAAAAGGATTCACCCAAACTCATGGTGTAGACTATGATGGAACCTTTTCCCTAGTTGCAATGGCCAAATCAATCAGAATCCTTCTTGTCATTGCATCATATTATGACTATGATATATGGCAGATGGACGTCAAAACAACCTTCCTTAATGGAAATCTCCTTGAGGATGTGTACATGACACAACCTGAGGGTTTTGTGCGTCTAAAGGACTCTGGTAAATTTTGTAAGCCTCAAAGGTCCATTTATGGATTGAAGCAAGCATCTCGGAGCAAGATTTAGGCGAAGCCACTTACATCCTTGGGATTATGATCTATAGACATAGATCTAAGAGGCCGATAGGCCTAAGTCAGAGCACATACATAGACAAGATACTGCATAGATTCAGGATGCAGAATTCAAAAGGGGGTAATATGCCCATGTCTCATGGCATCCATCTCGGTGAGAATCTGTGTCCTAGTACACAGGATCAAAGAGATCGCATGAGTAAGATTCCATATGCCTCCGCCAGTGGATCTATCATGTATGCCATGTTATGTACTCGACCCGATGTGTCATTTGCCTTGAGTATGACCAGCAGATATCAACAAGATCCCGGTGAGGGTCACTGGACTTTGTCAAGAATATCCTTAAGTACTAGAGAAGGACTAAGGACTTATTCTTGGTATATGGTGGCTTGGAAGATGAGCTCGTGTGATTTGGTTACACATATGCGAGTTTCCAAACTGACCAAGATGATTCAAGATCGCAATCGGGATATGTATTCTGTTGAATGGTGGTGCGGTGAGTGGAAGAGCTCTAAACAGAGCATTGTAGCTGATTCGCAATGAAGTGAGTATATAGCAAAGATCGGATGCGGCTAAGGAAGCCGTTTGGATCGAAAGTTCATCACCGAATGGGGGTGGTTCCTACCATCTCAAATCCAATAGACTTGCTCGTGACAATAGCGGCGTTATTGCGCGGACCAAGGAGCCTAGGTCACATCAAAGGACCAACCATATACTCAAGCGATTTCATCTTATCGAGAAATCAATGATAGAGGTGATACAAAAAAATATTATGCAAAGTACCCGGAGAAAGAAAGTCATTGTACTTTAGATGTTTGTATTTAAAGTATTCTCCTTTAGTTATCATTCCATTTGCATGTTTATAATGATAACTGATCCTTGGATATATCTTATAGATTATCCTAAATGTCCCTGGTCGGTCATCTACGCGGGAGTGAAGATGAAATAAGACCAGTATGACTTTAATGAGTATGGAGATACGAGTCAAAGTCATGGGCACTTGTAAGAGTACAAGGTGCTGGACCGACCCACTATGAGAAAGCTGCATGGAATAAGTCATAAGCTTTTCTCATGTATAACCGCGTCACAACGCCCTTTGACCTGAGATCATCATGGATTCCTACATGATGAGTCTGGTCTTTGAGTCAAAAGTCACCTTTGACCGGGTGATGATAAAGGCTAGGATCGGGATCGGTGGTTCTCATGCGGAGGAATGTGAGTGGTCAAGATGGGATTTGTCCCTCACATTTGTAGAGAGATAATATTGGGCCCCTCGATGAGTGAGTCTAAGAAATGTATGGCCATACTACGATGGAAAGGAGTTTCCATTTCAATTGTTAGACTACTCAAGAATCGAGAAAGTAATGGTCAAGAACAGGAAGTTGACATTTTCCATGCCTCATCCTTGACCAAATTATCGCGTGACAAAAGGGACGTGACATGGTTGTACGATAGGTTATATCGCATAAACAATGACGTTGATCCTCTTACTAAGCCGCTTGCACAAGTAAAACATGAGCGTCATGTTAGGGCAATGGGAATTAAGGTAATTAATGATTGCACCTAGTGCAAGTGGGAGTCTGTTGGAAATTATGCCCTAGGGGCAAGTCATTGTACTTATCAACGATCCCCATATGAATTGGGTAGTCGCAATGTCTTGCTAGAGGCCGCTTGCGACTTGTGGGTCTGGTACATGATTGGCCCGCCGCCAATCTCATGTGGGCCTACTGTGGTCGCACACAAGAATGGCCCAACACGAGCAAGAGTGTCAGATTCATTGAATCTTAAATGTGTTTAAGATTTAATGAATACTTATTTAATCTAGGATGTGTGTGTGTATATATATATGCATATATAAATATATTAAATTCGAAAATAATAATGATATTATTTATTGACAATAATATTATTATATATAGTATTTAATTTATTTGATAAATTAAATAACTATAATAAATTGAGATATTGTATCTCAGATTTAATTTTCGAATAAAGATATTGCATATCAGATTTAATTTGAACTAAGATATCGGATCTCATTTTAAATTAAATGTAATGATATCATATCTTGATTTAATATATATTAAATTCGAAAATAATAATGATATTATTTATTGATAATAATATTATTATATATAGTATTTAATTTATTTGATAAATTAAATAACTATAATAAATTGAGATATTGTATCTCAGATTTATTTTTCGAATAAAGATATTGCATATCAGATTTAATTTGAACTGAGATATGGGATCTCATTTTAAATATAATGATATCATATCTTGATTTAATTTATAAATATAAATTAAATCTAAAGGCTTTTAATTTTCGATTAAATAAATAGATTAGATTAGATTTATCAGATAGATTTAATTAATATATTTTTTAATCCAAATTCAAAAATTGGTTTTGAATAAAATACGCCTACTAGGTTTAGAAAAACCTACGGGACATTTTGTCGAGCGTATTAGAAAGCCGCGAGAAACCCTAGTTAGAAATTAGAGAGACGCACAGTTCAGAGGCGCTAGCACGCCTTCGTTCGTGTTTCTGAAGGCTGTTCGTGTGGATACCGGTAGAGGAAGGCGATTCTAAAGAGTCGGCTTCTGCTGATCAAGAAGGTAGCCCACCAGTTCAAATTGTTCTGCAAAGGTACGATTCGGAAACCCTAAACCTTGATTTAAACGCCGTTGAGCGATCCGCCTAAGGGATCAGTAAATATTTTTTACTCCGCTGCGTGTACGGATCCCAACAGTCTTTGACTAGAAAGAGCTAAACATGAGACAACATAGATGGATGGAGTTGTTGTAAGTCTTCTCCGTTTTCCATCTGTGGTTTATGTCGTCTTGTGGCTCTCGAACTTCTTTGAGGTACACCTTACTCCCACTGGTTCTTTTAGAGATGAACTCTTTCTCCAAAAGGACACCATTCAAAATAACAAACACTTTGTGATCGGTAGGATTTCAGACATAGTATCCTTTAGTTTCCTTAGGATACCCCACAAATAGGCATTTTGAGGATCTGGATGATAATTTATCAGAGGCTTAGTGTTTAACGTAAACCTCACATCCCCAAATTTCAAGAAAGGACAAACTAGGTTTCTTCCCAGTCCATATCTCATATGGTGTCTTTTCAACTGCCTTTGGCGGAACACGATTCAGTGTGAACACAACTGTTTCTAGGGCATGGCCCCAAAAGGAAAGAGGAAGATCTGCTTGACTCATCATAGATCGAACCATATCTAATAGAGTTTGATTCCTCCGCTCAAAAACATCATTCCTTTGAGGTGTTCCTGGAGGAGTAAGTTGTGAGATGATCCCACAACTCCTAATATGGTCAATGAACTCTTGGCTCAAATATTCACCACCCCGATCGGATCAAAGGGCTTTAATTGTTTTGCCAAGTTGGTTTTTGCACTTCATTTTGGAATATTTTGAACATTTCAAAAGATTCAGACCTTTGTTTCATTAGATAGATATATATACCCATATCTACTAAAATTTTCTATGAATGTAATGAAGTACAAATGACCCCCTCTGGAAGATGTATTCATTGGTCCACACACATCGGTATGTATGAGGCCCAATAAATCAGTGGCTCTCTCACTGTGCCCAGTAAAAGGCGTCTTTGTCATCTTTACCAATAAACAAGACTCACATGTCTCAAATGATTCAAAATCAAATGAGTTAAGAAATCCATCTTGATCGAGTTTCGAAATGTGTTTCTCATTTATATGGCCTAGACGACAATGCCATAGGTAGGTCGGATTCAAATTATTTGAGTTGAACCTTTTAGTAGTTATGTCATAGATATGTTCATTCAATTTTCTACTGTCCTTGAGATCCTACATTTATTCAAATGTGAGATCCACATGTAGTATCTAATACCCATGTTGAGGAAGTAGAAAAGCAAATATCTATGATATAGATACTTGAAGCGATAGCCCCGCTATCCTTCTTGTTCTTCTCCAGATCTTCGAGGTAGAGTTTGGAATTTCTTTTCAAATGACCAAGTTCATTGTAAAAGAAACAGACTCTATCCTTCGGAGGTTTTGCCTTCTTGGCTTTCCATTTCATACCCCTTCCTTTCAATAAATGAGGACTAACTGATTCACCTTTAGCCATCTTACAGGAATGTAAGGCCTTTGTGGTCTCATACCTCTCTTTGCCTTGCCTGTTTCTGGAACATTTTCGTAGGATAAAAAATCATCTTAGAGGCCTCCACATGTTCTAGATCTCTATTGAGGTCTAGAAGGATAGTGGCAAGCATCAGGCATCCTGCATCCACAAAGTCATCCTTATGCTTCGTATAAGCATCAGTCTGAGCTCTTGGATCAGCAACGGAGGCTCGTCAGGAATGGGTTGATTGATGATATACTCTTTTCTTTCGTGTTTAGGATCAACGCTTAAGTTCCCAAACATGTCAAGAAAGTTAGTCTCATCATAGTTCGTCCTTCTCAAGGACTGATCGCATTGATGGTGTTGAAGTATTACTAGACTACATGATTCTACAACTAAAGATATGCAAAGTTTAAGGAGTAACCTCCCATTTAATTATGAACCCTCATTATAATTAGTGGGCTAAGATCCATATTTGGCTTAAATTTAAGTCCGCTTTGGCAGGACGCTTAAATTAAGTTATTTAGGTAGGCAATGTCTTTGCCAATTACATCACATGTAACTCTTAGATCTTTATGGGATTCGATCATCATATGACTTGGCATGTTTAATCCCATCTAATGCCTTGAGATCCAAAACCGTTTAGATAATCTCAATTAAGTCCGGACAATAATGAATATTGAGTATCACCATTACTCACTCTTGTCTCACCAAGATAACTCAGATGCATCCACTTTGATGGAACAAACAAATGGGCGATCTAGGTTTTGACAAGTATTCATTTATTGATGGCATTATGACTTAAGATTTTATTTAGAGGGTATAAGTGATATAATTTAATTAATCCTATTAATTCTTCCACTAATTCATTCATTTGTAAATATAAGGCAATGTAATTCAATAATAAATTTGTTTATTTTTCGAACAATTTGTGTGTGCCCATTTTGAGTTTCTGAATGAATGAGATGATGGATAAAGCTATTTAGTGCTTGAAATTTGAGGTACAGGTGGATGTTTTAATGAGCCATAAGAGACTCTGAAAAGTATTCACGACTTTTAGGACCGTATATTTGTTAAAAGTCCGGTCCTAAAGGTCTTCATCCATTTTAAGACAGTATATTTGTCAAATATCCGGTCCTAAAAGTCTATGTCACATATCCGGTCCTAAAAGTCTTCGTAAAATTCCAAAGAATAGGCTAGACTTTTAGGACCGTGTATTTGTTAGGAGTCAAATCTTAAAAGTCTTCATTTATTTTAATATTACCGAAACTTTTAGGACCGGATATTTATTAATTGTCCCCTCCTAACTTAAAATTTTTGTTTATTTTTAAAGTATGGCTTAACTTTTAGGACCGTGGATTTGTTATATGTCCGGTCCTAATAGTATTCCTTTAAATAGAGTTGGTGACTTGGTTTTCAGACAAATCATTAGGGTTCAAGACAACCTCGTTTCTGGCGTTCTTCTCAAGCTTTGTGCTTCGTTGTCCTCGTTTTTACTTAACCTGGATGTGAAGATCATCATTGGTGTCCCTTTTCTTTTGTCGGAAAAAGAAAGAAGATAACGAAAAAGACACTGAAAATTGTTCGCACTAGGGTAAGTAAGATCGACGACAACGATGGTCCAAACTTGAGAAGAATCATCACTCGTTTGTTTTTATCCGAATAAGGTAAACAAATTTTTTTTGTATGATCCTAACTGTTAACTGTATTCTGCAAATTTTTAATGTTGATCACCACGAAGAGGACAATGTTTTGTTTGTTTCCTTTTTGTCGGAAAAATTAAAAGAACATCAAGATAAAGACAAGTACAAGGAAAGCGATTGGGATCTAAAAATTTTATTTTATTTCTATTTTTTTCTGCCTTGAGAGGCAGCAGTAGTACAAAAAAAATCAAATATTTCTAATCCTCCCCATCGTTGTCAGAGGGGAGGGAAGGGTCGGAGACGTCGTCATCAGAGGTATGGTACTCAACGTCATTGGCGTCGAGTACCGCGTTCAGCTTGTTGTTGACGGCGTGATAGACCTGAAACAGTTGGCCCAAGTGTCGGTCTATATGATCGACGCGGATTTCGCCTTGTAGGAGGACCTTGTCGTGGTGGAGAAGCCATTACGGTGGAGGTTGTAGGAGGAGATGGAGATGAATGTGAAGAAAGTAAAGTAACAACGGGTTTAAATAGAGAACCATCCTGAACAATGTGAAACGACTAAACACTAACGAGGAGACGAATAGTTCATCAGAATACGAGGAGACGCCTAGTTGGGAAGTTTATGTGGAAGCCGAAGAGACTCAATCATTCATTTCAACATAGGGAGGGAACTCTCCTATCTGAGTATTTTGAAAAGAATGAACTTTTAATACCGGATACTGTAAAAGATCCGTTCTTAAAAGTAATATTTTTTAACCAAAAATTCTTACTCGAAAAAAATAAATTGAAAATAAAAAAATAAATGATTTTTAGGACCTGATACATGATAAAATATCGGTCTTAAAAGTAATTGAATTGAAAAAAATGATTTTTAGGACCAGATAAATGATAAAAAGACGGTTTTAAAAGTAATTGAATTAAAAAATGATTTTTAGCATCGGATAAATGATAAAAAGACGGTCTTAAAAGTAATTGAATTAAAAAATGAGTTTTAGGACCGGATACAAGATAAAAGGTCGGTCTTAAAAGTTATCGAATTGATTTGTTAAAAAATAATTGACTATTAGGACCGGATATTAAAACAAATACGCTCTTAATTGACTATCAGATGTGTATCACTCATGCTCTCTGTCCTTATTAACTCCTCACACGAACTCTTTGTCTTTATTAACTCCTCACTAACTCGTATCTCCTCACTACCTAGCTCTCTGCCCCAATTGCTCAAAGTATGAAACCATGGTTAGATACAAGCAAACTTCTCGTAGGGGTACTCTTACACCTCAAGCTCATGACATGGTTAGATCGTTATACGGTGCGGCTCCTCCAGCGAGAGTGCGCCCTATTGTGGCCGAAGGGTCTCGGGTCGTTGGACCCACTGTTATTTCCGATGATGAAGAGATTTCCGCACCCCCCTCAATCCTTCTGCCGACCCTGTCCTGAGAATGCCAGCTCCCTCCAGCCCTCAGACCATGTAGAGGTTCGTGCTCCCCCACTCCAACCTATTGGCCCCAGCGCGCCTACCTCTGACCCCTCTCTGCTTTCCTCTAATGAGAGATTCATATTGAGGCTGGAGCAACTAAGACAGGAACTTGCTGATATCCGACGGGAAATTAATGCTCTTCACGCCGATATCGCCAAGCATGTTCAGTCAGATTCTTGTGGATGATAATTTTCAGCTTTTTTGTTTTGTTTTTTTTTTTCTTGTGTACGTGCATTCTCCAGTAACGTAAGACCACATTAAGAACATAACCCTTTGATATTTTTTTTTGGCTGTTCTCCAATATTTTTCTTTTTGGCTGTATCTTGTGGATGATAATTTTCCTTTATTTTTTGTCCAAAAAAATTCCTTTATTTTATTCATTCACCAAGGCTGTTAAGAACGAACATTTTATAAGTAACGGTTCAAAAAATTATTTGAAATTTAGGACCGGATGTTTTATAAAACTCCGGTCTTAAACTTAAATGACTAATAAAACTTTAGGACCGGACATTATATTAAACTCCGGTCTTATACTTTAGTTATATCTTTAGGACCGGACATTTAAAAATTAACCGGTATTAATAAAATCCAAAAAGCTAAATAAGGTGTCGATGTCGCGCGAAAAATTAAATTTCCCACTGTTAATGAATATTGTTTTTTGAAGATTATATTTGCACTTAGACCTACCGAACTGACCAACAAGTGTTTTTAGGTTACTCTTCCTGTCTTGTCTGCAACATCACCGTTCGTTGCCGAAGAAGTAAGACTTAGCAAACACATTTGAATTTATATGCTACAGGTGAGTGCACAAGACCTTCATCCGTCCCATGCATTTAATTTCCTCGTCTTGCATTTATTTTGGTTCTTGGATTCACTGTGATGCATTTATGACCAAAAGTGATTCTTTGTTATGCATTTAATGGGCAAGTTCCTCCGTAAAAGTGATTCTTTGAGCATATGTTTGCATTTGGATGTTGGCTTATTTTATATGCAAGTTTCAATTTTTTCATTTTATGTATGATCAATGATTTTCGTCTATATATAGGAATTCGACTATGGATCACAGTTGGATAAGTGCTTTACGAACGAGTGTTGAATATCACAATGGAGTGAGGGAATTTATAGAATTTTCTAAACAAAATGCCCATGATGATAGGGGGAAGTTTTATTGCCCTTGTGTAGAATGTTTGAATGAGAGTCGACTAAGTCTTGAAGTTATACACACACATTTAATTTGTCACAGATTTTGTAAGACCTATACAGTATGGGTATGGCATGGTGAAAAAGTGTCAAGTGGGTCTCAACATGGGAAGTGGCCTTTGATGATAATGACACGAGATATGAATGATCGCATAGAGGAAATTATCCGTGATGTAGAGAAGAGGCTTTTGAGCGATCACGCACATATGGTAATATGTGCAAAGATGCAGAGACACCGCTATACCCTGGTGTAAAAATACCAATTGTTGAACGCCGTATTGAAATTGGTAAGCTTGAAGGCACGTCATGGATGGAGCGATAAGAGTTTTTCGAATTGCTTGAGGCTTTGAAGGACATGCTTCCGGATAGTAATGTGTTGCCGCATCGCTACTATGATGCTAAGAAAATACCGTCCACCGGGGATGGAGTACAAAAAGATCCATGCATGCCCGAATGATTGCGTATCGTATAGAAAAGAGTTTGAAGAGAAGTAGAGTTGTCCGATATGTGAAACCCCACGGTACAAGTCGATAAGGGGCCTACAAAAGTGTTGTGGTATCTTCCAATCATACCAAGGTTCAAGCGGTTGTTTGCGAATGAAAATGATGCAAAAATCCGAGGTGGCATGCGAGATGAGAGGATTTCGGATGGACAGCTTCGACATCCTGCCGATTCTTCTCAATGGAAGAAAATTGATCAATTATTTTTGAAATTCGGCGAAGAATCTAGGAACCTCAGGCTTGCCCTTAGCACGGATGGCATGAATCCCTATGGAAGCCTTAGCAGTATACATAGCTTTTGTACTTTGTCTAAGGATGAGAAACAAAGCTTTTGTGAGTGTTTACATGGCACAAAAGTTCCCTCGGGGTATTCTTCAAATTTTAAGAGGCTTGTCTCGATGAAGGACTTGAAATTAGTAGGCCAAAAGTCTCATGATTGTCATGTCTTGATGCAACAGCTACTCCCAATAGCTATTCGAGGCATCGCCGAATATGATCTTCGGGTCGTTTTGACTAGACTTTGTTTCTTCTTCAATGCGGTTTGTAGTAAAGTCTTCGAGATTGAAAAGTTGGATGAATTGGAGAATGAAGGATATCTTATCTTATGCCACCTTGAGAAGCTTTTTGTTCCAACATTTTTTTACATCATGGTTCATCTAATTGTTCATCTAGTGAGGGAGATAAAGTTGTGCGGCCCTATCCATTTACGGTGGATGTACCCTATTGAAAGATCTATGAAATTCCTAAAAGGGTACGTGAAGAACGTGTACCGGCTAGAAGCATCAATTATTCAGAAATATGTTTTTGAAGAGGCCACGGAATTCTGTCAAACTTATTTGGCCAAAGTAAGACATATTGGGCTTCCAACACGTCAGCATGCTGAAGGGGGTAGACGTGGGGCTTCGGTAAAGAGTGTCGATCCTGATGAATTGTCACAAGTCCACTTATACATCTTGAATAATGTTGATGAAGTTCAAGCCAGCATATCTGCACATAAAGAGGCTGTAAGGAAAGAAAACCATCGAATGAACGAACAAAGGTTGATTAGGGAGCATAACAGAACTTTTTGCAAACTGGTTCAAACAAAAGGTCGAGGGATCTGAATGTGTTTCTGATACAATGAAATGGTTAGCACGTGGTCCTTAGGTTGATGTCGTAAGTTGGAATTCGTATGTGATCAATGGTTATACATTTTACACGAAGTCCTAGATGATAGGAGCACAGTCCAGAACAGTGGTGTTATGTTAGAGGCTGAATCTATGCACTTCTCCAGTTCGAAAGACACGAGGCCTAAATTGGCAGTCATGCCATAATATGGGGTTATTGAAGAGATTTGGGATGTGGACTATGTCAAAATTAGATTTCCCATCTTCAAATGCAAGTGGGTTAATGTCAATAATGGTGTTCAGATCGATCGGCTAGGATTTACTTTAATCGATGTCAATAGTAGAAGTTTTGGAGATGAACCTTTATTATGGCGCACCATGCGAAACAAGTGTTCTATATCACCGATCAAAAATAAAATGTGGTCTGTAGCTCTCCAAGGAAAGAGGGTCATTGATATTGATGAGGAAAGTCATTCAAATTATGGTCTTCCTGAGAGTACTCCTTTTTCAAGGGGTCTACCGGACATGAACGAAGAAGATGAAGTGGATAATGAACCCAGCATAAGAAATGATCATCAAGAAGGGATATGGGAGGATATGACTTTATAAAAGAGTCAATTCATAAGGTAATATTCATATGCATAATTCTTAGAAAACTTTAAGGTTTTAACTATATTATATTCATTCTATGTTCTTAATTAAACAATGTCATCATTGACTATGAATTTGTTCTTGTTTTGTTTTTGTGGCAGGATCCGATTCAAAGGGGCATGTTATAAAAGAGGATGCATGTTACGTTGTTGGGTGGGAATCAGATGAAGGCATGGTGAATAATATATTGGACTACATGTATGTTAATTTACGTGCTGTATTTGTAACTCATTGTGATTGTAATTAGTTATCTTTACTTATTGTATAAATTACTTTAGCTGTTGTAGACTTAAGAGGTCACATAACTCATGGTGGATAATATTTGTATTCTTTTTCCAAATTCAATTTATTCATGTTCATAGCTTGTAGCTTAAAGTATATCGACTTTTATGTGCTGTTTTGGATGGTGGATTTGTGTATATATATATGATCGTGAAGAACGAACAGGGAAAAAATTCGGGAAAATTTAGACCGCAAATAAATAAGACGGTCTTAAATGTTCAAATGTTAAGACCGGATGTACTTCTATGACCGCTCTTAAAGGTATTAAGCCGGTCTTAACAGTTGGTCTTTTAAGACCTGTCCATTTAAAACATCCGGTCTTGAAAGTCAGTCTTTTAAGACCGGGTAATTAGTCCTCTGGTCTTAGAGTCCGCTATCTTTTGGACCGGATTGATATTTGTCCGGTCTTAATATTTGGTTCTTTTAAGAGCGGTCGAGTTTTTGTCCGGTCTTGAAGTTTGAGTTTTAGGATTGAACAAAAAATATTTTAGATTTATTTAGTACGACTTTTAAGACCGAAGGTTTAAAATGTCCGGTCTAAAAGAAACTCTTTAAGACCGTTTACAAGTCCGGTCTTAATAGGGAGACTTTTAATACCGACTGGAACAAGACTAGTCGTGGGTCCGGTCCTAATATACATGTTTTGGCCGGTCTTAAAAGTCTTTTTTCCACCCGTGCGGGAAATAGATTTTCCATTAAACAAGGGACAATTTATTGCCATCAGAATTTACTCTTCAAAAAAAAATTGGCGCTACCAAATAGGCACGCATGTGAAGGAAAATATCCCATTTTCCATCAGTATAATATATATGTTAAGAGGCTACAAACAGGCTTTAACAGCCAACTTGATGAAGAAACATGTCAAGCCATTTTGATGACTTCGCTACAACGTTGCAATCAATCACTGATGACAACTACTGCAGTCTCCGATATTGAACAACTAGAGAATCAATGAACTTCACTAGCTTTTTGCTTTTTCTACACACCTATAGAGCTGGGAAATCGGGCTGAGCCCATCGAGCCGTCCTGTTTAAGCCATGGCTCGTCAAGGGCCGGGTTTGAAAAATGGACAAGATATTTGAAATTGGCCTTGTAGGGCCGGCCCTGGAGGTCCTCAGGCTTAAACGGGCCGGCCCTGAAGGGCCCTGGGCCAGTCCTGCAGGCCTTTTTCACTGTAACTTTTTTTCCCTTTTTTAATTTATATATTTTTTTTTTATTTTTTATAGAGTTATTTATCCATTTAACTATAAATACATAATAACTATACTCTAATTTTATGATTTGGTTTATTATTTGTTCCAAATAAAGATTATGGATGTGTTTATGATGCGGGAGAAGAAATTTATGATATTCTTACTTATGAGCTAAAGGCTACTACTCAAAGTGAAGAACAATAAAATTTCGTTGAAATTGATGATAGTGGCGAAGATGACGACAATAATAGTCATCGTACTAATGTTGCTTAGTGGTATGCTTCTTATGTTTTATGTGAGTTATTTGTGAACATAGTTTGCTTTTGATTATGAATTAGTTACTTATTTGTTGAATGATTCATGTTGTAATTTACTAATTATATTTCTTTAAAAAAACGAAGGAAAAATAGTTAAAATTCGGAATAGTAATTTTCGGACCCTGGAGGGCCAGCCCTGGCCCTGGTGCTCTCGGGCCGGGCTTTGAAAAACAGATGTTTTTCTTACCTCAAGCCTTGGAGGGCCAGGCCAGGCCAGCCCTGATTCCCAGCTCTACACACCTACCCCACTTGTTAAAAGTGATTGGGTAAGCTAGGGTCAAAAATAAATTAAAATTTAATATTTGTAAAAGCAATAATAAAAATTAGCGATATACATACCGAAATAGGACGGGATGTCTCAATAGCAAGGTTTTGAAACCCGGACCGGTCACTGAACTGGTTGCGGTACTGGGTTAAGGGTTAGTGGGTCAGACCGGAGTCAACCCGGGCCAGACCGGTGAGGTATAAAAAATTGGAAAATAATTAATTTCTCATCACGCCAACCTAAATTTGACATACTATATATCATTTCAATATTTTAGATCAGTAGCAAAATAACCATATACTTTAATACTTGTGACATATTCAGATATTCCTAACAATTTTCTTTACAGCATACATTTGAGACAATATATTCATGGTAGCAAAATATCAAAAACAAGTATATGATGACAAAATATTCTCAAGCAGGATCTTTTTTAACACCAAAATGTGTGGGAGGATTGCTTGTAATACCCCGAAATTTGAATTAGGGAATTTAAGGGCCAAAGTGCCAAAATGACCAAAATACCCCTGGGAGGAGTAAATAACTTAGGAAAATGGTGAAAAATCCTAAAGGGCAATGAAATAATTATTTAAATTGAGAGAGCGTATATCTCTAATTTTGGTAATTTAATAAATTACAAACTTGGAGAAATTGAGGAAGAATGCTCAAAAAGTATGGTAATGACCATAATGCCCTCACAAATTCTAAAATAAAGCATAACATATGGAAACAGAAATGTCAGTGCAAGAATTATGAGGTAATGAGGTATTCTAATTAAGAAAATTATCAACTTTTGATAAGAAAGTAATTAGGTAATTATTGGCTAATTACTTAAGCTTAAGCAAAGGAAATTATGAAATAATTATGTAAAGCTCAAAAATTTGTGGAAAAGGTTTAAAATTAGTAAAAATATATTTACTAATTAATTGGAAATTTTGGAGAAAAATAGTTAAGTTTAGGTATTTTTAAGCCTAAATACAAGAATGGACCAATTAGGTAATTTTGTGGAATTTTGGAAAAATTAAATAAATAAATCATTAAATAATTAATTAAATATAAAAATAAATATTTATTAAGATTTAATAAGGGGCAGCCGAATTACACAAGAAAATGGGATAAGAATAAGCTTAAAAATATCATGATATTTTGCACAAGTTGCATTAGTTTATTATATAATTAATTAAAGTGAAAAATGATGAATAGTAATTTAAAAATTAGGAAACGGATCCTATCTAGAGATCTAGGAATGGGATTTCCAAAGTCAGGGAAAATAATGATCGGTGGAATTTTGTCTTCCGTTATACTCTTCCGGAGAAAATTTGAAGTCGTTAGTGCATTTCCTAATAAAACAAAATAGGGAAAAATGCATATAGGTATATTTTTGGATATAAGGAAAATAAATTCTAACTCAACATCTAGGCATGAGTTTGAATTTATTTTGACATATTTGGAATCGGTGAATTTTTCGAAGAAGTTGATAATTTGAAATGCGTTCGAAACCGACGCGACCGGACACGTTTTTCGAGAAACTTCGGCCGAACACGGAATGCCCTGTATGGAACCAAAATTTAGGTTAACTTGGACATTTCTAGTAAGTGAGAACTTGTCTTCAAAGTTGTAAATCCAGAATTTTGAGATTTCTCCAAAATTACGCGAATCGGGTACCGATCGGGGAAATTGGACTGGATGAGGACACGTGTCATCATCCAATTGGCTCATCTTTGGCTTGGAGAGGGGGCAGCACGTTTTGGTGTGTTGTATGGCCAAGAATCACTCTTCAAAATATTAAAGGGAAAATTACAACTTTGGACCCAAAATTTGAGAAGGGAAAATTACACTTTAGGACCCAAAATTTGCCTATAAAAAGGCAAGAGCTCTCTTCATTTTTCTCACCCCATTCTCAAGTGAAAACCGAAATCCTTGAGTGAGAAAGAAGAGAGAGAAGCTCGGGGAAGTTCTAGAAGTCTTCAACGGGTAAGTCTTTCGGTCTTTAGTTTTTAGTCTTTAGTTCAATAGTTAGTAAGGCTAGAGTAGTCTTTATTTTTATGATTTGGGTATCATATGGGAGGGCTATTTTAGTCTTTATTTTCAAGAATCATAAATGCGTCGAAGTTCTGGCGAAATTTTGAGAAGAAAATAGCCTATGTAGCGGAAGCGCTGGCGAAATTCCGCCAAGTAGTGGTATAGGGGCAAAATGGTAATTTTTACCTAAAATGCCAGTTATAATGCCAAATCACTAATGAAAGTGATATTACTCCTATAGGACGTCAGAAATCCTAATCTGCTGCCGTTACGCCGCCGAAGTGCCGCTATTGGACGTTTTCACGTTTTCCGTAGAAAAGTACGATTTCCGACGGAAGTGCCGTCTACCGTCAACGAAGGTACGTTCGCGTACTGTAACACTAACTCTGATGTTTATGGTATGCTTATATGTGGTGTGTGTGTATAGAGGTGTTATACTGTTTGAGTGCATATAGTGGTTAGTGGATATGTCTGTATGCTGGGTGCAATCTGTCTGTATGCTGGGTGCAATCTGTCTGTATGCTGGGTGCAATCTATTCCAATGTTGGGTGCAATTTGTCTGTATGCTGGGTGCAATATTGTCTGCAAGCCGGGGCAATACATATGCATGGGTTGTGATAGAGTGATGTTAAAGTCTCATTGTCTGTATACATAAACATGAGGTTAAACGTTACCTGAGATCCGGTGCGGATCTCAGCCCTTAACATAGCGTCAGGTTCAGGGGGACCAAGGACCGAGGATGGAGGCAAGCAGCCTGCATAGAAAACCAGGTCAAGACTTCATTTCGTGGATCGGGCAGAGTCTTCCTTTTGATGTTGTCCTTTATTTCAAAACGCTCGGTTATTGAACCGCCTTTGTAATCGCCCAGATACACTACAGTTGGCTTTTGAATCTATATATCAGTTACTCTTCCGCTCAAATGCTCTACTCTGATGGTTTGAAAAGATGTTTAAAAAAAAAAAAAATTATACTGCTTTAAAAAGTCGGGTTGTTACATTTGGTATCAGAGCAATAGTCCTGGCATGAATTTAGCTATGTTATTACGGACAGTTTGGTGCCGAAGGCAAGGCTAGTCTACGTGGGTATGCCATTGTGTCGCCGTGAACTCGGTGAGGCCCCCATGGTAGACACTTACCTGGCCATTCTGTTCGGATAACGGAGTTATGTTCAAAATGCCTTTTAAACTTGGAGCATATTTTGAAAATGAGTACTGATATAGCCTAAGGTCGGTGTACTACCTTACTTCGGTATACCATTCGAGCCGGTATACCATCTTGAACCGTGTACCACCCTTGGTCGGTGCATCACTCGATAACCGCCGCTTTGTCTGGACGGTGATTCTTTCCTAGCATCGAGCTTATATGCGATGATAGGCCACGCCGGATGAAAACCCCGAGACCAATAAAGATAAGTACATGCGGTATTTGACCCATGTTGAGAACTTCTATCAGAGAAATTTCTGTAACGAATTTTCATACTCTTCTGGAAAACTGGATTTGATCCACTTTTCTTCGCATCTGTTTTTGGGTAAAGAGAACCAACGAGAATCTGACGACGGAAATGTTGCGCGCGGTGTGAATACTACGTATAATAGAGTTTAATTGTTGTGAGTATGATAAAGGCTGGGAGCAGTGTGAATAATAGAATGATAAAGGCTGGGTGCAATGTAAAGCGTGATAGAGTCTAGAGACTAGAATGATAAAGTCTGCGTTATGCGGAATGTCTTCCCTATATCTAACGTTAACGTTTCCCCTAATCAGGGAACGCGACATGGCGAATTTAAGAGGAGCCGGAGCTCCCGGAGGCCGAGGCGAGGCGGAGGCGAGGACGAGGTAGACAACCTCGGACGATTCCAGTAGTAAATCCTGAGCAGACAATTCATGAACCAAACCAGCAGATTGCTTTGCAAGAGGCCGTGGCCGTAGTGCGTGAACAAAGAGAGATGCTAGATGAACAAAGAATGATGATAGTCTGGTCCGGTCCGGTCTCACAAACCATGCTCAATAGTCATCCTGTGTCCAATCCCATTCTATCTGTTTTTCATCCTATCCTGACTTCATATATGCGCCTTGTCCAGCATTTTCTCGGGCCGGGAATGATCTTGTTCCAACATGACCGGCAGCCAATGGATGTAGAACTCTTAATGTATCTTGATTTTAATAAAAACAAGTGTTTCATGCACAACCCTGGCGGAGGTCTAATAGAAGAAGTTAGTCCCTCATAATATATTGAATCAATGTCCAAATCCCTTTTAGGAGAGGTATCCATGTAGAGTATCCGACAGTGTCTCCAAAAAGATTGCTTCTAATTGAAGAATACATATGCTTTAAAAAAAAATTTCATGTACACATTTATGCAGAACTACAATAGTTAGGCTAGGAAAAGTTACAAAATGTGTTGAGATGAGACAAAATGATGACTTTTTATTAATAAATGGTACTACATCAGGTCTTAAATATATGACATAGTTTGTAGTGCAATTTGCATTACAAATTATGTCCTATATTTATGACCAGAATAGTACTTCTTTTTCTCAACATTTTTCCAATTTCTTACTTAATATATTCAAAAAGCAAGAGTTCTCAATGCATGGACTTTGCAACTTTGAATAATTATTATATAGCTTGTTAGTAATTACTCCCTCATTCCTTTTTATAATAGCCCAAAATTTGAGTTGTCTTGATCCTTTTTATAAG
Source organism: Acacia pycnantha (assembly GCA_025563575.1). Lineage (NCBI taxonomy): Eukaryota > Viridiplantae > Streptophyta > Magnoliopsida > Fabales > Fabaceae > Acacia > Acacia pycnantha. The sequence continues at coordinate 623,632 of JAMWYP010000257.1, read as the reverse complement.
AGTCTACCAATAGTTGTCTGAACATTTAATGAGATTTTTCATTAATTAAAATGTTAGTGATACTCATATTCACTTTATTTCTTTCTCTTAATTGTTGCTCATTGTAACATCCATAATTTTCATGTAAATCAATTAATAGAATATATGAATTTTTCACCAAGTAGTGGTCAATGGTATATTATTTTTCTGACAAGATAAACTAATTATTGGAAAATAAAGTGGAATTATTCTAAAAGGTGGTTAATAAATTTGGTTATAAATAAATTGAGATGGTAATGTCAAAGAAGGTAAAAATATATTTTTCCCTTCATTATTTTTATAATTTTCGTCTAATAAAAGGAGGGGGTAAATTCTAATGGAAGAATTAGTGGAGTTCCAATATAAGTCTAATTTACCTTATGAAGGTGGATATTAGATGAAACTTATATAATGCAAAATAAAATTACTCTTTTCCCCATTAGCTATCATCACATCACTAGAAAAGGGAGTAAGTTGGATGAAGATTGATTGGGCAAGACTATATTAATGATGAGAGAAGGAGTGAGCATTTGGACAAGACAAATGTTAAACATAAAATATTTCCTCATATTTCTTTTAACGGTGTCGGATGTGGGAGAATGAAAGAATAGGAAATTATGATTTGGCTATAAGTGTACTTGTGGACAAGAAAAGAGAAAACAAAATATTTCTTCCACATTTCCTCATGGTACCAGACGTGTGAGGGAGAAGCCAAAGGGGGAAAAAATTAATTAAGTATCTCCCACTCCTTTAAAACCGCCAGTTGAGAGAAGATAAAAGTGATAGATGAGACAATATACAATTAATGAAGTAAGGGGGCGGGATGTGTAACATCCCGTTTTCAAAAGCAGTATATTTTTTTTTCATCAAAACATCATTTCAAATCACCAGAGTAGAGCAACGGAGCATAAGAGTAACTGATATTTAAATTCAAAATGCCGTAAGTCTGGCTAATTACAACAGCGGTACAGTAATCGAATGGTTCAAAAGTGATATATAACAGTGGAAAGTCTTCATCCGGGTCTCCAAGCAAATCTCCCGTCGTGTCTCTACGTAGGCTGCTTGCTTTTCTCTGCACCTCTCGGTCCTCCTGACCCTGACGCTATGTTAAGAGCTGAGGTCCAATGCACCAGACCCCAGGTAACGGTTTACCTCATATTTACATATACAGTATATAAGCACAACAATTGAATCACCCTTAACCAACGTAAATGTACCGCTCCCAGTGAATGCAGATGTACCACTCCCAGCGAAACAGAATATATCGCTCCTAGTGAACACAGATATACCACTCCTAGTGCATGCATATGATCAATTATCCTCTAACACTACTATGTACTCAAACAACATAACAACTCTACTCATACAACACACCCAACAATATACACGCATACCATAAATATCAGAGTTAGTGTTACAGTACGAGAACGTACCTTCGTTGACGGTAAACGGTTCTTCTGTCGGAATACGGTACGACAGTAGGTCAGAACGTAATCAGAGATATCCTATAAGGACAATAGCGCATTTATTAATGATCAAGCATTATGACGGACATTTTAGTCATAAATGACCATTTTACCCCTGACCGTGGCGGAATTTCGCTAGAGCTTCGCTACTTTAACTCCCAACTTTCAGAATCTCAATCCCTACTATGTTTTTACCTCGTCAGGCATCTTTCAATGCAATGAGGCTTAAAAACAAGAATAGGAATTTCATTTCCTACTTCCTAGATCTAACTAACATTTCTACTAAAACTACCGAACAAAAGACTAGAACTTAAAAGCTAAGGACCGAAGAACTTACTTAGGGCTTCGCTACAAATTTCTCCGGACTCCTCCTTCTCTCTTCCTTCTCTCTAATTTTGAAACTTTCTCTTGAAATTGGTGTGAGAATTATGTCAAGAGCTCATGGCTATTTATAGACTTTTGTGAGGGCAAAATGGTAATCTTCCATATTGAATTCTAGCCATTCATTTGGAAACCTTAGCCAACAAGTTTCTTCATTTTCCACCACAAAACCGTCCCCCCTATGTCATTCTTCAAAAGATGACTTCATGCAAGTGATGGCATCCCTTACTTTATGGGGTTTCATCCGATAAAGTTTCCGGTTCGGTGTCCTAATCGCGCAATCTTGAAGAATCTCAGAAATCCGGCTACATAGCCCTGAAGGTCTATTCTTCCTCTTTGGAAATATCTTGGTCAACTAAATTTTTGATCCCATTCATAACATTTCGTTGCCTGCCGAACATTTTCGGATAAACGTCGTCGGTTACGGAAATCACTTCGGGTAACACCAACCTCTGGAAAAAAATCACTGATTCATAATATGTCCAGATGCTTTCTAACTAGTTCAAGGATTTTGAGTTATGGCTTAGTTTCTATAGATTTTCATTTATCTGATTTAGTTTTTGAATATCAGATAGCTTCTTAGCCAGTCTAGTATAACTCTTTTCGGTTACGGAAATAACTTCGAAGGTAACCTACTCCGAGCTAAAAATTCACTTGTCTATAATATGCCCTGACTTTAGAAACCTAGTTCATGGTTTTCTAGATAGGATTTAATTTTTATCGATGGTCATTTATCCTATTTGTTTTTCATATTTTATATTAATATTTTAAGTGCAACATGCACAAAAATCATGATATTTATTCACATAAATTCTATCCTCTTTTTGTCCCAAAAATTTCGGCCAGCCTATTTTTATTTTTTTTTATTTTTTTTCTGTTTTAATATTTATATAATATTCTAATTATCTTATATTTATTTTCACAAAATTCCCTTATTGGTCCATTTCAATTAACATGGATTTAGGCTTTAAAAATCACTAGAATAATTTTAAACCTTTGATCTTGCTTTATTAGATTACATCTTAACCCTTGACCATTATTTAATTTTTCTAATTTGATTTACAAGTTTAATTAGTGCCCTAATCACATGATTAGCAACTTTTTAGGATTAGGGATTTTCATGTACTTAATCTCACTAATTTTTCTTAATCTTTTCCAATTAATTAGAAAGTGTATTTTATGCTAATTTTAGCCATTAACATTTAATTAAAGGGTTTTTCGCAATTTAACTTGGATATTCCCTTAATCATGCTTAAACAATTAGCCAATAATTACTTAATTAATCACCTACTAATTGTTGATAATTTTCTTATTTAGAATTAATCATTATCTCACAACTATTGGACTGACATTGGTATTTTATGCTCTTTGTAAAATATTAAAATCATTTGAGTCACTTATGTACCCCAAAAGAATATTTATTTTCATCTTATTATTTTCCAAGGAAAAAATTCTCTAAATTAGAGATAACATACTCTCTAATTTTTAATAACTATTTTATTGCCTCTTAGGATTTATCACAGTATTTTATGACTCTTAGTTCACCTAGGGCATTTTAACACTTTAATTCCTCTAATTTCAACAGAAATTGCCCTAGAAAATTATGACAAATCCTCTCCAATATTTGAAACCGCATATTCACCTATTTTTAATAGGTATAATTTAATAAATTATGATACTTATTATAAGTATGATTTTTAGGGTATTACAGGATGCATGTTGTGCGAATAAGGGGGAAAAAAACCACACCAAATCTTTAATAATTCCCCAACGTGTGGAAGAAGCAAATGAGTATAATAAATAAAAAAAATAAAAATAAATTAGTGTACTGACCACCCCTTAAAACCGCCGGCTATGAGAGTGATGAAGATATGACCACTCAATATTTATGGAAGAAGCAAGTAGTGAGCACGTGAGAGGAGATCACACATATATATTTTTTTTTTAATTCTCTTCAACATTTTTCCAACGTGCTGGACAAGAGGAATCATAAGGGAAAATAAGATAACTTTCTCTAATATTTTTTTTTTTTTAAAGTGTTGGACGTGTGAGGAAGAAGAGCTTTCATGAAATATGTGGAATTATCTAGAGAAGTTATGGGCAAAAAGGTAATTCATCATAACACAAGACTTGATCATTTTAAAAGGACTAACTCCCCCTCATTTTGGGTTGCATGTTCGGTTGATAAGAGAGGAAAAGAGAGTGCAAGTGGTTCCATTCATGAAAGCATAAGAGTGCTTGAGCAAGAGAAAAGTTGAAGCAAAGGTAAGTATCATGGTCTTGGAACTCTAATCTACTCTCTACTACTTTTTTCCTAAAATGGTGAAGTTACTAAAGATCATCCTTTTCTTGGTGATTTGAGGAAAATGTTAAGTGTAGTGGGTGTTTAAAACAAAGGAGGAAAGGAGCAAAGATAAAAGGAAGTTTGGGTCTGAGACAAGTAAGTTATCTATGAACCTTCTTATATTTCCCTTTGGTGGTAAAGCTTGAAAATGAATGTTTCTCTAAACATGCATATTTATTTTTGGGTATGATTGAATAATGAAAAATATGAATAAAGGTTTAAAGCTAGTGTTCATGGCCTAAAATAGAGAAACAAGCATAGTATGTGGAGAATATGAGGTTTTAATGGAAGTTTGATATTTTGTCGGCTTGATAATGATTTTCGTTCGGCTGAATATATGGGTGTTTTGGAATGGATTTTGGTGTTTTTGATGGTTTTAAAGTATTTAAAATAATATTTTGTATAATGATGAACTTGGATCAAAATTTTAGAACTCTAGATGAAGGTGTAAAAAGCGTTGGGGGCTGATTGGTGAAATTTCTGGGAAGTCAGTCGTCGTTTTCATGGTTTTTGACTCAGTAAATGGACTTGAAAATTATGAAATTTTAAAAGGATAAAGTAGACATCTCAAGGATTATTTGGATATATAATATGTAAATTTTCAAGTTCTGGACTGGGAGAAATTAATTTTTGAAAATGACCCTCTGATTCTGGACTTTATTTCGGACAGCAGAGACATTTTGAGCTATAAACAGCTTTTCAATTAAGGCTGACTCAAGATAGTATTTTTGGTTGAAACTAGACATATTAAGAGTCATTTGGGCTTTGGAATAAACCCAAAAGGATATTTCCAGATTTAATTATGAATTTGTGAAGATCAGTCTCTAATTGCTGAAAATTTCTGGAAAATGACGCAAATAGAGGATTTTAGGCCCATATTAAATTCCTTAATAAGAAAAAGGATCTAGTAAATATGGACACATGGATTAAGCCTATTTTAAATCATTAAAGGAAATATTTAGTGAGGTGGAATTTAATTATATTTATATTTTATTATTTTAGTTCTAATTGTATCTTGCGTCGGGGAAATAATTTTTAGTTGTAGTCGATTGCCATGTAGTAACCTAATCCTCATATACTCTGTGTGACTTGTGTATGTATTTTGTACCATGTATGTTACATACATTTAGTTATTATTTACTTCCAAGGGCTTTGTTGTGTGTTGTGCCCAGGTGGTCTCATGCTGTGTGCTATTAGGACCACTTGCAGATCAGGCTTGTGTACTATTAGGATTGCTAGTCCGGATTTGGTTGTGTGCCTTGATACTGAAAGTTATGTCGTATTTGTTTATTTATGGTTTTTCTACATGCAATGTTTATACATTTTCTGTGAGATTAACGGTTACTTTGGGATTCAATATTTGAATCCCAGCCCCTTTTAAGCCATCTGGTAGTTTATCTAGATCAGAGCAGGGAGACAGAGGTAAGGCTCCGGGAGTGGAGTAGTATAGTGGTGGACATTGGTGACTACTATTTTTGGATATTTATTTTGGTTACCGGAGGACTGTAGTATATTATTTTGGCCTGTTCGGGTACCATTATCCAGATGACTATATATTAAACCCTTTAGGGTAAATTTATCTTTCTGTATCTTTATTTTATCGGTATATTATTGTCCAAACTTATGAATGCTTTGTTGCTAATACTTTGATGAATGACGTAAATTTGCCTGAGATAAATAGTTTAAAATTGAATAAAAGTAAAGGATCACACAACCTGCCACCTGAAAGGGCGTGGCCGATAGGTTTGTAACACTCATAAATAAGGGTATACTTGAAAAACAGAGTTTATTTAAGACATACTTAGTATTTTTAACTAACTTTAATTGCTTTCTTAAATTACATAATTCGGCTATGAAACTCTTATAAATTGGATCGGAGGAGTATAACTTTTTCTTTATAATATGGCTAATTAGAATTAATCTATAATATAATTGGTTAATTAAATTGTTTTAATACTGTCACGCACTCACAAAAAGCTAAATATAATATATAAGAAATTTTGTTGAACTTTTCTACAATAGGCTTGTCGGCCATGTAACTCATTTTACCACATGCGTTGTTTTCTCAAATCAATGGCCGCCGGCCACTCGCCAACTACCATTATAATATTGGTAATAAGTCCATTAAAAATGACAAGTTGTAATAGTATCGCTTATTCCAATACGCGTTTGTGACTTTTGATTGACTTGTTGACCTCAGCAATATAAGAATGAAGGCGAAGATGCCTTAATTTGTATCAACAAAACTAGAACTAGCAGCCCAAATTAAAATCGCAACTTAAAGCTTCTTCTTCTTCTCTCACTCCTTGATGACAATCATTATTTCAATTGCTCTGCTTTCTTTCCTCTCTCGCTTTATCATTCTCACGACTGCGCAGCAAGACTTCATACATCATTTGTGTTACAACAGTGTTGGTAACTACACAAACACAAGTGCCTATGGCACAAACCTTAAAATCCTTCTCTCTAATCTCACCTCCGACCCAAAAATTGACTATGGCTATTACAGTTCCTCTGAAGGTCAAAACCCTAATAGAGTTAACGCTCTTGGACTTTGTAGGGCAGATGTCAAACCAGACTCTTGTCGTACTTGCCTCAACAATGCCTCAATCCTTCTACTAAATCTTTGTCCGAACCAGAAGGAAGCGTATGGATACTACGACGGATGCTTTTACGATACGCCAATCGCTACATGTTTGGGATATATCAAGAGCCAGATTATTTATATTTCAGGTGTAACAAAAATAAAGAAGTAGACAGTAAGTACAGTGAAGTGCTTGATGGTCTAATGCGAAGGCTTAGAAGCAAAGCTGCCACCGGGGATAGTCGCCGGAAGTTTGCCGCCGACACAGCAACTTCTTTGTTTCAAACTATATATGGTCTTGTTCAGTGCATGCCTGATTTGTCTGGGCAAGATTGTAACGACTGCTTAGAGAAGGCGATATCGAGCATTCCCTCGAGCTGTAACAACAGGATTGGCGGGAGGATTATCAAATTGAGTTGCAATATTAGATATGAGAATTATCACTTCTATGATACTGCAGTTGTCCATTCATTATTATCTTCATCTCCTCCTGCTGCTTCACCGTCATCCAACACACCTTCCTCGCAAGGTAATGTTGATCTTTCATATAGAAAATACTTTAATATGCATTTTACAAATATCTATCCACGATGAAAATGTGTGTTTGTTTTGAGAGAAAGAGAAAGGGAGGGAGGGAGGGAGGGGAAAGAAATTTCTTAGCTCATATTGACCAAATTGCCCATGGAAAATTTTCAATATTCCAAAAATACAATCTCAACAAAAAGGAATATTCTTCTCAGCAATTTGATCAATATCCTTCATCCTTTCCCATCCTCTCCCCTCAAACCAAACATGTTGTAAGTGTTCATTATATTTAATGCTAAGTAACTAAAACTTTTATTCTATGTGGTATTGAAATCCAATTAGGATCAATTGATCAAACTAGTCACTAATACTTTAATACTTAATATGACCTAATTAGAGAGTTGATGTTGGTCTTTAATATAAAACTTATTTCACATGTGTATCAATTTTTTCCCAAATTAACTCTATTTGTATTCTCTCAACAATAATCAAATAGGAGATGGAGGGAGGGAATTCAAGAAAATGATGATTATGATGTTTTAAAGAAGTATATCATACTACCTTCGGTTCTAATTATAGGACCAAGTTTGTAGTGCAAATTGCACTACAAATTTGATCATATAATTAGGACCGAAGGGAATATTAATTAATTCAACTAATATCCTTAATCAACTAATTAGTTAATTAGGTCTCACCTAGCTTTTTTTTTCCCTTGCTTTGCTGAGCCTAAAACAACGTCTAGTGACTATTGAATGATGTGGTTGGAGGGTAAAAATTGGGCAAAATGCGTGGGGCCCAAAAAAGTTTGCATTTTTATTCCAAGTAAAACATAACCTACTTTACAAACATTTTGAAAGTGAAGTAGGCAATATTTGAGGGGGAAAAAAAAGGAAATCACATGCTAAATAGTGCTCAAAGGTTTGTAGTCAATGTATGGAGCCTCCACTTTTGACTGAAGAAACAATTATTTATAATGTTTATCTAACCATCACATGTGAATAGTACTCATCCCATATCTTCACTCTTGCCATCAAGAAACTTTATATCAAAATTGTATCAAACCAACTGTGCTCGCGTATTAAATAATGTTCATTCCATTTTTATTGGTGGAGGAAGTTATTTAAAAGAGAAAGGAACAAATTATACAAGCTGATCAAAATTTTAATAGATTAGTTTTCAATTTCATTTTTATTTTGAAACTATTGATAATTTAAATTATTAAAAGTACAATTTTTCAAAGTAGGAAATAATAAGAATAATTAATATGAGTACGCATCATTTCATTTGGATCCAAATTTTTTTTCCCTTCTTTTGAATTTTATAATGCAGTGGCTAAGAAGTAGCCCCTTCCCCTCCCTCTTTCCCTTTAATGTGATTTGGGTTTAGAGATGGAAAACGAACCGAACCTGTTTAAGTCTTTTTAAATTCAGGACCAAGCTTTCAAAAAAATTAATGTTATGGCAATCTAGCTTTTAGATGTAACTGTCAAGGTTTGGCACTATAAAGTACTGCCATATAAAGTCGACCCTTTTTCCTACCTCCATATCCCCCTTCATTAACCAATCCACATGTAATCATGCATAAAGGAGTTAAAGAAATCGTCCCTCCAAATGGGGCAAATTGCACTTCTTAACCTATATTTTTAATGAGTTGTTATGGATACTTCACATGGTCTTGTGCATATTCATCTAGAGTGAATATACGTTTTTGTCCAACTGAGATGATAATGTCAACCTACGTATTAAAGTTGTGTTCACCAAATTAATTACATTCATGTAACGCTGTATAATGGAATGCCGTGTAGGAATAAATTGTTAGCTAGTAAGTTAACTTGAGGAATCAACACTATGATTTATTTCTCAAATTCTGAGAACCCGGATCCACACAAGTTATAAACTCCCTCCGCTTTATGTATATGTAAAATATAAGATTTTTAGGCATGCTATGTTCCATTACATAAGATAGATTTAGGGGTCCTCTCAAATTTTTTTTTTTAAACTCTCTTTTACCCTCACCTAATTACAAAAATTACTCATACGACTTTTGTAGTTAATTCTCATGTTTGACTAAAGTATTCAATACAATATACTCGTCAAGCCCTTAATATAATACATAATTATCTAATTTGAATATATTAAAGAAGTTAGTTAAGTTTGTTAATATGTTATGTATTTTCTAAACATATTCCCTTATTCTTTCTCCTTTTTTGTTTTTGTTGAGAGTACTAATAGGGGTAAATTAGGAAAAGATAGATAAATATGAGAGTTTTATCTTAATTTAGGACTAAGAACAACTACCCAAATATGTCTTATATTAAAGACTATAGGGGTCTAATTCTCTTTTCCACATGAATAAGGGCCTTTTTGAAAAAAAAATAAAAAATCATTTTTTACTTGTTTATTGCGCCAAACTAATTTCATCTAACTTTTCAAACAATGCTATTAGGTTAATTCTGTGGTATAAATGGAGGAATTATTAGGCTATTAAGCTGCAAATAATTTTTTTTATTTTTTTTTTTCATGGGATGGCAGGTACTGCTGATTCACCAAAAGCTATGTCTTCCCCGGAAGGTACTAACTCCCCTTTCTAAATTAATAAAAGCAATTTCTTTTTTTGCCAAAGAAATGTTAATAAGCGTATGATCTGGTGTAGGGAATCACAACACATCAAGAACAGTCATTTCGTTGCTGCGTCCATTGGAGCTTTTATCGCAATTCTTATTTTGGTCTGCATCTATTTTGTGGTCTGGAAATCGAAGAGAACCATCACAGGTAAGTCAAAATAATGTTTTCATATATACTAAACCATGTTTTTTGAACATTGTTAATTTTAATTATCATGATAATAGATGCAAAATTTCTAGAACATATTGCCAATCGATCAATCAATATTTATATAAAATTAAATTAATAATAAGTCGTACAAAACATAATTAAGTTATTGCAAAATATTGAACTGATACTTAGATCAAATTAGATATTTTTAAATTTTCTTGGTATGGTTTAAATTTTTAGTTTAAAAACGTTTTAGACAACTTGTAATTTTAAATATTTTTGTAGAAAAATATCTAACATAGTTTTCAATTATATATATTGTTTTGAAATTTTTATTTGAACACCAATTAAAGATGACAAATTGGGAATTGAAAGTGATGATAATGATCCGTAATGAATTTCCACAACAAGCTTGGTTTAATTATTCCCTTCGTTGCTTTATCCTCCCTCCTCTTGTCTTTTTTTTTTTTATAAGAGCATGATAATTCAATTAAGTAGTTTAAGAAATTAGTTAAAAGTAATAAATATGTGTAAAAATGAACATTTTTCTAAGTATGCCCTTATTTATAAGGGACAAATAAGAAAGAGAAATATAATAAAAATGAGAGAAAGTATAAAAGATAATATGGTATGGAAAGAAGATGAGGAGGGAGAATAAAGTTAATTGAGGGGAAAATGACAAAACCACATCCAATGCACAAATTAAACAACCCCAAGTGAGTTGTTATAAAAATGATTAAGGCAATTCAAAATTTAGACTCTTATAAAAAGAACTGCATGGAGTGCAAGAGACACTTTTTTGATATATTATGTTCCTATTTATAACAGACACTTAAAGGTTGTCTCAAACTTTTATTGTACGTTAGGTTTCTGTTGTGCCCCTTATTTAATTACTCATACTAAGGTCATTGCATTTATGCATTCACTCACACTTTCTTCCCACCACACATTCTCTATCCTTTTTCTACTCCCTTTTTTGTTCTCTCTCCTCATAAGTAAGGGTATTTTAGGAAAAAATACTATATTTATATATATATATATATATATATATATATATGTTGTCTCTAATTAATTTTAACAAATTTTTTTATCGATCTGGTTGGGTTAATTGTCTCTTAGAAAAAGAAACTGAGGGTTATATGTTAGTGAATTTGTTTGCAAAATAAACAATTGAGTTATTTTAAAAAACAAAATCAAACTTACAATTTCCCAACAAAACAAACAAAGCCTAGAGAATTTGCAGATGTGCTTCATCTCATTAGAAATAATATTTTGTTTTGACTTTTTTCTCAATTGATCAACCTGAAGCAAAGGACGATGATGAAATTGCACCCATCGAGTCACTACAATTCAATTTTAACACCATAAGACTCGCCACAGATAACTTCTCTATTACAAATAAGCTTGGACAAGGAGGATTTGGATCAGTGTACAAGGTAAATAACATCATTGTTATGTTGAGAACACTTTTAAGTGTTTTGTATATACCATTATGGTCATTATGTTAAATCGATTTTAAGTAATTCTCACATACTAAGGAATGCCAGTTAAATTATTAAATATGTCTTAAATTGATAAAATTTTCTAGTTTAGCCTTATTAAAAAAAAAAAAAATCTCTCTACATTTTACCAATCATTCTTTCATCTTTCTCTTTTTTAAACAAGAATTAAATAAAGATAAAATTATAAAACAGTCATTATTAACTTATGAGTGGACTAATAGTTAAGATTTTTTTTTTCCTGCAAATGGACTCAAATAATAAGGATTAGAGTGTTATGTAGTTTGTTATTGATTAAATAATTACATGCTCCAACTCTAATAAATGTAGGGCACGCTTCCACATGGTCAGGACATTGCTGTCAAAAGGTTGTCCATGGATTCTGGGCAAGGAGATTCAGAATTTAAAAATGAGGTGCTCTTGGTGGCTAAGCTCCAACATCGCAATTTAGTGAGATTACTTGGCTTCTCCTTAGAAAAACATGAAAGATTGTTGGTCTACGAGTTTCTTCCCAACAGAAGTCTTGATTACTTATTATTTGGTAAGTTATTGGGAGTTTTTCTTCATTTGGATGACTCCTCTATTCTTTCATTTATATTAGATGAAAATCATAATGCATATTCTAGACACAGTCCCAATGGATCATGTTATGCATGGCTTAAATAGACACAAAAATATTGCAGACTCAAGTGAACGTGTTCATTTAAACTGGATAACGCGCTACAAAATCATAGGAGGCATTACTCGTGGCCTTCTTTACCTTCATGAAGATTCAAGATTACGTATTATTCATCGAGATCTCAAAGCAAGTAATATTCTTTTAGATGAAGAGTTAAATCCCAAAATATCAGACTTTGGCTTGGCAAGACTATTTGTTGTGGACCAAACTCAAAGCAATACAAGCAGGATTGTTGGAACTTAGTAAGTATTGCTAGCCTTATTATCAAATGATAATCACAATACTCAATTATAGTTAACACATCTAATTAAGCTTATTTTCTTGACATTTAGTGGATATATGGCACCAGAATATGCAATGCATGGACAATTCTCTGTCAAATCAGATGTTTTTAGTTTTGGCATATTGGTTCCAGAGATCTTAAGTGGAAAAAAGAACAACAGTGTATACAACGAAGAGAACGCCCATGATCTATTAAGCTTTGTAAGCTATTGCCTCTTTTCACACAGATGCATTCATACATTTTTCATCTGTCAAAAATATATATAATTATAATAGGGTTAAAAATCCAATTTTGCTCCCACCATTTTCACGTATGTGCTGTGAATATCTTGAAGTTTTTCTTGGATCAATTTTACCCATGAAGAAGTGTTAAAAAATGACTAATGTCACTCCTTGCCATTAAGAATATAATGTTAATGATACACATTAAATTTTTTAATGTTAACATTGGTTTTTTGAAAATCTTAGAGGTCACAGGTTTAAATTCTAGAAACAGCTTCCACACCTGTGGAGATAAAGTTGTGTACATCAATTCATCCACCTCTCCCCAGACCCTACTTAATGGGAGCTTTGTGCTTTAGGCCACCCTTATTTTTATTTATTAGTTTTTTTAATGGTTAGGGAGAATTTGCTCCAGCTTTAACACTTAAAGGGTGAAATTTATCCAAAAAAAATCTTGATACCCACAGCTCATACGTGAAAATATTCAGGGCAAACTTGAATCTTAACCCTGTATAATATTACACAATCATGACTAGATAACATGCAGAAGTAGCTTGGGATTAATATTGTTTAATTATTGATGGGGAACTTGCTGCAGGCATGGAAAAATTGGAGGGAAGGGACACCCTTCAATTTAGTAGATCCAATTTTAAACAATGGTTCAAGAAATGAAATAATAAGATGCGTCCACATTGGGTTATTATGTGTTCAAGAAAAAGTGGCTGACAGGCCAACCATGGCTCAAGTTGTACTAATGCTCAATAGCTACTCTTCCTCTCTCCCTTTACCTTCGAAGCCTCTGCTTTTCATTGATACCAATGGTTCATCTGAGATACAGATGAGAGAGTATAGCTCAGAGGCAACAACTAGATCAAGTGAACGGGCAAGTAACTCTATTCAAGAATCAGTAAATGAGGCCTCAATTACTGAACTATATCCGCGTTAGCTTCTTGAAAACAAATAAGAAAGCTTGGAGATCTGCCAAGTAAGTAAGAAGATTAAATATGGACTCAAATTTGCTTGAGCGCAAAAGTTCAGTTATTTGTATGAATACTAATTACTGACAACTCATTTGCTCAATTGTGACTCTTTTTTTTCCTTATCTTAGGATACTAAGAATTTGATTTAACGACTTTTGGTTTTTATATCTGTACCAACGCCATTAGACTCATACCAAATTGTTACAAAACTATAGAGACTAACATTTAAAGGAACAAAAACTACAATTTGGAACTATATGCACTAAAACTACAATTTAATTCAAATTGTAAGTACAAAAAATATATTGATTTATATTTTGCCAATAGTAATATGTTGGAAATGCTATATATTTCATTATTACTTTTTATTTAGTATAGCATTTTACAAATGCTACAAGAAGTACGTGTGTCTTTGGATTAGCTTTTGGGAAAAAAAGTGATTTCAGAGAATAAATTTCGAAGAATAGTTTCAGAAAAGGTAGAAATAAATAACTCATGGGAAAACCATGTTTTTCAACCCCCTCAACCATGGTTTTTTGTTCAAACCATGGTTATGCATAATCTGAGAGTGTTTGCACGACTAGAAAAAGTAAATTTGACAACAATAATTAATGTCCGCTTTTAGAAAACAAAAGTTGAAAATAAAGGAGACGTTGACATTTTTAAAATTTTGGCTTTATTTTCAGTGACTATTTCCATATAAACAGTCATTGAAAGTTAAACTTTCAACGACTATTTTTAAAAACAATCCTTAAAAATTACTTTCAATGACTGTTATAAAAAGCAATAGTTGAAAGTTAAGCCGAATTTCAAAAATATGAATATTTCTGAGTTTCAATTATTGTTTTTCTAAAATAGTCGTTGAAAGTTAAGCCCACAAAAATGAATATTTGTGAGTTTCAACGATGTTTTTCTAAAACAATTGTTGAAATAAAACTTTCAAAGATTGTTTTTTAAAAAAACAACTATTGAAAGTTTAGCCAAAAAAAAAAATTGAATGTTGAGTTTTGACGATTGTTTTTTTCAAAAACAGTCGTTGAAAGTAACAAATGTTCATATTTTTTGACCTCGTACTCTCACACCTCCGACATTTTGTTCGAAGCTCTCTATCTTGCCTCTTGGACCCCAGTCACAAACTTATTTATTGAAGAATTTATTCCCGTGCCTGCGGCGAAGCTCTCATCAATCCTCAGTCGTTTGCACAGCAAAGCTCTCTTGTTGTCATCATCGTTTGTGGTCGCCATTTGCCCAATGCTTACTATCTTCTTCAGCACCATCATCATCGTCATTCACTACTAGAAAGTATAGAAACGATGACAGAATTTGCGATGGATGTAACATCCCATTTTTGAAAAGCAGAATAATTTTTTTAAAAACATCAGAGTAGAGCATTGGAGTGAGTGAGTAACTGATTTCATATTCAAAATATCAACCATAGTGTAATATAATAATGGTACATTCATCCGAGTGTTTCAAAATGTAAGTAATACATAAACAAAAGGAAGATCTCCGGCCGGAAGTCTACTCGTGCAGCTTGCCCCTATCTCCAACCCTCGGTCCCCCAGACCCTGAAGCTACAGCTGAGGTCCAATGCCCATTGGACCTCAGGTAACGGTTAACCTTATGCTAAAATAAAACAGTATATGGACAACAGATATTCATGACAATACAAAGAAGATATCGGTACATAAGCACACAAAGCAGATGCAAGATCAATACAATGACGAGAACATAAGCACAGAGCAGATGTAAAGTCCCACAACAATGTATGCACATACCCAGTGCCACCATAACCACTCGTGTCCTCAGCGCTAGGAAAACATAACGGTATTACCAATATTATAACCCGTGTAAAGCTGTAAGTATAAACGGTGACCCAAGACAAAGTCTCGGCCTATGAACTTATCTATCACATATATGTATATGAGCAGCATAGAGTTAGGGTTACAGTACGCGTCCGTACCTTCGTTGACGAATAGTCGGTACGTTTGACGAAAATTCGGTACTTCTGACGGAATACGGTATGTTTGACGGCCGGTACGAAATCACATATATCCTATAAGGACAATACCGTATTTGTTAATGATCAATATCATAACAGGCTTTTTAGGTATAAATGACCATTTTGCTCCTGGCTTTACTAATCGACTAAATTTTGCCAGAGCTTCGCTACTTTGACTCTAATCTTCCAAAATTTTGCCATATCTCTTACTCCAACATATTTTCAAAATAAATATCATATTTAACCCTAAGACATGATATTAAAATCATACTTGGAAGATTAAAGATCAAACTAACATTTCTACCATAACTACCGAACTATAAACTAGAACTTAAAACTAGGGACCGAAGAAATTACCCAGAACCTTGCTACTCCTTCTTGCTCCCACTTCTCTCTAACTTCTCTCTAGATTTGCTTAGTGAATTGGTGAGAAATGAAGTGCAAGGGAGAGCCTATTTATAGAAAGTGTGGTGGCATAATGGTAATTATTTCAAACTTTATCTCATTCAATATGAGCCATAGGATCTTGGGTTTGTTTGAAGGCTTCATCTCCTCCCTCCATGCTCCTTGGCCGTCCTTCCCCCTTCTCTCTCCAAAAGTGATGTCATCAAAGTGATGTCATCCATGTACTCTTATTACATTCAACCGATAAAATCCCCTGTTCAGTGTTCTAATCGCGTAATCTTAAATAATCTCAAATTTTCCTTAGGTATCTCCTTGAAGGTCTAAGCTTCCTCTTTAGAAATATTTGGGTTAGCAAAATTTTTGGTCCAATTAAGGGTATTTCCTAGCCTGCTGATCATTTTAGGACAAACGCCGTCGGTTACGGAAATGACTTCGAGTAACACCAACTTCGGGACAAAAATTCACTGATTCATAATATGTCCAGATGTTTACTACTTAATCCAAGGATTTCAAGATAGGATTTAATTTCTATCGGTTTTCATTTATCCTATTTGCTTTCTACAAAATATCTTCTATTATTATAATATTTTCCCTTTTTCAAACTATCCACAACCCTTTTCACACACACTGCTCTTCTTTTTCTCTCTTCAATTTTCGGCTCCCCCCCCCCCTTTTTCATTTTTATTTTGTTTTTTAATTAATTTATATTATATTTTAATTATCTTATATAAATAGCAAAATTCTCCCATTGGTCCATAGCCAATTACATGGATTAAGATATTTTAAATTGCTAGAATTATTGTGAGCCTTTGATTTTACTTTATGAGATTCAATCTTAGCCATTAATCTTTAATTAGGGGTTGTTCACAATTTAACTTTGGGCATTTCCCTTGATTCATGTTTAAATAATTAACCATTATTTATTTATTTAATCACTTACTAATTGTTGATAATTTTCTTAATTAGGATTAATCATTTTCTCACAACTATTACACTGACATTGGTAATTTATGTCCCATGCATTATATTAAAATTCATGGGGTCAATTATGGTCCTCAAAATAATATTTAATTTTTCCTCTTTTATTTCCAAAGGAAATAATTTATTAAATTGCCAAAATTAGAGACAACTTACTGTCTAATTTTTAATAATTATTTAATTGCCTCTAAGAATATTTTATAATATTCTCCAAGTATTCTATGTCCTACAAGTGCATTTAAGGATTTTTGGCACATTATTCTTCCTAATTTCAAGAGGTTTTACCTTAGAAAATAAGGTAAATGTGACACAACATTTGAGACCATATATTCACTTCTAAAGAATAAGTATTTATTTATCACAATATAATATTCCAGATAAATAATTATCCGGGTATTACAATGGATATTTTTTCGTCACAAATTTCAAGACAATTTACAATGGAAAGATAGTTTCGTCACAAGTGGCGCAGCTTGCGATGAACATACTGTATCCGTCGCAAATTGGCTGGGCAAGAAAAAGCCCACCAATCTGCAACAGAATTTTCCATGGATAAAATTCCATCGTAAATCTTGAATGGATTAGTTGAAGCTTTGGTCTTCTTCTCTCTCTACTCTTTGGTTAATCCAGAAAACCAGCGACACAAACTTGAGTTTGTTCATCCAAACTGGAGTTTTCACTTTTCATTAAAAGCCTAAACTCGATTTTCCAAAACTAAACTCGAGTTTTCTTCATCCAAAGAAGAATATCACGATTTGATCTTTGAAGCAAGTTTTGAGGCAGGTTCAAAACTCGAGTCATTAAGTGACAAACTCAAGTTTTGGACTTCATGATAAAAAATAAGTTTAAGTCCAAAAGCTCAAAACTGGAGTTTCAAAAATGTGAAATATAACAGAACTCTCTGCTAGGCCTAAACTCGAGTTTGCAAAGTGAAACTCGAGTTTCCATAAATCTTTGAAAAATGGAAGTCTCTGCATAGTCAAAACTGGAGTTTTGAAAACTTTAGAGACTTTTGAGTTCTTCTCTGTAAGGCCTAAACTCGAGTTTCCAAAACTAAACTCGAGTTTCCTCATAAGAGAGAAAACCTTGAAAAAACTTGTTTTATGCAAACTGGAGTTTTCAAACAAAACTGGAGTTTTTCACAAGTTCAAAATGGAGCATAGTTCTCGTATCTGTAAACTCGAGTTTCCAAACTCAAACTCGAGTTTCCAACAAAACTTGGAAACTTAGAGAACTCTCTTTTAGCACAAACTCGAGTTTCCAACAAAACTTGGAAACTTGGAGAACTCTCTTTTAGCACAAACTTGAGTTTCCAAATGGAAACTATAGTTTTGCTAAGTTCAAAATATTGATAGCTCTCTGTCTTGTCAAAACTCGAGTTCATTAAAACCAAACTCGAGTTTGCTTTGTCTTTGAAAAAATTAGGAGCTCTCTGTATAGTAAAAACTCAAGTTTCACAACCTAAACTCGAGTTTGTCTAAGTTTGCAAAAACTTGAGCTACTCACTGTCAAGTCAAAACTCGAGTTTTCAAACCAAAACTCAAGTTTGTCTTTGACAGTAAGTTTTTCAACTTAACAAAGACAAAGTTCAATTTGAGATTACAATTGTCAGTTATCATCAAAACACATAGAGAACTAACAGGATACTTAAACAAAACTAGATGTAACATGGGTTAGGTAGAGACTAGAGAGACATACCAAAATACCTGGGCTGCAGTTAGGTAGAGACTAGAGAGACATACCAAAATACCTAGGCTGCCTCCTGCACAACAATGTTTGTGGCGCAATGTGAGAAAATTATAGAGAGAGATTTCACTCTATCAAATGATATAATCAATTTAGCCTTAGATAAACAATTAGCCTTCCGAGTCTTTGTTGAATGCATGCATTTGGCTTGGGATCTGGGGTTGAGGCAGCTTATTATTGAATCGAATGCTCAGGAGATGGTTGAGAGAATTCATGATGATAATTATCGATCTGGAGATCTTCTTTTTGAGTTGATTAGGGAGATGAAAGGCAAAGATTGGCAGGTAACTTTTTACCATGTGCCAAGAGAGGTTAACAGGATTGTTGATGTTTTAGCTAAGATGGGACTTTCTGGGTCTGCTATTCTTGAAGAATGTCTGTGCCACTTGAGGACTCGGGTTGATCAAGATTGCTTCGGGATTGACCCCTATTTGCTTTATTTTTATTATGTAATTTTGGCTTTTAGCCTTCTTTCTTATCAAAACAAAAAACAATTAGCCTTCCAAACACTCAATTAGCCTTTGCTAAGGTAATCCTACCTGCCATAGATAAACAATTAGCCTTCCAAACACTCAATTTAGCTCTCAGTCTATTAAGTTGATTTAAGTCATTGGTTTAGGAATGGCAGAAGTTCAATGCAAGCACATACCATCACAATTAACAATCTAGATCATGAGGAATTTCTGCGCATAGTGCCCTAATATTTCAAGGGCATGATTCTGTTATGTTCCACTATGGTCCAGTTGAAGGGGGAGACGGGTTAGGAAAAAAAATTCACAAAAAACTAACAAATATCAATTACGAATCATAGGGAAGTAGTCCTCACTCCAAAGTATATGTTCTAAAGTATAGATGAAGTACAAGGGAAAAGTTGCTTCGTGTAATACCCTAAAAATCACACTTAGGGTAAATATCAAAAATTGAGAAATGTACCTATTGAAAATAGGTGAATATGAGGTTTCAAACACCATGTATTGGGTTTACCATGTTGTTAGGGTAATTTCCCTTGAAAAAAGATAATTTGCAATTAGATCCCTAAGACGTTTGAAAATTTGCAAATAGGTCCCTAAATACATTATGGGTTATAAATACCCTGTAAAAGCTATAAAAGAGGCAAGTAAAAATCTATTTGAAATAGGGAAGGATGTTGTCCCTGATTTAGGTAATTTATTAAGTTACAAACTTGGAGGAATTGTAGAAGAATACTCAAAAAGTAAGGAAAAGACCATAATGCCCCTGTAAATGCTAAGATAATGCAGAGACATGGAAACACAAATGTCAATGCAAGAGTTATGAGGTAATAAGGTATTCTAATTAGGAAAATTATCAACAAGTGATAATAAAGTAATTAGGTAATTATTGGCTAATTACTTAAGCATAAGCAAAGGAAATTCATGAATAATTGTGTAGAACCCTAAATTAGTGGTTTTTGGTTTAAAATGAGTAAAAATATATTTTCTAATTAATTGGAAAGTTTTGAGAAAACTGGATGAGTTTAGGCATTTTTAAGCCTAAATGCAAGAATGGACCAATGGGAAAATTCTGTAAAAATTATGTAAAAATAATTATTTAATTAATGAAATAATTAAATCAAAAATAAAAAAAAACGAAATAAAAAAATGGGCAGAAAAAAAAATAAATTTAAGTTATATTATTATATAATATAATTAATTAAAGTTATATTATTTTATAATATAATTAATTGTAGTGAATAGTAATGGAATAAATAGGAAAAGGACCCTATCTAGAGATCTAGGAATGAGATTTCCAAAGTCAAGGTAAAATATTGATCAGTGAGTTATTACCTTTCGTTAGACTCTTTCGGAAGTTAATTCCGACGTCGATTGAGCTTTTTCCTAATAAGACGAAATAGGGGAAAATGCAAATAGGCATATTTTTGGATATGAAGAAAATAAATTCTAACTCAACATCTAGGAATGAGTTTGAATTTATCTGAACATAGTTGGAATCAGTGAATTTTTCTGAAGAAGTTGATGATTTCAGAAATGCGTTCTGAAACCGGACGCGTTCGGACACATTTTTCGAGAAAACTTCAACTGGACTGTTGGAACCCTGTAAGAGACCAAAATCTAAGTTAAATTAGATATTATTGATGAGGAAGATAAGATCTTCAGAGTTATGAATTCAGAAGTTTGAGATTTCTCCGAAATCACGCGAATCGGGTACCGATCGGGGAAATTCTATTAGACCGGGCTTAAAGCAAACCAAGTCACCATTTTTTGGACCACTCCAAAGCAGCCACATCACCCATGCATTTCGGCCAAACAAGCTCCCATGGACAAGAATTATACACCATTTTTGTTTGATTTTCCATGGTTGAAAACAACTTGCAAAATTCCATTTGTGTCCTTCCAAAATTCTATGAATAGGTAGCATGCTCTTCAAAAATTTTCACACCATTTTCACTCCTCCTTGGCCGAACCTAGAGGAGAAAGTAGAGAGAGAAGCTCGGAAAAATTCTGCGAAGTCTTCAACGGGTAAGTCCTTCGGTCTTTAGCTTTTAATTCGGTAGTTAGTAGAATTGTTAGATAGATTTAGTAAGTAGGAGTGAAATTCCTACTATTGTTTTAGGCCTCATTGCATTGAAAGATGCCTAAAGAGGTAAAACTTGGTAGGGATTGAGTCCCGAAAAGTGTAAGTAGCGAAGTCTTTGGCGAAATTCTGCCAATTAGGGGTAGAAGGGCAAAATGGTAATTTTTACCTAAAATGCCGGTCGTAATGTCAAATCACTAATGAAAGTGATATTACCCTTATAGGATATCAGAAACTCGATTTCTTTGCCGTTCTGTTGCCCGACGTGCCACTTGTTGGACGTTTAGCTTTTAGTAAAAAAGTACGATTTCGACGGAAGTACCGTCTACCGTCAACGAAGGTACGTTCGCGTCTTTGTAACACTAACTCGATGTTTATGGTATGCATATATGTGGTATGTGTGTAGGAGTGTTATACGAGTCTATTATCTTTGGGTGCAATATGTCGTATCTTGGGTGCAATCTGCTGTATCTTTGGGTGCAATATGTCGCATCTTTGGGGCGTACATATGCATGGGTTGTGATAGAGTGATGTTAGTATTGTTAATGTCTGCTGTCTCGTATACATAAACATGAGGTTAACTGTTACACGAGATCCGGTGCGGGTCTCACCCTTAACATAGCTTCAGGATCGGGAGGGCCGAGAGCTGCAGAGAAAGACAAGCAGCCTGCGTAGGAACTCGGCGGGAGACTTGCTTGAAGATCCGGCTGAAGATTTCTTTCTGTTGTTATACACTTTTGAACCACACGGTTTCTGTACCGCTGTTGTATCCAGCCAGACTTACGGCACTTTATATATACATATCAGTTACTCAATTGCTCCGTTGCTCTACTCTGATCATTTTGAAATGATGTTTGATAAAAAAAAAATTTATACTGCTTTTAAAAGTTGGGATGTTACACTTCGAGACTTTGTAAACAACAACAAAATTCTGGTTGTCCGGGATTTCTATAGAGACTAACTAGAAGAATTATCAGTTATGATCTAGGTTTGCAGGAAGGAAATTGTAGACAAATGAATGTGTATGAATCAGGAACACAATGTTTGTCATTTTAAAGTTCCAAGCATATACACCAAAGGCGATCAGTTCAAAGTATTATCAATATCTCTCTTTAAATAAGATAAAGCATAATCTGATATGAACCTTCTGACGAGCTGCAGCAAGCTGTAAGAGGTCATCTGCTTCAGAGAAATTTGTGAACCGGGTTAG
Source organism: Acacia pycnantha (assembly GCA_025563575.1). Lineage (NCBI taxonomy): Eukaryota > Viridiplantae > Streptophyta > Magnoliopsida > Fabales > Fabaceae > Acacia > Acacia pycnantha. The sequence continues at coordinate 600,984 of JAMWYP010000257.1, read as the reverse complement.
TGGATGATCTTTAGTATCACCTCTCCTCCTTTTACTTGCATCTTCAATAGGTACTGCACATATAATAGACATATTCATTCACTTCAAACATGGAACAGAGAAAATAGCATATTGAAGTGCTATAATACATACTTGGATGAGCTAAGGTTATTTCGGCAGGCAATCTTGGAAAGTTCACTACTGGATGGTTTTGCAAACGAGCTAAAAAAGCCTTAGAAGGATCAGAGAAAACTATCTCGATCATATGATTCCACAACAACAGGCTTTTTAACCCTTTAAAGCCTTCTTCAGCCATATATTGGAACTCTATTTTGTGCAATGGGAAATCATAAAACCTCAATAGTTGGCTTTAGAAACCAAAGCCAGCTACTTATCAAAAGCAAACGGCATCGAACAACTCAAAAATTCAAAGGCTTGTCACAAACATCGTTGTGAAAATGAAGTGTGATGGCAACTTCAAATTCACCCCATTGATAATTGAATATTTTATACACTTCTTTTTATCTCTTGATTAATAATTTCGGACTCTTTAGTTAATAAATAATGGCTTTTATGTTCATTTGGGCTTTGTGCCTTTGATTACATTTTAGCCATTTTTAATAATAAAATTCCAGTTTTACATTTCTTCACTATTTTTACCATAACTCTTGAACCATACATTGGATTTGCCTCATTTTTGTATAATATTTCAGATGATTTAGAGAGCTACAATTTTTATGAAGACATAAAGAGCAAATTCGGACAAGAGGGTGGTCAATTTTAGAGCCGAAGTCGATGTACATTTCTGGATTTTATTTGGACTCGAATTTTGTAATTAAAGTCCACTTTTATTTTATTTCTGTTTTGGGCTGAACCATTGGAGCCCATTTCCATTTTAATTTAACTTTAAGTTAGATGGCAGCCAAAAACAGGGGGCATTCACATTTTTGTTATTTGGTGGATCAAAATAGAAGTTTTGAAATTCTCTCAACTGTTCTTCATCTGTTCTTCATGTTCTTCGTGTTCATGATGAACCTCTTCATTTCTGTTCCATTTTCGTTCTGCATAGCCATGATGGGCTAAGTTTCGGTGATTAGCCCACGGATTGAGGATTCCACTATCCAGAGGACTCATTCTTAACGGTAACAAATTCGTTTCTGTTTTGTAATTTCGGATTCGATTTACTTTCATTGGGTGTTAGATTTAACGCCCAGATTGAGATATCCCAAGGATCAAATTCGAACTAGGTTCAAGTGCTTGCTGTGCGATCGCACAGTGAAACGCCACTGTTCGGATAAACGCTAGGTGATCGTCTAGTTGAGGGATTTTCTGGATGAACGCAGAGATTTCGGTTCATCCAGAATCAATCACGAGTTCGTTTCAATTCTGTTTTAATCTGAGGAAGGAAAGTGGTGGAATTCGAAATCCTGGGTTGATCTTCTGTTTATCTGTTTAATCTATGTTTATTTCATTCTGTTTTTGTTATATCATTTGCTTCATGGTGTGCAGAATTGCAATTTTCCTTATCAGTGCATATTGTTAACTCCTTCTCATTATTTATTTCAGTTTCTTATACAGCCTTATTCCCAATAATCCACATGCATGTAGCAGATCAATTCCAATTTTCCATCCTTGACCAAACCATACCCGTCCTATTTTTGGCAAAGTCCAATATTTTAATGTATATATTCAAATTTTGTGTGCATTATTTGCAGAGTGACAAGCTTAACTAGTAGCTAGAATTGATTCCAAATTGGTTAGAGATGAGATGTGCATAGATAAGTTCATTCCATGTGTCAAGCAATCCAGGTAAGCACCAGTCGTTGCAATCCTGTGGGGCGCTAGTTGGAGTGCCTTCTTCCCTGTACTTTGAAGGATGCCCATCTCTCCTCATCTTTGACAAATTCGTTATGTTCAGAAACTGCACTTTCCACTTCCCTATATTCCATCTATCTCACAACCCTGACAAAAATATATGGATAACATTGGTGTGGTTCGAACTCGAGCCGAAACATTTTCCATGACCTTTAAAATATTCACAGTCGTCGAGATTTAAAATATTCAGAGTCGTGGTATTAGAAATTTTGACGACACACTTATACCTAACCGTCGTCTTTATGAAATGACCTACAAATTCAACCTGTCGTGGTATCAAAAATTTAAAACGACGGCCAAAAAAATATGTCGTAGAATGACAAGAATATATAGTTTACGTTGGTGTGGTTCGAACCCAGGACCTTGGTCTAAAGGGCGAACTATTGTCCACGACCTTAAAAACATTCACAGTCGTAGTATTAAAATATAAACAATCATGGTATTACTACTTTAAACGACAACTACAAAACAAAAGATCGTAGAAATACAAAATATATAATTATGTTTGTGTGGTTCGAACCAGGGAACTGGTATTAAAAGCAAAAACATTTTCCGCGATTGTCTAAATTTGACAGTCGTGGTACTAAAAATTTTCACGACCATTTTACCTCAATAAGTTGTCTTAAAAAACGAGTATTATATATTTCCTCGACAAGTTATTTGGAACAGTCGTTGTAGGACAATATTTCACGTTTGTTATAGAGAACATACGTTATTAATTATACATGCAGACGTTAAATGTATACCAAAAATTACAATAGTACCACCTCCTTCTTTTTAACGTCCATTTTTAAGAAACAATCACTGAATATTCTCACAAAAATTTCAAAAATGCCACCGCCTCTTTTTCTTTATCTATTTTCGTTTATTTGGTCGTTAGATATACTTTTTTTAGTAGTGAAATATGTATATTTATCATTTTTCTCTAAACTATTTTGCCTAACTTATAAACTTATATATAATCTAATGATACACGATAAATTATATAATTAAGTGACTTATTTACTTCAAAAAAGTCAACTCTATTTTATATTTAGAATCAGAAGGAATAACTTTTTCCCTCTTCTTATAAGCTTGAAAGGACTTTGTTTTGAGATAAAAGAAAATAGCAATTCATTGCATTTGTAGTTTAGCAACTAGTATGTAATTTGTGTTCTACATCAATATTTCATTTACTTGTGAATTAATAAATTCTTATATAATTTGAATTATGATAAGGTTAACTCTAATTCAAACATGGTTAGATTATTGAGCCTTAATCATTACCATAATTAATTAAAAATTGGTTGATTTAAATTATATTTGTAATATTCCCTTGTTCTTATCATTTTGTTTGATGTTATATGTCTTCTCATAATTTCCACTTTTCTTAACAATAATGTTTTATCGAAAGTGCCTATGACACAATATGCTCTCTCTTGTGCTCACCTCTCCTACCTCCACTCCCTCCAATCTATCCCTCCATTTGCTCCCTCACTACGATTCTAATCATAACAATGACGGCGACGGCGTCGGAGACCATCATTTTCACCCTCCCCGTTCACTTATACTGACCCATCATATCCCCTGAGTCACATCTCCTTTCCAGCTACTGTACGTTTGAAGCATATATGCAACCCCTTCCCAGGTGTATGAGAACAGGGATTTTTACAACTCGTCATGGTGAGGAGGGACTTTATTCTCAACACAGAGCGAGCCAGGAATTGAAGAAAATAAGAGAGGACGAGGGAATTCCTGATTTGGAAGAAGATGGTTATGAGTATGAAGTGGTCAGACTAGTGCAACTAGATCAAAGCGGCTCTGATGATGGAGCTGGGAACCAGTTGAAGGCGAATAATAGGACTTGAAGGATTTTTTGAGGGAATCCATGGGAATTTAGTTAGGCAGGGGGTTAGGCGAATTAAAATAATTAAAAAATAGGATTAAAGTGGGAAGGGGCTTTGTTGTTGCTGTTTTTTTTTTTTTTTTCCTTAAAGGAAGGTGAGTTGTTTAATGGAAGTTCTGAATTAAAATTTAAAGCATAGATTCCGATTCACCAATTCTGCAATTTCTGGAAAACCTATTTACAATTAGCTCTTCCTTGCACAATCATTATTGTTCTTTTTGACCAAAAAAAATTCTTGTTCTGGAGTAAAAGTTTAGAGACGCGTGTAGGGATGAGAAGGGTGAGAGGGAGAGGAGAGAGAAAGGGAAAGTGTGAGGGTGAGAGTGAAAGAGATGACATGGACAAGAGGAAGAACATTTCCTCTGGCTTTGTGGGTCCCACAAAACAGACTTTTTGTCTAGGTCGACGGTGTTGTTACTTTGATCCCATTTTAAAATGTTTGTGTAATTTTATCCCCAACAAAACTTAATCATGCCAAACACATCTTTGGTAAAACATTATTATTAAATCTGTGCTTTGACCCTCAATAAAAATATATCATATTTTCACATATGTAATACATTTAAAATTTCTGTGTAATCAATATAACTTAGGGTAAAAAAAAGGCTTAGAAGCCTATCAAAGACTTAGCTCTTCACATAATTTAGGCCTAACTTGACGTATTTAGTCAATAGCTTAGGTTAGGCTCAAACTCATGATCAAGCCTATTTAGACACATAGAATAGGCTCATTTTTGCAAGAACATAAAGTAAAACCCGCGAACTTGATAGGAAAATCTATTCATCTATTTGTACATATCATATAAATATCTGAAAATGAATATATTTACTTAAAGTAAATGAATATACTTAGATGTAAGGAAGGTGATTCTCTCCTTATCTTTTTTCTCATTTTCTCTCATTAGCCCAATTTAGATTATTAATTGAGATAATGAGAGAAAAATAAAAGTAGTATTATATTGATTAAACGGATGTGATTTAGAGATTATGAATGATGATGAGAGAAAACCAACCCATAAATATAAATATAATTATGTAACAGCTTGGCACACAAAAAACTTGAAGCCTATTTAAAGCTTTTAAATAATATCCTAGCATACAGGGGAGAACAGCATTTCTACTAGCCACCAACTTCACTTAATTAACTTCTACACCATTAAATTATCTTTTAATTGTTAAGATTTATTTTGTAAAAATATTAATATCATTTAATATTTAATATTACAATAATATTTTTAGTAATATGTAAAATCCCAGGAACAAAAATCAGACCCGAATGGCCGGTCCAATTCGAAACAAGTCAATTGTCTGGTATGGTTTAGCCCCTGAACTGGAAGAAAAACAAACCGATGAGCACCAGACTGGACCAGGACAAAAATGGTTATAACTAGGAAAATCGTTGGTTTTTGTGGGTTGACCGGTCAACTTTTTTTCCCCTTCCAATAGCAATCTTGCGCCATTTTAGGGGGAAAAGAGAAAGTTTCAAGGAGACCTAGATGAAGAGAAAAGTAGGTCAAGGAAAAAAAAAAGGGATGAAAGAAATTACCTAGAAGGATCGATGTAGTAATTATAGGAGACGAGAATCCTCAATTCTTGACCAGAGGAAAATGAAAGGCGAAAGAAGAAGACAGAAAACAATGAGCGGACGAACAAACGTGAAGGAAGAGAATGTGAATCGGAATTGTATTTGAAATTTAAAATTTAAAATCCAATAACATAATCCATGGGCGGATTTGCCTGGGTTAATAATGATTATTAAAAGATTAGATATCATAATATTGGCAACAATATTTGAAATTTAAAATTTAAAATCTAATCCCATAATCCATGCTCTGATTTTCTTATGCAGTAATGATATGCAACATAACTGATACTAACAGATTTTAAACAATTTTTTTTTTAAGATATTCATTTTTGTTTATAGAAGTTTAAAAATTATCCTAATTTATAGGGTAAAATACTCTGATGACCCTCCTTTTTTTCTTTAATTACACGGACCTCCCCTTTATTTTAAAAACATACACTTAGTTCCAAATAATTAACCCTGTTAAGAATATTCAAAAACAATTCCAAAAATATATTTTTAATTAAATTTTATATAAAAATAAAATTATTTACTATTTTACCCTTAGTACTAAATCCCTAGTTTTACTTTTATCCTGCATATATTTATTTTGTCGGGCACATTTTGAATAACATTGTTTTAAAGAATTTAAGAGTTTTTTATCTGTTCTTTAATTTTTATTTTTATCTTTACAAATAATTATTTGTTTGATGATTTTAGCATTGGTTAATGTAAATATCACAAACATTGAATATTCAAGTAAGTTTTTAAATAAACATGTGCTTGATCAAATGTGTTTATAAATATTTGTGAAAACAATATTAAATTATAAATTTAAATGACACATACAATCTCAAACTTATATAGTTTATTATATTTGATAAAAAAATATGTGTTTAATATATATATTTTAAGTCAAAATTAATTTATAATATCAAAACTAATAATTTTTTTAACAAATTAGAAAGTTATAAAATCTATTAGAATAAATTTTTGGTTGTATAAATTTAGTTTTATATATATATATATATATATATATATATATATATATATATATATATATATATATATATATATATATATATATATATATATATATATATATATATATATATATGGGGTTATCGTTTGTTATGTCACTTGACATAAGGTTATGTCAAGTCACTCAAAACTATGTTATTTTGGGGTTAGAGGAATTAATAAACTCTCAAAACAGCGTAGTTTTGGGTCAGGGTAATTAATGAATGATCTTATAGTAAAATTCGTATAATAAATACTAAAATAAAAATACAACAACACCCTTCATTAATTTCCGTAACTCCCAAAACGACGTAGTTTTGGGTTCACTTGACATAATCTTATGTCAAGTGACATGACAAACGATAAACCATATATATATATATATATATATATATATATATATATATATATATATATATAAAATACTGAAGAGGGACATTTTGGTAGACAAAAGTTCAAAAGTTAAACTTAACGGTTTGAGTGGATGAAAATAGAATATTAAAATATAAGGGAAATTTGTGTAATATACATTTTAATTTTAAGGGGTGTTTATATGGGTTTCTAAAATAGAGGGGACGTCTGTGTAATTTTTTTTTTTTTTAAAAAAAATAGGAGGGTGGTCAAAATATCTATATATATTGCCACTTATTTTCTTATTACAATTTAAAATTTATTTTATATTATAACTTTGGTTTTTATTAGATTATCTAAAATATTAATTTTTGTATTTCATTTGAATTGTATTATTTTAATATGACTGGTTTGACCCTGAGTTGACTATCCCATTGACCTTTGAGCTACAACCACGGCCTGCTTAGTACCTGATCCAATTTTTTGTTCCTTGGTAAAATCTCGACCATTAAAAGTCTATTCAATGTGATAGAGAAATTAAGTGGAATGAGAAGTTAATGGAGATGTTCTTTTCCCAACAAATAAACCTTTTTAAGAGGTATATTTTTTAAAGTACGTTGATTTAAATGTGTGTGTGTTGCCTTTTTAAAATATCTATTTTAATCATTTATATTGTAAATTTCTCCTCCTTACTTAATATGAAATATTTTAAAACATAATTATAAATTTAAAAGATAAAGTGTATTATAATATTATATTTAGGATTTAAAGCAAGTTAACTCTTCTACTAACTTTTATATAGAGAATTGAAGGGAGTATTTTATATAAATGTATGTGCGCTAGCGTATATCTGTAACATTGTAAAGAGTTTCACACTCACAGTAAACTTTAACAAGGCTAATTCGTATAAAGAAAAATATGGATCTTTCAATGCTTGATTTTATATATAAGATATAGTTTTTATATTTATCAATCTCTTTTTAATTTACTACTAATAGGAAAATGTACCCCAAGAACAATCACGAAGAAAAAGAGGGAATGAAAGAACTAAAGAAGAATATTTTAAAAGACATCTATCATATTAACTAATAGAACAAAATTAAATTAAGGGTTAATATTATTATTAATCATTACAATGTGATTGAACTTTAGCTTTACTCTCTAGAATTTCAAAACGTATTTTTTGATTCTATAGTTTCAAAAGAACTTAGTATGACACGGGTACAAAAAAGATTTTAAGATCGGACAAAAGAGGCATTGTAAGATCGGATCCGCGTCTGATCTTGTTCCAGGCTGTATTAAAAGTCTAACTTTTAAGACCGGACTCAAACCGGTCTTAAAAAAACTCTTTTAGACCGAACATTTAAAACATTAGGTCTTAAAAGTCGTATTAAATAGACTTGAAATATTTTTTGTTTGGTCCTAAAACTCAACTTTTAAGATCGGAAAAAAACTAGACTGCTCTGAAAAGATCGGAATTTTAAGACCGGACAAAGATAAATCCGGTCTAAAAAATAGCGGCTTCTAATAAGACCAGACGACTAATTATACGCGGTCTTAAAAGACTGACTTTCAAGACTGGATGATATATATATCCGGTCTTAAAAATTGAAATTGTAGACCGGATGTATAAATAGACTGGTCTTAAAAGACCAACTTTTAAGACTGGCTTAATATCAAATATGTACATCTGACCTTTAAGACCGGACATATAAATACATCCGATCTTAAAAGTTGAACATTTAAGACTGACCTATTTATTTTTGGTCGAATTTTTCTCGAATTTTTTCTCTGTTCTATTCTTCCTGATCATATATATTACACAAATCCACCACCCAATCCAGCACATAAAAGTCGATACTTTAAGCTACAAGCTATGAACAATTATGAATAAATTGAATTGGGAAAAATAATACAAATATTATTCACCATGAGTTATGTGGCCTCTTAATTAATGATTATACTATGACTACCACACCTAAATTAATTTATACAATAAGATAACTTACTCAAATACAATGAGTTACAAATACAGCACGTAAATCAACATACATGCCCAATATATTATTCACCATGCCTTCATCTGATTCCCACCCAACAACGTAACATCCTCTTTTATAACATGCACCTTTGGATCGGATCCTGCCACAAAAATAAAACAAGAACAAACTTCATAGTCAGTGACATTGTTTAAGAACATAAAAGGAATATAATATAGTTAAAACCTTCAAGTTTTCAAAGAATTCTGCATATGAATATTACCTTATGAATTGGCTCTTTTATAAAGTGATATCCTCATATATCCCTTCTTGATGATCATTTCTTATGCCGGGTTCATTATCCGCTTCATCTTCTTCGTTCAAGACCGGTAGACCCCTTGAAAAAAGAGTACTCTCAGGAAGACCATAATTTGAATGACTTTCCTCATCAATATCAATGACCCTTTTTCCTTGGAGAGCTACATACCACATTTTATTTTCTTGATCGGTGATACAGAACACTTGTTTCGCCTGGTCTTCCATAATAAAAGGTTCATCTCCAAAACTTCTACTATTGACATCAACTAATGTAAATCCTAGCCGATCGATCTGAACACCATTATTGACATTAACCCACTTGCATTTGAAGATGAGAAATCTAATTTTGACATAGTCCACCTCCCAAATCTCTTCATCGAGACAAGCCTCTTAAAATTTGAAGAATACCCCGAGGGAACTTTTGTGCCATGTAAACACTCACAAAAGCTTCGTTTCTCATCCTTAGACAAAGTATGAGAAGCCGGGGGACAATAAGTTCTCTTCCCATATGGCCTTGGATGTAAGTCTTCACGTATTCCCATTGCTTGTAAATTCAATCTTGCCTTCACACCATCCTTGGAACTACCTTGTATGTTGAGAAGTGTGCCAACAATACTATCACATACGTTTTTCTCCACATGCATGACATCAATACAGTGTCTCACATCAAGATTGTGCCAATATGGAAGATCAAAGAATACAGATCTCCTTTTCCATATATTTGGTTTTTTTCTACTCTTTCCAATCTTACCGAAGATGACACTGATATTTTTCACCTTTTCATACACTTGCTCCCCAGTCAATGATACCGGAGCATCTTCATACTCTTGGCCACCAAAAAAGACTTTCTTTAATCGACGATATGGGTGGCCCTGTCTAAGAAATCTCTTATGTCCAAGATAAACCGTCTTTCTTCCATGTTGAAGTTCATGGTAGCGTGTGCCTTCTTCACAAACCGGACATGCTTTATGGCCTTTTACACTATACACTGACAAGTTCCCATATGCTGGGAAGTCGTTTATAGTACAAAATATCATGGCTCTCATTTTAAAGACCTCCTTCTTGAAAGAGTCAAAAACATCGACACCTTCTTCCCACAACTCCTTCAAGTCTTCGATCAAGGGCTGAAGGTAAACATCAATGTCATTTTCGGGTTGTTTTGGTCCCGAAATCAATATAGACAACATGATGTACTTTCGTTTCATCCATAACATAGGAGATACGTTGTAAATAATCATGTATGCTGCTAAGGCTTCCATAGGGATTCATGCCATCCGTGCTAAGGGAAAGCCTAAGGTTCCTAGGTTCTTCGCCAAAGTTCAGAAATAATTGATCGATTTTCTTCCATTGAGAAGAATTAGCCAGATGTCGAAGCTTTTCATCAGAAATCCTCTCATCTGCATGTCACCTCAAATGTTTTGCATCATTTTCATTCGCAAACAACCGCTTGAAGCTTGGTATGATTGGAAGATACCACAACACTTTTGCAGGCCCCTTATTTTGTTGGATATGATTATTTTTGATGATGTCTTATATAAATGCCATTATTAAGAGCAAAAATATTGTATAATATATTTATCTCCTACATTGACTAACTACTATGTATTTAATGTAGATTAGTTCAAGAAGAATTATAGAGATTAATCAAGAAGGAGATAAAAGATTATAGAAAGAAGAACTTACAGAAAGTGTCAAGGAAGCAAGAAGTTATCAAAGTATTTTGGGAATAATCAAGAAGAAGAGGAAATATTGAAGGAAGAACTCACAAAGAATGACTAGTTCAAATTATATTATGAAGAATGATGAAGAGAAGAGAAGAAGAAAGAAAGAAGAACTTGTTAAATGGAATGAGAAAAACATTATACAAGTTTTTAGATTGATTCTAGAAGTCTCCACGATGATATGGAAGTTAGAATGGCTCAAATCGGAGTTAAAATAAGCTATACTTGCATTCCTGAAGTCTTGCTCGAGCACAACAAAGTCATACTCGAGCACGGTACATTTCCAGACCCTATTCTTGCAAAAACCCACTCTTGCTCAAGCATAAAAATGCTTGTCCGAGCAGCATGCTCGAGCAGAGAAGAATGCCTGCTCGAGCAAGGTCGATTTTCAGCTACTCTGTTCAGCTCTGTTTCAAGCGACCTCTGGTATTTCAACAATATCTCTCAAACCAAAAGTCCGATTGAGGAGAAACCAATTTTTTTGGAAACTAGACTTCCAATGCATCATTGTTACATAATATTCAAGCCCAAATGATGTCATATGAGAGAGATATGAATTTCTGAAGATGACAGTGAAATCAACGTCACACAACAAACCAAGCTTCGTAATTTGAGTGTATCTCACACATTACAAATCCAATTGAGCTGAAATTGGTGGCATATGAAAGTAGACTCAAAGGGATTTATATCAAGAGTTGAACCAACAAAAACAAAGTTCGTACCAGGGATATATGTACCTCGAAAGTGGACGTTCAGTTCAGAATGTTGCCAAAAACGTTGGTCAAGAACAACCTCCAATAATCTGATGATAATGGACGAAATACAATGATTTTGGAGATGATTCTTCTTGAATTAGAAAGAAGACTTGAAGAGCTTTATGAGCATGGGTGGTTTTCCAAAATTGAAGTTATATCTGTTAGTTCTCTATTGGTTTTGATGATAACGGACAATTGTAAACACAAATAAAGTTTGTCTTTGTAAGTTGAAAAACTTACTGTCTAAGGCAAACTCGAGTTTCAGTATGGAAACTCTAGTTTTGGCCAGACAGAGAAGAGCTAGAGTTTTTACAAAGAAAGGCAAACTCGAGTTAGGATCTGAAAACTTGAGTTTTGGCCATACAGAGAGCCTTCAAGTTTTTCACAGAAAAAGCAAACTCGGGTTTGATTTAGAAAACTCGAGTTTTGACAAGACAGAGAGCAACCAAGTTTTTCAAGAATACCAAAACTCCAGTTTCCATTTGGAAACTCAATTTTAGGCTATACTGAGAGTTCTCTAAGTTTCCAACGTTTTATGGAAACTCGAGTTTACTTTGAAAACTCGAGTTTGAATCATCAGAGAACAATGCTCGACTCTGACCTTGTGAAAACTCCATTCTTCAATTTGACAAATTTTTCAATGTTTTCTCATAAACGAGGAAACTCGAGTTTTAGTTTGGAAACTCGAGTTTCGGCTTTACAGAAAAGATTACATAGTTTTCAAAGAAAGTGAAAACTCGAGTTAAATTTTGAAAACTCGAGTTTTGGTCAGGCAGAGAGCTCTGCTATCTTTTGAACATTTGAAAACTCCATTCATAATTTGGAAACTCCAATTTTGAGTTTTTGGACTACAACATGATTTTTCATTAAAAGTCCAAAACTCGAGTTAGTCACTTAATGACTCGAGTTTTGCACTGTTCACTAAACATGTCCAAATGCTAAATCGCGATGTTTGTCTCGGAATGAGAAAACTCGAGATAAGTTTTAAAACTCGAGTTTCGATCTTTTACTGAAAGTTCACTGAAGCATGAAAACTCGAGTTTGGAAGAACTGACTCGAGTTTGCATCGCAGAATTTGAATTTCGAACTGAACGAATTTGCGAAATGTTTGTGTTTGATCTCAATACTCTATATCATCACTCGTTACTATTCTTAACTATGTTTAATTAGTTTGTTAGTGAGTTTCAGATGATTTATAAAGAATTAAATGGAGATTAAGCAAAAAACATAAAGCATGTCAGCACATTAAATGAAGAGTGCAGAAACCTTACATGCTTTTGGATAAACATTCTCGACACGTTTTGTAGAAGTTAATGTTTGCTTTCTACATCCAGCATCTGCTTCTCCAATGGATTAATTGTCTGGAAGTCAACTCTGAATTTCTGCAAAGCTGGATTAACCAAAGAGTAGAGAGAGAAGAAGACCAAAACCTTCACTAATCATCCTCTAATCTCTCCAACGGTTATATGAGGATTTATAACGGTCATTTAATGATCTCTACCTATAAATAGAGATGCATTCAATTCCTCTCAACAACCAATCTGTGCAAGAACGAAAATCATTAAAAGTGTCAACTACTCTTTGAGTTTTCTTGTAAAGTATCTGTTGATACATTTATTCTTCAGTGTCTATCTTATCTACTCTTAGAGAGAGTTTTCTTGATTGTAAATCATTCATTGTAAAGTATCTCAAGTCAAGGGGACTTGGAGATTGGGTTATTGATTACAACTTGTAAGGGGGAGTAAGTTCTAGAGAGAGATTACTCTTGAGTGCAGAGTGTGTAATCAATCTTGATAGTGAGAAATCCCAGAGAGTCTGGGGACTGGACGTAGGTCAGGTTGTTGGACCGAACCAGTATAAATCCTTGTGTCTTGCTTCTCTTCTCTATACTCTATTCATCTTCTGTTTTGTAACCAAAAACAGAGCATCCGAAAAGAATTTTGAGAATCCCCAATTCACCCCCCCTCTTGGTGATTCAAGCTCCACTTTCAATATCGAAGACTTAAAGCTCATATGAAATTGATGATTCTTCTATCAATATTATTGTTTCCTGAAAGTCTGGAAGTTGAGCTTTGTACTGAAGAGTATTATGCTTATTCACTCTTGATAAGAGAAGCTTGCTCGAGCAAGGCACTCTCGGTGCTCGAACATCATCGGGCTCAGAACAAAAAATTGGAAGTTGGAGAGTCATGCCCGAGCAGAGTGAAAGGCATGCTCGAGCACCATGCTCGAGCAGAGGAAAAAGAATGCTCGAGCATCATCGAGCTCAAAGCGAAGAAGTGAAAAATTGGAGGGTCATGCTCGAGCAGAGCATTTGGTATGCTCGAGCAACATCGGGCTAAAATCAAAATCCTCCAAGTTCAATAGTCATGCTTGAGCACAATAGTTGGCTTGTCTGAGCATCATCATAACAATAGCATAATGCACAAATTGGAGTCTTGCTCAAGCAGGGAATTCAAAATGCTCGAGCACCATCGTACTAAACAAAGAAACTACAAGATGAAGAGCCATGCTTGAGCAGAAGGAAAAGCCTACTTGAGCAATGTCGTTAAACCTTCCTCTTTTCCTCTATGCCTCCACCATGCCCAAGCAGCATATCAAGGATGCCCAAGCACTAGCTACGTTGACGAATGTTGCCCGAGCATGAAGCCTGTCTTACTCGAGCATCAGCGATAGAAATCATTTCCTTAAAACGCACCAAGAGAAGCTTGCCCGAGCATACAACGGTGATCTCCATTTTCAACGTATTTACATCTTGGTTGCCTGAGCATACAAACAAGGATGCTCGAGCAAGATCATCATTGTTTTCAAAATCACCGTCTCCGAGAATTCAGAAATGTCTCTTATCAATTGATTTCTACTTGCTATACTTCTCAATACTATTAATCATGTTTGTTAGCAAGTTTCAGATGATCAAACGAAGGATTAACATTAGATTATCAAAAAGTGAATGATTACGTCAGAGCTCCAACGGTAACTCAGAGCAAGTCACAACGGTAATATTCTAAGAAGCTCAACTGAAGAATTGCTCTAACGGTCGAATGCTATTGGTTAGCTATAAAAGAACAAGCATTCAAACTTCAAGGAGAGACACGAGCTTGCACTGTCGAAATGCTGATATTCTGAATCCAACATTTATCTCATACACGCTGTTTCTAAATGTTCATATAGTTTACAGTAGAAAGTGAGATGAACGATTATGTACTTCATTGTTTATTCATACACTTCTGAGAGAGAAGATTTATCTGTAAACATTCTATCCAAGAGTTACTCAAGATTGGGTGATCTTGAGTGGGAAACCCATTGTATTGATTACAGCTTGTAAGGGGGAGTGAATCCTAGATAGTGGATTACTTCGAGTCTGAAGTGTGTAATCAAGTGGGTGTATAGATTACAGCTTGTAAGGGGGAGTGAATCTTAGTGAGAGGATTACTTTGAGTACAGAGTGTGTAATCGGATTGTAAAGGCTTCTCTTGTGCCAGGATTAAACAAGAGGATAGTGGATTGGAAATCTCAAGTGGAGCTTGGGGACTGGACGTAGGTCAAGGATTGAGCCAAACCAGTATAAATCACAGTTTGTATATTCTCTTCCCTTATCTCTCATATTTCCAGTATATGCTTATTCGAATATCAAACTACGTGAAAAGATCTTCAAAATTTCAAGTTTTTAATCTTCACCCAATTCACCCCCCTCTTGGGTTCAGCCGGTCCTTTATATTTGACTTGTACCGTGGGGTTTCACATATCAGACAATTCTGCTTCTCTTCAAATCTTTTCTATACAATACACAATCATTTGGGCATTCATGGATCTTTTTGTACTCCATCCCCAGTGGGCAAAGTATTTTCTTAGCATCATAGTATAGATGCGACAACACATTATCATCCGGAAGCATGTCCTTAAAAGCCTCAAGCATTTATGAAAAACTCTTGTCGCTCCATCTATGACGTGCCTTCAAGCTTACCAATTTCAATACAACGTTCAACAATTGGTATTCTTTACACCCAAGGTATAGCGGCGTCTCTGCATCACTGCACATATTACCATATGCATGTGATTGCTCAAAAGCCTCTTCTCCTACATCACGAATAATGTCCTCTATGCGATCATCAATATCAGTGTCATTATCATCAAAGGCCACTTCCCCATGTTGAGACCCACTTGGAAGTTTTTCACCATGCCATACCCATACTGTATAAGTCTTACAAAATCCTTCACAAATTAAATATGTGTGTATAACTGCATGACTTAGTCGCCTCTCATTCAAACATTTTACACAAGGGCAATAAAACTTCCCACTACCATCATGGGCATTTTGTTTAGCAAATTCTATAAATTCCCTCACCCCATTCTGATATTCAACACCCGTCCGTAAAGCATTTATCCAACAGTGATCCATAGTAGAATTCCTATAGACGGAAAGATTTAACATACATAATCCAAAAAAAATTGAAACTTTCATATAAAATAAGCCAACTCCAAATTCATATATATGCTCAATGTCGGTTATGTCTTCTATTTTTTTATTTTTTTGTTTTACGGAGAAACTTGCCCATTAAATGCACAACAAAGAATCACTTTTGGTCATAAATGTATCATAGTGAATCCAAGAAGCAAAATAAATGCATGACGAGGAAATTAAATGCATCACATGAAGGTCTTGTGGACTCACCTGTATCATATAAATTCAAAAGCGTTTGCTGAGTCTTACTTCTCTGGCCACGAACGTTGATGTTGCAGATAACAAAAGTAACTTAAAAACACTTGTTAGTCAGTTGGGTAGGTCTAAAGTGAAAATATAATCTTCAAAATACAATATTCATTAACAACAGAGAAACCCACAAGAACATTTCATCGATTTCATTCAACCCATGAAAAACCCAGAACGATAAGCAGGAAAATCATAAAGTTATATAATCAAAACACCTTTTACAGCTTGGTCTATAGACGTTTAGCTAAGGAACCAGAAAGTGATTGTCGAGAGAGCAACGCGAAGCAGTGACGAAGCAACACACAAACACTGGAGACAGAACCTGAGTAATCACTTAGGGCGTGACAAGAGAAGTTCAGAGAGGGAAATTTAATTTTCCGCGCAACAAAGACACTTTTTAGCTTTTTGGATTTTATTAAGACCGGTTAATTATAAATTGTCCAGTCCTAAAGATATAATTAAATTTTTAAGACCAGAGGCTTAGAAGACTCTGGTCCTAAAGGAAAACTGGAGAATAAGCTTCTATAATTACTGGAGAATATGAACAAAAAAAATACACAAGCATAGTTCTTAATGCTTTATATATTATTGGAGAATATGCACATAAACAAGAAAAAAAAACAAAAGAAAAACAAGCTGAAAATTATCAAAAACAAGAATCGATGAACATCCTAAAGCTTTTTATCATCCAATGCCTTGGCAATATCGGCGTGAACAACATTAATTTCCCGCCGGAGATCAGCAAGTTCCTGTCTTTGTTGCATCAGTCATAATGCATCATTAGAGGAAAGAGGAGAGGGGTCAGAGGTAGGCGCGCTGGGGCCAACAGTTTGGAGAGGGGGAGCACAAACCTCTTCATGGTCTGAAGGCTGGAAGGGGGGTGTGGCAATCTCTCCATCATCCAAAATAACAATGGGTCCAATGACCCGAGACTCTTCAGTCACAATAGAACGCACTCTCGCTGGAGGAGGCGCACCGTATAACGATCTAAGGATGACATGAGCTTTAGGTGTAAGAGCACCCCTACGAGGAGTTCTCTTGTATCTAACCATGGTTTGAGGCTTTGAGCAGTTGGGGCAGAGAGCTAGGTAGTGAGGAGTTAGGAGGTAGTGAGGAGTTAATAAGGACAGAGAGGTAGTGTGAGGAGTTAATAAGGGCAGAGAGCAGGAGAGATACGCAACTGATGATGAGAATTCGGATTCAATTGGTATAAATGAATTTAATGTTTATACTTTAAGAGCATATTTTATAAATATCCGGTCCTAAAAGTCTATTTTTTCAACGAATTCAATTACTTTTAAGATTGACCTTTTATCTTGTTTCCGGTCCTCAAATTCATTTATTTTTTTCAATTGAATTTTTTCTAAAGTAAGAATTTTTTCTTAAAAAATATTACTTTTAAGAACGGATCTTTTACAATATCCGGTATTAAAAGTTCATTCTTTTTAGATTACTCAGATAGCAGAGTCGTATCCGTACACTCTATTCAAATGAATGATTCGAGTCTCTTCGGCTTCCAGATAAACTTCCCAACTAGGCGTCTCCTCGTATTCTGAGGAACTATGCGTCTCCTCGTTAAAGTTTCTGGCGTTTCACATTGTTCATGATGGGTTCTCTTTTAAACCTGTTGTTACTTTACTTTCTTCACATTCTTCTCCATCACTTCTACAACCTCCATCGTAATGTCTGCTCCACCACTAATAGGTCCTCCACCACCACCTGGTCCTCCTTTTCGTCGTAATACTCTTCCACCTCCGTACCCTCCTCCGTTGCCTCCGAACCCGTCATTCTACCAGATGATGGAGCACCTTGTGGACCCATGTTGACATATAGGCCGACGCTTGGGCCAACTGTTTCAGGTCTATCACGCCATCAACAACAAGCTGAACGCGGTACTCGACGCCAATGACGTTGAGTATCATCCTTCTGATGATGACGTCTCTGACCCCTCCCTCCCCGCCAACAACAATGAGGAGGATTAGATATTTTTATGTTTTGTTTTTTTTATGTACTACTAATGCCCCTCACCGGGCAGCATAAAAAAATATAATAAATAAAATTTTTAGTTCCCATCTTCGATCGCCTTGTACTTTTCATTATCTTCTTTTTTTTCCGAAAAAAAGGAAACAAACAAAACATTGTCCTCATCATTTGTGATCAACATTAAAAAGTCGCAGAATACAGTTAAGACCATACAAAAAAAAAAACATCGTTTACCTTATTCGAATAGAAACAAACAGTGACAATTCTTCTCAAGGTTAGACCGTCATTGTCGTCAGTTTTACCTCACCCTGCTTTGAATATTTTCAGTGTCCTTTTCATTATCTTCCTTCTTTTCCTGAGAAAAAGAAAAAATACAAAGAAAAGGGAGACCGATAATGCTGCTCAAAAGCAGGGGAGGTAAAAATGACGACAACGAAGGACATAGCTTGAGCAGAACGCCAGAACCTCGGTTGTCTTGAACCCTAATGTTTTGTAAGCGAGTCACCATTTCTATTTAAAGGAAGAATATTAAGACTAGACATTTAACAATTACACAGTCCTAAGGGTTAAGACATGTTTTTAAAAATAAACGAATATCGAAATTTTAGGAGCGGACCATTAACAAATATATGGTCCTAAAAGTCTCACCATATATTTAAAATAAACGAAGACTTTTAAGACCGGACTTTTAACTAATATACGGTGCTAAAAGTCTAGCCATATTTTTTAGAATTAGACGAAGACTTTTAAGACCAGACTTTTAAAAATTATACGGTCCTAAAAGTCTTGCCATATTTTTTAGAATTAGACGAAGAATTTTAGGACCGGACCTTTAAAAACCATATGGTCCTAAAAGTCGCGAATTTCCATCAGAGTCTCTTACTGCTCATTTACATCATCTTGTACCTCAAATTTCAAGCACTAAATAACTTTATCCACCATCCAATTCATTCAGAAACCCAAAATGGACACACAAAAATTGTTCGAAAAAATAAACAAATATACAGAAGATTATTGTTGCTACAGCATATATTTACAAATGAATTAATTTAGGTCATTAATTATTGTCCTGACTTTAAGAAATCATTATACAGATATTCAAAAAACACATTGCGTATGTGCTTCACTTCATCATCAGAAAAGGGATCAAGACAGGCAAACCTCTGTAACATCAAAGACAGAAACAAAATTAACTTACGTGCATATTTCATATGTAACATTAAGCCAGAGACTGAATTCAACCATAATATGTAACATCAAATACATTTACCTTTGCATTTAATTTAGTCCTTCCTTGCATGATAATATCATATATGTGTTTCATGACGTAAGGGCCACATAAGTTGGACCCCTTTGGTTGCCGACAGGTCTAAAAAGAACAAGAAATATATATAAGAGTATATATGGCTTACTGACCAAGTTCAAAAGGCAGTGTGCCAGTGTCCAAATATATACTAACCTTTGGTGTGAACCATTTAGAATCATTGGCACCATACGTATGCTTTTTGTTTACCTGGATCTGGAAGGTCCTCATGGCACTATCATCAAAATCAAAAATTTATCAATAATTGTCACTGAAAATTCAAAGCAGAGATTTCAGACAAGACAATCAAAATGACATGCTTACTCGTTTATGGTCTGCTTCAATGTAGGCCCCGGACTGCTGTGAGTGGAGCATAAGAAGACCATTGTATGCTCCTCCATGCACATGAGGACCAACTGCCAGTGGTGGCTGAAAATTCACAGCAGTAAAGTACTCAGTAATATATGTAGCAGAATTAAGTGAATTGCAGACAAGAATTGTGATATGTACCCTTGGTAGTATGGAAACAAGTACACCTTTCTTCTCACTTCACACAACCTCGTTGATATGTACTGATGTCTTTCCTCTAAAGATGTTGTACTTGCATAGACTGGGAACAAGAATCCAAAATCATTGATTCTGCCCTGTTGAACCAATTCTTGATGCATAAACCTACATGAATGACATCGATCAGGGAATTAGTATATAGGTATGTGTGTCTAAACGATGCATTTAAAATATGTACTCATAGAAGAAGATACTTACTTTATAAACATTTGAACAATTACACTAGTAACCTCCTTTCCAAGAAGAAGTAGGGACGTTAAATCCTTAGGGAAGCCTACTACTTCATTGACAGGCCACGATTTATTTGTAAAATATCCATTCGATACCATATCGGATATTTTTTCCTTGGTAGTCAACTTAGCGGTAGGGGATGGAGCTTGAGGAGGGGATGGAGCTTGAGAAGGAGTAGAGACATCTACAAGCTTCATTGGCCAAGAGATAAAGGTTCCCTTAACATCACTCACAAGCTTCAATGATCAGTTGGGAGAGGGATTGGTGCATCAATGATCACCTTTACAACTGATACTCTGACTTCATCATCAGCCATTTGTTGGTGGTGTACAGTTGATCCCAAGTTGTGGACAATCCCTTTTGCAATTAATCGTCTATGACTATCACGATCCTCCATGTACAGGTCACAAGGTTGCTCTGACGTCCAACAATGCAGCTCCCTCTAGTGCTCTGCTGCATAGGTGCAGGTGAATGTGTGAAGGGAACACTGGTCTATGGACGAGAGCTCAAAAGCAGCCTCATCTGATTCATTTCCTCCTTTATATGGCTTCTTTGGGATTGAAACATTGCAGTCAATGAAGCTTCTTTAGTTGTTGCTTCCTCACTTAATTTGGCTAGCGTCTATTCCATCTCCTCCTGGGTAACCATACTTTGTTTATGGCATTTGGATTTACCAAAGTATTGCTTTAGGCCTACCCATCCTCCAATCCCCCTTGCACGCCCCAAGCAATGGTCAGAACATCATTCCTCCCATCCGACACAAAAGATCCCTCTGCTTCTTTCTTTTTAAGATCTTCCTGTAAGATACAGATAACGAGAAGCTTAGTAATGAAACATGTTTAGTAACTAAAAAGTAACAAAAACGATACTTACAATTCTTTCAGCAACTAGATGAGTTTGTTCACTCGTGTAGGCGCCGCTTGGCTTTTGCCGAATATACAACTACAACTCCTCACGACATATTGGAGATGGCTGATCAACTATCGCAAAAGGATTGGATTCAGCTTCATCTTCCAATCTCTTCCACTTGGCCGCCATCAATTCTTTTTCGGCCTTTCCATATCCGCCACGAGAAGATCTATGCGGGCAATGATTCTTTCTCCCTATCTCCTTTGCTTGTTCCCTTCTTTTTTGTGAAACAGAATTGAAAACAATTATTAATTATGAATTCCAGCCATGTCACTAACAAAATTTAGAGAACTTCTGCTTGATATGAACGTCAAACATTAGTCAAATTCACTTCATCAAGTTTCAACATTTTATTTAAGGAAGATGTAGAATTGTAGATGAAATTGGGAGAAACAGAGGAAAGGGAGTTGTTGAATTGCTGCCAACTCAGTCAATTCATTCATTCATCATAACTGGTTCCTAGACATAGTAGACTAACCTCTTATATATAGTTAGAGGCTTGACTCTTAAGGCCCAATAACAACTTGCACCGAAACCATTACACAGCTAACATACTAACAAACTAACAGCAATGACTAACCACTACCTACTATAACAGAACTAAGACTATAATAATGGATTGACTCTTATGCCATTATTATTTCCCTAATTACCTACTTAGTATTTTACCTTTTCACGGTTTACATATCAGACTTGCATAGAACTAGGACATGCTCCTCTGATGCAGGACAAAGGCAGGAAATGTATACTTCTATTCACACACCAAACCATTTAACTAACAGCTTAAATGTACACAAGAACATTCACATATTAACACAGGTTAATAAGCAAACCAACACTAAATATAAACTGACCGAGCTTCAGAGTGGTTCGCAACAACAAATTGTTGCCAAGTTTGTTCATCAATAAATGTGTACTTGTCCCAAGGATTATGGTCGCCAAACCTCAGCAAAAATATAGTTGTTAGCTAGAAAGGTCTTAAACTTCCTCAACCGATCAAGACAATAAGACAATGTTGAGTCTTTCAACTTCTGACAGTCAGGGACGGTGTATGTAAGCCGGATAGTGTCCCAAACAGGATCCTTTACTGTGCGAAGATCCACATTTTTCCACTCAATTGTCAAGATGCTAACCTTGCTGCTTGCTACACAACCGACAAAACTATTATATTTGGTTTTATTAGGACCGATAGATTGGAAATTTTCATCAAACTGAATCTCAAGCTTTGTCCCAGAAGTCTGACTTAGGGATACATCCATCATTCGTGTGCCACTTCTACCAAGGCGTGCACGGCGGTTACGAGGCTCATTGTGAAATAAGAGGGTTCGTTCTGACACACATAAGTCACACCAGTAACTAGCGTTCCAGGAACACAACTAGAATCGTTTTCACCGTTCATTTTCGAGACAGGAAGAGAGGAATGCCTGAGCATATGAGAGAGTAACAGAGGCTAATGGTACGTGGGTGAGGAAGAGAGGTAAAGCAACAGGAAGAGTTTCGCAACATGAACAGAGGTTCTTCAGTGAGAGTAACATAAGCTTCCGCGCGAAGAAAGATATATTTGGCGCCTTATTTGTAAGACCAGACAAATTAGTACGCGGTCTTAAAAGTTAACCTTTAAGACCGGTCTTTGTATAACTCCGGTCTTAAAATTAATTAATTTTTTATTTCATCTTTTTGTACCCGCTGCATTTTATGTCCAACCTTAAAAGAATAACTTTTAAGACTGGCTATTATATATGTTCGGTCTTAAAACTTTAATACCTTTATATTTAAATTTTTCTGTATTATTTTGGAGTGCAGAAAATATAAGTCCGGCTGTATGAGATTTATCCAAAAAGTAATTGATATTTCAATTTTTTTGATAACATTTTAAAGACCGGTTGTGTTTTTAACGGGTCTAGATAATATATTTAAGACCTATGAAAAAATGATCCGGAATAAGAAGTTTTTTATATTTACAAATCTACCACCGGTCATACCTTTAATATAAGACCGGGGCGTCGATAGTCCGGTCTAAATGAGGCGGTCTTAAAGCCCCTTTTTGCACTAGTGTGAGTTTAAAATTTTTAGTTAACGACGTAAGCTAAGCATATGAACCAAAACTAAAATTCATTAAAAGTGCATGAAACCAAGTGCAATGAAACTGAAGTCGTGGAAGACAAAGGACATGTTGAACAACATGAACAACTTTTGATATTCTACGGTCAACTTATCCAGTAAATTAGATTTCAGGAAAATTTGGGAAGGAGGACAGTATGGAAGACAAACGACATGTTAAACAACTTTTGATATTCTAGGGTCAACTTGTCCAGTCAAATAGATTTCAGGAAAATTTGGAAAGGACAACAGTAAGCAAATAATTTGGGCCTGTTTTTGTTGGCATTCGAGACAAAACTCCTCTCACATATTTATTACCTTATATATCTTAAATCAAGTTGAAAAAACAGTTTCTATTGCTTGCTAATCCAAACAAACACTATATATATTGCAAGCTTTGGAAGAAGTGCATAATCATGGAAGATAAATTGTATATTTTTCCATTGCATATTTTGAATTAGGTCCTTTTTTCCCAATTACATTGTTAATTTGATCATTTTCCCCATTTTTTTTTCCAGGAGTGCGTTTATACCTTTTTTATTTTATATAAAAGGACAAAATAATATTAATAATTAATTAGTTTTTATAAAGAGTGCATATATACCTGCAGGTGCGGTAGCGTGGGGAACTAAAAACTAATACTTCTTCCTCTCTAAATATAGATACAAAAAAAATTAGTTTAGTTAGTTTTTGAAAACATTTGTGTGTTGATTCTCTAAAATACGCCTCTTTTTTATCATTTACTTTGAAAATAATTCCTAATAAGTGCAATCACCGGTCTAAAAAAAGGTTTTAGACTGCCACATTTAGACCATTATAAAGGACCACAAAAAAAAACACTGTTTTTGTGACGGAAAAAATCTGTCTCAAAATAGGGGTTTTCCGCCGCAAAATGAATTTGCGACGGATTTCGTCCGTCGCAAAAACTTTCGTCGCAATTGCGATGGATTTCAAATTTTCCGTTGCAAATTCGCAAATTTGCGACGGATTTAATCCGTCGCACATTTTTTTTAAAAAAAATTGAGTAAATACCCTTTCTGGTCCTTGACAAAAAACACAGACCCCATTTTGGTCCCTGACAAAAAAATGTCCTTTTTAGTCCATCAAAAGGACGAATAAGGGTCGATTGATGGACATTTTGATCCCTCACAAATTTCCAAAAGGTCATTTTTAGTCCCTAAAATGGACGAATAAGGGTCGGTTTTTTTGTCAGGGACCAAAATGGGGTCCGTTTTTTTGTCAAGGACCAGAAAGAGTATTTACTAAAAAACTATTTTTTTAATTATATTTGATTTTGCAACAGAGTCCAGTTCCGTCAAAAATTTCATTATTATTTAAAAAATATTTTTTTTTGAATTTTGTTTTAATTCTTTTTCTAATTTTATTTTAAATAATTATAATAAAATAAAAAAAATGTATACCATATATATATATATAATAACAATCATACATAAAGATTTTTTACATAGAGAGAAAACAAAATATAAATAATAGTGTTGCAAAGAACATGTACTAAAAAGTAGTCTAAACAACAGCATTATTGTCATCATTGCCACTAGCATTGTCATCATCATTATCATCATCATCATCATCAACACCAGCAAATCACTTTTTGCGACGGATCTCGCGATCCGTCGCAATTTGGCGGACCCAACGGTCTGCCATTCTGTGACAGAGTTGACGATCCGTCGCAATGTGGCGGACCCAAGGGTCCACCAAATTGCGACGGATCCTCGACTCCTTGCAAACTTTAAAACGGATATTGGTCTACGTCGCAAAAAATTGCGACGGACACATGATTTGCCGCAAATTTACTCAAATTTTTCATCTGCTCCATTTATTTTTCCGTTGCAATATTTGTGACGGATTTATTTTTCCGTCGCAAAATCCTTCGCAAATTATCAATTTTATAGTTGTTGATCAGGTCTAAACAGTATGATCGGTGGCAATTTCATAAATAGAAAGAATTTTTTAGATGGTTTCTTTAATATAAGATCTAAAATATATATTTTTTAGACCGGTTTTCTGAACAACCTGTTGAAAAAGTTTTTTTTTAAAGAAAATCAATTACTTTTTAGACCGATTGTCTTTCCGAGTGAAATTTTTTAGACCTTATGTCGATTACTTCTCTCTTTTTTTGGATTTGGGTCTTTACTGTAATGTGAATCCTCCAGTTCCTACTTCTGTAAGATTCATCTTTCTTCTTTTCCTTCCACTGTTTGGTAAGGTTAAATGGGAACTGGTTCGAGCTCAGAATTTTGACGAAGGCATGACTCTGAGGAATGCCAAGAGACATAATCCTGTACTTGTTGCGAGAGAATAGCCCTATGTTCCAAAAAGCGACCACAATCTGAGAGAGTTGCGTTCTTGGATGAAGAGGACCGGATTTGTCTCCGATTACTTAGGAGAAGCAGGTACTAGTGCCAGTGAAAAGTTTGATGGTGTTGGGTTGAATTTGGAGTCTTTTTTTCCCAATTTGCCCCTTATTAAATAACTATTTACCAAAATGCTCATGTCTGGAAACTATTTCCCAATGTGCCCCTGTCAGAAAACTATTTTTCAATGTGCCCCTGTTTAGTCGACTAAAACCATGGTTTAGTCAACTAAAACGCGGGGCCAATTTTTTTTTGAAGACCCCGCGATTTAGTCGACTAAAAAACTCATTTCGTCGACTAAATCATTAAAAAAAAGGTTAAAACTTCAGAAGGCCATAACTTCTGGCTCGGAAGTCCGAATCAAGTGATTCTTTTTTTGATTCCACATAACTTTTTGAGATCTATGCACTGACATAAAAATAAACTTCCATATTTAATGAAGAGAAAGGAGGAAAAACAAGTGATTATTTATTGTACAGGAGATACTAACAATTCATTAAATATAATCCAGTGATTCTTTAATATATATATATATATATATATATATATATATATATATATATATATATATATATATATATATATATATTATTTTGTTAGAAATTGAACTCCAATAAAGAATTTCTTTATTCATCCGTGATTTATTCCTCTTAAATGAGGTATACTTATACAGATGAAAAATTAACAACAACTAGCAATAAAGCAAGAAATAATCCTAAATCAACAACTACTAGCTAGGAAGTAGAAAACAACCTAACAACCTGCTACTTATTTGAAATACCTAAAAGAATGGAAATAACAATAATTCAAAATTTAAACTTTGAAATAGAAATAATTAAAATAACAACTTTGTTTTCAACATATATATATATATAGAAATAATTTTGAATTCTTGTTATTTCCATTCTTTTAGGAATTTCAAATAAGTAGCAGGTTGTTAGGGTTGTTTCCTACTTCCTAGCTAGTAGTTGTTGATTTAGGATTATTTCCTATTTGATTGCTAGTTGCTGTTAATTTTTCATCTGTATAAGTATACCTCATTTAAGAGGAATAAATCACGGATGAATAAATAAATTCTTTATTGGAGTTCAATTTAATTTCTAACAATACATATATATATATATATTAAAGAATCACTTAATTATATTTAATGAATTGTTAGTATCTCCTGCACAATAAAGAATCACTTGTTTTTCTTCCTTTCTTTTCATTAAATCTCTGGAAGTTGATTTTTACGTCAGTGCATAGATCTCAAAAAGTTATGTTGAATCAAAAAAAGAATCGCTTGATTCGGACTTCCGAGCCAGAAGTTATGGCCTTCCGAAGTTTTAACCTTTTTTTAATCATTTAGTCGACTAAATCGCGGGGTCTTAAAAAAAAAAAAAATTTGGCCCCGCGTTTTAGTCGACTAAACCATGGTTTTAGTCGACTAAACACGGGGCACATTGGGAAATAGTTTTTTGACAAGGGCACATTGAGAAATAGTTTCCAAACAGGGGCATTTTGATAAATAGTCATTTAATAATGGGCAAATTGAGAAAAAAGCCTGAATTTGGAGAGCTAATCATGAGCAGAAAATCAGAGGGTCTTCTCCGAAGATAGAGATAGATCTCCAAAGATAGAGATAGATCCAAGGACGAGACGAGATCGAGGGAATGAGATCCAACCAGAAAATGGGCCTACTCGTGAAGGGACAACAAGAACGAATAATGAGAGAGCTCTCAATTTGGGAAATGAAAACCAGAAGAAACATGATTTCAGAGGGAATGCTAATGCCAATGGAGTTGTGAACAGAGATAGCAATGTCGTGGAATGTCTATTGTTGCTCCAGTACTCGGGGTGAAGAACTAGGAGGAAGATATGGCCGAAGGAGACGTTAAACATGAAAGATAAAAAACAATAAAATGTAATTATTTTTTAGACTGGTTGTCTTTTATAACCGGTCTAAAAAATGAAACTTTTTAGACCTTATATTTCTTATAATCAATCTAAAAGCTGCAGAATAAAAAACATATTTGTATTACTTTTATGACCGGTTTTTATAAATAACTGATCTAAAAGGTGAGACCTTATTATGAGCATAACCGGTCTAAAAAATTAGCTCAAAATTAAAACTTGCTCAAATCCTCTCTTCCATACACCCACCAGACCCATATTCGTCAACACCGATCCACTTCTTCTGAAGCCTTCTTTCTTTCTTCATCGATCTTGCCCCATCGGAACCACTATCTTCTCGGAACGGCAGCGGCAAATGCCAATGCTCTGTGTTGTTGCAGAGAGCCAAAAGAGTTCCGAGCCTGAACCGTTGGGTGCCAATCAAACTCTAGCGAAATAAGTGGAGCAAAAACCACCAATATCTCAGCCCAGCCCCTTTGATAACAATGTCGAGCTATCGGAGCCGGCATCAAAGATGAAGAAGGCAATGAAAGATAAGAAGCAGAAGGAAGAGGAAAACTTGTGGAGTGGAGTGGTGGAAGAGATTAGGTAAATAGAGTGGCTTGCATTGGCAAGGTCTTGGGCACCACCGGTGTTGTTCCTAGGTATAAGTGATGATGCAGAACATCATTACAATTCTACTCCTGATCCAAATGTTGACAACAAGATCTGGATTTGAGAACATGATGGGTCCGCACCTTCGATCTTCAATCTACACCCCTAATAAAAAGGCATCTGCGGGATCTAGGTTCTTCTAGTCTTCGCAATTTTTTATCCATGCAGTTGTTTGATTTTTTATGAGAATTTTTGTGTTGTGAGTTTCTTTATGTGCCTTGATTTTTGCTTTTGATTTCTTCAATTCATGAATGCTTTCAATTTTTGGGTTTCTTTGTATTTTGTCTTCCAATTTTCTATGACGAAGAGGCATGACAGGCTGGTGAAGTGCTCGGCAGTGGTGGAGGACAATGAAGCATCGGTGAAAGGAGATGAATAGTGGGTGTACACTGGGAGTCCGGACAACTGTCCGAAGGTTTGGAGTGTTACGTTGCAGACTTTGGAACTAGCTGGGAATGAGGAAAAAAAAAAAAAAACTAATGGAAGTTTACTCATATTACTTCTCCCTTTGGTAATCTGGTGGTTAGGTAGGTTGTTTAAGCTGAGGTAACTACACTTTTGTATCGTCTTCAAAATTATTATTATCTCCATGTGCTTGTGCTCAGGGTATTCAAAGTTGAAAGTACCTCAAGATTGCATTGTATGTGTGACTTGAATTATTGGAAGGTCTTCTAACCTTGTGATGTTGTCTTTCCGGCAGCAACACCAATTACCAAAGACTTGCGGGAAACTTCGATTCTTAACAGCAAAACCCTTGTCCTTGTTGAATTCTACGAAACTTGGTGCGGCCCATGTAGGATGGTGCACCAGCTAATCGATGAGATTGCGACATATTATACTGGCAGATTGAAATGCTTTGTGCTCAACACAGACACTGATTTGGACATTGCTGAGACCTACGAAATTAAGGATTTGCCAGTGGTTTTGTTGTTCAAGAATGGCCAGAAATGTAACACTGTAATCGGAACCATGCCAATGGGCAATGGAGTTTTATGTGGTTGCCATTGAGAAGTTGCTCAAGCCTTAAACAAGGATGGTTCTGTTCCGTTGACGGATTCCCTGTAAACTGGAATAATATATCGTGCAATTTTTTTGGTTTGGTTTTTGAATTACAAAGCTTCATTGTGTTCTTTCTTTATAGTTTGTACATATAGTGATTACTTGCTTCCAGAAAGGTTTATGAAAGACCTGTTCCTACAATCTCCTTTCGAAGTATTGTATTCTACTTTCATGGTTTTTACACCTGAACTTGATTGTTATTCTTCGGATTTTTTCATTCTTGTATTTGAATACCTATTATACTTACTTTTCTGTTTTTTTAAAAGATACTTTCTTTTAAAACCGGTCTTTAAAAAAAAACTATTTTTTAAAAGCTTTACTTTTAAAACCTCATATTTTAAAAAATCAATTTTAAGAATCTTACTTTTAAGACCGTATATTTTAAAAAACTGGTATTAGAACTCTAATTATTTAGACCTAAATTTGAATAACTGGTCTAAAAATTATTTTTTAATATTAGTGTACTACTACAAATAGTACACTTAACGACTCCCATCTAACTACCGATTAAATGAAAACAGACATAGAAAGTGAGGCGGTGGCATTTTTGAAATTTTGGCAAGAATATTCAACGACTGTTTCACATAAAATGGACGTTAAAAAATAGGCAGTGGCATTGATGTAATTTTTTGCTTACCTTTAACGTCCATTTCATTAAAAACTGACGTTAAATGTTGTGATATAACGACTGATTTTATAAAAACAATCGTTGTATCCCATATTTTTATATATTTCCCTAGTATGTGGCCTAGAATTTTGTAGTTAAGAGATTAAATCTACCGTATTTTCATTTAGTTAGTTCATAATTAAATTTGATAAATTAAACAATATATCCCTTACACACACACAGATATATACACACACACAGATATATATATATATATATATATATATATATATATATATATATATATATATATATATATATATATATATATATATATATATATATCCCATATTTACAGTTATTTCCAAGTATATAGCCTATAATTTCGATAGTTATGTGAAGAAACCTGACCCTATTTTCATTTAGTTAGTTCCTAATAAAAAATAAAAAAGTAAATAATATCTATTATTTATTTATATATATATCACGCATTGAAATCAATAAATAAATTTAATAATTTAATACATGATCGTTGTGATTTCATTTAATCAATATATTTGTAAAAAAATATATATGTAACTTAAAAATATATTATGATGAGACTGAAAAATAAGTGAAACTATTGTAACTATTAATTCTCTTTATATTTATTACTAATTAATAATACCCTTTTTAATTTATCACTTATTTCCTTTTCTAATAATAACAATGATATTATATATTTTTTTATGACAACAAGTGTGTGTGTATTATAGTAAGGTTTTATTTTTTTTATTTTTTGTACAGTGACTTGCATATATATATGTATTAATAAGACCATACTGCTTATTACTTTTGGTTTCATGGTACATATATATAAAACCACTTTTGCTTTTCCCATTTATTCCCTGTACCACGTGACCTGCATATATATATAAGACCACACTTCTTATTACTTTTGGTTCATGGTACATGTATATAAATATAGGGTTAAGGAGCAATTTTACACATGAAGTTTACCCCAGGGAGCGCCCAGCACCACGAAGTTTTTTCAGGAGCAAAAGTACACATGACGTTACGTTTTGGGAGCAAAAATACCACGGGCCGTTAGTTGACCGTTAACTTGGATGGAACGCTGACGTGGCGTGACGTGGCGCTTATTTGGACTGACACGCTGACGTGGACGCTGACGTGGATGATGACGGTAAGTAAAAAGAGAAAATTACCATTTTGCCCTTAGTTTTAAGTAAAAATTACACTTTTGCCCTTAGTTTTAAATTAAAAAAAAAAACTAAAAATACCCCCTCCCCTCGGTCGGGCCCACCACCGGCGTCCGACCACCGCCGGCGGTGGGGGGCCCACCGGGGGGCTAATTTTTGTTTTAATTTTTTTTTAAAAAACTTAGGGCAAAAGAGTAATTTCAACTTAAACTAAGGGCAAAATTGTAATTTTACCCGCGTTACTGTTCACTTCCATCCAAGTAACGGTCAACTCACGGTCAACTAACGGCCCGTTGTATTTTTGCTCCCAAAACGTAACGTCGTGTGTACTTTTGCTCCTGAAAAAACTTCGTGGTACTGGGCGCTCCCGGGAGTAAACTTCATGTGTAAAATTGCACCTTAACCCATAAATATATAAAACACTTTTTGCTTTTTCCCATTTATTCCCTGTACCACGTTGTGTGTGTGTGTATATATATATAAGCAAGCTTTTCCTTAAAAAATATGTGTTTGTAGTTTCGAGCATGAGTATGGTGGCAATGGGGGGAAGTAGGAGGGGGAGGAGAGGCTGGAAGCCTAAAAAAATTACAGAGAGAGATAACAGACGTTTGGGGCTGTTAGTTAGGAAGGGTGAGATTGATCCATTTTAAATATATAGAGTAAAATTGTACTATAAAAATCAGATAAGGTCCGGGAATCAATTGTGTATGGAGAATATGTTAGCTAGGCACCTGTTTATAATAACAGTTACACTATACCCCTGAACAGTTACCCTATATGTTAGTTATTTAAAAATAAATATGACATCTAAAAATTGTTTTACTTACCCACAAAAGAACAAAAAAAATGGAAAATATTTACAAAAGAATAGAAAAAGAAAAATGGTTTATTTACAACAGTTGGAGTTGGACTTGACCTAGGATAAAAGTCTAGGTTTATGTATCCTTTATTAAAACTCACGTAGTTCGTGATGGGAAGAAATGTGAGGCACTTAGTTGGTGTTTTTTTTTATTGAAAGATGTTAATTTATTTGAGAAAATGATTTTTATTTCGTTTGTATTTTTCATTTTAAGAAACAATTTCTTTATTTTCTTATTTGAAAATAAACTTCATGTACATGTTCTAATAACCTCACACAGAAGAACAGTTATTCTTATGCTTGTGGAGCTTCAATTCCATGTGAGGTCATTGGAAACTCCATGTGATTATTCTTCCGTGTGGAAATCATATTCCACCTATATATGTGGAAATAGATTTTCCATTAAACATAGGACAATTTCTAGCCATCAGAATTTACTCTTAAAAAAAATGGCACAACCAAAAAGGAATGCATGCAAAGAAAATATCCCATTTTCCATCAATATGTTAACAGGCTACAAACGGGCTTTAATAGCTAACTTGATGAAGAAACATGTCAAGCCTGTTTTGATGACTTCACTACAACGTTGCAATCAATCACTGCTGACAACTACTGCAGTCTCCGATATTGAACAACTAGAGAATCAATCAACTTCCTTGCTTTTTGCTTTTTCTACACACCTACACTCACTTGTTAAAAGTGATAAGGGAAGCTAGGGTCGAAAATAAATTTAAATTTAATATTTGTAAAAACAATTAATAAAACAGTTGGTTGATTAAATTGTTCTAATACTGTCAACGACTCACAAAAAGTTAAATATAATATATTAGAAATTTTGTTGAACTTTCCTACAATAGGCTTGTCGGCCACGTAACTCATCATTTCACCACTTGCGTTGTTATCTCAAATCAATGGCCGCCACTCACCAACTACCATTATAATATTAGTAATAAGTCCATTAAAAATGACAAGTTGTAATAGTATCGCTTATTCCAATACGCGTTTGTGTCTTTTGATTGACTTGTTGACTTCAGTAATATAAGAAAGAAGCCGAAGATGCCTTGATTTGTATCAACAAAACTAGAACTAGCAGCCCAAATTAAAATCGCATCTTAAAGCTTCTTCTTCTTCTTCTGCTCCTCTCATTCCTTGATGACAATAATTATTTCAATTGCTCTGCTTTCTTTCCTCTCTCACTTTATCATTCTCACTACCGCGCAGCAAGACTTCATACATCATTTGTGTTACAATAGTGTTGGTAACTACACAACCACAAGTGCCTATGGCACAAACCTTAAAATCCTTCTCTCTAATCTCACCTCCGACCCAAAAATTGACTATGGCTATTACAGTTCCTCTGAAGGCCAAAACCCTAATAGAGTTTACGCTGTTGGACTGTGTAGGCCAGATGTTAAGCCAGATTATTGTCGTAGTTGCCTCAACAATGCCTCAATCCTTCTACTAAATCTTTGTCCGAGTCAGAAGGAAGCGTATGGATATTACTACGGATGCATTTTACGATACGCCAATAGCTCCATGTTTGGGATAAATCAACAGCCAAATTATTTCGCCTACAGCTGTAACAAAAATAATGTAGCAGACAATAAGTACAGTGAAGTGGTTGATGGTCTAATGCGAATCCTTAGAAGCAAAGCTGCCAGCGGGGGTAGTCGCTGGAAGTTCGCCGCCAACACGTCGACAACTCTGTTTCAAACTATATATGGTCTTGTTCAGTGCATGCCTGATTTGTCTGAGCAAGATTGTGACTATTGCTTGGAGAAGGCGATATCAAGCATTCCCTTGTCCTGTAACAACACGATTGGCGCGTGGATTGTCAAACTGAGTTGCAATATTAGATATGCAAATGATCGCTTCTACGATACTGCAGTTGTCGATTCATTATTATCTTCATCTCCTCCTGCTGCTTCACCATCATCCAACACATCTTCCTCGCAAGGTAATGTTGATCTTTTATATAGAAAATACTTTAATATGCATTTTACAAAGATCCACCCATGATGCAAATGTGTTTGGTTTGAGGGGAATGAAGGTAAGGGTAAGGGGAGGGGGAGAGAAATTTTTTACCTCATGTTGACCAAATTGCCCATGAATATTTTTTTAATATTTTAAAAATACACTCTCAACAAAAATGAATATTTTTCTCATAATGACAATTTGGTCAATATCCTTCATCCCTCCTATCCCCTCCCCTCAAACCAAAATATACTGTAAGTGTTCATTATATTTAATGCTAAGTAACTAAAACTTTTAATCTATGTGGTATTGAAATCCAATTAGGATCCATTGATCAAACTAGTAACTAATAATTTAATACTTAATTACATATTTAATGTCTGACCTAATTGGAGAGGTGATATTGAGCTTTAATATAAGACTTATTTCACATGTTTATTATTTTTTTCCCTAGATTAACTATATTGATATCCTCTCAACAATAATCAAATAGGAGATGGAGGGATAAAATTCAGGAAAATGATGATTAGAATGTTTTAAGGAAATATATCATATTAATTAATTCAACTAATATCCTTAATCAACTAATTAGTTAATTAGGTCATACCTAGTTGTTTTTCCCTTGCTTTGCTGAGCCTAAAACAATGCCTAGTGACGATTGAATGCATGTGGTTGGAGGTAAGAATTGGGCAAAATGCGTGGAGCCCAAAAAAGTTTGCATTTTTTATTCCATGTAAAACATAACCTACTTTACAAACATTTTGAAAGTGTAGTGGGCAATCACATGCTGAATAGTACTCATCCCATATCTTAACTCTTGCCATCAAGCAATTATTATTTATGTCAAAATTGTATCTGACCAAATGTGCTCGCTTATTAAATAGTGTTCCTTTCATATTTATTGGTGGAGGCAGTTATTTAAAAGAAAAATAAAAAAATTATACAAGTTGATCAAAATTTTGATAGATTATTTTTCAATTTCTTTTTTATTTTGAAATTAATGAAATTTTAAATTATTAAAATTACAATTTTTCAAAGTAGGGAATAATAAGTATAATTAATGTGAGTGCATATCATTTCATTTGGATCTAATTCTAATTTTATTCGTTCTTTTGAATTTTATATTGTAGTCACTAAGAAGTAGCCCCTTCCCCTCTCTCATTCCCATTAACAGGATTTGGGTTTAGAGCTGGTAAAACGGACTCAACTTGTTTAAGTCATTTAAAATTGAGGACCAAGCTTCCAAAAAACTAATGTAATGGAGTCTAGCTTTTAGACTTACCCTTTCAAACTTGAGCCATCAAGGGTTATAGCTAGCATTATGGGGCTGAGGGTTAGCTTGTTTAAACCCAAATTTTTTTTCCCAGTGCTACTGCCCTATAAAGTTGGGACAACCCCTTTTTCCACCTCTATATGGATTCCCTTCATTAACCTATCCACATGTAATTATGCATAAAGGAGTTAAGTAAATCTTCTCATCAAAAGGGGCAAATTGCACTTCTAAACCCATATTTTTATTGATTTGTTAGAGATACTTTACATGGTCTTGTGCATATTCGTCCAAAGCACCGTAGAGTGAATCCATATATTTTTGTCCAACTGAGATGATGATGTCAACCTACGTATTAAAGTTGTGTCCATTAAATTAATTAGATTAATGTAACGCTGTATAATGAAATGCCATGTAGTAATCAATTATTGGCTAGTACGTTAACTTGAGGAATCAACAATATGATTTTTTTCTTAAAGTGGGGTTTTGAGTTTTAATTCTCTGTAAGATATAATAGATATATAAGTTATCACCAAAAGGACCGGAGGTAGTATGATTTATTTCTCAAATTCTGAGAACCCGGATCCACACAAGTTATTAGGTATGCTATGTTCCATTACATAAGATAGATTTAAGGCCCTCTCAAAAGTTTTTTAAACTCTTTATTTTACCTTCACTTAATTACAAAATATACTCATATCACTTTTATATTTAATTCTCTTGTTTGACTAAATTATTCAATATAACATACTCTTCCAATCCTTAATATAAGTCATATTTATCTAATTTGAACAGATTAAGGAAGTTAGTTAAGTTTGTCAATACAACATTTATTTTCTAAAAAACCCTAGTCATATATTCCCTCATTCCCTCTGCTCCTTGGTTATTGTTGAGAGAATACCAATAAAGGTAAACTAGGAAAAGATGGACAAATATAAGAACTGTGTCGTATATTTAGAACTAAAAGAGTATATTATCTTCCCCGGAAGCTAATTACTCCCCTTTCTAAATTAGTAAAAGCAATTTCTTTTTGGCCAAAGAAATGTTAATAAGCTTATGATCTTTTGTAGGGAATCACAACACATCAAGAACAGTCATTATCGTTGCTGCGTCCATTGGAGCTTTTATCGCAATTCTTATTTTGGTCTGCATCTATTTTGTGGTCCGGAAATCGAAGAGAACCGTCGAAAGTAAGTCAAAATAATGTTTTCATATATATATATATATATTGTTTTGAGATTTCTATTTGAACACCAATTAAAGATGAAAAATTGGGAATTGAAAGTGAAAATGATCCGTGATGAATGACTCAACTCATAGTAGTGAGTGAAACAAAAAATTCAATGATTTTCCGCAACAAGCTTGGTTTAATTATTGCCTTCGTTGCTTTATCCTCCCTCCTCTTGTCTTTTTTTTTTTTTTTAATAAGAGCATGATAAGTCAATTAAGTAGTTTAAGAAATTAGTTAAAATTAACTAAAAGTAAAATTGAACACTTTTCTAAATATGCCCTTATTTATAAGGAGCGAATGAGAAAGAGAAATATAGTAAAAATGAGAGAAAGTATAAAAGATGATTTGGGGCAAAAAGACAAAAACACATTCAATGCACAAACAACCCCAAGTGAGTTGTTACAAAAATGATTAAGACAATTCAAATTTTAGGCTCTTATCAAAAGAACCGCACAAATTGCAAAAGACACTTTTTTGATATATTATGTTCATATTTATAAGAGACACTTAAAGGTTGTCTCAAATTTTTATTGTTAAGTTTCTATTGTGTCCCTTGTTTTTTTTGTTCAAAATTGTGTCCCTTGTTTAATTACCATATTAATGTCATTGCATTTGTGCATTCACTCACACTTTCTTCCCATCACACATTCTCTATCCTTTTTCTACTCCCTTTCCTTGTTCTCTCTCCTCATAAATAAGGGTATTTTAGGAAAAATTACTATTTTATATTTGTTGTCTCTAATTAATTTTCCCAATTTTTTTTATCGATCTGGTTGGGTTAATTGTCTCTTATAAAAGGAAATTGAGGGTTATATGTTAGTGAATTTGTTTGGCAAAATAAACAATTGAGTTTTTTATTTAAAAAAAAAATCATACAATTTCCCAACAAAAACAAACAAAGCCTAGAGAATTTGCAGATGTGCTTCATCTCATTACAAATAATTTTTTGTTTTGACTTTTTCCTCACTTGATCAACCTGAAGCAAAGGATGATGATGAAATTGCACCCATCGAGTCACTGCAATTCAATTTTAACACCATAAGACTCGCCACAGATAACTTCTCTATTGAAAATAAGCTTGGACAAGGAGGGTTTGGATCAGTATACAAGGTAAATAACATTATTGTTATGTTGAGAACATTTTTAAATGTTTGTATCTACCATTATGGTCATTATGTTAGGTCAATTTCAAGTAATTCTCACATACTAAGAAATGATGGTTAAATCATTAAATATGTCTTAAATTGATAAAGTTTTCAAGTTTAGCCTTATTAAAAAAATTTCAATCTCTACATTTACAAATCATTCTTTCATCTTTGTCTTTTTTAAACAGGAATTAAATAAAGATAAAATTGAAAAACAGTCATTAATAACCTATGAGTGGACTAAAATTTAGGAATTTTTTTCCTCCCTGCAAATGGACTTAAAATAAGGATTAGATTGGTATGTAATCTGTTATTGATTAAATAATTACATGCTCCAACTCTAATAAATACAGGGTAGGCTTCCAAATGGTCAAGACATTGCTGTCAAAAGGTTGTCCATGGATTCTGGGCAAGGAGATTCAGAATTTAAAAATGAAGTGCTCTTGGTGGCTAAGCTCCAACATCGTAATTTAGTGAGATTACTTGGCTTCTCCTTGGAAAAACATGAAAGATTGTTGGTCTACGAGTTTCTTCCCAACAGAAGTCTTGATTACTTATTGTTTGGTAAGTTATTCGAAGTTTTTCTTCATTTGGATGACTCCTCTATTCTGTCATTTATATTAGATGGAAATCATAATGCATATTCTAGACACAGTCCCAATGGATCATGTCATGCATGGCTTAAATAGATACAAAAATATTGCAGACTCAAGTGAACGTGTACATTTGAACTGGATAATGCGCTACAAAATCATAGGAGGCATTGCTCGTGGCCTTCTTTACCTTCATGAAGATTCAAGATTGCGTATTATTCATCGGGATCTCAAAGCAAGTAATATTCTTTTAGATGAAGAGTTAAATCCCAAAATATCTGACTTTGGCTTGGCAAGACTATTTGTTGTGGACCAAACTCAAAGCAATACAAGCAGAATTGTTGGAACTTAGTAAGTATTGCTAGACTTATTATCAAATGATAATCACAATACTCAGTTATACTTAACACATCTAATTAAGCTTATTTTCTTGACATTTAGTGGATATATGGCACCAGAATATGCAATGCATGGACAATTCTCAATCAAATCAGATGTTTTTAGTTTTGGCATGTTGGTTCTAGAGATCTTAAGTGGCAAAAAGAACAACAGTGTATACCATGAAGAGAACGCCCATGATCTATTAAGCTTTGTAAGCCATTTCCTCTTTTCACACAGATGGATACAAATACTTTTCATTTTTCAAAAATATATATAATTATAATACGGTTGAAATCCAATTTTGCCCCCACTGTTTTCACGTATGAGCTGGAATATCTTGATTTTTTTCTTGGATCAATGTCAACTAGGAAGTGTTATAAAAAATGACTAATGTCACTCCTTGCCAATAAGAATGTTAACGAAACACATTAATTTTTTTAATGTTAACATTAGTTTTTTAAAAATCTTGGAGGTCACGGGTTTAAATTCTAGAAACAACCTCCCCACCTTTAGGGATAAAGCTGCATACATCTATCATCTACCCCTCTCCAGACCCCACTTAGTGGGAGCCTTGTGCTTTAGCCGACCTTATTTTTATTTATTAGTTTTTTTAATGGTTAGGGTGAATTTGCTCCATCTTTAACACTTAAAGGGTGAAATTTATCCAAAAAAAATCTTGATACCCACAGCTCATACGTGAAAATATTCAGGGCAAACTTGAATCTTAACCCTGTATAATATTACACAATCATGACTAGATAACATGCAGAAGTAGCTTGGGATTAATATTGTTTAATTATTGATGGGGAACTTGCTGCAGGCATGGAAAAATTGGAGGGAAGGGACACCCTTCAATTTAGTAGATCCAATTTTAAACAATGGTTCAAGAAATGAAATAATAAGATGCGTCCACATTGGGTTATTATGTGTTCAAGAAAAAGTGGCTGACAGGCCAACCATGGCTCAAGTTGTACTAATGCTCAATAGCTACTCTTCCTCTCTCCCTTTACCTTCGAAGCCTCTGCTTTTCATGAATACCAATGGTTCATCTGAGATACAGATGAGAGAGTATAGCTCAGAGGCAACAACAAGATCAAGTGAACGGGCAAGTAACTCTATTCAAGAATCAGTAAATGAGGCCTCAATTACTGAACTATATCCGCGTTAGCTTTTTGAAAACAAATAAGAAAGCTTGGAGCTCTATAAGTAAGAAGATTAAATATGAACTCAAAATTTCTTGAGCGCAAAAGTTCAGTTATTTGTATGAATACTAATTAGTGTCAACTCATTTGCTCAATTGTGACTTTTTTTCCTTATCTTAGGATACTAAGAATTTGATATAACGAGTTTTGGTTTTTGTCTCTGTATCAACACCATTAAACTCATACCAAAATGTTACGAAACTATAGAGACTAACGTTTTAGATGGGAGAAATTACAGGGACAAAAAAACTACAATTTGGAACTATATGCACTAAAACTACAATTTAATTCAAATTGTAAGTACAAAAAATATATTGATTAATATTTTTCCAATAGTAATATGTAGGAAATGCTATATATTTCATTATTACTTTTTATTTAGTAGCATTTTACAAATGATAGAAGAAGTACATTTGTCTTTGGATTGGTTTTTGGAGAAAAAGTGATTTCTGAGAATAAATTTCGAAGAATAGTTTCTAGAAAGGTAGAAATAAATAACTTATGGGAAAACGATGTTTCTCAACCCCCTAAACAATGGTTTTTTGTCCATACCATGGTTATGCATAATCTGAGAGTGTTTGCACTACAAGAAAAAGTAAATTTAACGACAATAATTAACATCCGTTTTTAGAAAACATAACTTAAAAAGGAGGCGTTGGCACATTTAAAATTTTGGCTTAATTTTCAACGACTATTTCCATATAAATATTCGTTGAAAGTTAAACTTTTAATGACTTTTTTTAAGAAAAGTCCTTAAAACTTAATTTCGACTGTTATAAAAAACAATAGTTGAAAGTTAAGCCAAAATTTTAAAAAAATTTGAAACTTTATGAGTTTTAACGATTATTTTTCTAAAATAGTCGTTGACAGTTAAGCCCAAAAAAAAAGGAATATTTGTGAGTTTCAATGAATGTTTTTCTAAAATAGTTTTTGAAATAAAACTTTCAAAGATTGTTTAAAAACAATTGTTGATAGTTAAGCCAAAAACAAAAAAATGTATGTTGATTTTTGACGATTGTTTTTTCAAAAACAGTCGTTGAAAGTAAAACAATGTTCATATTTTTCGACCTCATACTCTCGCACCTCCGACATTTTTTTCGAAGCTCTCTGTCTCGCCTCTTGGACCCCAGACACAAACTTATTTATTGAAGACCTCATTCCCATGCCTGCAGTGAAGCTCTCATCAATCCTCGGTCATTTGCGCGCCAAAGCTCTCTTGTCGTCATCATCGTCTGTGGTCGCCATTTGTCCAGTGGTTACTGTCTTCATCAAATATCATCATCATCATCATTTACTACTAGAAAATATAGAAACGACGACAAAATTTGGGATGGATTTCTTTTCGTCGCAAATTTCAAGCCAATTTACGATGGAAAGATAGTTCCATCACAAGTGGTGCAGCTTGCGACAGACTTATTGTATCCGTCGCAAAAATATTGCGATAGAACTATCTTTCCGTTGCAAATTGGCTGGGTAGGAAAAAGCCCACCAATCTGCAACGGAATTTGCCATAGATAAAATTCTGTCACAAATCTTGAATTAAATTAGGTCATAGCTTCTTCATGCGACAACTCGATCCGCTCTCCGGTTCCGCCTTCAATCTCCAATCGATCTCACTCCGGTTCTGCCTTGAATCTTCGGCCGCTGGCTCGATCTCTGATGTCCGTCCCTCGGCTCCGCTCGATCTTTGTCGTCCGGCCCTCATCTACACTCGCCGCTGCATCCATCTTTGACTTCGATCCTCATCTCCGCTCGCCGCGTCAATCTCCAACTCTGGCCCTCATCTCCAATCGCCGATTTCCGACTCCGGCCCTCAACACGTCCCTTCTCTCTACTGACTTGAATTTAGAGCTCAGGCGTCATTCCACTTGAGTTCTTTCTTTCTTTCTTTTTTTTTAATTTCCTAACAGATATATGGAAATGGGAAAAGGATTTGAGGGCGGAGAGATATTTACACACATGAAAGTAGGAGAAGACATAAATAATATTGTTGAAGCCTTTATCTATCTTCTAATGTTCCTTCAATTCTCTCTATTTTTTCTTATAAATTTTGAAACCTTTATCTACCTTCTACCCACAAAATTTACCCGTCAAATTTTAGATCCTATATTATTGCAAAATGTTGCCCTTTTTATTTAATTTTATCCCTCCACTAACGAACGAATGCTTCTTTCACCTTTTCAAATTTTCTGTAAAATATTATAATTTAAAAAACAGATACTGTGCCTGCGAAAAAGTTAAAGTAGCTGAAAAGTTGAACACGCCTTCATTTTCCTAAACTATTTAATTCAAGAATGAAAAATATATATATATATATATATATATATAAAGAATACAGATGAAGATAGGCCAAATCCTTGGGCAGTCAAGTTTTGAAAATATAAAGTGAGGCCAAAATAAACAAATAGTAAGAGGATAAGAATGAAGGCATATAATAAGTCACCGTATACATACCTGTTGACCACGTAATTCAAGCCAAGTGACCATATTATTTATGTCTTCTCCTAGTTTCATATGTGTAAATATCTCTCTGTCTTTCCTAGGCTTTGTATCAATTGTATCAGTTAACTCTTGTTTCCTAATCTTTGTATCTGTTATGCTTTATTCCCTAGACTTTGTATCTATCGTGTAACTTGCTTTTCAGTATTATAAATGTTTCTCGAGCCAAAAAAAAAAAAAAAAGTGTTGATTATATCAAGTGTGCCTAACTAACAAAATCCTAGTTTATATTTTATACACTCCAGCAACAAATATTGATATTCCCTATTTTTAGGAAAAAATCATTTCAAACCACAAATCTGGAAATCTGCAGTTATAAAATTTTCCTAACTGTGTATGAAAAGTATCACGATGGCAAAGCTAATCAGAACAATTGGTTCTTGTCACAAGCCATTTCATAAATTATAATACAGAAAATGAATTTCATACTTAATAATATACCTGATATATTATAATACAAATATTCGAAAAATATTATCTTTATTATTTAAAAAGGAGAGAGGAAAGCTTTAAGCCTTTGACTGTTAATTAACTTAAAAATATTTAAATCAAACATTAACCAAGAAAGAATGAAGTGATTTGGGAATAAGGGATTTGCAGTTTTAAAAATATTTTTGTTTAAAAAAGTTTGGAAATATTTGAAAATATTTTTAAGTATTTAAATATATAAAAATATTTAAATCTGTAGTTTTAATCTGGAACCACAAATATTGATATCCCAGTTATAATATATATATATTATAACTCGCTTTTTGATCCAAGTACTTTCTGTAACATCCCAACTTTTCACAAGCAGTAAAATTTTTTTCTTTCCAAAACATCATT
The DNA here is from genome assembly GCA_025563575.1 of Acacia pycnantha. Taxonomy (NCBI): domain Eukaryota; kingdom Viridiplantae; phylum Streptophyta; class Magnoliopsida; order Fabales; family Fabaceae; genus Acacia; species Acacia pycnantha. The sequence continues at coordinate 557,965 of JAMWYP010000257.1, read as the reverse complement.
TCAAATCATCAGAGTAGAGCAACAGAGCGATTGAGTAACTGATATGTATATATAAAACGCCGTAAGTCAATTTGGTTACAACAACAGTACATAAACCGCGTGGTTGAAGTATATAACAAAAGAAAGGCTTCCGCTGGAACAACAAAAGGAAGTCTTCACTAGGGTCTTCTACTGGCCGCTTGCCTCTCTCCTCGGTCCTCGGTCCTCCGGAACCTGACGCTATGTTAAGGGCTGAGATCCGCACTGGATCTCAGGTAACGGTTAACCTCATATTTACATACACAACATATGAACTACAAACAATCATTTCAACAACAGTATATGTGCATTCATCGCCCAAAAGCATGCATACATATATCGCCCAATAGCATGTATACATATATCGCTCAATAGCATACAGATATATCGCCCATGGCAAAAGTAAACATATCAACAGTATACAAACATATCACAGAGCTATCAACTACCACATACAATACACCTAGCACATACATGCATACCATAAACATCATATTAGTGTTACAGTACGCGGACGTACCTTTGTTGACGGAAATTCGGTACTGCTGTCGGTATACGGCATGACAGTAGGTCAAAACGTAATCAGGGATATCCTATCAATATAACAACGTACTTGTTAAGGATCTATCATTACAACGGACATTTTTAGTCAAAATGACCATTTTACCCCTGACCCTCTAATTGGCGGAAATTCGCCAGCACTTCGTTACTTTGACTCCGATTTTCCAAAATTTTGCTAGAACTTCGACCCAATGATAATTTTCGAAATTATGGACTAATATAGCCCTATCATATGATATCCAATCATGCTTGAAAAATTAAAGGGCTAAACTAGCAGTACTACTCTAACTATTGAAAGAACTACGAAAGCTTAAAGCTCGCTATTTTAACTTTCAACTTTCAGAGACTCAATCCCTACTATGTTTTTACCTCGTCGGGCATCTTTCAATGCAATGAGGCTTAAAAACAAGAATAGGAATCTCATCTCCTACTTCCTAGATCTAACTAACAGTTCTACTAAAACTACCGAAAGAACTAAAGACTAAGGACCGAAGGACTTACCCGTTGAAGACTTCTTCACAATTTTTCCAGAGCTTCTCTCTCTTCTTTCCCTCTCTAGATTCGGTCAAGGAGGAAAGAAATGATGTGAAAATGAAGAGAAGGGGGGTATTTATAGAAAAGAGGGAAGGATTTCTAAATCGGATTAACTTTGTGAGAAACGATCCGGGCCGTCAAACACTACTTTTCAAAAACCCTTTCTTCCCTTTTTGCTTTCACACTTGGCCGAAATTCAAGAGGGCTTGGCCAATGGGAGGTGGCCATGTGTCACCTTCCAGAAGCTTTCGGTCCAATTTCCCCGATCGGTACTTATTCGCGTAATTTCGGAGAAATCTCAAAATTACGGTTAACTAACTTTGAAGATCTTCTCTTCCTTACTAGAAATGTCTATTCTAATCTAAATCTTGATTCCATACGGGGGCATTAGTGTTCGGTAGAAGTTTCTCGAAAGACGTGTCCGATTTCGAACGAAATTAGGAAGCTACCGATCGTGGACAAGAATGCACCGATTCAAAATATGTCCGAGAAAAATTCTCAATTCTTCCCCGATGTCACAATGTGACTTTTGAATTCCTAACTTTCAACTTGGCTATCTGGCTTTTCTAATTTCCCTATTTCGTCTTATTAGGAAAATGCACAATCGGCTTGAATTAACTTCCTAAAAGCTTAACGGAAGATAAAAACCCACTGATCAATATTTTACCTTGACTTTGGAAATCCCATTCCTAGATCTCTAGATAGGGTCCGTTTCCTATTTATTCCATGACTATTCACTACAATTAATTATATTATAAAATAATATAACTTATATTATAAAAAAAAACTATAACTTACAAACTAAGTTTCTATTTTTATTTTTTTTTTATTTTTTTTTTCTGCCCATTTTTTTTATTTCGTTTTTTTATATTTGATTAATTATTTAATTAATTAAATAATTATTTTTACATAATTTTTACAAAATTTTCCTATTGGTCTATTCTTGCATTTAGGCTTAAAAATACCTAAACTCATCTATTTTTCTTCAAAATTTCCAATTAATTAGAAAATATATTTTTACTAATTTTAAGCCAACAACCACCAATTTTTTTTGGGTTTTACATAATTATCCGTGAATTTCCTTTGCTTATGCTTAAGTAATTAGCCCAATATTACTTAATTACTTAATTATCACAATTTGATAATTTTCTTAATTAGAATACCCCTTGTCTCACAATTCTAGCTCGACATTTTCATTTCCATGTCTTACGCATTATTTTATAATTTACAAGGGTATTTTAGTCATTTTAATGCTTTTTAAGCATTCTTATTCAATTTCTCCAAGTTCATAATTTATTAAATTACCATAATTAGAGATAATATACTCTCATAATTCACTTGGTCATTTCTTGCCTTTTAGGATTTTTCATAATTTTTCTAAGTTATTATATGCTTCTCAATGGTATTTTGGTAATTTTGGCACATTATTAGTTTTCCTCTAATTTCCAAGAGATTTCTCCTTAGAAAATAGAATAATTATAACTTAATATTTGATATCTCATATTCACCTATTTTTGATAGGTATAATTTTACTAAATCATAATACAGATTTTTAGGGTATTACACTTTCCGTGTGCACCTATTTGCTGTGATAGGTTGCTGGAATTGAGGTAACATGCTAGAACCTTGATGTAATTGTGTGTTTACAATGTGATGAAATAATAGTATATATGTTTTCCTCATGTTTTGTAATATGTTCCCATTTTCTTCTGTAATTTCCTATTCTTTGTTTGCCCCCTCCATATGCATGTCCCCATCTTCTGGTGTACTATACTCATTCTCTGGTTGCTTGCTGGGATCTGTTCTTTGTTGAATGCATGTGTTTGTTTGCCACTTTCTTGATTAAGTGGCAATTGGTTGGTATAAGTGAGTAGTTGTATTGACCACTTTGTGTCATGATGATATGTAAAGCATAGAAAATATGTCAGTTAGTTAATTTGTAAGGAAGTTAGAGTTAGTTAATTAGGGTTGTAACTTAATTAGTTAGTATTACTGTGTTATGTTATTCTATTGCTGTCACTCTGTTAAATTAGGATTAAATTAATGCAACTTGATTCTTCTTCATATGAATGCGATACCACGCCACTCAATCAATCCAATTCAATCATATTATCTAACAATACCACGTAGACAACACAATATCATTGAATCAATCAGGAAATACATATATCTAAATCCAACAAGCTACAAAATTCAATCCAATCACAATTGTCAAACTAACAAAGACGATAAACATTAATCTCAGTTCCAGAATTTATACACAATAATTCCTAAAACTAGGCAATCTATATATATATAAATCTGGACAAATAGATTGAACAGAATACTCCCCTAAATTAGCTCTGAAACTCAAGTCAATCTCCATCCCAAAGAACAAAATAAAATCAGCTACACATTGAACTCAACACTGTCACCACCAATCTCAAAGTTGCAGCATCCATGGAAAGTAGAATGGGAAAAACGAAGGAATTATGGGAGAAGGGTCGGAGATGGTGTGGTTCTCTTATCCTATCTGACTTCAAATCACACCTCCTTCCATCAAGTTCTCTCTGGTTCGATCTCTCAATCACGGCGCTCTGCGACTTCAGTCTTGATATTTGGTTTGCGTCTAGAAAGAAAGACGGTGAAACAGAGATGATGGTGGTCGGAGGTTTCTCGTCGGTGCTACTCTGTTTCAGATCGTTGAGAGAAAAAATATGGTGATGGAAAAATGATGGTCGCCGGCGACGATGGAGATGATGGCGATGGTCACCGGCGACGAGGGAACGGACGTCGAGAAGAAGGAAGAAGGATGATGGTCAAAGTCTAAGGTCTCCCTTGCTCTTCGCGGCGCTCACTCTGTTCTCGCTCTCAGATCCCTTTTTTTAATTATTCAATCTCCAATCCTTTAATCTGTCGGCCTATCCCCCAAATATCTCCAGCTGCTGACCTAATTCATTAAGGTCAAAACGCGGAGTTTTTGCACAGGGACCTGAATGAAAAGTTTAAAACGTTTTGCCGAGGGACTAAACTGAAAAGTTTATAACTTGAACTCAAACTTCCATTTTTAAATTTGATCCAATTTCTTAAAGTATCTACAATCCAAAATAATTAATCTAACATCAAATATTCTGTGAAAAAAACAATGATTAAGAGTAATTACAATTTATTTGACAATTTTGCCATTTTTAATCCAAATTTAATGTATTTACAATGAGAATCATGCATTTGTCCTTTGAAGCTCCTTCTGTCGCATTGAAATTCCTTGGTGGAGGTGGTTCAGGATCAATTGGAAGAGGTCCAATAATGTACGGTGGAGATTGATACCACCGAAGACCTTTCCAGGAATGTGCCTGCAAAGAACACAAGCAACCAGCAGTATCCCATCCAAAAATAGAAACATGGAGAGATTTCAAGTGACTTAAAGATATTTTAGGAATCAAACTCTCCAAGTAACTATCACATCCAAGGAAATCAACGGTACTCCCATCAGTAGGAGTCAAACAAAGAGTTATATTTTGAAAATTCTCTTGTGTTTGCAAAGTGGAAGGTGTGGAATACAACTTAGTGTTGGGGTACACCACATCAGTATTGCAATCACAAGAGAGGGAAGGCAAAAGAATGGAAGAAGAAGGAGAATTGTTCAAATTGGCCCCACCTGGAGCTTTTAAAGATTCAAAAAAATTATTTTTCTTTTCTAAGTCAGGTGGTAAGTCAAAAGAAAGCACTTGTTGGAAAGATTCATTAACATTCAGAATTTTATTAATCAAAATTTCAGAATCTTTGTCACCAACAAGGCTACAAGGAAGTAATCCAATGGGAATTCTATGGCTATGATCTTTTTCACTCAAATCAACCACATTATCATCCATGCAAGAGTCAACATGTTCACAATTGTCATGCTTAGAATCATCAATAGTACAAGAGAGTGCATTATGATCAATAGTAGAATCAACCACTTCACTAAATGCTTTCTTTGAAACTCAACCAAGAAGTGGCATTTTTCATGATAACAGTCTACACATATTTGATCTTCTGCACAAGTACATGAAAATATTTCATTCAATTTTTCACAATCATCTCTAGTACTATGAAGAGAAGCATTTGCAACAGTTAAAGCATCACATAAAGAAGTAGGAGAACATTCAACAACAAGTACAATTGAATCGCTACTACTAGAACTAATGGGTTGAGCAATTACTTTTTCAAACATTTGAGGGGATTCAACAATGATTTGCTCATCCACCTCATCATCACTCAAATCATTAATTGCTTCACTAGTTAAAGTAGTAGGAGATTCTACTTCTATAAGGATAGGATCATTACCAAATGGTAGAGAAGACTCTTCAATACTCTGTTGTACTTGCTTCACTTCTTGTGCTTGTGTGGGAATAGGTACCGAAAGATTGGAAATTTCCACTTGCGAAGTGGCATTTAAGTGTTGCTCTTCGGTTTTCCCATCATCATTGGAGGTGCATGACCATGGAGCTCCTTCTTTTCCTTCGGTTTTAATTCATAGCACATGGTGAACAAATGCCTTGTTGAATTTTTCAATGTCCTCCATTTCCTCTTCTATTTCCTCAGAGAATTCACGAGGAAGTACCTCTTTGAGATTGAATAAATGTAGATGCCGAACCTTTAGTTGGTCATACATTCTTCTTAGGGCAAGGGTTTGAGCATCCATATATGGCAAGGTGAGGAAAGCATCAAGTTCGGAAGGTCGAGGAGTAGAAGGTTGGGATGGATGTTCGGGGCATGGTGGAGTGGGTGGCTCATGTGGAAGTGTATGTGATGGGTAAGCCTCTTGTGGAGTATGACACATAGAAGGCTCTTGTGTAGGCCACTCCATTCCTTTCTCCAACTCCTCATTTTCTTTCTTCAATTGCTCCGCTTCTTGTGTATGTGTGAACATGGGAAGACGATAGTGATGCTTCATCCTTGACCAAATTATTGCGTGACAAAAGGGACGTCGCATGGCTGTATAATAGGTAGTATTGTATGATCGATTCTCATATGAGTTGGGTAGTTGCAATGTCTTGCTAGAGACCGCTTGCGACTTGTGGGCTGGTACAGTATTGGCCCGCTGCCAATCTCATGTGGGCCTGCAGGGTCACACACATGATAGCCCAACACGAGCAATAATGTCCAGGTTTATTGAATCTTAGATATGTCTAAGATTTAATGAATACAGAGTTTAATCTAGGGTATATATATATATATATATATATATATATATATATATATATATATATATATATATATATATATATATATAAATTCGAAGATAATAATAATAATAATAATATTTATGTAGATAATAATTATTATGTAGTATTTGTTTTTGTATTTAATTTATTTGATAAATTAAATAACTAAAACAAATAGAGATATCGTATCTCAGATTTAATTTAAGTTGAGATATTGTATCTTAGATTTAATTAAATAGATGGATATCATATTTCAGATTTAATTTATAAATATAAATTAAATCAGCAGGCTTTTAATTCGAATTAATATTATTTTAATCTAAATTCAAATTTCAAAATTAATAAAGATTAATTTTGAATATACAATACGCCTATTAGGGTTTGAAAACCCTAAGAGACAATTCCCAAGACTTATTAGAAAATCGCGAAAAGAAAAACCCTTGAGAAGAGACGGTGAGACGTTGAAGGCGCTAGCACGCTACCGTCGGTGTTGGAGTGATGTTCCATGTGGATACCGGTAGAGGGAGTGGATTCGTTCAGTTGGCTCCTGTTGATCGAACAAGACGCACATGAGTAAGCAAGGTATGGTTCTAACTCATCTGAATCAGGAACCTACTCATCATCACTCAGTAATGTATGCCCTACCATTGGAGGTGTCGTCACCATCTGAATAAGGTGAGTCAACCAAAGGATGAACGATCCTATGGCCTTGCCTAAATCATGAACCTCCTCATCAGCAATCGATATGGCTTTCCTTTCTTCCCCCTCTCAGACACTTTTCACAGTCACCCGACGTTGGTCTTGTGGAATTTGGTTGTTATGGTGGATGATTTGCTCTAAGTAAACAAGACCATCGGCAACAATACGACGATGTGGGACATCCAAATATAGTGTGCAAGGTCGTCCTCCCTGTGGAGTGTGAGAAGGCTCGCCAATATCAACTTCTGGACGCTCGCCAATATCAACTTCTAGAGGCTGAAAACTGTCGTTGCTGTTGGGGAAGGCCGGGACTGGCTGGGTTGTATGTCTCGTATTTTCCTTCTCTTGTATCATAGACCTCATTTCACCCCGTACTTGTTCCATAATCTCATCTACGAGGGACGCTCGAACTCTTGCTACAAGCTGGGGACTAGGGTTGTCATCGTCACGTGAACAACATCCAAAATATTTTGCGACACTAACTCCCCGTGTCTCCCCTCGAACAGCATCAAGGTAATCTGGCTTCCCAATTGCCGTTGACAAAATGTCCATCCATGTAGCTGGCGTGAATGAACCTTGGCTGCTCTGCTCCTCAAGTGCATCCCGCATCAAAAGATTGTTCATAAATAATATCTAAACTTGCATAATATGAAACAACTGAGGCTAGTTAATATGTCTAATTTAACTACTTACAATCTTTGAGGCGACCTCAGCTATATCTGCATTGATGTATTTGTCACTCTTCATTCTCGCAGCTTTCCATTGTTGGTGACGAGGAGGATGAGCAGGGGCTTGTACAACAATATAATGGAAGGATCGGCCTGGGAAGCTTCCTTCATTCGCTCTAACTCTTATTGCATCATCTTCCGTTCCAGCTTTTTATAGCCACCTCTAGACATGCAATGCGGATACTTATTTCTCGCCTGCCTCTCTCTATTGGCTTGACTTTTTTCCTGTGACACGAAAACAAATAAAACTTAGCATACAATGTCAAGTAGATTCAACTAAAACATAAGATATGAAAGAAATTTTACAAGAAACTCAGGATTTTGCCGAGACGCCACTGAAAACGAAAGGAAATCACCAAGAGGGGGTGAATTGGGGATTTTAAAAACTTTTAAAATAACTTTGCACCTAAGGTGAAGCTGAACGTAAAGAGATAGGGAAGAAGAGCTTGACACGAAAGTTTATCTGGTTCGGTCCAAACTCTTGACCTACGTCCAGGTCCCGGACTCTCTGGGTTTTCTACTATCACTCAAATCAGATACACACTCTGTACTCAAGGATTATCCTCTCTCTAGGATACACTCCCCTTACAAGTTGTAATCTGAAATCCCAATCTCCAAGTCCCCTTAACTTGAGATTATTACAATGGATGAATAGTTTGTATTACAGCTCTCTCACAGAGAAGATATTGATAAACACTGAGGCTCTTTGTATATCAAATACAATACAGAAAGAAAACTGAATGTATATGTAATTCTTGAGCTTGATTTTTGTTTCTGCTTAATTTGTCACCTCACTCGAAGTTTGTAATCTGCTCCTTATATAGTGGTGAATTGCTATGTGACCGTTACTTCTCAATTCTGCATGTTCTTCATTTGAAATTCAGTTTGATGATGATTATAGTTGTTGGGTTTGAATTTCGGCTGATTGAATTCCAGACACGTGAAATCCTTCTTCATTCTGATTCGTCGCGTGAATTCAATGTCTTGTTTGATCCAACTAATACCTGAAACATTCTGAATTTAGAGTGGTTAAATATACATATGAATTCTCTAAATGAATGTAATTAATTCACATAAAAATGGTAAATTTGTAGTTCAAACGAATCAGGATGAAAACCAGTAACGATCATATTTGCTGTCGCCATAAACTCGAGTTCGCCAAGTCAGGCTCGAGTTCGTAAGGTACTTTGAGTATCTGGTTTATCTTCTGTGAGGAGCAAACTCTGGAGTTTGATGTAAACTCTGGAGTTTTTAATTTGTCTCAACATGTAAACTCGAGTTCACAACGGTAGGCTCGAGTTCGAATCATCACTGAGCTTTTTATCGCGCGAGCACCTGAGATAATATTTCACAAACCAGTTAGGCTCGAGTCCATCAGTGTTTAGGCTCGAGTTTAACACTATTCATGCCTAAGTGATTTGGTCATTCGAAAGTGTGAACTGGAGCATGAATACAAACTCTGGAGTTTGTACACTTGCTTTACTCTCTTTCAATGAAGGGCTCGAGTTCATAATCTCAGGCTCGAGTTCGACTTCATTTATTCCATGGCTTATTGGAGTGAACTGGAGGTTTGAACATAAACTCTGGAGTTTGTGAATGAAGGAGAACTTGGGAGCTCTCGCGAAGGAAAACTCGAGCTTGCAATAACAGGCTCGAGTTTACCTGTTTTGTAAACTCTTCTTCGTTTGTCAAACCATAGAGTAAACTCTACAAAAAAGTGTTAGGCTCGAGTCCATATACTTGGGCTCGAGTGTTCATCAATTTACAGCCATAGGAATAAGCAAACTCTACACAAAAATATAAACTCTGAAGTTTAAAGAGATGGTTTTCAATTGGAAAATATTCCCGCCAGAGGCAAACTCGAGCTTGGCTATACAGGCTCGAGTTTACTCATTTGTAAACTCTTTTTCACTATCCCATGGGGAGTTTAGGCTCGAGTTTTGCGATGACAGAGTGTTTTGACTCTTTTGTCTTATTAAAACATTCATACTTGTTTACAATTGTTATTAATCATCAAAACACATAGAGAACTAACATTCTCCCCCTTTTTGATGATGACAACACTTGTAAACAATTAACTTCTTTAAAAAACATTTGTTTGATCATTTGAAATCAATGAAGCATAAATGTTCAGTGAAAATGCATCAGAATTGGATTTTAACATTAGAGATCGATTCTGATGATCAGAGTTAGCAGCAGACATAAACATGAATCAAATAAGCATTGTTCATAACTGATATGAAAAGCATAATACATATTGTCATATTGCATAAGCTAAAGTTTTCAATAGATTACAAAATGACTTTAGAAAACATTAAGAAATTGGTTGCTTCTTCACTTCAAATCTTCTCCCCCTTTGTCATCAGCAAACAAGGGAGGATCAGATGGGGTAGAGATTGGCTGAAGAGCAGGATCATATGTAGATGGTTCAGGGGCTATGGAGGTGGTTGGTTGGATTGGGATTGGCACAGAAGTAGGTGGAGGGTCCGAGGAGCTAGGGCCAGCAGAAGTGATGGACTGATGTTGTAAGATTTTGTCCATTTTGTCATGAAGGCTAACCATAGACACCAAAAGGGTGGAGATGCTGACTGAGTGATCTCCAATTTGGTCACGGAGGCCTTGAACTCTGTCTTTGATAATTTCATGCTCAAGAATTAGATCTTCTTGGGCATCGGTCAACTCCTCATATCCTTTCTTCACTTGCTTAAATTCTGATTCCATCTTGGAAGAGATATCAGAAATAACTTGGGCAATGTAAGTCTTGATTCTTTCATCCAAATCAGAAGGAAATGATTGTGGTGGAGGTGGTGCACTCTGAGCCTCTTGAACTCTCAACTGATTAGCTCTGGATCTAGCAGGTCTTGATGGAGCTCTGGAGTGATCACTACCTTGATCAAAACTTATCCTCATAAGGTTCAGGATATGTTGACCAAACTTTGCCGATTTTTCAGGTTTCTCATTGGCAGGTAGGTACCATACTCTTTCATGGAACATGATTACTGAGATAAGACTAGCAAAGGGTATTTGAGATGTTTTCCTTCCATGAAAACGAAATCTGAACATCTCTTTGAAGATCCAATCTCCTATATTGTGAGGAACTTGATCTATGATAGAGGCAAAGATAGAAAAGTCATTCTTTGCATTATGGGTGAAGTTACCTCCTTTTTGGACGAGATTTCTATTGTATATGTACCAGGCAGCTCTTTGCTTAGGGGGCATTGATACTGGAGTGAAATTTAGAATCTCTAAACCATCGGGGACAGGCTCATCGGGTTTGAGGAGAGAGTATATCTGCCTATCGGTATAGTTTGGGGATGCAAAAGGAGGGGGATTTTGGATTTGGAGGAGGGAATTAAGGTATGCAGCATTGATGGTAATCTGTTTTCCTCTAATGGTGGTGGTAATCCTTTCCTCAACTAGATTTCTATCCTCATCCAATAAATTGTCACTTTGCATGCAGTAATAAAAGGCTTTGACATAAACAGATGGACAGAAACTCTTAGCCTCATAATTCTCTTGGAATCGTATGGCATCCTCACCAGTTAGAGTGACAGCCTCACTAGAGAATCCCTTAGGAATGGAAGAGTGATTGTAAATTTCAAATAAGGCTGGGGTGTCTCTAGATACCTGAGGAACAGATTGTTGTTGATGATGAGAGGATAATTGAGCTTGAGAACTAGCTTGACCGGTTGCAAGAGGACTCGTTATGGTCTTTCTAGTTTTATAGACCTTCTCTTTGCCCCTTCTAGGTGGTGTTTCAGCAGTTGAGGGTTTCTTTGGGGTGTCCACCTTGACTGTGGTTATAGGGGTAGCTTGGGTCAAAGGAATGAAAGCGAAAGGAAATCGCCAAGAGGGGGGTGAATTGGGGATTTTAAAAGTTTTAAAATAACTTTGCACCCAAGCTGAAGCTAAACGTAAAGAGATAGGGAAGAAGAGCTTGACACAGAAAGTTTATCCTGGTTCGGTCTAAACTCTTGACCTACGTCCAGTCCCCAGAATCTCTGGGGTTTTCTACTATCACTTAACTCAGATACACACTCTGTACTCAAGGATTATCCTCTCTCTAGGATACACTCCCCCTTACAAGTTGTAATCTGAAATCCCAATCTCCAAGTCCCCCTTGACTTGAGATTTTACAATGAATGAATAATTTGTATAAAAGCTCTCTCACAGAGAAGATAATGATAAACACCGAGGCTCTTTGTATATCAAAATACAATACGAAAGAAAACTGAATGTATAAGTAACTCTTGAGCTTGCTTTTCGTTTCTGCTTTTTTTTTCGTATTTTTCGAAGTTTGTAATCAGCTCCTTATATAGTGGTGAGTTGCTATGTGACCGTTACTTCTCAACTTTGCATGTTCTTCATTTGAATTTCAGTTTGATGAGGATTATAGCCGTTGGGTTCTGAATTTCGGCTGATTAAATTCCTGGACGCGTGAAATCATTATGCTTTCTGATTCTTCGCGCTAATTCAATGGTTCGTTTGATCCAACTAAATACCTGAAACATTCTCAATATAGAGTGGTTAAATATACATTTGAATATACTAAATGAATGCAATAAATTCGTATAAACATGGTAAGTTTGTAGTTTAAAACAATCAGGATGAAACCAGTAACGATCATTTTTGCTTTCGTCTTAAACTCGAGTTCTCCAAGTCAGGCTCGAGTTCGTAGGGCATTTTTAGAGTACCTGGTTTATCTTCTGTGGGAGCAAACTCTGGAGTTTGATGTAAACTCTGGAGTTTGTATTTTGTTTCACCATGTGAACTCGAGTTCCCGAAGGTAGGCTCGAGTTCGAATGATCTCTAAGCTTTTGTCGTATGAGCACCTGAAGTAATATCTCATAAGCTAAGCAGGCTCGAGTCCATTAGTGATTAGGCTCGAGTTTAACACTATTCATGCCTAAGAGGTTTGGTTACTCGAAAGAGTGGACTGGAGCACGAGTACAAACTCTGGAGTTACACTTACTTTTCTTTCTTCAGATGAAGGGCTCGAGTTCATATTCGTAGGCTCGAGTTCAGCTTAATTTATTCCATGGCTTATTGAAGTGAACTGGAGGTTTGAACTAAAACTCTGGAGTTTGTAAAGAAGGAAAACTTGGGAGCTCTCGCAAGGAAAACTCGAGCTTGCAATAACAGGCTCGAGTTTACCTATTTTGTAAACTCTTCTTCGTTTGTCAAACCATAGAGTAAACTCTACACAAAAGTATTAGGCTCGAGTCCATATACTTGGGCTCGAGTGTTCATCAATTTATAGCCATAGAAACAAGTGAACTCTACTCAAAAAGAATAAACTCTGAAGTTTTAAAGAGATACATTTTAATTAGAAAATCTTCCCGCCATGGGAAAACTCGAGCTTGTCTATACAGGCTCGAGTTTACTCGTTTGTAAACTCTTTATTATTATATCATGAGGGTTTAGGCTCGAGTCTATTTACTCAGGCTCGAGTTCGTTATGCTGAAAATATCCTGATGAGCTCTCTGTTTGCAGAAAACTCGAGTTTGCTTAGTTAGGCTCGAGTTTTGCGGTGACAGAATGATTTTGACTCTTTTGTCATTTTAAAACATTCGTACTTGTTTACAATTGCTATTAATCATCAAAATACATAGAGAACTAACAAGGAATTCCAGGAATTTGCTTGTCAATTCCGTGTTTGAATCGTTTGGGAAACGATTTTGCTCTGGGAGGACGCTGAGAGACTTTCGGTTGATCGAATTGGGGTTCTTGATGATCTGAGGATTGGGAATCTTGAGTTGCAGATCGTTTGGAAGCCATGCTTTCTGGTTTTCGTCGAGGAGGTTGAGAGAGTTTTGGTAGAAAATTAGGTTTAGGCTCGAGGGTGAGATAAAGTGAAGACGAGCAGTCAGGTTTTTAAAAGAGATTTATCGACGCAAACTCCAGTTCACAAGTGTGGGCTCGAGTTTATGTAACGTACTAACCTGGAGTTCAAGAGTGTATGTGTGAACCCTTGAAGTTTCTTGCTAGGCTCGAGTCTAGCTACTTGTAGGCTTGAGTCTGTCAGGTTCTCTGAACTAAGTTGCTCTCTGTCTCTGGCGAACTCGAGTTCTTTAACTAATAGGCTCGAGTCTGACAGGTTCTCTGAGTTGAGTTGCTCTCTGTCTCCCGCGAACTCGAGTCCTTCAACTAATAGGCTCGAGTCTGCCAGATTCTTCGAGATGGGTTGCTCTCTGTCTCCCGCGAACTCGAGTCCTTCAACTAATAGGCTCGAGTCTGTCAGATTCTTCGAGATGGGTTGCTCTCTGTCTCCCGCGAACTCGAGTCCTTCAACTAATAGGCTCGAGTTTGGCGACCTGAGATAATTGTATTTCTCTCTGGTTCTCTCGAGCTCGAGTCTAACTTCGGTAGGCTCGAGTTTGTGACAACTAACTTGCAGTCGATGGTTTGGAATATTGATTTCAATACACATCCTGCACAAAACATATCTACATACTCCGATGCTTAAGTTAGTAAAAAAATAAACATAAAAAAAAATATAACTAACATTTTGGGTAGAGATTACTCACAACTCATTGGGATTTACCATTCCCAATTCTCTTCTTATGAACACAAATTGTTCTTTTGCTAATGGTTTGGTGAAGATATCAGCAAGTTGCAAGTGAGTTGGGATGAACATGACTTTGACATCTTTCTTTTGAACATGATCTCTTATGAAGTGATGTCTAACATCAATATGCTTGGTTCTAGTGTGTTGAAAAGGATTCTTTGCCAAGCTTATTGTGCTTGTGTTGTCACAAAGAATTGGGATTTCTTTGAGATGAACTCCCAAATCACACAATTGTTGTTTGAGCCAAAGAACTTGAGCACAGCAACTTGAGGCAGCAACATACTCAGCTTCGGTGGATGACACAGCTACGTGGTCTGCCTTTTGCTGAACCAAGATACTAATGAACCTCCAAAGAACTCACATTGGCCACTGGTGCTTTTTCTATCAGTTTTGTAGCCTGCATGATCTGAGTCAGTATAAGCTACCAAGTGTTCAGGTTGATCTTTGGGAAACCACAATCCAAGAGTCTTTGTATCAGCAAGATATCTAAAAATCCTTTTAACATGTTCAGCATGAGACTCCATGGGTGCAGATTGGAATCTAGCACACATTCCAACACTAAATTGAATATCTGGGCGACTTGCTGTAAGATAGAGTAATGATCTAATCATTCCCCTATATTTAGTGATGTTGAAGGCAGTCCCCTTTTCATCAGCATCCAGAGTTGCAGTTGAACTCATTGGAGTATCTGCTCCATTACAGTCAACTAGACCATACTTTTTCAATAGATCTTTCAAATACTTGGTGCAGGAAATGAAAATTCCATCATGACGTTGCTTGATTTGAAGTCCAAGGAAGTAATTGAGTTCTCCCATCATGGACATCTCAAACTCTCCTGCATTGTCTTAGCAAATTCTTCACACATAGTATCATTAGTAGCACCAAAAATAATGTCATCAACATAAATTTGAACTATTAAGACATCACCAAGTTTATTTTTCTTTATAAAGAGAGTTGTATCTGCTTTCCCTCTAACAAATCCTTGATCAAGAAGGAAAGTGCTTAACCTCTCATACCAAGCTCTAGGAGCTTGCTTAGGACCATATAAGGCTTTCTTGAGATGATAAACATGATCTGGATGATGTTCATTTTGAAATCCTGGAGGTTGTTCAACATAAACTTCCTCCTGTATAAAACCATTTAAAAAGCGGATTTCACATCCATTTGAAAAAGTTTGAATCCTTTTACACAGGCAAAGGCTAAAAGAACTGTTATAGCTTCCAATCTTGCTCTTTGGAGCATAAGTTTCTTCATAATCAATTCCTTCTTCTTGATTATAGCCTTTTGCAACTAGCCTTGCCTTATTACGAATGATTATGGCGGATTCATCACATTTATTCTTGAATACCCATTTAGTACCAATGACCGGATGGTTTTAGGTGCAGGTACCAAGTCCCAAACTTGGTTTCTTTCAAATTGATGTAACTCCTCTTGCATTTCTATAACCCAATCATTGTCTGAAAGGGCTTCATCAATTTTAGAGGGTTCAATTTTAGAAATGAAAGCTGAAAAAGTAACTTCATTCAAAGTGTTTTTTCTGGTTCTTACTCCTTGATTTGCATCACCTATCACTTGATCCAGAGGATGACTCCTACTGTATCTCCATGATTTTGGTTGAGTTTGAACACTGTTTTCACAAGCATTTTCACAATGTTTTTCAGTTTCAGAATCATTTTGCAAATCTTTTTCAGTATTTGTTGAACCAGAAGTTTGTTTGTCATAGGAGAATCATCATCATCCTCCAAGGACTTGTTAGATTTGGTTTCACAGAAAACAACATGCATAGATTCTTCAACAGTGTGATTGCGGGTATTATAAATTCTATATGCTTTACTTCTACTTGAACAACCCAAGAATATACCTTCATCAGCTTTGGAATCAAATTTTCCCAAGCTGTCCTTACCATTATTGTGGATGAAGCATTTACATCCAAAGATGTGTAAGTGAGCTAAGTTGGGTTTTCTTCCTTTGTAGAGCTCATAGGGAGTTTTGTTCAATTTCTTCCTGAGATATGCCTGTTTGATATGTAACAAGCGGTGCTCATAGCATCGACCCAAAATACTTGAGATGTTTGGTTCTCATTTAGCATTGACCTTGCCATTTCAATAAGCACTCTATTCTTTCTTTCAACAACTCCATTTCTTTGTGAGGTTCTTGGAGCCGAGAAGTTATGATTGATTCACATATTATCACGAAATTCTCCAAAGGCATGATTCTCAAATTCTCCACCATGATCTGTACGAATACCTGCACTAGAGAATCCTTTCTCGTTTTGGACCTTCTTGGCAAACACAATAAATTGATCAAATGTTTTATCTTTTGATGATAAAAGAATGACCCATGTAAACCTTGAGAAATCATCTACTATAACCAATGTATAAAGATTGCCACCAAGGCTTTTTACTCTAGCTGGTCCAACTAAATCTATATGGAGTAATTGAAGAGGTCTATTAGTTGATATTTCAGTTTTTGATTTGAAAGAAGATTTGGTTTGTTTACCTTTTTGGCATGCATCACGAGATCATATCATTCTTAAAAGAAAGTTTTGGTAAACCAATAACCAATTCCTTTTTCGTAGTTTATCAAGTTGAATCATATTAACATGTCCTAAACGTTTATGCCATAACCAACTTTCATCTAAG
The DNA here is from genome assembly GCA_025563575.1 of Acacia pycnantha. Lineage (NCBI taxonomy): Eukaryota > Viridiplantae > Streptophyta > Magnoliopsida > Fabales > Fabaceae > Acacia > Acacia pycnantha. The sequence goes on along the minus strand of JAMWYP010000257.1, from coordinate 541,029 downwards.
TTACCAACAAAACATTTTTCGAATCGAATTGTTTTTAGACAGATTAAGAGTGTAGCAATTACCTTCTCTTGAGCTCGAATAATGCTTTGGGTTTAATACTATCTAAGGAGAGAGCATCCTTACTTACAATCAAACATTCTTCTGAATCAAAGATGACTAGGTTTCCTTTGTCCGTGCTTTGACTTACACTGAGGAGGTTGTGACATAATCCATCCACAAGATAAACATCTTTGATTTGAGGTCTATTGCTATTTCCAATTTTGCCAATGCCAGCAATTCTTCCAGACTCATTTCCACCAAATGTTACCTTGCCACCTTCCTTATGTTTGATTGAAGCAAACTTGGATTGGTCTCCAGTCATGTGTCTTGAGCATCCACTGTCAATGTACCACTTATTGGGATTTGATGCTCTAAGACAAATCTGCATAGAAGGAGATATCATCTTTTAGGTACCCAATATTCTTTGGGTCCTTTTGGGTTAGTTTGTGTCTTAGGAATCATATAGGATCCCTTAGGCACCCATTGGTAGTTTCCTACAGGTTTAATTGTTCTATCCTTTTTATGAAAACATGAAGAAGTGGTATGACCTTTTCTATTACAATAGTTGCAATGTGCAAAAGGATTTGAAGTATGGACAGATTTTTGAAAGTAATTCATGTAAGATCTTTGTCCATGTTTCTTTTTGCCTTTCTTTTTGTCACAATCAGGTTTGTAACCAATTCCCGATTTGTCATTTGTGAATCTTTGTTTGTTTCAAAATTATTTCAAGCATTTCACTTCCTCTAGTGAATTTTTCAAGAGTCTTTGTAAGATATTCATTTTTCTTTTTCGAATAAGACATTCATCACATATGATATTTTCAGAACCGAAAGATTTTCTACTTGCTTTTCAAGTGTTGTATTCTTCCTTTTAAAGCAAAATATTTTTCAGCAAGTTCATAAAATTCATTTTGAACAAGTTTATATTCAGTAGACAATTCATTATAAGTTGGTTTTGTATCATGATTAGAACAAGTAGAACTTTCCTTTTCACAAGTAGAAACAAATGTAGGAATCGTTTGAACCTGTTCTTCTAATAGTTTGATTTTTCTTTTTGAAAATAAGAGCTCTTTTGCGCTTTTCTTAAATTCAGTATAAAGAGAATCATATGTTGAAGATAAATCATCATAAGGTAAATCAGAATTACTTACCTCTTCGTCGTCTGATTCCTCTTGAGCCACAAGACAGATATTGGCATTTTGTTCCTCTTCTGCCTCATCTTCATCAGATGAGCTGTTGCCCCATATAGCTGACACATAAGCTCTTTTCTTGAACTTATTGAATTTCTTTTCTTTGTTTTTCAGCTGAGGACATTCTGATTTGATGTGTCCTGGTTTCTGATAACTCTCCATATTTGGTATATTTAAAGTACATTTTGAAGATATTTGGAGAGTTATCTAAACAATTTTAAGAGATTTAAATGAGATTACATTATTATAAGATCAAATCAAATTGGTATATTATTTAGGGGATTTCATTGTAAATATTATAGTTTTCAAACTTAAATAAAAATACTTTAGTTTAAATAAAATAAAATAAAAGAAAAAGAAAAGAAAAGAAATAAGTTTATGTTTTAATTATTATTATTATTATTAATATATAGTTTTTTGTTTTTTTTGCTTTTCGAATCAGAAATATAGGAGCAGAAAGCGTTGTGGGGCCCACCAATTGAATGAATTAAAGATGATTGTTTGAAGGACATTGCAAATGACGCCGTTTGGGAAATGAAAGGGAAATTGAAAACCTAAAGGGCTGAACAGAAAAAGAAAAAAAAAGAGAATAGGGAGCGGCTGGGACGAGAACAAAAATAGAGAGCGAGAAACGAAGAGATAGAACAGGAGTGAGCCGCGATAATTTCTGGGAGAAAGGAACAGAGTGTCGGCTGGGCAGAGAAAGAAGAACAGAACGGAAAAGAAGAGGAGAGGGGGACTAAACGCGGAAAGCAAAGAGGAACAGAGGAGCTGCAATTTTGGGGCTGTTTGTTTTATCTTTACTCATTTTCCCTTGAATTTCCATATGTCTTTGAACTCTGAATTTATTATTGCTGTTCTGGATTTGGTTAAAGCCATGCTTGGCTAAATCTTTTATTCTAGGGTTCTTTTGACCCTTTGTATGGATTAATACTTGAATATCCCTCTCTTGTGGTAGATTAATATATGTATGTGTTGATTTTAACCTTAGCTTAATGCTTCTAAATGATTGGCCTCCATTTAGATTATTTATTCACTTAGGTTTTGACTTGAGAGAGCTAATCTAGGTGTAGAATTTGATTGAAATCATGCTTGTCTTGAAGTTTACTTGATGAATGGATAGTTTGTTGGTAAAATAGAGATATATTTACTAACCCTGCATTGTCACATTAGGGTTGTTGCTTAAATATTGATTCTCATTAATTGTAGCAAGAGATTGTAGTGCATTTTAATGAGAAGAGAAACTTGATTTTGACTTGAGAGAGCGGGTCAAGTGTTTTAGAACCTTAGACTAACACATATATGTATTGAAATGCTACTAGCTAGAGAGGAAATTAACCAAGTTTTATGAAATGCAAAAGGGGAAAAAGAGCCCTAGGATCAATTATCCTTGAAGTTAAAGAATCAATTGCCTTTATCAATTTTATGTTTTAGAAATAGTCTTTAAAAATTCTCATTCCAAATCAAAACTTTGTTTTAGCTCAACTTGATGAAATTCACTAAGCCTATTGCTTGACCAATTTGTTAAACAAATCCTCGTGGGAACGATACTTTATTTATCACTTTATTACTTCCAAAAACTTGTTCGCCTCGCAAGTGTATGAGATTCGCATGTAATAAAGTGATAAATAAAGTATCGTTCAGTCGCCTTCTCCTCTTCTTTTCCGTTTTGTTCTTCTTTCTCTGCCCAGCCGACACTCTGTTCCTTTCTCCCAGAAATTATCGCGGCTCACTCCTAATCTATCTCTTCGTTTCTCGCTCTCTATTTTTGTTCTCGTCCCAGCCGCTCCCTATTCTCTTTTTCTTTTTCTTTTCTGTTCAGCCCTTTAGGTTTTCAATTTCCCTTTCATTTCCCAAACGGCGTCGCTGCAATGTCCTTCAAACAATCATCTTTAATTCATTCAATTGGTGGGCCCCACAACACTTTCTGCTCCTATATTTCTGATTCGAAAAGCAAAAAAAACAAAAACTATATATTAATAATAATAATAATAATTAAAACATAAACTTATTTCTTTTCTTTTCTTTTTCTTTTATTTTATTTAAACTAAAGTATTTTTATTTAAATTTGAAAACTATAATATTTACAATGAAATCCCCTAAATAATATACCAATTTGATTTGATCTTATAATAATGTAATCTCATTTAAATCTCTTAAAATTGTTTAGATAACTCTCCAAATATCTTCAAAATGTACTTTAAATATACCAAATATGGAGAGTTATCACACCCCCACACTTGCATCAAATCTTGTCCTCAAGATTTTAAATTCTAAAACAATCAAATTCAAGAAAACCATGGAAGCAAATTTTTTATTTTTTTTTGAAGCAAGCACTACAAAATTGAAGTAAATTCAAACTTTCAAGAAACAAATTTACTCAAAAATCTTTTCCACCTTCCAAAAATGCAAGTAGCAAGGCAATTAATTTGGTAAAGATAAACCACAATAGAATGTCCCTCACAAGTCAAGTGTTTACACTCATCTCTCAAGATATTTAAGGGCTTGTGTTTCACTCAATTCCACCTATTGCAACTTATCTACCATAAGCTTGTTTATCATCTCAATCTCCACTTTATACATTATCCAATTGCACACTCAAATCAAAAGGACTTTCTCAAGGTTGTAATGATCAAGGTAGGATAATGAAATGAAAATGATCAAATGGAATGAGAAAATACTTTAATTAGTGCCAAGTAATTTAATGAAATTCATGATGAAGAGTGAAGGAATACCTACCAAGAAAAACAAACAAACTCACTAACACTATATACAGACCACCTTTATTCTTTTGATCTCAACAAAATTTTTCTTTCTTTCTTTTTTTTTTTTAATCTCTATTATTTTTTTTTTCTTATCCCAATAATTTTTTTTTTCTATATACACATATTTTCTAACTCCTTCACTCTTTTAAATTGATTTACTTAGCACTTACTAAAGTAATAAAAATGAATGGGAAGAAAAAGATATAAAAAATTGCATATCTCAAACAAAGGGCTATTTGTTCTATGCAATTTTTTTTTTTAGAAAAAATAAAATAAAAGATAAAGGCTCAAATGGGGTGAACAAAGGATTTTCATGTGATAAGGATGGACATTTGGCCAAACTAGCTATGAAATGAATGCCTAAATCATCTTTGTGCATGCAATAGGATTTCAAATTTCAAAAGAGATTTAAGACAAGTTCTAGAGATGGAATCACAATAGGTGTACTCCCTCTTGAAAAAAAAATGAAACTTAGGCTCAATTCCCTCATAGGTTCTTTGACATCCTAAAGTAAAGTACCCAAACCAAATCTTTACCTCTTTACTAACATTCAAAGAACATAGAATCAATTCCTAATCAAATTCACTCCTTTTCATGTTCAAATCAACCCAATTGTAATAATGCTCACAAATACTATTCACACTTCCATGAAAAAAAATTGAGGAAAAAGCAAGTTAAAAATCAAGGATACCCTCACCCCCACACTTAAATGTCACATTGTCCTCAATGTGAACAAGTAACAAAAAGTAGTGAAAGTGAAGAGCAACCATATCTAAGTGCAAGGGTAACACCAATTTAGAGATTTCAAATTTCCACCAATGAACAAACTCCAGTGCTAACAGTCTCTTAATGATCATCACAAACATATTCACATGCACATCCCACTAAGACCAGCACTCATTTCCACGCAATATATCATCAACAATCAAATAGAACAAATCAAAGAAAAGTAGAAGAACACTCCCCTATTCTTCCGTGACTTGCGCTTTCAATCCTTGCTATCAAACTGGAACACATCATCAAGGGCTTTCACTGTCCTACAAAATCAAACAAAGCATCAAGTAATACCTTGGGTTGCCTCCCAATAAGCGCTAAGTTTAAAGTCTTCAGCCAGACTCTTCATGATGGTCACTCCTCATTAACCAAGTAGATAGTGGACACAAGCCTATCCACATCTCCACCCCAATAATGCTTCAATCGTTGACCATTAGCCTTGAATCTTTCACCCTTTTCATTCTCCAGCCCACATCTCCAAACTTCGATGCTCGAACCACCTGGAATGGACCGGACCATCGAGACTTTAGCTTCCCCGGAAATAACCTCAACTTGGAGTTATAAAGGAGGACACTTTGACCGGGTTCGAAACTCTTGGGAATGATTTTTCTGTCATGATCCGCCTCGGTCTTCTCCTTATATATCCTTGCATTTTCATAAGCATTTAGGCGGATTTCATCTAATTCATTGATTTGAAGTAGCCTCTTCTTCCCCACAGCTTGGGAATCAAAATTTAGCTTTTTGATGGCCCAAAAAGCTCCATGCTCCAATTCCAACGGTAAGTGGCATGCTTTCCCAAACACCAAGCGATAGGGGGACATACCAATAGGCGTTTTGAAAGCTGTTCGGTATGCCCATAGAGCATCATCCAACTTGGTTGACCAATCCTTCCTCGTAGTTCCCACCACCTTCTCAAGAATGTTCTTGATCTCACGATTGGAAATTTCTGCTTGCCCATTACTTTGAGGATGGTATGGCAATGATACCTTGTGCTTGACACCATATTTCTTCATCAAGGCTTGAAATTGGTGATTGCAAAAGTGAGAACCACCATCACTTATAATTGCTCTAGGTGTTCCAAATCGAGTGAAAATGTTCTTCTTGAGAAATTTCAACACTGTCTTAGCATCATTTGAGACACATGCAATGGCCTCAACCCACTTGGAGACATAGTCAACTCCAACTAAGATGTACTCATTGTTAAATGACTTAGGAAAAGGGCCCATGAAGTCAATTCCCCAAACATCAAAAAGTTCAACTTCAAGCATGCTAGTCAAAGGCATCTCATTCCTCCTGGATATGTTCCCTACTCTTTGGCATCTATCACATTGGAGAGCAAAGGCATATGCATCCTTGAATAGAGTGGGCCAATAGAATCCACTTTGGAAGATCTTTGCAGCAGTTTTCTCTCCTCCAAAATGGCCACCGTATTCAGAAGAGTGGCAACAATGCAGAATACACTCTTGTTCATTTTCTGGTACACATCTCCGAATGAGTTGATCAGGACACCTCTTGAATAAATATGGTTCATCCCAAAAGTATTTCTTCACTTCATGTAAGAACTTACGCTTTTGGTGAGAATTGAAATCCGGAGGTAACACTCCACAAACTAAGTAATTGACAAAATCAGCATACCATGGTGTGGATAAGCTATCAATAAGGAATAACTGCTCATCTGGGAATGATGCATGAATCACATCCGAATCATCAAGTTGAGTCTCATTGCTCAACCGTGAGAGATGGTCGGCCACTTGATTCTCGGTGCCTTTCCTATCAAGGATGTTCAAGTCAAACTCTTGAAGTAGAAGCACCCATCGAATTAGTCTTGCCTTAGAGTCCTTCTTCGTAAGTAGGTATTTCAGAGCTGAATGATCGGTGTAGATGATGACTTTAGTACCCACAATGTAAGACCGAAACTTCTCACAGGCATAGACTATGGCCGTAATTCCTTCTCGGTAGTGGTATAATTAAGTTGGGCACAATCAAGAGTCTTGCTAGCATAGTAAATGGGATGAAATAGCTTTTCCGCCTTTTGCCCAAGAACAGCACCAACTGCATAATCACTAGCATCGGCCATGATAATGAAAGGTAGAGCCCAATCTGGAGCTATCAAGATAGGAGAAGAAATTAGACATTGTTTCAGCTCTTAAAAAGCTTTTAAGCACTCCTCATCAAACTTGAATTCTACATCTTTTTCCAATAACTTGGAAAGTGGCTTGGCAATCTTAGAAAAATCCTTGATAAATCTCCTATAGAACCCAAAGATGACCAAGGAAGCTTCAATACCCTTTACACTAGTAGGAGGAGGCAATTGCTAAATGATAGCAATTTTGGCTTTGTCCACTTCCAAACCCTTCTTGGACACCCTATGGCCAAGAACAATGCCTTCTTGCACCATGAAGTGACATTTCTCCCAATTGAGAATCAAATTTGTTTCTTCACACCGTTGAAGCACCGCATCCAGATTATCCAAGCACGAATCAAAAGATGGACCGAATACAGAGAAATCGTCCTAAATACTTCAATGGTCTTCTCAATCATATCAGCAAAAATGGACATCATGCACCTTTGAAATGTGGCAGGAGCATTGCAAAGTCCAAATGGCATTCTTCTGAAAGCGAATGTGCCATAAGGACAAGTAAAAGTAGTTTTCTCTTGATCTTCCGGGGTTATAGCAATCTGATTGTAGCCTGAATAACCATCTAGAAAACAAAAGAACTCTTGGACGGCTAGCTTGTCAAGCATCTGATCAATGAATGGCAAAGGGAAGTGATCCTTCCTTGTAGCAGCATTAAGCTTCTGGTAGTCCATACATACTCACCATCCAGTCACCGTGCGAGTGGGAATCAATTCATTTTGGGTGTTAGCCACTACAGTCATGCCACCCTTCTTAGGGACACATTGGGTAGGGCTCACCCATGAACTATCGATATGGGATATACTATTCCAGCTGAAAGCCATTTAAGAATTTCCTTCTTGACCACTTCTTTCATAATCGGATTCAAGCGCCTTTGATGCTCAATGGAAGTTTTGTGATCATCCTCCAATAGAATCTTGTGCATACAAATTGAAGGGCTTATTCCCTTGATATCAGCAATAGTCCACCCAATAGCATGCTTATGCTCTCTCAAAACTCTTAGTAGCTTCTCTTCTTGCAAATTAGAGAGGGTAGAAGAGATAATTACCGGTAGAGTGTTAGAATCCCCAAGGTAAGTATATTTGAGATGAGAAGGCAGTGGCTTCAACTCTAAAATCGGAGGAACTTCAATAGACGGCTTCAATGGAGTACTTAAGGCATCAGACACCTCAAGTGGCTCAAGAGTCCTCGGTCTAGAATGAGGAAATGAGTCATAACGGAAGAGCTCTTCAACAACATCTTCATCCAACTCTTCAAAACTCTTCTCACCAATCAAGAATGCCTCTAAAGGATCCTTAATCATGGAGGCATATGATTCTTGAGGAATAACCGCATCTAATACATCCACAAACGAGCATTGAGCAGAATCATCATGAAACTTCAAAGCTTTTTGCATGTTGAATATCACTTGCTCGTTATCAACCCTCAAAGTAACCTCACCCTTCTCTACATCAATAAGAGTCCTTGCAGTGGCTAAGAATGGACGCCCAAGGATTAGTGGAATTTTCCAATCAACTTCACAATCAAGTACTACAAAATCCGCGGGGAAGATAAACTTGTCAACTTTAACTAGGACATCCTCAATGATTCCTCTAGGTCTAGAAATGCTACGATCGGCCAAGAGAAGAGTTACCGTAGTAGGTCTTGGCTCTCCCAAGCCCAATTGATTGAAAACAGCTAGAGGCATCAAGTTAATACTTGCTCCCAAATCACAAATAGCCTTACCATTAAAGTTGGTCCCAATGTTGCAAGGAATGTAGAAACTTCCTGGATCTTTGAGCTTAGCTGGTAACTTCCTTTGAATGACTGCACTACACTCTTCAGTCAATGCGACGGTCTCAAATTCATTGAATCGCCGCTTCTTGGACAAAACATCTTTAAGGAGCTTAGCATATTTAGGCATGCTCTCCAAAGCTTCAGCAAAAGGAATGTTCACATGGAGTTGTTTGAACATGTTCACAAACTTTTGAACTGGGCATCTTCCTCTTTCTTCTTGAATCTTTGAGGAAAAGGTAGTGGTGGCATAAAAGTAGGAGTGGTGGCCTTTTTCTTTTTCTCATCATTCATCTCTTGCTCCACCTTCTTGTCCTTGCTAACATCATGCAAACTTTCTTCTTTTTGTTTTCTCTTCTCAGTTTCATCTTCCTCCCCTACACTTTCTCCTTCAACATCAACAATCACCTGATCATCTTGCTTTGGTTGAGGAGTACTGGAGCTAGGCACATTCGGTAGTACTTTGCCACTTCTCAAGTTTATGGCATTGCATTCCTCTTTTCCAACTTGTTTTGGATTAGGAACGGTGTCACTAGGAAGATTGCTTCTTGACATAACATTCACTTGTGATGCTAATTGACCCATTTGCACTTCAAGATTTTTAATAGCAGTTTCATGGAGAGAAAAAGTAGCCTTAGTTTCAACCCTTGAAGATTCCACCTCAGACAAGATTCGAGCTAGCATTTTGTCGGTTTTAGATTCCTCTTCCTTAATAGGAAGCTGCCTTGATTGCGTTTGAAAACCGGGTGGAATAGGCTTAGTGCCAGATGTAGACCCATGTGCTTGATTCAAACTATTACCTTGACTCCACAAGAAATTTGGGTGAGTTCTCCAAGCACTATTGTAGGTTTGTGAATAAGGGTTGCCTTGAGGATTTTGGAACTTGCCCATGTAGTTGATGATTCGGTGGCCATGTAAAGAGGACAATAATTAGGCATATGGACATCATGGCATTGATCACATACAATTGGTGTGGCATGAACAGAATGCACACCTTGAGAAGTGCTCTTTTGCACTTGAGACTCTAGCACATCAAAACGCTTATTCAAAGCGGTTAAGAGAGTTGCAATTTGTGAGGAAGAGTCTTCTTTTGCATTAGGCACAGCTTGGTTAGTCCTCCTATCATTGCCTTGAGTATTGTTTGCAGACAACTGATCCAATAATCGAATCACCTCATTCACAGGAACATTCCGGTATCCTCCATTGGTCATAGAATCAACCATTGCTTTAGATTGAGGATTAAGTCGAGTACAAAAAATTTGGACTACAACCCATTTGTCTACCCCATGATTAGGGCATTGCTTCATTAACATCTTGTATCTCTCCCAAGCGGCATAAAGATGCTCATCGGGATGTTGTTTAAAGCTTAAAAATTCATCCCTAGCTTCCACAGATTTGTCATCAGAAAAGAATCGAGCTCTAAACTTAGCCTCAAGATCGGCCCAAGAAGTGATAGACCCTTCCGGAAGATTGTTGAACCAATCTCTAGCCTTGCCTTGTAGAGAAAGAGGGAATAACCGTAGCTTCAATACATCATGGGGAACTCCATTTTGCTTGAAAGAATCACACACTTCCAAGAAGTACATCAAGTGCTTGTTGGCATCTTCATTGTAAAGACCATGGAACATCCCATGCATTTGAAGCAATGTTATCATAACCGGCTTGATCTCAAAGGTAGGTGCTTGCATTTCCGGCATCCGAATGCAAGATTGAGGACCTTGCATATTCCGACTAGCAAAATCATTGACGGTAGCTCTATCATATTCGTCGTCTGCCATGGTTTCAGATGCAGATTCAGTCTCTTCTTTAATGAGAGGTACTCCGTTAAGTTCCACTACCAATTCGTCCGGATGCAAGTTTTGCATATACTGAAATGGTACCTACAAGAGAAACAAGCAAGAGCGAGTATCAAACTAAAATAAAAATCAATAAAGGAAAAGAAAGAAAAATTGTAAACCTAACTAAAAGCTCAAGCAAAGTTTACTAACACAAGCCCAAGGTCGACCAAAGGATTTGTTTACACAAATCCCCAACATGCGCCAAAAACTTGTTCGCCTCGCAAGTGTACGAGATTCGCAAGTAATAAAGTGATAAATAAAGTATCGTTCCCACGAGGATTTGTTTAACAAATTGGTCAAGCAATAGGCTTAGTGAATTTCATCAAGTTGAGCTAAAACAAAGTTTTGATTTGGAATGAGAATTTTTAAAGACTATTTCTAAAACATAAAATTGATAAAGGCAATTGATTCTTTAACTTCAAGGATAATTGATCCTAGGGCTCTTTTTCCCCTTTTGTATTTCATAAAACTTGGTTAATTTCCTCTCTAGTAGCATTTCAATACATATATGTGTTAGTCTAAGGTTCTAAAACACTTGACCCGCTCTCTCAAGTCAAAATCAAGTTTCTCTTCTCATTAAAATGCACAATCTCTTGCTACAATTAATGAGAATCAATATTTAAGCAACAACCCTAATGTGACAATGCAAGGTTAGTAAATATATCTCTATTTTACCAACAAACTATCCATTCATCAAGTAAACTTCAAGACAAGCATGATTTCAATCAAATTCTACACCTAGATTAGCTCTCTCAAGTCAAAACCTAAGTGAATAAATAATCTAAATGGAGGCCAATCATTTAGAAGCATTAAGCTAAGGTTAAAATCAACACATACATATATTAATCTACCACAAGAGAGGGATATTCAAGTATTAATCCATACAAAGGGTCAAAAGAACCCTAGAATAAAAGATTTAGCCAAGCATGGCTTTAACCAAATCCAGAACAGCAATAATAAATTTAGAGTTCAAAGACATATGGAAATTCAAGGGAAAATGAGTAAAGATAAAACAAACAGCCCCAAAATTGCAGCTCCTCTGTTCCTCTTTGCTTTCCGCGTTCAGTCCCCCTCTCCTCTTCTTTTCCGTTCTGTTCTTCTTTCTCTGCCCATTCGACACTCTGTTCCTTTCTCCCAGAAATTATCGCGGCTCACTCCTGTTCTATCTCTTCGTTTCTCGCTCTCTATTTTTGTTCTCGTCCCAGCCGCTCCCTATTCTCTTTTTTTTTTCTTTTCTGTTCAGCCCTTTAGGTTTTCAATTTCCCTTTCATTTCCCAAACGGCGTCGCTGCAATGTCCTTCAAACAATCATCTTTAATTCATTCAATTGGTGGGCCCCACAACGCTTTCTGCTCCTATATTTCTGATTCGAAAAGCAAAAAAAACAAAAACTATATATTAATAATAATAATAATAATTAAAACATAAACTTATTTCTTTTCTTTTCTTTTTCTTTTATTTTATTTAAACTAAAGTATTTTTATTTAAATTTGAAAACTATAATATTTACAATGAAATCCCCTAAATAATATACCAATTTGATTTGATCTTATAATAATGTAATCTCATTTAAATCTCTTAAAATTGTTTAGATAACTCTCCAAATATCTTCAAAATGTACTTTAAATATACCAAATATGGAGAGTTATGAGTTTCTCACACTCATAGCATATAATTGGTTTCTTAGTTTCAGTGCTAGAATTTCCTTTGTGAAACTTTCTGTGAGATTGGTCCTTTCTGTAGAATTTCTTGAATCTTCGGACCATCATTCCTAGCTCACCATCTTCATCTTCATCTTCTTCATCGTCGTCTGACTTTACCTCCTTGATGGTTTTAAGAGCTATTCCCTTGTTTTTGACATTGATGTCATTTAGCCCTTTCTTGAATTTGATCTTCCCCTCATACTCAGAGAGGCTGCCAAATAATGCTGCTACGGAGGCCATTGATTCGCCTCGAGATTCTTCAATTGCAGTGACCTTGGCTTCCCATTCCTTGGTGAGAATATTTAGTATTTTCCTCACTTGGGCAGGTTGTTCATATTCTTTTCCCAAGGCAATGAGTTGATTGATCAGATGAGTGAACCTGAGTTGAAATTCGCCAATAGACTCTCCGGGCTTCATCTGTAATAAATCATATTCAGTCATGAGAGTATTGATACGATTTTCTTTGATTGCAGCCGTTCCTTCATGGGCTATCTCAAGAGCATCCCACATTTGCTTAGCAGATGGCAAAGTGCAAATTCTGAAATACTCCTTTTGCCCAAGAGCACTTTGCGGCATGTGGATTGCCTTCATGTTGAGAGTAACTAGCTTTTATCATTGTCATCGTACTCTTCTTCTTTCTTGGGAGTTCTGACATTAGCTACAACTGAGGAAGGAACATAGTTTCCTTTCTCAAAGACCCTCCATAAACCAAACTCAGAGGCCATTACATACACCCTGAACTTAGCCTTCCAGAATGAGTAGTGTTCTCCATTGAAACACGGGGTCTCGTTGATTGAGGCTCCATCGGGTAGAATTCCTTCCATTGGATCTTTTTGTCTAGGATGTTAATCCTTCAAATAGACAACTAGGCTCTGATACCAAATGAAAACGAAAGGAAATCACCAAGAGGGGGGTGAATTGGGGATTTTAAAAACTTTTAAAATAACTTTGCACCTAAGCTGAAGCTGAACGTAAAGAGATAGGGAAGAAGAGCTTGACACAGAAAGTTTATCCTGGTTCGGTCCAAACTCTTGACCTACGTCCAGTCCCCAGACTCTCTGGGTTTTTCTACTATCACTCAAATCAGATACACACTCTGTACTCAAGGATTATCCTCTCTCTAGGATACACTCCCCCTTACAAGTTGTAATCTGAAATCCAAATCTCCAAGTCCCCTTGACTTGAGATTATTACAATGGATGAATAGTTTGTATTACAGCTCTCTCACAGAGAAGATATTGATAAACACTGAGGCTCTTTGTATATAAAATACAATACATAAAGAAAACTGAATGTATATGTAATTCTTGAGCTTGCTTTTTGTTTCTGCTTAATTTGTCACCTCACTCGAAGTTTGTAATCTGCTCCTTATATAGTGGTGAATTGCTATGTGACCGTTACTTCTCAATTCTGCATGTTCTTCATTTGAAATTCAGTTTGATGATGATTATAGTCGTTGGGTTCTGAATTTCAGCTGATTGAATTCCGACGCGTGAAATCCTTCTTCATTCGATTCGTCGCGTGAATTCAATGTCTTGTTTGATCCAACTAATACCTGAAACATTCTGAATTTAGAGTGGTTAAATATACATATGAATTCTCTAAATGAATGTAATTAATTCGCATAAAAATGGTAAATTTGTAGTTCAAACTAATCAGGATGAAAACCAGTAATGATCATATTTGCTGTCGCCATAAACTCGAGTTCGCCAAGTCAGGCTCGAGTTCGTAAGGTACTTTGAGTATCTGATTTATCTTCTGTGAGGAGCAAACTTTGGAGTTTGATGTAAACTCTGGAGTTTGTAATTTGTCTCAACATGTAAACTCGAGTTCACAACGGTAGGCTCGAGTTCGAATCATCACTGAGCTTTTTATCGCGCGAGCACCTGAGATAATATTTCACAAACCAGTTAGGCTCGAGTCCATTAGTGTTTAGGCTCGAGTTTAACACTATTCATGCCTAAGTGATTTGGTCATTCGAAAGTGTGAACTGGAGCATGAATACAAACTCTGGAGTTTGTACACTTGCTTTACTCTCTTTCAATGAAGGGCTCGAGTTCATAATCTCAGGCTCGAGTTCGACTTCATTTATTCCATGGCTTATTGGAGTGAACTGGAGGTTTAAACATAAACTCTGGAGTTTGTGAATGAGGGAGAACTTGGTAGCTCTCTGCCAAGGAAAAACTCGAGCTTGCAATAACAGGCTCGAGTTTACCTGTTTTGTAAACTCTTCTTCGTTTGTCAAACCATAGAGTAAACTCTACAAAAAAAGTGTTAGGCTCGAGTCCATATACTTGGGCTCGAGTGTTCATCAATTCTGACCATAGGAATAAGCAAACTCTACACAAAAATATAAACTCTGCAGTTTAAAGAGATGGTTTTCAATTGGAAAATATTCCCGCCAGAGGCAAACTCGAGCTTGGCTATACAGGCTCGAGTTTACTCATTTGTAAACTCTTTTTCACTATACCATGGGGAGTTTAGGCTCGAGTTTATTTATTCAGGCTCGAGTTTGTCATGCTGAAATAGCCTGATGTGCTCTCTGTTTGCAACAAACTCGAGCTTGCATATTTAGGCTCGTGTTTTGTGATGACAGAATGTTTTTGACTCTTTTGTCTTATTAAAACATTCATACTTGTTTACAATTGTTATTAATCATCAAAACACATAGAGAACTAACATCCACAAACTTCTGCCAGTCCTCTTGAGAAATGAAATCATAGATCTTACACGGATCCTTGTTCCTCTTTGACCATCGAATATACTTTCTTGTTAGCTTGTTCTTAAAATCCTTCCAACGTAGACGAACTTCGCCCATCCAATGCTTGTACATCGCCTTATTGTTGGGGACATCGAACGTTTGCTGCAAGGTAAAACAGAAGATCATTACATATCAAGTAATAAGACTAAATCAACAAATGCATTAATGTGGAAAGTGAGATACCAAAATTTATGTCCAGATCAACTCCTTCGCTTTATCAGGAACCAACTTCCAATGAGAGTAGACAATGCGAACTTTGCTTCGAGCCAGATAACCTAAATAGCTAATGAAATTGTCTTCCTCTTTACCAATTGGATTCATATTGGCATCAAACTCTACATGCAGTCGCTTCTTTTGACTATCACGACGTTCAATTAGCGAAACCATATGCGTGCTACCTCTACCCTTTCTTTTAATGGGCTCATCAACCCTATCACCCGATGACTCCTCTGAGCTGGACATATTCCTGTTCATCAAGGACAAATCAATATTAGATAGGTTATTAAGTAATAAACAAGCAAATAAAATGAACTAACATGTTAAACCACTTAAAAAATAACATAGTACTATTTCATAACTGAAGATCTTACTTCATATGGTTTCCCATATTCCTTCACAATGATCCTTTCTTGCAGCATATTCTTCATCATCTACCAATTCTACTTCACGTGTTGTAGGTGGATTTGTTGAGAAAGGGAGTGTATCGTCAAGGTTTAGGTATTCTTCACCATACCGGTCTTAAAAATGTTATTAAAAAAATTGAAATATCAATTACTTTATGGAGAAATCTCATACAACCAGACTTATATTGTCTACACTGCAAAATAATACGGAAAAATTTAAATATAAAGGTATTAAAGTTTTAACACTGAACATATATAATAGCCAGTCTTAAAAGTTAGACTTTTAAGACCGGACATAAAATGCGGCCGGTACTAAAAGTTTAAATAAAAAATTAATTAATTTTAAGACTGGAGTTATAGAATGACCGGTCTTAAAGGTTAACTTTTAAGACCGTGTACTAATTTGCCCGGTTTTAAAAATAAGGCGCCAAATATATGTTTCTTAGCGCGGAAGCTTTTGTTACTCTCACTGAAGAAACTCTATTCACATTGCGAAACCCTTCCTGTTGCATTACCTCTCTTCCTCGCCCACGTACCATTAGCCTATGTTACTCCCTCATTTGCTCAGGCATTCCTCTCTTACTGTCTCGAAAATGAACAGTGAAAACGATTCCAGTCGTATTCCTGGAACGCCAGTTACTAGTGTGACTGATGTGTGTCAGAACAAACCCTCTTCATCTCACAATGACTTTGATGAGTATGGAGATACGAGTCAAAGTCATAGGCACTTGTAAGAGTACAAGGTGCTGGACCAACCCACTATGAGAAAGCTGCATGGAATAAGTCATAAGCTTTTCTCATGTATAACCGCGTCACAGCGCCCTTTGACTTGAGATCATCATGGATTCCTACATGATGAGTCGCTGGTCTTTGACCTAGTCAAAAGTCACCTTTGACCGGGTGATGATAAAGGCTTGGATCGGGATCAGTGGTTTTCATGCAGAGGAATGTGAATGGTTAAGATGGAATTTGTCCCTCACATTTGTAGAGAGATAATACTGGGCCCCTCGATGAGTGAGTCTAAGAAATGTATGGCCATACTACGATGGAAAGGAGTTTCCATTTCAATTGTTAGACTACTCAAGAATCGAGGATTCATTGAATCTTATATATGTCTAAGATTTAATGAATAATGTATTCTATCTAGGATATGAATATATATATATATATATATATATATATATATATATATATATATATATATATATATATATATATATTAAATTCGAAATTAATATAATAATATTATTTAATGAAGATTATAATATTATTATATAACATTTGTTTGTATTTAATTTATTTGATAAATTAAATATCTAAAACAAATAGAGATATTGTCTCTCAATTTAATTTTCGAAGAAAGATATCATTTAATTTAAATTGAGATATAGTATCTCAGATTTAATTAAATGTATAGAAATTATTTCTCGGATTTAATTTATAGAGATAAATTAAATCAGAACGGCTTTTAATTTGAATTAAATAAATAGATTAGATTAGATCTATCAGATAGATTTAATTAATATATATTTTTAATCCAGATTCAAAATTCGAGATTTAAATTAATGAGGATTAGTTTAGAATATAATACGCCTGCTAGGTTTAGAAAAACCTACGGGACATTTTGTCAAGCGTATTAGAAAAGCCGCGAGAAACTCTAGATAGAAAATAGAGAGACGCACAGTCCAGAGGCGCTAGCATGCTTCTGTTCGTGTTTCTGAAGGCTGTTCGTGTGGATACCGGTAGAGGAAGGCGATTCTAAAGAGTCGGCTTCTGTTGATCGAGAAGGTAGCCCACCAGTTCAAATAGTTCGACATAGGTATGATTCAAACCCTAAACCTTGATTTAAACGCCGTTGAGCGATCCTCCGATGGGATTCATAAAAGTTTTTACTCCGCTGCGTGTACGGATCCCAACAGTGAGGAGTTAGGGAAGGGATGAAGTAAGGAGTTAGGGAAGGGAGAAACGAAATTGTGACAATGAAATGAGATTAAATATGTATATATAATTAGTAAAAACTTTTATGAGCCTATTTTAGAAATATCCGGTCCTAAAAGTCTATAATTAGTTTTTTCAATTAAATAACTATTAAGACCAGAATATTATAAATAATACGGTCCTAAAAGTATATATTTAATTTTTTCAATTAAATGACTTTTTAGACCATCCTTTTATTATATATCCGAACCTAAATTTATTTTATTTATTTTTTCAATCAATTCATTTAATTTTAAGACCAACCTTTTATCGCGTATCTGGTCCTAACAGTCAATTATTTTTTTTCAAATTCATTTTTTTAAACTAATAAATTTTTTCTTTAAAAAAATTACTTTTAAGAACGGATCTAGTGTAATACCGGTATTATAAGTTCATTCTTTTCAAATTCAAATAACATAGTCGATCCTTACACTCTGTTCAATTCAGAGTCTCTTCGGCTTCCAGGTAAACTTCCCAACTATGCGACTCCTTGTATTATGAGGAACTATGCGTCTCCTCGTTAAATATTCTTTAGAATGGGATTCTCTCTATTTAAACATGTTGTTACTTTAGTTTCTTCACATTATTCTCCATCACTTCTACAACCTCCACTGCATAGCCTCCACCGTAACGGCTGCTCCACCAAGTCCTCCTTTTCCTCCTCCTCATCTTCAACCTCAGCGCCCTCCTCTTCTGTTGCCTCCAAATCCGTCTTTCTATTAGATGATGGAGCACATGCTAGCCCGCGTCAATCACATTGACCAATGCTTGGGCCAATTGTTTGGGCTTGTTCATACCTTCAACAACAAGCTCAACATGATACTCGACGCCAATGACGTGGAGTACCATGCTTTTGAAGACGACGCCTCTGGCCCCACCTCCCCCTCTGACAACGATGGGGAGGATTGGATGTTTTATGTTTTTTTTGTCTTTAGTAGTGCTACCCCTTAGTGGGCAGCTAAATAAAATTTTTAGTTCCCATCTTCGATCGCATTGTCATTTTCATTATCTTCATTTTCTTTCCAACGAAAAGGATGAAAGTGGAGCTGAATCACCAAGAGGGGGGGTGAATTGGGGATTCTAAAACGTTTTTCGAAATGCTCTATTTTTGGATAATGAAAACAGGGATAAACAGAGGATAAGGAAAAGAAGCAAGACACAAAGGATTTATACTGGTTCGGCCCAATCTCTTGACCTACGTCCAGTCCCCAGACTCTTTGGGATTTTCACTATTACAATTGATTACACACTCTGTAACTCAAGAGTAATTCTCTCACTAGAACTTACTTCCCCTTACAAGTTGCAATCAATATCCCAATCTCCAAGTTCCCTGACTTGAGATCCTTACAATGAATGATTTACAATAAATGAACTCTCTCTAAGAGAGAATAAGAATAAACAATGAAGTACAATGTATCAAAAGATACTTCTCATAAGAAAACTCAAAGAGTAGTTGGAAACTTGAATGATTTTCGTTTTCTACAGATTGGTTGTTGAGAAGAATTGAATGCCCCTCTATTTATACCAAGAGATCATTAAATGACCGTTGTAATCTTCAATGTGACCGTTGCCAACATTAAGAGTGGATTAGTTGATGTTTTGGTCTTCTTCTCTCTCTACTCTTTGGTTAATCCAATTGCACAGAAGTTTATGTTTGACTTCTTGACTTTTAATCCGTTGGAAGAGCAGCTACTGGATGTGAAAAGGAAACATTAATCCCTTTACAACGTGTGGAGAATGATTGTCCAAAAGGATGCAAGTTTTATGGACTTTGCATTTAATGAGCTGACATCACTTTATGCTTTATGCAAATGCTTCATTTAATTCTTTCAAAATCATCTGAAACTCACTAACAAATTGATTAAACATAGTTAGGAATAGTAATGAGTGATGATATGAAGTATTAGAATCAAACACAAAGGTTTCACAAATTTGTCCAGTTTGAAATTCAAAACCAGCGACACAAACTCAAGTTTGTTCATCAAAACTGGAGTTTTCATTTTTCATTAAAAGCCTAAACTTGAGTTTCCAAAACTTAACTCGAGTTTTCTCCTTCCAGAGAAGAATCACTAGTGCAAAAAAGGGCTTTAAGACCGTCTCATTTAGACCGGATTATAGAGAATCAGGTCTTAAAAGTATGACCGGTGGCAGTTTCGTAAATATAATGAACTTTTTGGACCGGATTATAAAAGATCCGGTCTTAAAAATATGACCGGTGGCACTTTCGTAAATATATAGAACACTTTTAAGACCGGACTATAAAAGATCCGGTCTTAAAAGTATGACCGGTGGCAATTTTGTAAATATATAGAACACTTTTAAGACCGGGCTAACAAATATCCGGTCTTAAAAGTATGACCGGTGGCAATTTCGTAAATATTGTGAGAAGACGCTATGCTAATAAGTAAATAAACCTAGGCGGTTCCTATAATTTAGGGATTACAATCGGGAATATATTACGAAATTCATAAAACCATGATCTGCTAACTTAATTCCTAAAATCTCTCTAACATCTTAATTAAGATGATTACAATCAAGAATTTAATTACGAAATTCAAAAAATCATGATCGGCTAACTTAATTCCTAAAATCTCTCTAACAACTTAATTAAGATGATTACAATCAGTAATTTAATTACGAAATTCAAAAACATTGATCTGCTAACTTAATTCCTAAAATCTCTCTAACAACTTAATTAAGATAATTGCACAATATAATCGTATACGCTAACTAATTAAATAAATAGAACACTTTTAAGACCATTTGTTTCAAATAGACGGTCTTAAAAATACTTTAAGACCGTCTGTTTGAAACAGACGGTCTTAAAAGTGAAAAAAAAAATTATATGGAACACTTTTAAGGCCAACTGTTTTCAAACAGACGGTCTTAAAAGTGTAAAAAAAAAAAAATTATATAGAACACTTTTAAGACCATTTGTTTCAAACAGACGGTCTTAAAAGTGTAAAAAAAAAAATTATATAGAACACTTTTAAGACCATTTACATTTGAGACAGACGGTCTTAAAAATACTTTTAAGACCGTCTGTTTGAAAAGACGGTCTTAAAAGTGGCAAAAAAAAATTATATAGAACACTTTTAAGACCGGTTGTTTCAAACAGACGGTCTTAAAAGTGTTCTATATATTTACGAAATTGCCACCGGTCAATTTTTTTTTTTTTTACACTTTTAAGACCGGTTGTTTCAAAAAACCGGTCTTAAAAGTGTTAAAAAAAAACTACATTCGCTAAACCTGTTAAGTCCGTGAGTTTGCTTTGTCTTCTTGGTGATATAACATTTTCTTAGTTATAGATTCAACGAGTGTCCCAAGAGCCTCACGGGCAAATCCTCAACAAGAATGTCATCCTCTTCCTCTAACCTACTCGCAATCTTCGTAAGTCATCATAAGAGTCGCACAATCAAATCCTTGGCAACGTTGGCGGTGAGATGCTTCGAGGGTTTTGCGATGGCGTCGACTCAATACTCGGCAGCGAAAGCGTACTACTTTGAGGATTCTGGATGACGGCGGCTCCTTCCTCTTCGATCTATGGGTCCTTCCACGCCGCCTTCGTATAGATCCGGTTTGAAATCAAACCCAGATATCTTCTTGCTTAAGTTTGTTTATTTCCTACATTGACCGCTCCTTCAAAATGTTGCCAGATCTGGTGATTTGGGACCGATTGTTTCATTTGAGTTTTTTTTTATTATTTTGAAACACTTTTAAGACCGGATGTTTAAAATGTCCGGTCTTAAAGAAACTCTTTAAGACCGTGTAAAAGTCCGGTCTTAAAGGTCGACTTTTAATACCGCCTGGAACAAGACTGGTCGCGGGTCCGGTCCTAATGTACCTGTTTCGTCCGGTCTTAAAAGCCTTTTTTGCACTAGTGAATGTCGCGATTCAGTCTTTGAAGCAAGTTTTGAGAAGAGTTTAAAACTCGAGTCATTAAGTGACAAAGTCGAGTTTTGGACTTTTGATGAGAAAATATGTTTAAGTCGAAAATCTCAAAAATGGAGTTTCCATTTCAAAACTGGAGTTTTCAAAAGGTTCAAATTTAGCAGAGCTCTCTGCTTGGCCTAAACTTGAGTTTGCAAACTGAAACTCGAGTTTCCATAAATCTTTGAAAAATGGAAACTTCTTTGCTTACTCAAAACTGGAGTTTTCAAATTGAAACTGGAGTTTTCAAAACCTTAGAAACTTTGAGTTTTTCTCTGTAAGACCAAAACTCGAGTTTCCAAATCCAAACTCGGGTTTCCTCATCTGAGAGTGAAACTTTGAAAAACCTTGTCAAATGAAAACTGGAGTTTTCAATAAAAACTGAAGTTTTCACAAGTTCAGAGTTGAGCAATGTTCTCTGTATGTTGTAAACTCGAGTTTCCAACAAAACTTGGAAACTTAGAGAACTCTCTGTTTAGCCCAAATTCGAGTTTCCAAATGGAAACTGGAGTTTTGCTAACCTTGAAAAATTGGTAGCTCTCTGTCTTGCCAAAACTCGAGTTTACTAAAACCAAACTCGAGTTTGCTTTGCCTTTGAAAAACTTAGATTCTCTCTGTTTGATCAAAACTCGAGTTTCAATACCCAAACTCGAGTTTTCCTAACATTCCAAAAACTTGAGCTACTCTCTGTCAAGTCCAAACTCGAGTTTCCAAACCAAAACTCGAGTTTGCCTTTGACAGTAAGTTTTTCAACTTAACAAAGACAAACTTAAATCTGAGTTTACAATTATCAGTTTTCATCAAAACCAATAGAGAACTAACAAAGGAAACAAACAAAACATTGTCCTCATGTGTGAGCAACATTAAAAATTCGCATTTTACGTTAAGACCAAAAAACAAAAAACAAAAAACATCATTTACCTTGTTCGAACAAATACAAACAAATACAGTGACATTCTTCTCAAGGTTGGACCGTCATTGTCGTCAGTTTTATTTCACCTTGACTTGATAATTATCAGTTTCCTTTAAATTATCTTTCTTTTTTTTCGGACAAAATGAAAAAAGATAGAGAAAAGGGAGACCGATCATGCTCAAACTCAGGAGAGGTAAAAACGACGATTATGAGGGTCCTATCTTGAGCAGAACCTCGGTTGTCTTGATGAACCCTAATGCATTGTTTAAAAAAGCATAATCACCATTTCTTATAAATAGACGAAGACTTTCAAAACTAAAATGTCAGACTTTTAGGACCAAACGTTTAACAAATATACGGTCCTAAAAGTCTCACCCTATTTTTTGAAATTAAATGAAGACTTTTAGGACCGGACATTTAATAAATATACGGTCCTAAAAGTCACAAAGACCTTTTAGCGACTCATACTGCTCATTCACAACATCCTGTACTTCTCACTCCACAAGGTACAAGCACTAAATAGTTTTATCCACCATCCAATACATTCAGCAACCCAAAATGGAAACAATAAAATTGTTCGAAAAAATAAACAAATTTATTATTGAATTACACAATTTGTGCAATTGTTCATTTACAGAAGATTAATGTTGTTACAACATATATTTACAAATGAATTTAGGACATTAATTATAGTTTTTACTTTAAGAGGTCATCATACAGATATTCACAAAACACTTTGCAGATGTGCTCGATATCATCATTAGAAAAGGGATCAGCACAGGCAAACCTCTGTAACATCAAAGACAGAAACTGAATCAACTTGCATGCATATATATTTCATATGTAACATTAAGCCAGAAACTGAATTCAGCCATAATATGTAACATCAAATACATTTACCTTTGCAGTGAATTTAGTCCTTCCTTGCATGCTAATATTATATATGTGCCTCAAGATGTACGGGCCACATAAGTTGGACCCTACTGGTTGCCGATGAGTCTAAAAACAACAAGAAATATATATAAGTATATATATAAGAGCATATATAGCTTACTGACCAAATTCTCAAGGTAGTGTCCTAGTGTACAAATATGTACTAACCTTTGGACAGAGCCATTTAGGATCTATGGCATCATACGTATGCTTTTCTTTTACCTGGATTTGGAAGGTCCTCATGGCACTATCATCAAAATCAAAAATTTATCAATAGTGGTCACTGAAAATTCACAGTAGAGATTTCAGACAAGACAATCAAAATGACATGCTTACTCGTTCATGGTCTCGCTTCAACGTAGGCCCTGGATCGCTATGAGTGGAGCATAAGAAGACCACTGTATGCTCCTCCATGCACATGAGAACCAACTGCCAATGGTGGCTGAAAATTCACAGCAGACAAGTACTCATTGATATATGTAGCAGAATTAAGTGAATTGTAGACAAGAATTGTGATATGTACCTATGGTAGAATGGGAACAAGTACAATGACATCAGGGAATTAGTATATATGTATGTGTGTCTAAACGGTGCATTTAAATTATGTACTCAAAGAAGAAGATACTTACTATACAAATATTTGAACAATTACATTAGTAAGCTCCTTTCCAGGAAGCTGCAAGGACGTTAAATCATCAGGGTCAAGGAAAACCGGTTGCATTTCAGGGAGCCCTACTACTTCATTAACAGGCCACGATTTATCTTTAAAATATCCATTGGATACCATATGGATTATTTTTTCCTTTTTCTCCTTGGCAGTCAATTTTGGAAATGGAGCTTGAGGAGGGGATGGAGCTTTGGTATAGGATGGAGCTTCAGGAGGAGTAGAGACATGTACAAGCTTATTTGGCCAAGAGATGAAGGTTCCCTTGACATCACTCACAACCTTCAGCTGATCAGTTCGGAAAGGGAGAGGTGCATCAATGATCACCTTTTCAACTGACACTCTGACTTCATCATCAGCCATTTTTTGGTGGTGTACAGTTGATCCCAAGTTGTGGATAGTCCCTTTTGCAACTAATCGTCTATGAGATTCTGCAACATACAGGTCACAAGGTTGCTCTGACAGTCCAACAATGCAGCTCCCTCTAGTGCTCTACTGCAGTGGTCCAGGTGAATGTTTGAAGGGAACACTGGTCTCTGGCCGAGAGCTCAAAAGAAGCATCATTTTATCCATGTCCTCCTTCATCTTGCTCATCTCGGCTTGAAACATTACAGTCAATGAAGCTTCTTTAGCCACTGCTTCCTCACTTAATTTGGCCAGCGTCTGTTCCATCTCCTCCCGGGTAACCATACTTTGTTTCTGGCATTTGGATTTACCAAAGTATTCCTTCAGGCCTACCCGTCCTCAATCCCCCTTATATGCCCCGAGTGATCCGGTTTTCCAGTCGCAACGGTCAGAACATCATTCCTCGCGTTTGACACAAAACATCCCTCTGCTTCTTTCTTTTTAAGATCTTCATGTAAGATACAAATAACGAGAAGCTTAGTAATGAAACATGTTTAGTAACTAAAAATTAACAATAACAATACGTACAATTCTTTCAGCAACTAGACGAGTTTGTTTACTCATGTAATCGCCGCTTGGCTTTTTGCGAATATACATCCATAACTCCTCGCGACGTATTCGAAATGGCGCCTTATCACATATTGCAGAAGGATTGGGTTCAGCTTCATCTTCCAATCTCTTCCGCTTGGCCGCCTTCAAATCTTTTTTGGCCTTTTCATATCCGCTACGAGAAGCCCTATGCGAGCAATCATTCTTTCACCCGATCTCCTGTGCTCTTTCCCTTCTTTTCTGTGAATCAAGAATGAAAACAACTATTAATTATGAATTCCAGCCATCTCACTAATAGAAATTAGAGAACTTCTGCTTGATATGAACCTCAAACACTAGTCAAATTCACTTCATCAAGTTTCAACATTTTATTTAAGGAAGATGTAGAATTGTAGAAGAAATTGGGAGAAACAGAGGAAAGGGAGTTGCAGAACTACTGCCAACTCAGTCAATTCATTGATTCATCATAACTGGTTCCTACACATATTAGTCTAACCTCTTATATACAGTTAGAAAGGCTTGACTCTTAAGGCCCAATAACAGCTTGCACTGAAACCTTTACACAGTTAACATACTAACTAGAGTAAATACCCTTTTGGGTCCCTGGAATAACACGCGCTACCCATTTTGGTCCCTGAGTAAAAAAAATGTCATTTTTGGTCCTTTTTAGGGACTAAAAAGGATTTTTTGGGAATTTGTGAGGGATTAAAATGCCCACAAAAAATGACTAAAAGGACTAAAAGGGACCTTTTTTTTACTGTTTAAGGATGAAAAATGACATTTTTTTTACTCAGGGACCAAAATGGGTAGCGCGTATTTTTTCAGGGACCAGAAAGGGTATTTACTCTACTAACTAACTAACTAACAGTAATGTCTAACCACTACCTACTAAAACAAAACTAAGACTATAATAATTGTTTGACTCTTATGCCATTATTAGTTCCCTAATTACCTAGTTAGTATTTTACCTTTTCACGGTTTACATATCAGACTTGTATAGAACTAAGACATGCTCCTCTGATGGAGGACAAAGGATGGAAATATATACTTCTATTCACACACCAAACCATCACTAACAGGATTAGATGAACACAATAACATTCACATATTCACACAGGTTAATAAGAAAACAATAAAGGGCAAAAAAACTAAATATAAACTCACCAAAGCTTCAGAAGTGGTCCGCAGCAAAACAAATTGTTCCCAAGTTTGTTGATCAAGAAATGTGTACTTCTCCCAAGGAGGGGGACGAGGCTCACCAGCTGGAACCTCGACAAAAATATAGTTTTTGTCTATAAAGGTCTTAAACTTCCTCCACCGATCAACACAATAAGACAATGTGTTGTCTTTCAGCTTCTGATAGTCAGGGATAGTGTATGTAAGCCGGATAGTATCCCAAATAGGATCTTTTACTGTGCGATCGTTCACATTTTTCCACTCATCTGTCAAGATGCTAACCTTGCTTCGTGCTAGATAGTTGACAACTATTATATTTGTTCTTATTAGGACCGAAAGGAGCAAACTTTTCACCAAATTGAATCTCCAGCTTTGACCCAAAGGTCCGACTTACGGATACGTCTTTCATTCGTGTGCTCCTTCTACCACGGCGAGCAGGCCGGTTACGAGGCTCACTATGAGATGAAGAGGATTCATTCTGACTCACACCAGTAACTGGCGTTGAACGAACAGGACAAGAATCGTTTTCTCCGTTCATTCTCAATAAAGGAAGAGAGGTGGTCTGAAAGAGGAATGCCTGAAAAATGAGAGAGTAGCAAAGGATGGTGTTGGTGGGCAAGGAAGAGAGGTAACACAACAGGAAGAGGGCTTTCGCAACAAGAACATGGGTTTGAGTTCAGAGAGAGCAACGTAAGTGGTAAGGTAAGGTTTCGCGTGAAGAAAATTATATTTGGCGCTTTATTTTTAAGACCAGATGTACCAAATTAACGATCTTAAAAGTTAACCTTTAAGAGTGTCCCTTATAAATTCTGGTCTTAAAAATAATAAAATTTTCGTTTAATTTTTTTCAACATTTTGTACCGTCCACAATTTATATCCAATATTAAAAGTATAACCTTTAAGACTGTCTTCTTTATAGACCGATCTTTTATTATTTTGGACCATAGAAAAATTGTACAAGATTTCTCTATAAAGTAAATGATATTTCAATTTTTTTAAACACATTTTTAAGACCGGTTGTTTTTTTAACCGGTCTGAATAATATGTTTAAGACCTATGAATAAAGGATCTGGTCTAAGAAGTTCTTTATATTTACAAAACTGCCACCGGTCATACGTTTGAGACCGAGCCGTCGATACTCTGGTCTAAATGAGGCGATCTTAAAACCATTTTTTGCACTAGTGTCTACATCAATCATCTTAACCAAGTAAGCTACAACAAGGACAAGAGGAATTACGTTGATATTTAATTCTTACCGTATCTTGCACTTAAATAAATTACATGTTTGGGTAATGAATACTTATCCATTATTGCATTCCATTAGCAATCAAACATTTATAGCTTTCAAAATATTTTCAGATTGCTAAATGGATCATAAGTGACTTGTGCATAACTTTCTGGGTTTATATTTATGAAATGCACAATTGTAAGATATGTTTGGATTTCACTCACCTTCTTTAAGAAAATGCATACACGTGTTTTGAAAAATAGTCATGATATGATTGCATTCAAATGGAATTTCAAAATTGGAAGTCAACTTTTTATGTACTAAAAGTTAGAAATGCTTCAAATATGTCCCGTAAAATTTTCCCTTTCATTCATATATTGATCTTTGGTATTCAATGTGCTTGAACTCCTAATTATTTATTCTCTAACTAGTTGGACCTCATGTCAAACAAGTTGATCATATATGAGCTTCAATCCTATCCGTAAGAAAAGATTTCAATTCGTAAAAGCATTGTGCCTAATGCATACATGCTTCTGGGTCAAGTTATTCCTAGCATTATGTATGTTCATTAGTGCATTTAGTTTTAATGCACTAACCATTAATGGAATAACTCACTGGGATAATATTTTGGAACTCTACTCATTTGGACTAATGAGTATGTTTTTCATCATCCATAAATCCTAGTACTCTTTTTATTACTCAAATACATCAACACACTTGTCTTCATCCATTTTTGAGTAACTATAGCCGTCTATTCAAATTCCTGCCTTGAATGTTCATATATTTCAAGACACAATTCTAAAAGGCAAGATTATTTCTTGGTTAATAGCAAAGTTTGTAAATGACAGAATATGACCAAGAGGGAGGGTGAATTGGGGATTTAAAAATCTTTTCGATAAACCTAGAACTTCATCCACAAAATAGAGGCTAACAGAAAGAGAGAAGGAAATATGACCATAGAAGATTTATACTGGTTCAGTCTTAACTCTTGACATACGTCCAAATCCCCAGACTCTCTGGGATTTTCACTATCACTTCAATCAGTTACATACTCTGTGCTAGAAAATTATCCTCTCACTAGGATACACTCCCCCTTACAAGTTGTAATCTGATAACCCAATCTCAAAGTCCTAATACTTTGAGATTCTTACAAATATTTATAATTCAAGATAAACTCTAAAGATGAATAAACACTGAAGTCTAGAGTATCCGAAGATACTATACAAATGAGTAGAAAACAATAAATGCTAATATCACTTTAAGCATTTTTTTGTGTCTTTTCTTTTGTTCTCCTTTTTTTCAGAATTAAATGCTTCAGCTTACATATGTTGGGAGCATTTAATGACCGTTTGAAGACTTGATGAAGCTGTTGGAAGCATTAAAGAGCCGTTGGAGACATTTCCTTAGTTGCTTTGACTCAACCAAGATGCCCAGATAATCTCTATTGACTTTGCTTAAGATAAATCCGTTGGATGATCTGGCGTCCAAATGTGGAAAGAAAACAATAAAGCCTTTGGAATGTGCAAAGAAAAAATTGTCAAATCTGTGCTTTGTTTTCTGAACCAGCAATAAATGCTCTGACGTATTTACTTTGCTTTTTGGATATTATTTTGTTAATCATACTTTTGATCATCTGAAACTCACTAACAAAACGATTAAACTTATTTAGGAACAACAATGAGTGATGATACAAAGTATACAAATCATACTTGAAGATTTTGCATTTATGAACACAGTGATATCAAAATAGAGTTACATTGCACTCCAGTTAATTCAGGAAAACTGGAGTGCATGACTCGAGTGTGGCATTCTAGGGTCGAGTCACTGGATCATCTTGTAACATCCCGACTTTTCTAAAGCAGTATAATATTTTTTTTTTAAACATCATTTCAAAATGATCAGAGTAGTGCACCGGAGCGATTGAGTAACTGATATATATATTAAAATACCCATGGTAGCATGTCTTGCTGTTTAAACAACGGTACAAGAGTGTTTCAAAAGTATAACAGAAAGAAGTCTTCGCCGCTACTCCTAGGCGTGCCGCTTGTCCTTCTCCTCAATCCTCGGTCCACCCGACCACGAAGCTAAGTTAAGAGCCGGAGTCCATGCATCGAACCCTGTGTAACGGTTAACCTCATGATTACATATATCATATATGTACAATGTACATTTATAGAATTTTGGCAACTTTTACTATGGTCGACATAGGGAATACATAATCGGATACGTGTGGCAATAACAATACAATGGATGTAAGGTTAAAGCACAACGAGAAATGTACATAATCGATATGCACGGCGATAACAATACGATCGGATGTAAGGTTAAGGCACAAAGAATAGTAATACAGATCGGATGTATGACATGACAGAATAATACAATCGGATGTATAATGATAACAACAACGATCGGATGTAAGACAAATAGTACAATCGGAGTACAAACAATAGTACAATCAAAGTACAGACATTAATACAATCGGAGTATGGATAGTAGTACAATCGGAGTACAGACATGACAGAGAATAATACATATATACACACAATAACCATCAGAGTTAGTGTTACAGTACGCGAACGTACCTTCGTTGACGGTAAATAGTACGTCTAACAGAAATTAGTATTTCTGACGGAAAACAGTTCTAGCATTACTACCCCAAATTTTGAAAGAGCTATAAAAGCTTCAACTTTTCAGGTACTCGATCCCTACCAAGTTTTTACCTCGTCAGGAATTTTTCAATGCAATGAGGCCTAAAAACAATAGTAGGAATCTCATTCCCTACTTACTAAAACTATCTAACAATTCTACTATCTTTCGAACTAAAAACTAAAGCCCGAAAGACTTACCCGTTGAAGACTTCTGCAGAACTTCTCCAGAGCTTCTCTCTCTAGAATCCTCTCTCTAGATTCGAAAATCTCAAGAGGAATTGGTGTGAAAAACCAAAGGGAGGGGTGGGGTATTTATAGAAAAGGAGGTAGGGTTTCGGCCGTCGGATCAACTTTGTGAGGAGCGATCTGGGCCGTCCAAAGCAACTTTTCAAAAAAACCCTTTTTCCCTTCTTTGCATTCACACTTGAACGAAATCCATGCTCCAAAATAAAGGGTTTGGCCAATGGGAGGTGGCCACGTGTCACCTTCCGAAGCTTTGGACCGATTTCTCCGATCGGTACCGATTCGCGTGATTTCGGAAAAATCTCAAAATTCGGATTTACAACTTTGAAACCATTTCCTCACTTAGTAGAAATGTCCAAGTTAACCTAAATTTTGGTTCCATATAGGGCTCCAACAGTCCAGTTGAAGTTTCCTCGAAAACGTGTCCGATCGCGGAACGCATTTCTGAAATTATCAACTTCTTCAGAAAAATTCACTGATTCCAAATATGTCAAGATAAATTCAAACTCATGCCTAGATGTTGAGTTAGAATTTATTTTCCTTATATCCAAAAATGTACCTATATGCATTTTTCCCTATTTTGTTTTATTAGGAAATGCACAAACGACTTCAGAATTTACTTCCGTAAGAGTCTAACGGAAGACAAAATTTCACTGATCATTATTTTTCCCTGACTTTGGAAATCCCATTCCTAGATCTCTAGATAGGATCCGTTTCCTAAATATTAAATTACTATTCATCATAATAAATTATATATTAAAATAATAGCACCTAAACTTGTATACTAAGTTAAGTCTTTGATATTTGTTCAAATTCTTATCCTATATTCTTGGTAAGATTTCGGCTGACCAAAAAAAAAAAATAATAATAAATATTTTTTTAATTAATTAATTAATTAATTAATTATTTATTTATTTAATTTTTTCCAAAAATTCCACAAAATTACCCAATTGGTCATTCTTGTATTTAGGCTCAAAAATACCTAATCTCATCCATTTTTCTCAAAAATCTCCAATTAATTAGTAAATATGTTTTTACTAATTTTAAAACAATTACCACTAATTTTTGAGCTTTACACAATTATCTCTTAATTTCCTTTGCTTAAGCTTAAGTAATTAGCCAGAAATTACGTAATCACTTTATTATCA
This sequence comes from Acacia pycnantha, assembly GCA_025563575.1. Taxonomy (NCBI): domain Eukaryota; kingdom Viridiplantae; phylum Streptophyta; class Magnoliopsida; order Fabales; family Fabaceae; genus Acacia; species Acacia pycnantha. Next base: position 509,614 of record JAMWYP010000257.1, on the reverse strand, counting down.
TTAGTTGATAATTTTCTTAATGAGAATGCCTCATTACCTTCATACTCTTGCATTAACATTTCTGTTTCCATGTGTTCTGCTTTATTTTAGAATTTGTGAGGGCATTATGGTCATTACCATACTTTTTGAGCATTCTTCCTCAATTTCTCCTAGTTTGTAATTTATTAAATTACTAAAATTAGAGATATACGCTCTCTCAATTTAAATAATTATTTCATTGCCCTTTAGGATTTTTCACCATTTTCCTAAGTTATTTACTCCTCCCAGGGGTATTTTGGTCATTTTGGCACTTTGGCCCTTAAATTCCCTATTTCAAATTTCGGGGTATTACATTTCTCCCCCCGTTAAACAAAATTTCGTCCTCGAAATTAGTACTCAAACCACTACACTTTGTACTAACTAGACTCTGTCCTACTCGGACTCTGGACTATACGCGTCGGATCTTCACTTTGTCTGTTAACACAAGATTAGCAAAATGTCTCCATGGTTCCCATACACCATGGCAACATATGATACCTCCTACTCAATGACATGATCACGGTCGAATTTTTAATTACGAAGAAACATTGAATACGTTACGTAAGATAGCTACCTATAAGCATGTATTACTAGATGATTCCCTCCTAAGTGGAATAGTACCTTGAATCATCTCTGGGAGTCCTTCGTCCTCTGTACATGTTAGTGTGTACACTCGGCCTGGTTTTTGTGGCTTTAATGCTGCAACTTTCTTTGGACAGTGTACACTGATGTGTCCAGGCTTTTGACATTTGAAGCATATCAGCTTCCCGCCGCAGTCAAGACTTTGGAGATGATACCTCCCACATTTTGGACACGGTCGGGTCTCCGGTATTTTTGGGTTGTTCTGCTGCCTAGTCTGGAATGGCTTTTTGTTGTCTCTTGGAGAGTCACTCCACGGTGCTTCTCTCTTCCGTGAGAAATTTTCACGGCTGCCCTCGCTATAACCCGTGTTGCTACTGTTGGACTTTCGGAACTTACGCAGTTCCTTGAGATTTCGCTCAATCAATCGGCATGACTCCACAGCTTGAGCCATATTAGGAAACATCTGAGAAACGAGCTTCTCCCTAACTTCATACTTTAGCCCGCATGTCAACCTATTCACCTTCCAGCTTTCATTGTTATTACTCTTCAGGTATGAAGAATATCGTGACAGGTTGGTGAACCGAGCAAAGTAGTCATCAAATGATTCATCATAGCCTTCTTGGATATGAAGAAACTCCTCCTCCTTAATCACTTGTGTTGAGGGAGGAAAATATTGTTCATTGAATTTCTCTATGAACTTCTCCCAAGTGACAGGGAAAAACTGGGTCTGCAAGGTTGTAGCAACGCTCTTCCACCATCGATGCGCATCACCGTCGAGCTTATAGATGGCAAGTTGGGCTTTCCGGTCTCCCGGACTAACTCATTCTTACCATGGAATGCAGGTGGCTTCAGCTTGCAAAACTGTGTGACCCAATATTGTGTGGTCTGCACAGCTCTCCCTCGTCGTAGAGGTGATCGGGATCTGTCGGACTCCTCAGGTTCCTCATCGTGCTCATCTCCTTGCTCATCATCTTCTTCTTCTGAATGTTGTTCTTCCTCAGCTTGCCGATCATGCAACCGTCTCTGTCTCTCCTGCCTTTCTTCCATGAGTACAGCTATGAGAGCCCCCTATTCTTGTAGGGTTCTTCTCATCTCCTGTACCTCAGTCTGCTCCGGTTGGTTTGGTACCGGATTTACCCGAGGTTGTCTACCTCGTCCTCCACCACGGCCTCTGCCCCGGCCTCTGCCTCGGCCTTTGGGAGCTCCGGCTCCTCTCAGATTCGGCATGTCGCGTTCCTTGATTAGAGGAAACGTTAACGTTAGATACAGGGAAGACATTCTGCATAACACAGACTTTATCACACTAGTCTCTAAACTCTATCGCGCTTAGCATTTACACTGCTCCCAGCTTTTACCGCACTTACTACAAACGAATACACTCCCGTAAAATCTCCCCCTTCATCAGAATTTCATTGATTTGGTCTACTCAGAAGCGGTACGGGATTTCGTATCGAGTTCCTCTACATGAGTCAAATACTGCATGTACTATCTTTATTGGTCTCGGAGTTTCATCCGACGTGACCCAGCTCCGCGTATGAGCTCTGTGCTAGAATAGAATTAACGTCCAGTACAAACTGGCAGTTATCAGAGTGATGCACCAACAGAGGGTGGTACACCGGTTCAGGATGGTATACCGGTACAGACTGGTACACCGAGGTAAAATGGTACACCGACTCAGGCCTATATCAGTACTTATTTTCAAAATATGCTCCAAATTTTTGAAAAAGCTTAGAACCTAACTCCGTTAACCGAACAGAATGGCCAGGTAAGTGTCTACCATGGGGGCCTCACCGAGTTCACGGCGAGTGATTGGCACACCCACGTAAACTAGCCTTGCCTTCGGCACCAAACTGTCCGTAATAACTTAGTCAGATCCATGCCAGGACTACTACTCTGATACCAAATGTGACATCCCGACTTTTCTAAAGCAGTATAATATTTTTTTTTAAACATCATTTCAAAATGATCAGAGTAGTGCACCGGAGCGATTGAGTAACTGATATATATATTAAAATACCCATGGTAGCATGTCTTGCTGTTTAAACAGCGGTACAAGAGTGTTTCAAAAGTATAACAGAAAGAAGTCCTCGCCGCTACTCCTAGGCGTGCTGCTTGTCCTTCTCCTCAATCCTCGGTCCACCCGACCCTGAAGCTAAGTTAAGAGCCGGAGTCCATGCATCGAACCCGGAGTAACAGTTAACCTCATGATTACATATATCATATATGTACAATGACATTTATAGAATTTTGGCAACTTTTACTATGGTCAGACATAGGGAATACATAATCGGATACGTGTGGCAATAACAATACAGTCGGATGTAAGGTTAAAGCACAACGAGAAATGTACATAATCAGATATGCACGGCGATAACAATACAGTCGGATGTAAGGTTAAGGCACAAAGAATAGTAATACAGTCAGATGTATGACATGACAGAGAATAATACAGTCGGATGTATAACAGACAACAGTACAGTCGGATGTAAGACAAATAGTACAATCGGAGTACAAACAATAGTACAATCAAAGTACAGACATTAATACAATCGGAGTATGGACAGTAGTACAATCGGAGTACAGACATGACAGAGAATAATACATATATACACACAATAACCATCAGAGTTAGTGTTACAGTACGCGAACGTACATTCGTTGACGGTAAATAGTACGTCTAACAGAAATTAGTATTTCTGACGGAAAACAGCGGTTCGTCCGACAGCGGCACGTTGGACAGCGTAACGGCATAAACTAGGATTTCGACGTCCTATAAGAATAATATCACTTTCATTAGTGATTTGATACAATAATCGGCATTTTAGGTAAAAATTACCATTTTGCCCTTCTACCCCTAATTGGCGGAATTTCGCACGCCGTTACTCTGACAAATTTTCTTCCCGAAATTTTGCCAGAACTTCGACGCAACTATGATTTTCGAAAATAATGACTAAAATATCCCTCCCATATGATACCCAATCATACTTGAAAATTTGAAGGCTATTCTAGCATTACTACCCCAAATTTTGAAAGAGCTATAAAAGCTTCAACTTTTCAGGTACTCGATCCCTACCAAGTTTTTACCTCGTCAGGAATTTTTCAATGCAATGAGGCCTAAAAACAATAGTAGGAATCTCATTCCCTACTTACTAAAACTATCTAACAATTCTACTATCTTTCGAACTAAAAACTAAAGCCCGAAAGACTTACCCGTTGAAGACTTCGCGAAACTTCTCCGAGCTTCTCTCTCTAGAATCCTCTCTCTAGATTCGAAAATCTCAAGAGGAATTGGTGTGAAAAACCAAAGGGAGGGGTGGGGTATTTATAGAAAAGGAGGTAGGGTTTCGGCCGTCGGATCAACTTTGTGAGGAGCGATCTGGGCCGTCCAAAGCAACTTTTCAAAAAAACCCTTTTTCCCTTCTTTGCATTCACACTTGAACGAAATCCATGCTCCAAAATAAAGGGTTTGGCCAATGGGAGGTGGCCACGTGTCACCTTCCAGAAGCTTTGGCCGATTTCTCCGATCGGTACCGATTCGCGTGATTTCGGAAAAATCTCAAAATTCTGGATTTACAACTTTGAAACCATTTCCTCACTTAGTAGAAATGTCCAAGTTAACCTAAATTTTGGTTCCATATAGGGCTCCAACAGTCCAGTTGAAGTTTCCTCGAAAAACGTGTCCGATCGCGTCCGGTTTCAGAACGCATTTCTGAAATTATCAACTTCTTCAGAAAAATTCACTGATTCCAAATATGTCAAGATAAATTCAAACTCATGCCTAGATGTTGAGTTAGAATTTATTTTCCTTATATCCAAAAATGTACCTATATGCATTTTTCCCTATTTTGTTTTATTAGGAAATGCACAAACGACTTGAATTTACTTCCGTAAGAGTCTAACGGAAGACAAAATTCCACTGATCATTATTTTTCCCTGACTTTGGAAATCTCATTCCTAGATCTCTAGATAGGATCCGTTTCCTAAATATTAAATTACTATTCATCATAATAAATTATATATTAAAATAATAGCACCTAAACTTGTATACTAAGTTAAGTCTTTGATATTTGTTCAAATTCTTATCCTATATTCTTGGTAAGATTTCGGCTGACCAAAAAAAAAAAATAATAATAAATATTTTTTTTAATTAATTAATTAATTATTTATTTATTTATTTAATTTTTTCCAAAAATTCCACAAAATTACCCAATTGGTCATTCTTGTATTTAGGCTCAAAAATACCTAATCTCATCCATTTTTCTCAAAAATCTCCAATTAATTAGTAAATATGTTTTTACTAATTTTAAAACAATTACCACTAATTTTTGAGCTTTACACAATTATCTCTTAATTTCCTTTGCTTAAGCTTAAGTAATTAGCCAGAAATTACTTAATCACTTTATTATCATTAGTTGATAATTTTCTTAATGAGAATGTCTCATTACCTTCATACTCTTGCATTAACATTTCTGTTTCCATGTGTTCTGCTTTATTTTAGAATTTGTGAGGGCATTATGGTCATTACCATACTTTTTGAGCATTCTTCCTCAATTTCTCCTAGTTTGTAATTTATTAAATTACTAAAATTAGAGATATACGCTCTCTCAATTTAAATAATTATTTCATTGCCCTTTAGGATTTTTCACCATTTTCCTAAGTTATTTACTCCTCCCAGGGGTATTTTGGTCATTTTGGCACTTTGGCCCTTAAATTCCCTATTTCAAATTTCGGGGTATTACACATCTTCTTTAAAAATGAGTTTGAAGTTTAAATGAAGATGTCTCTGTATGACTTAGGTTGAGGTTAAAATGTTTAACTCAAGTGCATGACTCGAGTCAGTTAGAGTTCACTCGAGTCAAGCTTTGTTTTCGAAATGAACTTCGAGATAACATTTTGAAAAACATTTTGAGATTGCGTTCACTCAAGTCATTAAGTAACTAACTCGAGTAAATTGATATATTTGAAAATAAGTTCCAAAATCTATGCTCGAGTTAAGGTCCATAGGCTCAAGTCAAGGACTTATGTTATGAAAATAAGTTTAAGTCAATAAAAACTAAGTTGAGCCAAATAGCATAGTCTCGAGTTATTTTATGTGTACAATACTTTGATATCTCTCATGCTTGCATTCACTCGAGTTAACCATGGCTGGCTCAAGTCAAGTTAAGTTTAAAAACTTTGAAAACACTCTCGGCCAAGCACTGACTTGAGTTTCACACTCAAACAATCGAGTCAAATTATGTTCAAATATTTTTAAAGACTCTCTGTATTGAGTTGACTCGAGTTTTGAAACTCCAAACTCTAGTCAAGCTTTGATAGTAAGTTACTGGTTAAGTTTGAACAAGTTTTAAACATTTTTAACTTAACCATTAACTTCATTTAGTTTACAATTGTTAGTTATCATCAAAACACATAGAGAACTAACAAAGTCATTATGAGTATATATTTCTATTCTACTTAGCCTTTTTGGCTAATTCATTTTCCTTATGACTTTTGCTTTTGGGAAAAATTTTCAACATGTAAACTTCAATGTTCCACATGTTCTCCAAAACTTGAAGCATTCTAATATATTCTTTAACATGTTGACTTCCACCATCTTTAGAGTGAGCATTGATTTTAAACATGTTTCAAAAATGAACCTTTCATACATTAAAATTTCAATTTTATGATCAATGTTTGAAAGAACATTTGATATTTGAAACAATTTGCATATTTATTATCATTCTTGAAAAATATGATCTCATCCATGAACTATTAGTTGATAAATACTTGTCTTTATGGATAAGATTTTATATGCTCTTTGATCAAATTTAGATGCATTTTTATCAATGACATCTTTTGTACATAAAGTGTATTTACAAATTGTCATTTAGAAATAACATTCTTGGTATCGTTTATTTGTTACCCTTTTTGATTCATTAGTTTGCTCAAATTTATTTGGCTAAAATTATATTTTAGTCTTTCATTTGCTCAAATATCATATGAATTAATTGTACAAGAGCATAAGAGTTGTTATATTTAACCTGGTATGGACCCAAGAAAAAGTTGGGTACTAAAGAGCATGTACTTTTCTTTTGCATGATCCCTTGTTACGCTCTAAAACATATAATGAACAATGCTAGAACTTGCAAAGAAAACTCGATTATTGGTGATAAAACTCGAGTGTTACACTCAAGTTAGTCCCTAAAGAACTCTAGTTTTTGAGGATTCAGACACAGTCACAATATGAGGTACTCGAGTCAAGGATGAAGAACCTCGATTTACAAACTCGAGTTAGTGCCTAAGAAACTCGAGCTTGTGCCAGTTCTCAAGAATATTCAAGTGTTCATCATAGAACATACTTGAAAATGAGATATACTTGGAAAACTTGAGTTTTACTATAACAACTTGAGTTGGTAAGTCGAGTCACTATGTGAAAACTCAAGTTTGACACGCTGCTAAATATATCAATTTAGTCATTTCTCCGCTCTCCCGTCACTCTTCATATTAAGCAAGGCAACTTGATTTTATACATTCAAGTTTATCTCATGAATTTTAGCTCGAGCAAACTCACATATAAAATGATCCTTATTTTTAAAATACTTTTATCATAGAAAGCATAAGTAATTTCTTCAGACCAATTTCAAGTCCACCCAAGTGAACTTTCTGAGATACCATGTTGTGTCCACTGGAGCAGGGATAATTCCAGGCCTCAAGACATTTGGTATCTCATTAATTTTTTTGGTATCTTTAAGGGGGAGCTTCACATTCAAATATGTCTTATATCTTAAAAGCTCATGTCCATTATTTGAAGAAAATTCTTTTAAGCATACTCATCTAAATTCATTATCTACTATTATTTTTGATGATGAGTTAACCTTGTATTTTCCTTTATTTTCTTAATTTGAAAATATAATGTAGAAAGAAATATTTTGATATTTGACTGCACTAAGAATTCTCCTTTGCAAGAAAAGTCTTAAATTTGTAGCAGAAGATTTCATTTTGTGCAAGGACTTTCTTCAACATATTACAAGGAGAAACTATTAAATTGAGGAAAGATGCTTTGATGTTCAATCTCAAAGGAAGAGGAAAACCTCTTGGAGCCAACTGAGATATGTTCTACAGAAGAGCTCTATCTTGAGCCAAAAAAGAATACAGAAGAGCTCTATGAAGAAAAGGCAAAAGATGGAAGCTTTGTATTGATAATATACATTCATATGAGATACCACTCAAAAGCTAGTACTTTCCTCCTATTCACATCTCAAAGGATATTCATGATCCTTCTATTGAGCTTACTTCAGAGGATCTCATACATCAATAATGCAAGCAAATGGGCTTCATCAATCATTCATTAATTTGCAGAATCTATATGAGCATTTCTGATCCTTATCTCTTTATATTCTGTGAATATTTTACACATATTAGGTATCAATATATTTTACTTATGAAGATTTTGTTGAAAACCTCTCCAAATTGTCTCAAACTTGTTTTCATAAAAACATTTCATATTGTATCACATTCAACATAACAATACTTTCAAATAGGGAAGAGAATTATGTTTTTCTTCATACTTTGATTAAAGAGGAGTCACTCCTTTATGCATTGTTTTTTCACCTACATATTTACCTCGAGTTTACTACTTTGCTATGGTGATTTTCTCCTTAGATACGAGCCAACTCGAGTGCAAAATTCAAAACTCGAGTTGGCCACCGAGAACTCGAGTTGGTACTATTTTCAGCACCTTTATTCATCGCTTTTCAGCATTTCACTTGAGCAAGGTCTAGTTATTCAATGATATCTTCCAAACCAGAGCTCCGATTGAAGTGAAACCAATTTTGTATGAAACTAGACTCTCAATGCAACATTTTGACACCAAATTCAAGACCAAAGAAGTTCAAATGAAAGAGATATGAATTTTAGAATTTGTCATATCAATTAAAGTCACAAACTACACGTCTAAATGAGCTGAAACTAGTGGAATATAAAACCAGACTCAGATACCTTTACAAAAACATTAAGAGCATAGAAAACAAAAATCAAATGGATGAGATATGAATTTTTGAAGTTGACAGTTAATTTAGGATGTTCCAAAAATGCTGGTGAAGAACAATCTTCATTCATTAGACCATAATAGTCAGAATCAATGATTTTGAAGCTAATTCCTTTTTCATTGGAAAGAAGACTTAAAGAGCTATCTGGGGATAGGTGGTTTGTCAAATTTGGAGCTATATCGAAGATGTTATGCTTATCGGAATTTAACCTTCGTGCTGCCAATATTCTTGCATTTTGGAAGTCACTGGATTCTGGAAATTGATCTTCAATCGAGTGAACATGGTTGCCAGTAGAAGTTTGCTCCAAAAACTACAAAACAAGTCAAAATTTGTGACAAAAAATATCCGTCACAAAATAGTGATTTTCCGTCGCAAAAATGGTTGGCGACGGATTTATGTTTGTCACAAAAAATCTCGTGGCAAACCATTTTTTACGACGGAATAATAAACTTCCGTTGCAAATTTGGAAATTTGCAATAGAATAGTAATTCTATCACAAATTTCCAAATCTGAGACGAAATTTTCTTTCCATTGCAAACTATCCAATTTGCGACGGAAAATCTTTCCGTCACAAAGTTGGATTTTGCGACGGAAAACCTTTCTATCGCAAATTTGGATTTTGCGACGAAATTACTATTCCATCGCAAAATTCATTTTATTAAAAAAATTAAAAACAAATGACATAAAAAAATTATGAGTAAAAATATATAAAAAATTACGAAATAAAAAAGACTTGTATATCTTGAAAATAAATAGTAGAAATCGTAAGAGTTTACATAGAGAAAACAAAATACAAAATATAAATGTTACCTGTTACACCCCTACCGGCCTCACCCTTTCGGGTGGCGGGTTAGAGGGATCCCTTTTATCTATTACCTTTCCTTTGTTAAACAGTCCTTTTAATATGCATCAGAGTGTGTGCGGCAAGCATATGATCGGTTTGGACAACTTATAATATACTGGTAAAGGTACAATAGTCAAAGTAAAGTCCCCACAGGGTTAAGGGTACAATCGTCCAAAATAAATATTGAACAGTAAACTACAATCATCCCAAAATAAAAACTATACAAAACATGATAGGGCATTCCCTATCTCTTCAGTCTTCCACACCATGCCCTTACTTCCTTGTTCCTGAACAGCCCAGCAACTAATACATGTATTCTTTGAAACCAATCTGAAGTTCAAAATTGAACCCAGAGTGACTGTTAAACTCATATACAACATGTATGCAATGCATGTAATGTAAATCACTACCAGGAATAAATCTGCCTCAGGTGTAACACACCTCGGGGTGCCGACATACTTGCCATATTCTTATGCAGTAGTGTGGCAAAATCTGATACAACGAAAATTAAATTTTTGATTACATATCGGGGTATTCCTGTGGTTATACCCCTTTACATTCATTTACAACAATGCAAGATAAAAATCAACCAAACACTGTCACACATCGATTCTTCAACTATCCTTCTGCTAGGCCGTCTTCAAGCAACGCTCCCTCCTCAACCTTATGCAGCACTTCTCTTCCAGTGCTCACCTGACTATTGGTTGGTAGTGGAGGGTGAGATTCTGAGGAATCCCAGTAGCAGACAATACCAATACAATGCATGCAAGATAAATGCTAATGTATGATATACTTGCTTTGCACAAGCTCATATTAACATAATGACATATCAGCATGTTCAATGCTTTATGCATCATACTCATGGCCATAGCATAATCATAAACAGAGCTTCAATCATTTAAGTATGTTAAACATAGCAAGCAAGCATAGCAATCAAACATATACATACAAGCAATACTATCAAATACATGCAAGTAAGGTAAGCCCACTACCTTTTAAGGACTACCGTCCTTACTCGGGTTCCTCTTTCGCTAACTGTCAGGGTTCCTTGAAGTTCTTTCTTTCTCCTTCGGCCCTAAGGACATAACCATACATTTAGAACCAAGGAAAATGAATGTTTATTTTCCTTCTTAACCCTTTTTGCAAAACTTATTATTTCTAGCCCTTAATTTACTCATTTATGAATTAATCTCTTAATTGGCCAGAAAATCCAGTAACTTCAATCATTTTTAATAAATTGCAAACAAATAATTTTAATGTGCCGTCAACTCTCACGTGTTCCCAGGGAAGTAAAATTTCATAGACAAATACTTTCAAAGGTCAGGACTTGTCCAAAAATCCCCATATTTTACGTTTTTATTGGCTGTCGAGTTAAGCTTATAGAATTAATGACTCAACTTTAAAAATTTCTTATCTGGAGTTCTAGATGTCCAATTCAGGTTGTTCAAGAACCTATAAACTCCTTGTTAAGTCTAGGTTTTGGGAAATTTTTTTCCAGATTTTAATCACACGCCATTCCTTACCAGATCCCAAAAACGTCCAACTCTCCAGGTTTGTTTCCAAAACTCAGGATCATTTTGTACAATTTATTGCTCTCTGACCAGAGCTTATAAAAATACCAAATACACACCATTTTAAAGATATGCATGTCCTCTATCCTCAGAAATAGTTTCATAATTTTTAAAGGTCATTAACTCAGTCAAACACGCATGCAAATATGACCGACTGCAGAGACCAAAAACTGGCAGTTTCAACTTTTTTGCTAAGCTTGTGATTTCATGCACTAAAGTGCCTTTCAAAATTTGTTCACCAACTTATTCACATACTATTTTCAGTGGTGAACATGTTGATGAGCTCAGAATTTTTAAAATCCTTTTATTTTCCCAGATTTTGGTTCAGCCAAGTTTGATTCAAAGACATGGAAGTGCCAATATTTCAAGAGATTAGGAGCTTACCACTCACTTGATTCTTAGCCTTATGATCAGTTTCTCCTCTCTCTTCTTTCTTCCAAATCTCTGCCTAAACCATATGTTTCACACGCATGTGAGTTTTCAATTATCCAAAGTGACATGCATGGCAAGAAATACCCAAAATCTCAAACTAGTGTTCAAGTTCTCACCTTGAACTTCTTGATCTTCTTCTTCCTAATTCAACATTCATGGGACTCTTCCCGAATTGGGCTTAGCCGTTTACCTAATTTAGGCTTAATCTCAATTCTCAGGGCCCAAAATTCGGGATGTTACATCAGGCACAATGAAACTGGCATGTACAACATCCGCAAGACCGCCTGGTCAAGACAAGCCCCCAGAACCAGCGCACTAAGGGCTTCAGTAGCCAGGGCGGCCGACCCTGCTACCTTACCCCGAAAGGCCTCAGTAGACATCTATGAACACACAGTCACATAGGCTCCACCTACCTCATATACCTTGGGCCTCAGTAGTTGTTAGACTTGACTATCACCCAAGAGGGGGGTGAATTGGGTGTCGGATAAAACTTTTTAAAACTTAGACAATAATAATTTATAAACTGATAGACAATCATTCAAAACACATATGCTGAAATGTAAGAGTTTAGGGAAGAGAATATGCAAACATAGATTTGAAACTGGAGCTTAATCACCAAGCGGGGGGTGCATTGGGGATTACAAAAACTTTTTCGGTTACTCTGTTTTTCGGATATAATACAGGGATGAAAACAGAGTGAAGAGAAGAGTAGCAAGACACAAGGATTTATGCTGGTCCGGTCTAACCTCTTGACCAACGTCTAGTCCCCAGACTCTCTGGGATTTCTCACTATAACAATTGATTACACACTCTGCAGCTCAAGAGTAACTCTCTCACTAGAACTTACTCCCCCTTACAAGTTGTAAACACAACCCAATCTCAAAGTCCCCTTGACTTGAGATACTTTACAATAAATGATTTACAATCAAGAAACTCTTTTTAAGAGTAGATAAGATAAACACTGAAGTATGAATGTATCAAAAGATACTTTACACAAGAAAACTCAAAGAGTAGTTGAAACTTTAATGATTTTTGTTTTCTCATGATTTGTTGTTGAGAGAAATTGAATGCATCTATATTTATAGCTAGAGATCATTAAATGACCGTTATAAATCCTAATGTGACCGTTGCCAACATTGGAGGATGATTAGTGAAGGTTTTGGTCTTCTTCTCTCTACTCTTTGGTTAATCCAAACTTTGCAGAGGTTCGTGGTTGACTTCACGACTTTTAATCCGTTGGAAGAGCATATGCTGGATGAGGAAAGGAAACATTAATTCCTTCAAAACGTGTGGAGAATGATTGTCCAGAAGCATGCAAGATTTCTGCACTTTGCATTTAATGTTCTGACTTTTACTTTATGCTTTATGCTAATTCTCCATTTAATCCTGTCTAAATCATCTAGAACTCACTAACAAACTAGTTAAACATAGTTAGGAATAGTAATGAGTGATGATATAAAGTATTAGGATCAAATACAAAGATTTCACAAATTCGTGTAACTTGAAATTTGAATTCAGTGATGCAAACTCGAGTTTGTTCTTTGAGACTCGAGTTTTCATTCTTTCATTAAAAGCCTAAACTCGATTTTCCAAAAGTTAACTCGAGTTTTCTCATTACAGAGAAGAATATCGCGATTTGGCATTTGGACAAGTTTAGTGAACAGTGCAAAACTCGAGTCATTTAGTAACTAACTCGAGTTTTGGACTTTTGATGAGAAATTATGTTTTAGTCTAAAAGCTCAAAACTGGAGTTTCCATTCCAAAACTAGAGTTTTCAAACGTTCAATTTTAGCAGAGGTCTCTGCTTGGCCTAAACTCGAGTTTCTAAAATGAAACTCGAGTTTCCATATGTCTTTGAAAAAATGGAAACTTCTCTGTAAGGCCGAAACTTGAGTTTCCAAAACCAAACTCGAGTTTCCTCGTTTGTGAGAAAACATTGAAAAACATTGTCAAAATGAACAATAGAGTTTTCACAAGTTCAGAATCAAGCATTGTTCTCTGTAAGATGTAAACTCGAGTTTCCAACAAAGCTTGGAAACTTAGAGAACTCTCTGTGTAGTCAAAACTCGAGTTTCCAAATGTAAACTGGAGTTTTGGTATGTTTGAAAAACTTGATAGCTCTCTGTCTTGTCAAAATTCGAGTTTGTTAAATTAAACTCGAGTTTGCTTTGTTAGTGAAAAAACTCAGAGGCTCTCTGTATAGTCAAAACTTGAGTTTTCATATCCAAACTCGAGTTTGCCTTTCATTGCAAAAACTTGAGCTCTTCTCTGTCAAGTCAAAACTCGAGTTTCCAAAGTGAAACTCGAGTTTGCCTTTGACAGTAAGTTTTTCAACTTACAAAGACAAACTTCCATCTGTGTTTACAATTGTCTGTTGTCATCAAAACCAATTAGAGAACTAACAAGATTTATACTGGTTCGGCTCAATCCTTCACCTACGTCTAGTCCCCAAGCTGCACTTGAGATTTTCCACTATCTCCTTTTTTAACCAGGCACAAGAGAAAAGCCTTTACAACCTCACAAGTTTAGCCGGGCACTTGTGCAGCCTTTATAATCACTTTCCGAGATATCCTCTTATGCACTGTAAGAATGCAATTACCGACTCTGTACTCAGGATGATCCTTTCACACTAGGACTCACTCCCCCTTACAAGTTGTAATTGTACACCCACACTCAAAGGTTCCATAACCTTGAGATTTGATCTCTAAACATATAATCAGATAAGTGTTTAGACTCTCTCACAGAGCAGATGAATAATAATCACTGAAGTACAATACAAATCATTTTACTCTCTATGATAAGCTATATAAGCATTCAGAACAGAGTGTTAGTTCTTTGTATGTTTTGATGATAACTGACAATTGAAAATCAAAAGGAATGATTAACTTAAGCAAATGTGTTGTAAAATTTGAAAAACAAATTCACATCAGTTTGACTCGAGTCATATGGTTTATGACTCTAGTCATTTGTCTCTTGATCTTAAGTAAAACACATTCTGATAGTAAATGACTCCATTCAAGAATTCATGACTCCAGTCATAATGTTTGAAAACCAATTTGCAAAAAGTCCCATGACTCGAGTCAGTCATTAAGTAACTCGAGTCATGCTATGTGTTTCAGTTTTTCCAAAATGAGTCTTTCGATATCAGTTTCTGATATCTGATATTGCTCGAGTCATCAAGGTTTTGACTCGAGTCATGAGGCCACAGAGAACCTCTGCTGATAAGCTATACTGATATGACTCGAGTCATCATGGATTAACTCGAGTCAACAAATGTCTATTTCGCCTCTGTCTGAGAATGACTCGAGTCAGCATAGATTAACTCGAGTCATCAAATTACCAATTCTTCTCTGTCTGACATTAACTCGAGTCAAGAAACAATGACTCGAGTCATGATATGCGAAACTCTTCTCTGATTGAATGTTTGACTCGAGTCAAAGGAAAATGACTCCAGTCATTATACTTGATATTACTCTCTGTTCATACGTGACTCCAGTCATAGAAGAATGACTCAAGTCATGTTTGCACTTGAACCTTTCTGGAATTAGAAAGATAACTCGAGTTAGTCATAGGTGACTCGAGTCATGTCGTTCATCTTTTGAAAATAACATTCTCGTAATCTACAATTTAATGATTTAAGGCATGGGTACTTCATATTATTATTTATTATTGATCCTAACCAAGTTTAATCAGTTTGCTTATGAGTTTCAGATGAATCTAACATGGTTTAAGCTTCAAATCACTCAAAAGCACTTTATGTCAGAAGAACATTAAATGCAAAGCAAAAACCAAGCACCAATCGAGCAAATCAGTCTCTGAGCATACAAAAAGCATTCCAACCATTTCCATTCAATATTCCAACTGAGTCTCAACGGACAAAACGAATGAGGAATGTCAACGGAGAATATTCAAACGAAACTGACGAAACGAAGCAAAATGCAATGCAACGGATATATTCCAACGGCTCATTCTATCTCTTCAACGGTCGTTAAATGCTTTCAACTATAAATAGAAGATGAATTGAATTCTCCAACCACCGAACAACTGAGCATTCAATTAGCAATTAAGTGTTCTTACTGTTCATACTCTCAGACCACATCTTCGGTCATTTCAATCTTCAGTGTTCATATACATATGCTCTTTTATAGAGTTCATCTTTGATTATCAATCATTGTAAGAATCTCAAAGTATTGGGACTTTGAGATTGGGATACTTGATTACAACTTGTAAGAGGGAGTGAGTTCTAGTGAGAGAATTGCTCCAAGAGTTACAGAGGGTGTAATCATTTGAGTTAGTAAAATCCCAGAGAGTTTGGGGACTAGACGTAGGTCAAGGATTTAGACCGAACCAGTATAAATCTCTTGTGTTCAATCTTTCTACTCTTCACTCAGTTCGTCTCTGTTCTCACTCGTTTTTACAGAGTATAATAGGCGAAAATTTTATATCCCTAATTCACCCCCCTCTTGGTGATATTCTGTCTTTCACAGAGTATATGAGCTAAGCGTATATTCATAATTTTGGCAGTGCACGTTCGTGTGTCTTCTTGAAGTTTGAATGCTTGTTCTTTTATAGCTAACCAATAGCATTCGACCGTTAGAGCAATTATTCAATTGAGCTTCTTAGAATATTATCATTGTGACTTGCTCTAAGTTACCGTTGGAGCTCTGACGTAATCATTCACTTTTTGATAATTAATGTTAATCCTTCGTTTGATCATCTGAAACTTGCTAACAAACATGATTAATAGTATTGAGAAGTATAGCAAGTAGAAATCAATTGATAAGAGATATTTCTGAATTCTCGGAGAAGGTGATTTTGAAAACAATGATGATCTTGCTCGAGCAAGCTTGTATGTGTGCTCGGGCATTAGTTTGAAAGATACATTAAAAAGCTCGATGGTCACCTAATGCTCGAGCAAGGATCTAGGCTTGCTCAGGCATGCTTCTTCTTACATCTTTTGAAAAGTGATTTATATCGTTGTTGCTCGAGCAAACTATAAGGGCATGCTCGGGCAAACCTTGCACAGAGGCGAGAATATCATTTTTAACAACACTCCTCGAGCAAGCCACTACCTCTACTCGAGCATGGTGCTCGAGCATGACTTTTTCATGCTCGGGCAAGAGTTCTCCAGAGACTAAAAATGAGAAGAGACTCGATGCTGCTCGAGCAGCCTTGTGCCTCTACTCGGGCAAGGCTCTTCAACTTTGCAAATTCCATGTTTAGCTCGATGATGCTCGGGCACTCTAGAACGTCTGCTCTAGCATGACTTGTCCATTTCCACTTCTTTGATTTGAGCCCGATGATGCTCGGGCATCAAAAATACTCTGATCGAGTACACTTATATCTTTGATGCTTTTGATCATACATGAATAAGCATATACTCTCCAATACAAAGCTCAACTTCCAAAATGTAGAGACTTTTAGAAAACAACAGTCTTGGTAGCACAATATGTTGGGATCCGTACATGCAGCAGAATAATAAAAAAACATTTTACGGATCCCTTAGGCGAATCGCTCAACCGTGTTTAGATCAAATTTAGATTTCAGAACCGTAACTATGCGAGCTTGCTTGCGTTCCATTCTTGTTTGTGCCTTAAACCTCGTGCACCGCAGACGTCGTACGTGTCGAACGAGGTGGCATCTTTTATCCGTGCTTCTTGATCACGTGGGCTAGCGCCTTCTTGGTCGATCAGACAGGAGCTGACTACGCGTGTCCTCTCCCTCTACCGGTATCCACACGAACGGCCTCCAACACTAATGGCAACATGCTAGCGCCTCAGAATTCTTGCGTCTCTCTCTTTTTCTTTTCTAGGGTTTTGTTTTTCGCGGCCGTCTAATTCATTCGCATGTTTAATACGACTAGATTAGCATCTGTTATACAGTTTCTAAAACCCTAATAATATGTCGTATTAACATATTCAAAATTAATCTAATTAATTTCAAATTTTGAATTTGGATTAAATAATATTAATTAAATCTATCCAACAGATATAATCTAACTATTTGATCCGAATTAATAGGCCTTCAGATTTAATTTATATTTTTAAATTAAATCAAGATATTATATCATTATATTTAATTTAAAATGAGATACGATATCTCAATTCAAATTAAATCTGATATACAATATCTTTATTCAAAAATTAAATCTGAGATACAATATCTCAATTTATTATGATTATTTAATTTATCAAATAAATTAAATACTTTATATATAATAATATTATTATCAATAAATAATATCATTATTATTTTCGAATTTAAAAATACACACACACACACACACACACACACACATCCAAGATTAAATAAGTATTCATTAAATCTTAAACACATTTAAGATACAATGAATCTGGACACTCTTGCCCGTGTTGGGCCATTCTTATGTGCGACCCTGTAGGCCCACATGAGATTGGCAGGGGGCTAATACTGTACCAGCCCACAAGTCGCAAGTGGCCTCTAGCAAGACATTGCGACTACCCAATTCATATGGGGGTCATTGATGCGATATAACCTATCGTACAACCATGTCACGTCCCCTTTGTCACGTGATAATTTGGTCAAGGATGAGGCATGGATAATGTCAACTTCCTGTTCTTGACCATTACTTTCTCGATTCTTAAGTAGTCTAACAATTGAAATGGAAACTCCTTTCTATCGTAGTATGGCCATACATTTCTCAGACTCACTCATCGAGGGGCCCAGTATTTTCTCTCTACAAATGTGAGGGACAAATTCCATCTTGACCATTCACATTCCTCTGCATGAAAACCACTAATCCCGATTCAAGCCTTTATCATCACCCGATCAAAGGTGACTTTTGACTAGGTCAAAGACCAGCGACCCATCATGTAGGAATCCATGATGATCTCAGGTCAAAGGGCGTTGTGACGCGGTTATACATGAGAAAAGCTTATGACTTATTCCATGTAGCTTTCTCATAGTGGGTCGGTCCAGCACCATGTACTCTTACAAGTGCCTACGACTTTGTTTCGTATCTCCATACCTCATCAAAGTCATACTGGTCTTATCTCATCTTCGCTCCTGCGTAGATGACCGATCAAGGACATTTAGGATAATCTATTAGATATATCCAGGGATACAGTTATCAATGTAAAAATGCAAATGAAGTGATAACTAAAAGATAATACTTTAAATAACATAAATGTCTAAAGTACAATGACTTGCCCTTAGGGCATAATTTCCAACACAATAGCCAATTTCCAGTGAGCGTAACATCTTCGATATAGCTTCAATTTTGGAAAACCACCATTATCATAAAGCTCTTCAAGTCTTTATTCCAATACCAAAATAATCAGCTCTAAACTCATTCTATTTCGTTCATTATCATCAGATGAATGGAGGTTGTTCTTGACCAGCGTTTTTTGCAACATTCTGAACTGACCGTCAACTTCAAAACAACATATCTACTTCAATTTATCTTTTTTTTCATGATTTTGAAGATTTTAGAAATGTATGTGAGTCTAGTTTCATATGCCACCGATTTCAGCTCAATTGGATTTGTAATTTGTGAGATACACTCAAATTACCGAAGCTTGGTCTAATGTGTGACGTTGATTTCACTGTCATCTTCCAAAATTCATAGCTCTCTCATCTGACCTAATTTGGGCTTGAATCTTATGTCAAAATGATGCATTGGAAGTCTAGTTTCCAAACAATTTGTCTTCACCTCAATTGGACTTCTGGTTTGAGAGATATCATCGAAATACCAAAGGTCGCCAGAAACAGAGCTGAACAGAGTAGCTGAAAAACGACCTTGCTCGAGCAAGGAATTTCCTCTGCTCGAGCACCATGCTCGAGCATGATATTTTTCTGCTCGAGCATGAGCGGATTTTTCCAATAATAGGAGTTGGAAGTGTACCTTGCTCGAGCTTGAAATTGGTGTGCTCGAGCATGACTTCAGGAATGCAATTGTAGCTTATTTTAACCCCGATTTGAGCCATTCCAACTTCCATTTGATCGTGGAGACTTCTAGAATCAATCTAAAAACTTGTATAATGATTTTCTCATTCCATTTAACAAGCTGTTCTTTCTTTCTTCTTCTCTTGATCATTCTCCATAATTTAACTCTTTTTTTCTTCTCTTCTCTTCTTCTTCTCTTCATCATTCTTCATAATTTAATTTGAACTAATCATTCTTTGTGAGTTCTTCCTTCTTCAATATTTCCTCTTCTTCTTGATTATTCCCAAAATACTTTGATAACTTCTTGCTTCCTTGACACTTTCGTAATTTCTTCTTTCTGTAATCTTTTATCTCCTTCTTGATTAATCTCTATAATTCTTCTTGAACTAATCTACATTAAATACATAGTAGTTAGTCAATGTAGGAGATAAATATATTATACAATCTTTTTGCTCTTAATAATGGCATCTATATAAGACATCACCAAAACTAATCATATCTAACGCACATGCAAGAGGAACATAAAGTATGCAAGTTTACAGTTACTACTTGGCACGCCTTGCAAAATAATGAACTCTTCCCTTGATGTTGGAGATACGTCCCACACGTGCTACCATCCTAGATACATTAAAACATTATACTTTCAATCACATATTCAAACTTTGCTTCAAGTTTCATGTATTTCGCCTACCACCAGGATTTCCCAAAAACGATGACCCAACTTTGCCGATTTATATTAAATTCTAGAAACATTGTATTAACATGAAATCAGCGCCCTTAGAACCCTTAGGATGTCTATGTTTATATAAAAAATAGTCTCAAAGACATCTGGGTTTGAGGAATGCTCAGATTCCCAAAACTTAGCAACTGGTCCGAAACAGAATCCGTGTCTTTAGGTCATTTTCAATCTTAACTAACTCTCGATTAGAAACTCCAAATGACACGAAATATTATACCAAAATCATCCTTAGTATGTCTACGTTTACCATGAAAATATCAAATAAAATAGAATCCATTTACTATTTTAAACCTATTGATGAACACACGCTGCCCAGAAACCGTAAGAATCGGCAGATTTTCGTATGTTAAAGACTTATGCTTTTTGAGTTTAGAAAAAGGTGATCTACCTTGTCCCCAGATAAAAAAACATTCTAGACCCATATATAACCTTAAAAACATAATAATCCTACTGCAACCTCACGAAAATACCATAGGGCAGAAACTAGAGTTTCCGAGTCGTCGGTTAGAGAACTTACCTTGGTATTTCGGTTGCGGGTGCCTTCCTCTTCCCTTGGAGCAAGCATCTAAAGTAAAATAACTTGCCCCTAGGGCATAATTTCCAATAAGTCGCTGATCTTTGACCTAGTCAAAAGTCACCTTTGACCGAGTGATGATAAAGGCTTTGATCGGGATTAGTGATTTTCATGCAATCCCCATATGAATTGGGTAGTCGCAATGTCTTGCTAGAGGTCGCTTGCGACTTGTGGGCTGGTACAGTATTGGCCCGCTGCAAATCTCATGTGGGCCTACAAAGTTGCACACAAGAATAGCCCAACACAAGCAATAGTGTCCAGATTCATTGAATCTTAGATATATCTAAGATTTGATGAATACAACATTTAATCTAGGATTTTATATATATATAATTCAAAAAATAATGATATTATTATATAATATTTAATTTATTTGATAAATTAAATAACTAAAATAAATAAAGATATCATATATCTGATTTAATTTGAATTGAGATATAGTATCTCAGATTTAATTAAATAGATAGATATGATATCTCATATTTAATTTTTGAATAGAGATATCATATATCTGATTTAATTTAAATTAAGATATAGTATCTCAAATTTAATTAAATAGACAGATATCATATCTCATATTTTAGGCAGGCTTTTAATTTGGATTAATTGAATAGATTAGATTAGATTAGATCTGTTGGACAGATTTAATTAATATGCAAATTCAAATTTCAAGATTAATTTAGATTAATCTTGAATATTTTAATACAGCCTAATTAGGGTTTTAGGAACTCTATAAAAGATATTAATCTAGTCGTATTAAGACAACAAACCAACAAGCCGCGAAAGAAATCCTAGAGAGAAAAACATGAGACACAAAGTAAGAAGGCGCTAGTACCCTGCCGTACATGTTGAAGAGCTGTTCGGTGTGGATACCGATAGAGGGAGTGGATTCGTATAGTCGGCTCCTAGAGATTGATCGAGCAAGAAGGTATTTGCCCACAAGTTCTCAAGGCACGCATACCAGTTCGAATAGGTACAGTTTTTCCTAATGAACCCGATTTAAACGCCGTTGATAGATCCTCTTCGGGATTCGTAAAATTTTAATGGATGAATTCCTTCCGCTGCGTGTACGGATCCCAACAATAGATCCACACCGGCCCTATCACAGGATCAACTGATCCCCAGACTGGTGTATCGAAGGAACTAGCTTCCCTGACCTGGCTCCAAGGCGACGCAATGTGCTGAAAGAAGAAATGTGCTGTATTGAAAAAGTTAATACATAGATTCTTAAAGAAAAAAAATATATGTAAATAAATCAGAAATCATAAAGTAAACCTGCTTTGCCCCTTGCTATGGATAAGTGGGAGTGACAAGCACACATGTACTACCCATAACGGAATCGGTAGTAGATAGTGAAGATAACAAATTAAGTGGTGACAGCTCTGGTGAAGAGCTAAGTCGTCTATGCCTACAAAGGGGGTAGATGATGTCACCATAATCCCTTTGAAAGGACGGGGTCGGGCTCTACCACAACTAGGACCACTACCTAAATGCCCTGTTGAAGGCTCCATCTTTGAACACTTTTAAACATTATGTTAATATATATATATACATATATATATATATATATATATATATATATATATATATATATAAAAGAAATATACTTAATATGTCAAAAGCGAAATAACGGAGTATCTAGTATAAAAAATCATCATAAAAAAGAACTAAGACAAATCAACCGAATGATTCATGTTCTTCGGCCTCTGCTTGCACACCTTCCTCTGGAGTCTCATAGTCGTCGAATTTAGATTAACTATCAGAGTAAATCTCTTGTGCCTCATCGACTGATTCCTCATTGTTAATCTGGATAGGAATCAACTTTAACTCCGCAGCGGAATCAAAGAGATTGCTTAGTACATCATCCTCGGCAATATTTATGGGCAGCACATGTTCCCATCAACTTAGAATGGTTCAGTCATATCGTCATTTGTTTTTGACTCTTTCGACTTGGGTATAATATTCCATGCTTTGGTTTTGATAACTCTCCTCCACCTTTAGCGGAATGTGGGGTATGACGTATAATAAACTTTTTCTGCCTGTTAAGCAAGTATGAATGGGTCATAACCAACTGTATATCTCGTTGACCAGTGGATCTCAACATTTCCATGTTTGTCCATTTTTGTCCCACGTAGAGTGTTATCAAACCATTCACATTGAAACAGAGTCACCGACTTGTCCCACTGGTAATCCAGCTGAATTATGTCAATTAACTTCATGTAGTAGTCGCCCTCGACCCCGTCAACTTGTCCACCTTGACAAAATACACTGTAATTGCAACTTGACATATTTTCATTCGCTTCAAAAGTTGCAAACCGATACCCATTGATTACATATTTTCTCTGAGTCACAACTCTTGCAGCTCCGTAAGATAAACTTCACGCAACATCATGGGGAGCTGATTGGTTTTCCATGAAATAGAATTGAAACCATTGAGGAAACTCGGCGTTCATGAATTGATCAACTTTGGAATCCGACATCAAAGGATTTTTCAATCGAATCCATTTGGAGAAGTATCTATAACAAAAAAATGAAATTAATACTTTAATACTTACCGTAATGTAAAAAATAGTTTTTTAGAATGTACCACTCCGCTACTTGTTTATCTCTTCCTTCCAGAGTTGACCTACATTGCTTTCCCACGACTCGGCCTAAAAAATTAAATATTGATATTTGACCACTTGTATCACCGCCATCATCATTGCGAGGTACCCCTCTCCATCTTGATATAATGTCAGGGGGATAATAGTATGATGCAAATTTAGTGGCCTCTTCGACTAGATACGCTTCAGCGATAGATCCTTTAACGTACCTTTGATTTTTTATCTTGTACTTAAGTATGTGTAAAAACCTATAATGGACAATCAGAGGGTATTTATAAACTATAGCATCATATGGGTCTATTAATAACTCCACGAAAGAAATATATATATTTACCTCTCAAACGGATACATCCACCTATATTGTTGCAGACCTCTTACCCTTGCTTCGTAGGCCAAGTGAATAGGCAAATGTTTCATTAAGTCAATAAGCTAGGACAAAACACCATCTCCAACTTGCATAGCATAATTTGCACGCTCGCCTCTAGCTGCCATAACTTTTCAACATTAAGCTCAAAAGCACACATTTCTCTAAGGAACATGAAAAATTCTGTCAGAATAGTCCACATATGCCTCAATAGTGCTTTGAAGGCCCATGGCAACAATTTCTAAAAGAAAACATGACAAGCATGACTCTTCATCCCGAATAACTTTGCCTCATTCATGTCGACACATCTTGAGAAGTTTGATGCATAACCGCCCGGGAGTTTTAGATCTTTAACCCATCACAACAATTCTAAATTCTGCTTTTTGTTCAATTTGTACGGCGCTCTAGGTTTGGAAGTCTGGCCCGTGGCATACTCCACCAAATGCAAATCAGGCCTTCTACAAATTGCTTTTATGTTCTGTCTTGCATTGACTGTATCTTTCATCTTCCCTTTGGTGTCCATTACGGTGTACAGAATATTGCAAAACACATTCCTCTCAATATGCATGACATCGAGGTTGTGTCTTAACAATTGATCTTTCCAATATAGTAGTTCCCAAAAGATGTTGTGTTTGTTCCAATGATGATCAACGACATATCCCTTAGGTTCGCGGGAAGCAGCCCCCTCTTCATCACTTTGATGTGCTTCACCCTGTCCCATATTTCTTGGTCACTTAAACGAGGAGGTTTATTTGCCCATTCAACCACATTCCTCCTGAAGTCTTTTTTATTTTTCCTAAACGGATCATCCATGGGTAGGAATCGTCGGTGCCTGTCAAACCAATAGACATTGCTACTGTATTACAAGCTAAAACCCATATTCTGTTCAAGACATAGCGAACATGCAAGCTTCCCTGACATTTGCTAGCCACTCAACATCCCATATGTAGGGAAATCATTTATCGTCCACATTAAAGCAACCCGCATGGTAAAATTCTGGCTCAATGATACATCATACGTAAGAACCCCTTCACTCCATAATATCTTCAATTCATCTATGAAAGTCCTGAGGTCTACATCTATCTTCTTTTTTGGGTTAGATGGCCCAAGGATTAACACGTTAAGGAACAAAAACTCTTTTCTCATGCACATGAAAGGTGGGAGGTTGTACGAAGTCAAAATCACAAGCCAACAGGAATAATTCCTGCCCATCTTGTTGAAAGGAGAGAACACATCCGAACATAAACCAAGACGAACATTACAGGGATCCGCTGCAAACAAATAATTCACCTTGTTAAATTTAAGCCAAGATGAGGCATTGGATGGATGCGTCACGAATTTTTCATCCCTGCGATTCTCCTGGTGCCATCTCTTATGAGTAGCTATTTGTTCTAATAAATACAATCTCTGAAGTCTGGGCAGGAGAGGAAAGTACCAAATCTTGTTTAATGCTTAAAGGGTCATTTTCCTTTCATTCCTCACAACTTTGTCCTTGTCATGTTCACAAAATTTACAATTAGTCTGCTCAGCATTATCCTTGTAATATAGCATACATCCTTTGGGGCAACAGTGAATTTTTTTCACATCTAAGCCCAAGCTCTTTCACCTTTTTCTTTACTTGGTAAAAACCCTTCCACATATTGTTGTCATTCAGAACAACTTTACCCATGATCTGCATTATTTCATTGTAATTCTTCTCACTTATATGGTGATGACTCTTCCAGCTTAGTGTTGCTAAGGTAGCCAATAGCGATAAATGTTCACTATTTTCAATGTGTTCGCAACCTTCCCATATTGGACGTTGCGCATCTTGAAGCATTTTATAGAACCTATCAGCTTCTGGATTAGGATTCTCTCCCATGTATGATGGTTAAGTATATGTATCGGTTTGCTCTCCCATGTATGATGGTTCAGCATGAGTAACTGGATCAAAATATTGGCCAATCGACGGTCCCACGGCATCCATAACCAACTATTCATACTGATTAAGGTTGTATTGATGATTACTATCCCCATAATAACCTCTCGATATCTGTTGGACTTCCTCATGACATTCCCAGCATTCATAATCCTTCTTGAATCCCTTTCTACACAAATGGATTCTAACCGTGTTCGGATCTTGAAATTTTTTCACAAACAGACAACTAATAGCGATATTTGAATTAGTTGCATGAGCCGAATCAAATTGTATGAACTATTCCAAACCCTCCAAGAATACTCGAGTTGGTTGTTTTCTCTAAGTTAGACGATTGTACATTCAACTCCTATCACGATTGCCTTCCATACTTCCCTAACCCAACCCTACATAAGGAGTTTGTTTCATTATGATCAATGTTTGCATCCCAAGCATTGGTTGGGATGTTGTTTAGGAGTTTGTTTCATTATAACACAGTAATACTAACTAATTCGATTGCTAACCTAAGTAACTAACTCTAACTTCCTTGCTAATTAGGCCACTAATATATTTTATATGCTTTACATATGAACATATCACAAACAAAAGTGACAAATACAACTGGCCGCTTATGCCAACAAATTGCCACTTAATCAACAAAGTGGTAAACGAGAATGAGGATAGTACACTAGAAGATAGGGACATGCATATGGAGGGGTCAAACAAAGAATGAGAAAGTAGACAAGAAAATGGGGACTTATTACAAATTATGGGAAAAACATATATACTATAATTTCATCACAATGCAAACACACAATTGCATTTAATAAAAAGATACATGTGCCTAGCAAAAATAAAAATAAAAATAAGAAAAAATACCCTTTTTGGTCCTTTACAAAAAACGTGATCCCCATTTTGGTCCCTTACAAAAAAACCGACCCTTATTCGTCATTTTTATGGTACTAAAAGGGACCTTTTGAAAATTTGTGAGGGATCAAAATGTCAACCAATTGAGTGTATTTTGAATTTGTGAGGGACTACGAGACTTTTTTTTTTGTTAGGGACCAAAATGGGGATCGCGTTTTTTGTAAAGGACCAAAAGGGTATTTACTCTAAAAATAAATTTTCAAGTTTTTTTTTTTTCATCTCAAAACATAATATTTATAGAATCTCATTAAAACTTTATTGATTTAGTCTTTTTACACAATCATTTAAATTTTTGTGTTCATTAATAAAATTACCAGCAGTAATTGTTATCGATTGTATCCATCCTATAAATGAAATACAAATAAATTGTTAAAGATTATTGATAAATCATACAAACTAACTTTATTAGGCATTGAAGGATATGATATGTTCTCATGCATAGTAAATAATTATTGATATTGTACAGAATTTTATATATTCCACTAATAAAAATTTTAAACAAGAAACTTGTACTAATTTTTCTCAAGAAATATGCTTTGTGTTATACCTTTGGTTAGTCCTTATTATAAAATCCACTTTAATAGTCTATATTAGTTAATGACATTAATGATTAATGGTAAAAAAAAATATAATTACATTGCAAGTTAGTTACATCAAACTAACAAAACTTAATGATTATCAAATTAAAAAATATCTTAAATACCAAAATTAGTCAATAAATCTTATACTATTATCTTAAAAACCAAAAATATCTTCTTGCACATTTGTTAGATATATAGTCATATATAGATGATCTAATCAAAAGAGTAAATACCCTTTTTGGTCCCTGAAATAACACGCACTACCCAATTTGGTCCCTGAGTAAAAAAAATGTCATTTTTCGTCCTTAAACAGTAAAAAGAATGTCCCTTTTAGTCCTTTTAGTCATTTTTTGTGGGCATTTTAATCCTCACAAATTCCCAAAAAATCGTTTTTAGTCCCTAAAAAGGACCAAAATGACATTTTTTTTACTCAGGGACCAAAATGGGTAGCGCGTGTTATTCCAGGGACCCAAAAGGGTATTTACTCTAATCAAAACATGATACAAATATAGTTGTTAATATCCGCACAAAAATGCATAATTAAATCAAGATTAAAGAAATAACACATAATATGGTTACGGATCAACTTTGATATCAAATAAAGATATGTTATGTAAAAATTTCACTCAGAATAATCAATAATGCAATGCTAAGCTACAAAATAATTCTATTGCCATGATTTTATCAAAAATCAAAATAATACTCAAGAAAATAATCTCACACACAAAAAAAAAAAGAAAAAAGAAAAAAAAAAAGCAAAACTATCTACAAGGCGGTGCAACAAAAAGAGAGAAGAGAGGGAGGTTACCAAAAATCGAAGTGCAGGCGACGACCGGTATGGGAAGGGGAGGAGGAGACGATCGGAGAACTGCGGATATCGAAGCAAACAACGCTGGAGAACGCCAGAAAAGGGCCGGACAGAGAGCAGGGAAAGGACGCCGACATGGGAGAATGAGAGAGAAGGGAGAGATGTGCCGCAACATAAGGCTCAGACTGAGAGAAAACTGGAACATATTTAACGATTTGCGGCGGAAAAGCATTCCGTCGCAAATCGTTAAGTTTTGCAACGGAAAGTGCTTTCCGTCGCAAAGTTTGCAATGGATCTGGGGGATCCATCGCAAATTGTTGGTGTATTTTGTGACGGACCCCTAGGTTCATCGCAAACCAGTGCCTTTAGCACGCGAACGTTCCATCAAAGTGAGTTCCCATGAATGGTTGTGCTCCCTTAAACGTGGGAAAGTTCAATCCCTTTGAAAGTGGTGGTATCTTGAAAATGCTCTTGGGTATGGCACAAAAAAAAAAAACCCTTGTAAATAGTATATCTTTTAAACACATGCAACGAGCGAGCTGCAAGAAGGACGAGCTGAAGGTAGGGGAAACAAAGCTCAAATCAAGGTAAGTCAAAATGGGTATGTATTTTGTGTGAAAATTTCCCTGATGGCAAGTTGCTTCCTGCTTGGGAACCAACTTGGGGTGATTGTTAAATTGATTGTGTTTTAATGTGTATATTTGTAGGTTGTGTAATATATAGTTATTAAATGTAAATTCTACAGGAAGCTGAAATAGCTGATGACATAGGTTGCATTATCACTGTACAGTGTGCTATGCTTTTTGAAAGAATGAATGTGACCATAATGTTTACTATATGAGTTATGTATGAAAGTGAATTTATCAGTTGGTATGTTTGTTGAAGATGACAATTAGTTTTTCATTGGGTATAGATAACATGTAAACAAAATGTTCAAATGTTGTGTTAACCTCTGAGACAAAAAATTAGTGGAAAGATAGAATAAGTGTGATGTTTTTGCACTGACAGCTTTTGTGTCATAAGTGCTACTGTAATTATGTTGTTGGGATAGTAATGAGATGTGTTTAAATGTGTTTGATTCCAAGGGTCTGATCTCTTTATGGAGCTCCTCGAGGTTGAAGATTTGACATGGAATGAGAGAACTACTGCTTATATCAATGTACTTGGATGTGACAAACTGTTGAAAGCCTTTGCCAATATTCCTCCACAGTTTAATCCCTCATGGATCCGAAGCCTTCTACACCAGTAGATAATATAGTAAAGTTAACCTTGGCCACATAGTGTTTTACGTGATGGCTAGGGATTATTCAGATGTGTCACCAATTTTTTAACACAAGTTTGACTTTTGTATATGAAGGATTGAAAACTTTAGACTATGTTCAGCTAGGGAAGTGTAAGATTGGACATGGGATAAAGTTTGTGTCTACCACTGTGTACATGTATATTCTGCAACATTTTGTACTTCATGGCAATTTGTAGATAGGGTTGTGGAAGGGGGCAAGTTTGCATTATTGTAAGTGTGGAAGAACTTCTATGATATGAAATTTGGTTGTTAGCCTTTGCCAACTTGTTTATGTATGCAACAATGTCCACGGAATGTGTATTTCACAATGATAAAGTCATTTCCTTATGCACTACTGTCATACACTTTGTTGTCATGCCTTGCAATCTGTTATGTGTCCAACAATGTCCACGCATTGTGAACTTCAATGTCACATGGTCATTGGTAAAAATTATTAATGTCATAAACTTTACTGTCATGTCTTTCAAATGATGGTTATGCTTTCCTGTTTTCATTGGGAGGTTGTTCCTATTATATGTTGTAGTTAATTGCTGCAAATTTTAATGTATTGTCAATTTTTGAATTCGAACTCATATGCATAGGTGTCTATTAAGTTCGAACTTCTCATTTTCGTTCGAATGAATGCATGCACATTGTTTATCAGTGTGGCCCTAGCTGTGTTTGTATAAGTTTGAACCGCCCCAACAACTATTAAAATACCCAACGTTTGAACATTTTTTCATTTTTGTAAATGTCAAAAATAACCTCTACCCTTATTCTTGTCGAAGTTTGAACATTAGAGGGTTTTTTGTGGTTTGGTCTCAAAATTTTAGGAAAGGGGTAGGTTTACCCACAATCCAAGGGCAGGGCGAAATCTCCCTTCCTCCTAGGTAATACCGATGTTGGACAGGGCGAGCCGTCTATTACCCTCAGGCGTTAACCTAGGAACCTAGGAGCTAGGATACTTTAGAGGGTTTTTTATTTTTCCTCCCTCCATCTCTATTCTATACACTCTAACAAGCCCATTTCCCTCTATGTTTTCCCCAACCCACAGTTTAAATCCGTTTCAAACATTCCATTTCCAGAATAGTTGATGCGATTGTCCCACAAACCATTTTGTCATTTTCACCCACCACTACCCTTATGGTGCTCTCATGTCCAAGTTTGTGTTGATTGTCATGCAACATTTGAGAAGGCCAATTTGCATAATTTTATTTCCTTTCACCCAACTTTTTAGATATTATCAAGGTGTGTTTGCTTGTACGACAACCAATTTGGCATTTGTGCTCATGAGATTGCTTCAGTTTTACTTACCATTGTTAACTGCAACATAATGCTATTCATATTTTATAACTCACAATTTGTTGTTGTTTGTCATCAAATCTGTTGAATGGTAGGATATTGTCATCACTAAACTTCCTTAGTGCTAATTAAACTTCCTCCAATATAAGTTATCAATTGTTGTAATATCTGCATTTATAGAGGTCACTTTGTTTATTCTCATGTCCAACCATCAATCTTCTTATGATTAAAAACATCAACCAATCTGTACTTTTCGTCATTTTTATGAGGCACATCAGTTTATTCTTACGAAAGTAATCATATTATTTCAACCACTTTACACTTTCAATAGTTTAGGGCAAATTAATTTCAACTCTTTCTTAGTTTGTCTATCAATCCCACAGCTTCATTAAATGCTCAATCATTTTCATTCATGTTCCTCTGTTAATATTCATTTCTCATAAAATATCTATCTTCTACAGTGTTCAATTACTTCTTCTCGACTGGTATATCATTTACTTTGTGTAGGGTTTTTTGTCTGTGTCTTTAGGTTTTACTCCTCCTTGTCTTATTCAATATGTCATTTTGTTTCACTTTAACCAAGCTTCACACCCTCCCTACTTTTCTGGCCCCGCGATCATCCTATCGCAAATTAAACAGTTACCACAATTTGGTTTTCTCCCCTCTAATTCCTTCAATGTCCGTCATCCTTCTCACATCTGGTCACCATTTTGCTTGTTACCCTCTACTATCCCATCGCCATCTCCTTCAATTTTCCTTCTCAACAATACCCAATCTGGTTTAGGCTACATTTATGTCTGCTAAAAAGATTCAGTCAGATCATTTTCTTCATTTTTTTATCATAAGGGCATTATGGGAATTTTACCTCCTCTTCCCACTTAAGCAACAACCTATTCTTATTATCAAACATTTCATTTTCCCTCAACTTAAGCTCCATTCCCTTATCTTCCAAACAACTCACCTTTTTAAAGTTCACTCCAATCTTCCCTTCCTTTTGTTTCACTTCCCTTCATTTCCTTTCCCTCCTTGGATCTTCCCCATACCAAATGGGTCCTTATGGTGTGTTTGGTTTGAGGGGAGGGAAATGTTTTACCGAAATTACCCATGAACTCCGTCGTCTCACACGCTTAGCCTATATCTGATGATAAAGCTGGGAATCAAAGTTGGCCCTAATTAGTTCTCTATGTGTTTTGGTGATAAATGACAATTGTAAACATAAATGGAAGTTTGTCTTTGAAGTTGAAAAATTTATTGTCAAAGGCAAACTCGAGTTTGTATTTGTAAACTCAAGTTTGGTCGAGATAGAGAGATTAGGCAAACTCGAGATGATTAGTGGTAAACTTGAGTTTGTGTCATACAGAGAACACTCAAAGTTTTTTCAAGGTAAGGCAAACTCAAGTTTGGATATGTAAACTCGAGTTTGTACTATTCAGATAGCTTCCAAAGATTTGAGAACTTAACCAAACTCGAGTTGAGTTTTGTAAACTCGAGTTTGTGCTTGGCCGAGAGTCTTAATGCTTTTCCAACTTAAGCAAACTCGAGTTTGATATGCCAAACTCCAGTTTGCACTTTGCCAAGAGATTTCAAAGTTTTTCCATATTTTGGGAAAACTCGAGTTTAGCATAGTAAACTCGAGTTTAGTCTTGACAATGAGTTTTTAAAGTTTCCTAACTTTAGCAAACTCGAGTTTGGATTTACAAACTCAAGTTTGCTCTTGACAGAGAGTTCTCAAAGATTTTCATCTTTAAAAGAAAACTCGAGTTTGGTTTGTAAATTCGAGTTTAGAACTTACAGAGAACATCTCAATGTTTCTAAAGATTTGAAAACTCTAGTTTTGTCCATATAGAGAGTTTTCCATTTTTCCAAACATTTGTGGAAACTTGAGTTTAATATTGTAAACTCGAGTTTGTACCAAGCAGAGAACTTTGCTCTATTTGAACCTTTTGAAAAATTCAATTTGCATTTGGAAACTCCAGTTTGAAGCTTTTGGACTTAAACTTATTTTTCATCATAAAAGTCAAAAACTCAAGTTAGTCACTTAATGACTCGATTTTTGCTCTTACTCAAAACTTGCTTCAAAGATCGAATCGCGACATTCTTCTTTGGATGAAGAAAAGTCAAGTTTGGTTTTGTAAACTTGAGTTTAGGCTTCTGAAGGAAAGTTGCAAACTCGAGTTTGGATGAGCAAAATCGAGTTTGTATCGCTGTGTTTGAAAATAAAACTGCACGAAATTGTGAAATCTTCATGTTTGATCTAGATACTTCTTATCACATCACTCATTACTATTCCTAACTATGTTTAATCAGTTTGTTAGTGAGTTTTAGATGATTTGAAGAGTATTAAATGAAGATTTAGCTTAAAGCAAAAAGTGACGTCAGCATATTAAATGCAAAGGCCAGAAGACTTGCATTCTTTTGGACAATCATTCCCTACACGTTGCTAAGGTATTAATGTTTCCTCTCTCTAACTAGAAGTTGCTCCTACAACAGATTAAATTCAAGGGAAGTCAACCACAAACTTTTGTGCACTTGGATTAAATGAGGATTAGAGAGAGAAGAGACCAAAGTGTTCCTAATAGCTGCTCCAATGTCTCTAACGATTACATTGAAGAATCCAACAGTCATTTAATGCTCTCTTGATATATAAGGAGCTGCATTCAAGTCTTCTCAACATCCAATCTGTAGAAAAAACAAAAATCATTCAAGTTTCCAACTACTCTTTCAGTTCTCTACTGTTAAGTATCTTTTGATACATTTGTACTTCAGTGATTATTATTATCCACTCTTAGGGAGAATTTCATTTATTGAAATCATTTATTGTAAGTATCTCAAGTCGTGGGACTTAGAGATTGGGTATATCAGTTTACAACTTGTACAAGGGAGTGTATCCTAGTGAGAGGATAACTTTCGAGTGCAGAGTGTGTAACTGATCTTGTGAGTTAGTGAAAATCCTAGAGTATTTGGGGACTGAACGTAGGTCAAGGATTTAGACTGAACCAGTATAAATTCTCATGTCAAGCTTCTTCTTATTCTCCTCTGTTTTGCTCTGTTTTAGATCTATAAAAAAGAGTAATCGAAAGAGTTTTTAAAATCCCCAATTCACCCCCTCTTGGTGATTTGCTCCATTTACAGCCCTTTTTGGCCCGAAGTAAGAAAAACGTCTACTTTTCAAGGGCCAACCCGATAGCATGCGGGCTAGGGTTGGCCCTATAGGGCAAAAGACATTTTTATTAATTAAAATTATTTTTTATTTGTTTTGTTTTCAATGGAATATAATTAGTAAAATACAACAATTAAAGTTCTAATTTATCAAATAAATGTTGTCAACATTAATGTCTAGCCAACATGCTTAATGCAATTTATAAACCCAGTCACTAATTCATAATCAAGAGTAAACTATTATCCACATGAGTACAATGACTATCATTTTCATCTTCTTCACACTATTATCAATTTCAAAGACATTTGATTGTGCTTCACTTTGAGTAGTAAGCTCTGCTTCATGAGTAAAAATAACAAGAATATTTTCTCCCACATCATGAATAATTGAATACATCCATAATATTTTTCTGCAGCAAATAATAAACCAAATCATAAACTCAAAGTAGAGTTATTATGTATTTGTAATTAAATGGATAAATAACTCTTTAACAAATACAAAATACATATAAATTAGTAAATTAAATGGTTAAGTCCAGTTAACAAAACAAAACAAAACAATTAAGGGCATAACGGGCCGAGCCTTGGCCCTGCAGGGCTGGCCCTTTTAAGCCTTTAGCCCAATAAAGCTAGCCTTACAAGGCCAACTTCATTTAAAAGTTTCAATTTACAAACCCAGTCCTTAAAAGACAGGGCTTAAATGGGTCGGCCTGTTTCCTGGCTTTATCTGATGGGTTATAGGAGAGGGAAATAAAGCCAAAACAGGGTTTAATAATTGTACGAGTCTGTCTGCAATCTGAGCACAAAACAGGCATTTATCTTTTGTGTATGACTCTCATTGGTTCCTTTCTCACTATCTTTTGGCATCCACTCCTTTTTTTTGGTTTGATTTGATTTGAATGGCTACACATGGCAAGGACGATCAGCCTCTGGGATTCATCTATTCTTTCGGAGAAGGTGACAATACTTGGCCAGAAAAAAAAAAAATTGAATAAAATATCTATGGGCAATTTAGCCAAGATGACTCCCATCCTCTCCTCTTAAACCAAACAAAACTGCACAAGTAATCACCCTTCACCTTCCCCATCCTCCCAACCCATCAGCTCCTCATCGCCAACCTCTCTTTACAAAGCCACTATTGGCGACCACTTTCTTCTCAAGCGCTATTAGTTTTTTCTTCACCGATGACCTCTTCCTCTTCCCACTACCTCATAAAAAGCTTCTTCATTTGGCTCCCTTCCTCTCACACAACTTCTTTAATTTTCCTTAGATCTGCCACAGTTCACCTTGATCTCCTTCTTCATCTCCCTCCCAAGGGCAGAGTCAGGAATGGCAATTAGAGGGCAAAAATTACAGAATAGAATTCAGGTGTTTATGAAATTACATTTGTGCCCAATTAAAATTTCAATATTTTCATCTTAGTCCCTCCAAGAAACTTTTAGTGGGGACTAAAGTGAAAATATTGAAAATTTTGTGAGGCTGAAATGTATTTTCTGAAAATCTGGGTTGTATTATGTAATTTTGGGGGCAATGGCTACCACTAGCCCCTCCCTAGTTCCGCCCCTCTCCCTCCCTCACTAAGCCTATCATGGCTTGCCACTAAATCTATCTCATGCATGCGCCTTTTATTCCTTAGAAGAAATGGGGGGGAGTGAAGAAATCGGGCGCTGCAGTAGCAAATGGGGTCACTAGATCTGATGTGGTGTTGCAAGATGGAAGTCTATCATCATTGGTTGCCGAGTCACTACTACTTGGGGAGATATGGCGATGTAGAGAGGGTGATAATGCGGTGTAGGCAAAAGGGACTTGCTCATTTATCTTTTTGGTGTAGCTATATTATAATTAAAGATCTCATTGTTTCTTGACTGTACGATAAGCGTATAAAGTTTTATATTTTTGATTGGCTTCTTTTCTTAAATTTTGACATGGCTAAGACTGTTTGATTTCTTCTGCATAGTTTGAACTATTTATTTTGTTGGCCATTTTGAGTTCCTAATCCTGAAACCATCTTGTTTTTTTGCGGTGCTTGAGTTTAATTTGTTCATATAATGCTTTGAATTTCAAGAGCTTAAGATTTACATCGGATCAGTCTTACTTTGTAATGTTTTGGCTTTTATGTCTTGAGAATACAATCTTGAAAAGCAACTCTTCCTTATTCACTCATATCAGAGAATGCAGATAAACTCCTCTAATATGCAAAAGAAGTAATTAAAAATGCAAATGAGCTTTTGAAATGGAAATGCAACTGAGCTCCAATGAAATACAAATGAACTCCCTTAATATAAAAATGAAATAAAAGTGAAAATAAATCAGCTTCCATAAAATGCAACTGAATTCCCCTAATATGCAAATGGAGTAAAAATGCAAATGAGCTTTCCCAAAATGCATGTGAGCTTTCTTCAAATGCTGAGTCTATCCAATGTGTAAATTAAGTAATATGCAAGTCAGCATCCCAAAAATCCAAATCAGCTTCAATAAAATACAAGTGAGCTTCCATGAATTGCAAACAAACTCCCAAAATATACAAATGAAGTAAAAACGCAAGTAAGCTTCCTGGAAAAGTAAATGCAAACAAGCTTCCTTGGAATGCAAATGAGATGCAAGTGAGCTTCCTTGAAATGCAACTAAGTTTTCCTAATGTGCAAAATGGTATTTTGGTCATTCTCTCATCAATTACAGTTAGAGTCGAGAAAACGGGTTGAGTCCATCTGGCTAGCCCATTTAGGAACTTTTACCAGGAGGGCCAGTCTTGAAAATTTTCCTCTCAGATTGCAACCATGTTTTTGTTTTTATTAAATTATTTATATAATACTAGAATTTTTGTATTATTAATGATGTTTGAAATATTTAGTTATTATTATATTTTTTTTAAGAAATCAATTTTCACTACTAGAAAATGTCATATTTGCGGTGGAATTTGCGAGGGACAACATTTCTCTCGCAAATTTGGGTTAATTTGCGAAGCAAAATGGGTATTTTTGCGAGGGAAATTTTAGTTCCCTCACAAAATAGGCCAAAAATCAAAATGGCGGTAAAAAATCACTAATGTTTGCAAGGGAACCTTTAGTCCCTCGCAAAAATAACCCATTTTGCGAGGGTGAAATTGTTCCCTCGCAAAAATTAGTGATGTTTGCGGGGGAATCGAGTTCCCCCGCAAAAATTAGTAATTTTGCGAGGAAACGGAAATTAGTAAGTTTTCCCTCGCAAAAACCCAAAATAAACAGAAAATAGTAAATATTTATTTTTAAAATTTATTGAATGGTTTGGAGTTTTCAAAATGTAAAGATTATCCTAATTATATAAATCAAACTGTCACTTTATATTTTGTTTTATTTTTGTTTTATCGTGGATGATGGACCGCTACTATGATCTATTAAACGGAAATGCATGGAAAAATCTTAAAATTAAATAATTTATACCATAATACCAAAAAAAATAAATAATAATTTATACCAAAAGGAAGACTGTGTTTACGTCAAAATTATTAAGAGAAAAACAAAACATTTAAATAATTGTCATTTCAGCAACAGAAATTTAAAATACAAAAATCAAAGTTGGATTTCATTGTAGTATACTAGTATTACATTGAAATGTACGTCAATTTGTATTATATATACGTACGTGAGACTACAGTGAATGGGTATCATATTATTTAGATCGTGATTTTTATGAACAATCCCAAACAAAAATAAAGATCTGGATTATATATACGCTATTGTAGGTATAATTGTATAAATACTAAATAGTATTATGGTCTATATATATCCGCTGTGTGTAAATATTTTGCCGACATTAATTAGTATAAAAAGCACATTAAGGTCTATTAAAAAATGCAAATTAAACTCGAGGAAACAGTGCTAATTATTTATATATCATGGATGCATAAATATGGTGGTGAATGTGGCTGCGGTGACCATTATAATGTTTTTCAGTTTTTTTTTTTTTTTGGGACATAATTTAGAAGTATCGATCAGGTCCGCCATTTTGTGCAAAAACCTGTGTTAACCTAACCCCCAAATCGATTGTCCCTCTCTTTACTGCCGTTCAGCGACTCAGCCTCAGGTCTTCATCGAGTCTTCTTCTTCAATCTTCAGTGAGTCTTCTTCTTCAGTGTGTATTCGTCTCACATCGGCGCATCCCTGTCCTTGTCCTCCGTCTCCCGACTTTCCATCTCTCATCCCTCGACCGTAGAGGCGCAGAGCAATATATTATCAAGTGTCGGAACGTCTCTCGTTCGTCTCTCCGTCCAAGACATTCTCAGACTGCAGACCACGATTATCTCAGTCCGTCTCTCGTCCCTCGACCTCAGTCCTCTGTAAGTTTTCTTCTTCGATTTAAATCTCAGAAACCCTAAGTCATTTTCCCTTGTGCCTTGCTTCGATTTTTTGGATTTAGTGGATTTGAATCTCTCCATTTCTTATCCCTTGCTTGTACGGCTGTGCTCCATCCAAAATGACCCCATTTTGCTGATTCTAGGATTGCAATGAAAATTCTGATTCTAGTATAAAAGGAATTTACAGATTTGTTGAAGCAAGTCAAGATTAGGGGATTCGGTAATGCTAATAACCTTTGGCTTCATGTAAGCAATGATAAGTGGAGAAGCTTTCCTCTTTAAGCCTATGTGAAATAAATTAAATAGGGCCCATATGGATGGACCGTCATATGTTGGCGGTCGCATTCCATTTAGTGAGCATCGTCACAAAATTGTAAGTATACGTTATTTTCTATTTCAGCTTTAAATTTTTTGTTCTTTGAAGTAATTAATTAACAGTTATTCATTTGTGTTTGTAGGTAGAGGCTGGAGATGTTCCTCCAGAATTGGTTCCTTGGACCACCTTTGAGTGGACTCATTCCCAGGAGATTGAAGGCGGTGGCAAGCGATGGATTAACGCCAAGTCCCAGCAATTCGCAGTGAGAGATTAGTTAGATTTTTTATTTGCTTCAAACAGAAACATATTTATTTCATTTTATATGTCTTATTTGTGATGTATTTTTCTGCTTGTAGGACAACTATCACCAGCTGGCGCAGGAGAGAGACCCGTCGTCCTCTTATTCCAATAACGAGAGTCTCTTCATTAAGGCTGCAGGCGGATTTAACAAGAAGGGGAGAGTCTTCGGGATGGGTGCCACTGCCAACCAACTGAAGTCGTCTACGAAGCGCTCATCCAGCAGTGTTCGAGGTGATCCTGCAGGTAGACATAATACTTCTGCTATCAATCGCAAACCATTATTCCCTCGTCCATTTAAATGAAGAACAAAAAATAAACTGACTTCGTAATGTTGGTTTTGCAGAAGATAAAAGGGTAAAGGCGTTAGAACAGACAGTGAAGGAGCAAGGAGAGATGATTATGGAGATGCGGGTACTTATCCAGTCCCTATTGAAGGACAAGGGTACGAGAACTCCTGGTGGTGATGACGATGCTGGTAATAATAACGATCAAAATGCTAATGTTTAGACTTTTTTTAGTTCATTTTGGTCACAACATTATAATGTTTAGGACTCCTATTTTGCTATGTAAACTCTTATGATTGTTACAATTTATTTTTATGATATAGAAATCTATTTATTTTCTAACTTTTTATATTTTTTTATGTTCTTTTTTCTGTTTTTCTATTTTTTTAAAAAAAATAAATTGGATTTTGTGAGGGGAAAATATTTTCCTCGCAAAATCCTGCGTTTTGCGGGGGATAGAAATGTTCCTCTCAAAATTGAAAGATTTTGCAAGGGAAACTTGTTCCCTCGCTAAATCCTGCATTTTTCTAGGGAAAGGAATGTCCCTCGCAAAAATGAGTTTTGCGAGGGAAAAGAGGTTCCCTCGCAAAATTGAGGGTTTTGCGAGGGAACAAGTTACCCTCGCAAAATTCTGAATTTTGCGAGGGACCCTTTTTTCCCTCGCAAAAACGGTTTGCGAGGCTAATTTTTGCGACGAACTATTTTCCGTCGCAAAATCCTCCGCAAACCATTTTTGCGAGGGAAAATTCATGTTTTTCGACGGAAAATTTTCGTCGCAAAACATTGTTTTTTTTGTAGTGTTTATCAAATAGTTTGATTTATTTGGTTTTCCACAATGGTTTGTTCCTTCAAACTTTTTTTAAAAAAAAAATTAAATAAGGCTAATTTGCACATTAGATAACGATTTTAACTAGAAATGTAAGAGTTTTAATAACAAATTAAGTACCTCAAATTAATTTGAAAACTTGAAAGTTATTTTTATATTTAAAATGAAGATTGCAATTTATAAAACTTGAACGAGCATGTAGTATGAATACAAGTCCCCTAGAAAAGAGTTAAGTTTCCCTCAAATTATTACGTTGCAACTTCACTCATCACCAAGTATAAATTATTAGGTTGGATAGTAGATATACCTAAAAAGATTTTTTTTTGGTAAAAAAATATACGTCTACTGCCATATGGTTACCAATAATAGTTTTTATGTGTGGTAGTGTAAGCTCGTATGTGTAAAGTGTTGAAATTTTCATCCATACCTTGTTATTTTGAGTTTATTTCTTTGTAATTTAATTTTGGATAATATTTATGCCTTAAATTAGAAATTTATTGTTTTAATTTTAGTTTTTTAGTTAAACGAGCATAAATCCGGTTAGCTCGATAGTATAAGGGCCGAGCTTGATAGTTGAGGGGGTTTTACAAGAGTCGGATCTAAGCCTGCCAGGCCTGAACCTAGTTATGAAGGGCCAGTCTGGCAGGGTCGTGGCAGCCCGTATTCCAAGCTCTAATTTCAATGACACTCGGATATAAAGGTCTAAGTTCCATTCCCCAAATAACTTTAAAGTTAGGGATTTACCCCCCAAATTTTCCTATAAAATTTGTGTAAAGTATGTAATACCCTGAAAATCTCACTTATGATAAGTATCATATTGAGTAAATAATACCTATTGGAAATAGGTGAATATGTGGTATCAAAATTTGTAGGGGAAAAATCTCTTGAAAATTAGAGTGCCAAAATGACGAAAATGCCCTTGTAGGACATAAATAACTTAGGAAAATTATGAAAAAAATCCTGAGAGGTAGTAAAATAATTATTAAAATTGAGAGAATATGTTGTCTCTAATTTTGGTAATTTAATAAATTATAAGCTTGGAAGAATTGTAAAATAACAACTATAAAGTATTTGGAGATCATAACTACCTCCATAATTATTGATATTTTACATGGGAGATAAAATAGCTATGTTAGTTCTGATTTTGATTGGAAGTAATTAGTTCTAGATAAGAAAATTATCAACAAATAATAAGTGAGTGATTAAATACTTATTGATTAATTATTTAAGCTTGAACAATGGAATAATTGTGATAAATTATGTACAATTCTATAATCAATGGTTAATGGCTAAAAATTAGCATAAATATATTTCCTAATTGATTGGAAAATATGAAGAAAAATTGGTGAGATTAAGTAATTTTAAGCCTAAATACAAGTATGGGCCAATAGGAAAATTTTGCGAAAAATTATGTAAAAATAATTAAAATAATAATTAATAATTAATTAAAAAATAAAATAAAAATATATATAAAATAAATGTGTGTGTGCCGACATCAAGAGGGGAAAAAAGAAAGAAAAAAAGAAAAAAAAAATGATGGTGGAGTGTAATTGTAAAACACTTAATTAATTAAAGTAAAAAGTAAAAAGTAAATAAACACCGATAGGAATTGGATCCTATCTAGAGAACCAGGAACATGATTTCTA
Organism: Acacia pycnantha; assembly: GCA_025563575.1. Classification (NCBI taxonomy): domain Eukaryota; kingdom Viridiplantae; phylum Streptophyta; class Magnoliopsida; order Fabales; family Fabaceae; genus Acacia; species Acacia pycnantha. The sequence goes on along the minus strand of JAMWYP010000257.1, from coordinate 468,279 downwards.
AAGTCAGTAAAGAATATGAAAGAGTGGATTTTTATCTTGAAATAGACTGTTCCAGAAGTTAATTTCGAGATCGGTGGAGCATTTTGATAATAAGACGAAATAGGGAAAATCTGATAAAAAGGAAGATAGGCATAAAAGTAGGATTTGAACAAAATAAATTGCAACTCAACATCTGGAGATGAGTTTATAATTATCTGGACATATTTGGAATCAGTGAATTTTTGTCCAGAAGTTGATGATTCCGGAATTTAATTAGTGGCAGGACACGTTTTCGAGAAACTTGGTGGACCGTTGAAACCCTGTATAGGATCAAAAAGTGAGTTAACTTAGATACTTCTAATGAGAAAGAGAAGATCTTCAAAGTTGTGAATCCATAATTTTGAGATTACTCGATTCGAACACCGATCAGGACTTTATCGGTGCAAAACCTTCTTGATTGTGCAAGTTGGCACCACATTGATTGGATTTTTGACTTTGGAAGCAAGGGGGCAGGTCGGCCTTGAAGATGAATGAAGGAGGAGAAAACTTGAAGGAAAAGATAGAGTTGGTGGTTTAGAATTAAAGTTGGAATTGGAAGATTACCAAAGTGCCCTTGCACTTTTTCTATAAATAGGCAAGCAATCCTTTGGAAATTTCACACCATTCTCTCTTGAGAATTTCAAAAGTTAGAGAGAAGGAGGAGTCCGGAGAATTTTGCAGCGAAGCTCTGGGTAAGTTTCTCGGTACTTAAGATTTCGTAGTTCTTTCGGTAGTTAGAGTAGAAATGCTATATTAGTCTTTAATCTTCCAAGTATGATTAGATATCATATGTTAGGGGTATTTTAGTCATTATTTCGAAAATCTTGGTGGGGTCGAAGTTCTGGCAAAATTTTGGAAGATTAGAGTTAAAATAGCGAAGCTCTGGCAAAATTCCGCCGACTAGTAAGGGTAGGGGCAAAAATGGTACTTTTTACCTAAAATTCCTGTTATGATGTAAATCATTAATTAATATGATTTATATTTCGAAAACTATGTTGGAGTAGGAGTTATGTTGAAATTTTGGAAGATTAGGGTCAAAGTAACGAAGTGCTGGCGAAATTCCACCAATTAGGGGGTTAGGGGTAAAATGGTCATTTTGATTAAAAATGTCAGTCGTAATGGTAGATCCTTAACAAATGCGTTGTTATGTTGATAGGATATCCCTGATTCTGTTTTACCTACTAACGGGCCGTAGTCCGCTAGAAATACCGACGACCGTCGACGAAGGTACGTTCGTGTACTGTAACACTAATCTGATGGATATAATATGCGTGTATATGGTATATGTGTGATGTGTGCATGGTGTGTATTTGTGGGGTGTTGTTGGAATGCATATTATGTTAGAAGATAACTGTATGTAAGGCTGGGAGCGATACATATGTAAGGCTGGGAGCGATACATCTGTAATGCAGGGAGCGATACATCTGTAGTGGTGGGGGCGATATATCTGCATGTTGGGGGCAATACATGTGCATTGGTTGGGGGTGATTCATATGTTGTGTTAATATTGTTCTGTAACCCATATGTGTGTATGTATACATGAGGTTAACCGTTACCTGAGATCCGGTGCGGATCTCAGCTCTTAACATAGCATCAGGGTCGGAAGGACCGAGGACCGAGGAGAGAGGAAAGCAGCAGGTTCAAGGATCCGGCTGAAGACTTTCCGTCATTGTCCTTTACTTTTGAAAACTCTCGGTTGTTGAACCACTTCTGTAATTAGCCTGTGGGCATTTTGAATAAATATATCAGTTACGCTCTTACTCCGATGCTCTACTCTAATGAAAAGATTTTATACTGCTTTTGGAGAACGGGATGTTACAATCTTGGTTTCAGAGCAGTAGTCCTGGCATGAATTTAACGAAGTTATTACGGACAGTTTGGTGCCGAAGGAAAGGCTAGTCTACGTGGGTGTGCCAATCAGTCGCCGTGAACTCGGTGAGGCCCCCATGGTAGACACTTACCTGGACATTCTGTTCGGTTAACGGAGTTAGGTTCTAAGCATTTTTCAAAAATTTGGAGCATGTTTTTAAAATGAGTACTGATATAGCCTAAGTCAGTGTACCGTCTTACTCTGGTATACCATCTAAACCGGAATACCATTCTAAACCGGTATACCATCATGAACCGGTGTACCACCCTCGGTCGGTGCATCACTCTGATAATTCTGATAACCCTGATAACTCTTATATCAATCTCTGATATCTCTGATAACTCTGATAATCTCCAGTTTGTACTGGGAGGTGAATCTATCTTAGTACATGCAGTATTTGACTCATGTAGGGGCACTTCTGATACGAAATTCCATACCCGTTTTTGAGTGGACCAAATCAACGAAACCCTGAACGAGGCAAATATTTCGGTTGCCTGTTCCTAGTATGAATACTAAGTGCGATAAGTCTATATGCAGTGTAGATACTAAGCGCGATAGAGTCTAGAGACTAGTGTGATAAAGTCTGCGTTATGCGAAATGTCTTCCCTGTATCTAACGTTTCCCCTGACGAAGGAAAGGATCGAAACCTGGCTCCGTGGTTTGAAGTCGATGATCATATGTTTCTGTGACTATCCTTGGTGACCAGTGTCAATAGAGCACTTCAAAGACGAACATATAGTCCGTTTGACGAAGGACCGTTCGAAGTTTTAGATATCCTTACCGTCGAAAATGACTAAACCTCCGTGACGCGTTCCAAGTTTCTTAGATATTACGATTCGACCGTGATCATGTCATAGAGTATGAGGTATTTTGTGTTATCATGGTGTATGGGAGCCATGGAAACATTTAAAGTATCTCGTTTTGATATCTGTGGTATTTACCGCGGTGTGTGGGAACCACGGAAAACATCATATATCAAAGTACGAAATGACCAGATCTTTATGGTCAAACCATAACGAATTCTTGATTACCAGGAGGAGCAGCTGACATATAAAGTAGAGATCCGACGCGTGGACTTCAAAGTCTGAATAGGACGAAGTTTAGTTGAGTACGATGTTAGATGATAGAGTGCAAATTTCGAAGACGAAATTTTATTTAACGGGGGGAGAAATGTATTACCCTGAAAATATCACTTTTGATAAGTATCATATTGAGTAAATAATACCTATTGGAAATAGGTGAATATGTGATATCAAATTTGTAGGGGAAAAATCTCTTGAAAATTAGAGTGCCAAAATGACAAAAATGCCCTTGTAGGACATAAATAACTTAGGAAAATTATGAAAAAAATCCTGAGGGGTAGTAAAATAATTTTTAAAATTGAGAGAATATGTTGTCTCTAATTTTGGTAATTTAATAAATTATAAGCTTGGAAGAATTGTAAAATAACAACTACAAAGTATTTGGAGATCATAACTAACTCCATAATTATTGATATTTTACATGGGAGATAAAATAGCTATGTTAGTTCCGATTTTGAGTGGAAGTAATTAGTTCTAGATAAGAAAATTATCAACAAATAATAAGTGAGTGATTAAATAATTATTGATTAATTATTTAAGCTTGAACAATGGAATAATTGTGATAAATTATGTAAAATTCTATAATCAATGGTTAATGGCTAAAAATTAGCATAAATATATTTCCTAATTGATTGGAAAATATGAAGAAAAATTGGTGAGATTAAGTAATTTTAAGCCTAAATACAAGTATGGGCCAATAGGAAAATTTTGTGAAACATTATGTAAAAATAATTAAAATAATAATTAATTAATTAATTAAAAAACAAAATAAAAATATATATAAAATAAATGTGTGTGTGCCGACATCAAGAGGGGAAAAAAGAAAGAAAAAAAGAAAAAAAAAAATGATGGTGGAGTGTAATTGTAAAACACTTAATTAATTAAAGTAAAAAGTAAATAAACACCGATAGGAATTGGATCCTATCTAGGGAACCAGGAACATGATTTCTAAAGTCAGTAAAGAATATGAAAGAGTGGATTTTTATCTTGAAATAGACTGTTCCAGAAGTTAATTCCGAGATCGGTGGAGCATTTTGATAATAAGACGAAATAAGGAAAATCTGATAAAAAGGAAGATAGGCATAAAAGTAGGATTTGAACAAAATAAATTGCAACTCAACATCTGGAGATGAGTTTATAATTATCTGGACATATTTGGAATCAGTGAATTTTTGTCCAGAAGTTGATGATTCCGGAATTTAATTCCGTAGCCGGGCACGTTTTTCGAGAAACTTCGGCTGGACCGTTGAAACCCTGTATAGGATCAAAAAGTGAGTTAACTTAGATACTTCTAATGAGAAAGATAAGATCTTCAAAGTTGTGAATCCATAATTTTGAGATTACTCGATTCGAACACCGATCGGGACTTTATCGGTGCAAAACCTTCTAGATTGTGCAAGTTGGCACCACATTGATTGGATTTTTGACTTTGGAAGCAAGGGGGCAGGTCGGCCTTGAAGATGAATGAAGGAGGAGAAAACTTGAAGGAAAAGATAGAGTTGGTGGTTTAGAATTAAAGTTGGAATTGGAAGATTACCAAAGTGCCCTTGCACTTTTTCTATAAATAGGCAAGCAATCCTTTTGGAAATTTCACACCATTCTCTCTTGAGAATTTCGAAAGTTAGAGAGAGGTTAGAGAGAAGGAGGAGTCCGGGGAATTTTGCAGCGAAGCTCTAGGTAAGTTTCTCGGTACTTAAGCTTTCGTAGTTCTTTCGGTAGTTAGAGTAGAAATGCTATATTAGTCTTTAATCTTCCAAGTATGATTAGATATCATATGTTAGGGGTATTTTAGTCATTATTTCGAAAATCTTGGTGGGGTCGAAGTTCTGGCAAAATTTTGGAAGATTAGAGTTAAAATAGCGAAGCTCTGGCAAAATTCCGCCGACTAGTAAGGGTAGGGGAAAAAATGCTACTTTTTACCTAAAATGCCTGTTATGATGTAAATCATTAATTAATATGATTTATATTTCGAAAACTATGTTGGAGTAGGAGTTATGTTGAAATTTTGGAAGATTAGGGTCAAAGTAACGAAGTGCTGGCGAAATTCCGCCAATTAGGGGGTCAGGGGTAAAATGGTCATTTTGATTAAAAATGTCCGTCGTAATGGTAGATCCTTAACAAATGCGTTGTTATGTTGATAGGATATCCTTGATTCTGTTTTACCTACTAACGGGCCGTAGTACGCTAGAAATACCGACGACCGTCGACGAAGGTACGTTCGCGTACTGTAACACTAATCTGATGGATATAGTATGCGTGTATATGGTATGTGTGTGATGTGTGCATGGTGTGTATTTGTGGGGTGTTGTTGGAATGCATATTATGTTAGAAGATAACTGTATGTAAGGCTGGGAGCGATACATATGTAAGGCTGGGAGCGATACATCTGTAATGCTGGGAGCGATACATCTGTAGTGCTGGGGGCGATATATCTGCATGCTGGGGGCGATACATGTGCATTGGTTGGGGGTGATTCATATGTTGTGTTAATATTGTTCTGTAACCCATATGTGTGTATGTATACATGAGGTTAACCGTTACCTGAGATCTGGTGCGGATCTCAGCTCTTAACATAGCATCCGTCATTATCCTTTACTTTTGAAAACTCTCGGTTGTTGAATCACTTCTGTAATTAGCCTGTGGGCATTTTGAATAAATATATCAGTTACGCTCTTACTCCGATGCTCTACTCTGATGAAAAGATTTTATACTGCTTTTGGAAAACAGAATGTTACAAAGTAGAATTTGGAGAATTCACTTTCGGATCCACATACCATGCCCCATCCGAATAAATGATAGGAGTTGACCTTTTCAGCTTGTGTCTCATCTCATCATCCCATCTTGAGAATATCTTGGCATGAAACGAGACGAAAGAACCGGCTTGACACGTACGTTTACAGCTTGTCTTTGAATAATATTGAACCACTAGCGAATCATTCAACTTCACTAGCTTGTTGCTTTTTATACACGCCTACATCCACTTGTTAAAAGTGATCGATTAGGGAAGCTAGCGTCAAAAATAAATTAAAATTTAATATTTATAAAAAATAAAAATAAACATTAATATAATATACACACCGAGATAGGACGGGATTTCTCAATAGTCATCATGTGTACAGTCCCATTCTATCTGTTTTTCATCCGATCCTGACTTCATATATGCGCCTTGTCCAGCATTTTCTTGGGCCAGGTATGATCTCGTTCCAACATGACCGGCAATTAATGGATGTAGGATTCTTAATGCATTCCGATTCTATTAAAAGCAAGTGTCTCATGCACAACCATAGGGAGGTTTAGTAGAAGAAGTTAGTTCATTATAACATAGTGAATTGTCCGAATCTCTTTTGAAGGAATACTCACATATAGTATCTGACAATGATTCCAACAAAATTGCTTCTAATTGAAAAGTACATATGCTTGAGAAAAAGTTTTTATTGTACCTGGCTAGGAAAATTTATAAAATTTTATAAAAGTTCAATAACTGAATATGCCGTTTAAAAATTGGTTCAGCTTACCACCAAACGTTTAGGTCAACTGGTAAGGGGTTGTTCTAGCTTAACCACGGGTCTTGAGTTCGAGACGTGGGAATGCAGCATGCGTGGGTGGTAGAGGCTTCCCCCCGAAAGGGGCCACCCGGTCTCGATCCGGATTAGTCTGGGGCCGTTGATGTGCCTGAAAGATGGCCTGCCCTAGGATATCGGATGCTCTAAGCAAAAAAAAAAAAATTGGTTCAGCTTGTTAATTAATTTTTTCTTCCAGTGTCAAAGATTCACAAAAAATTAAATATAATATATAAGAAATTATGTCGAACTTTCCTACAATAGGCTTGTCGGCCACGTAACTCGTTTCACCACATACATCGTTTTCTCAAATCAATGGCCACCACTCGCCAACTACCATTATAATATTCATTAGAGTCCATTATAAATGACAAATCGTAACCAATGGGGTTGGTATAAGACTATAAGTGGTAAGTGACTTGTGTCACTTAAGCAAGGTCTCAAGTTCGAGTATTGTGAATGTAGAAAACTCCCGCTATGAGACTCACCCACCATAGCTAGGTGCATGACCCAGTCAGATTCAGATTAGTCAGGGTAAAGTTCTGAATATGGGCGGAAAAAAAAAAAATTGACAAATCGTAATAGTATCGCTTATTCCAATACGTGTTTGGGTCTTTTGATTGACTTGTTGACTTCAGGAATATTATAAGAAAGAGGCCGAAGATGCCTTGGTTTGTATCAACAAAACTCGAACTAGCAGCCCAAATTAAAATCTCATCTTCTATCTTCTTCTTCTTCTTCTTCTCTCATTCCTTGATGACAATCATTATTTCAATTGCTCTGCTTTCTTTCCTCTCTCACTTTATCATTCTCTGTACTGCACAGCAAGGCTTCATATATCATCTATGTTACAATAGTGTTGGTAACTACACAAACACAAGTGCCTATGGCACAAACCTTAAAACCCTTCTTTCTATTCTCACCTCCGACCCAAAAATTGACTATGGCTATTACAATTCCTCTGAAGGCCAAAACCCTAATAGAGTTAACGCTCTTGGACTGTGTAGGGTAGATGTTAAGCCAGATTCTTGTCGTACTTGCCTCAACAATGCCTCAATCCTTCTACAAAATCTTTGTCCAAATCAGAAGGAAGCGTATGGATATAACGACGGATGCATTTTACGATACGCCAATCGCTCCATGTTTGGGATAAATCAAGAGCCAGATTTTTCAATCTACATGTGCAACACTAATAATGTAACAGACAATAAGTACAGTGAAGTGCTTGATGGTTTAATGCGAAGGCTTAGAAGCAAAGCTGCCACAGGGGATAGTCGCAGGAAGTTCGCCGCCAACTCAGCGACTACTTTGTTTCAAACTATTTATGGTCTTGTTCAGTGCATGCCTGATTTGTCTGAGCAAGATTGTGACGATTGCTTGGAGAAGGCGATATCGAGCATTCCCTCGCTCTGTAACAACAGGATTGGCGGGAGGATTATCAAACTGAGTTGCAATATTAGATATGAGAATTATCGCTTCTATGATACTGCAGTTGTCGATTCATTATTATCTTCACCTCCTCCTCCTGCTTCACCATCATCCAACACATCTTCCTCACAAGGTAATTTTGATCTTTTATATAGAAAATACTTTAATACGTATTTTACAAATATCCTATCCACGATGCAAATCTATGTGTTCATTCTATTTAATTCTATGTAACAAAAACTTTTAATCTATGTGGTATTGAAATCCAATTAGGATAAATTGTGACTAGTGACCTAGTCTAGCCAAGAGTTTTAGATTGGTCAACCTTAATATATTATACTCCTTCGGTTAATGTAAGATTTAATTGGAGAGTTGATATTGGGTTTAAATATAAGACTTATTTCACAAGTTTATCATATTTTTCCCAAATTAACTTTATTGATATTCCCACAACAATAATTAAATAAAACATGTAGAGAGGGAATTAAAGAAAATGATGAATAAGATTTTTAAAAAATTATATCATATTAACTAATTTAACTAATATCCTTAATGAACTAATTAGTTAATTAGGTCTGCTGTTATAAAAGTCTTAAGAAGTTGTTAAAACCCACAAATGAAATTGTGAATACCCTACTGAAAAAGTTGTTAATGAGACTTTTTTGACATCATAATTTTATGTAAGACTTTTTTGATATTTTTTTCATCTCCCTTCATACCATAAAAGGGATTTCCCGTTTTTTTTTTTTTCTTGCTGTGCTGAGCTTAAAACAATGCCTAGTCAAGATTGAATATATGCATTAGTTGGAGGGTAAAAATTGGGCAAAATGCGTGGGGCCCAAAAAAGTTTGCATTTTTATTCCAAGTAAAAACAAACATTTTGAAAGTGAAGTAGGCAATATGTGAAGAAAAAACAAAGTAGGCAATCACATGCTAAATAGTACTCAAAGATCTGTAGTCAATGTATGGAGCCACCACTTTTGACTGAAGGCACAATTATTTATAATTTTTATCTAACCATCACATGCTGAATAGTCCTCATCCCATATCTTCACTCTTGCCATTAAGCAAATTATATATCAACATTGTATCTAACCAACCGTGCTCGCGTATTAAATAGTGCTCATTATATTCCATTTTTATTGGTGGAGGCAGTTATTTAAGAGAAAAAGAAAAAAATTATACAAGTTGATCAAAATTTTAATAGATTATTTTCCAATTTCATTTTTATTTTGAAATTATTGATAATTTAAATTATTAAAAGTACACTTTTTCAAAGTAGGAAATAATAAGAATCATTAATATGAGTGCACATCATTCATTTGGATCCAATTTTTTTTTCCATCTTTTGAATTTTATATTGCAGTGGCTAAGAAGTAGCCCCTTCCCCTCCCTCATTCCCATAATGTAATTTGGGTTGAGAGATGGAAAACGAACCGAACCTGTTTAAGTCTTTTAAAATTGGGGACCAAGCTTTCAAAAAAACTAGCTTTTAGATGTAACTCGCATAATATTTTTTTTTTTTTTCAATGGAAGTACTGCCATATAAAGTCGACCCTTTTTCCTACCTCCATATGGATTCCAACCAATCCACATGTAATCATGCATAAAGGAGTTAAGTAATTAAATCTTCCCCTCCTCATCAAATGGGGCAAATTGCACTTCTAAACCCACATTTTTAATGATTTGTTAGGATACTTCTCATGGTCTTGTACATATTCATCTAGAGTGAATATATGTTTTTGTCCAACTGAGATGATGATGTCAACCTACGTATTAAAGCTGTGTTCATTAAATTAATTAGATTAATGTAACGCTGTATAATTGAATGCCGTGTAGGAATCAATTGTTAGCTAGTAAGTTAACTTGAGGAATCAACACTATGATTTATTTCTTAAATTCTGAGAACCCGGATCCACACAAGTTATTACTCTCTCCGCTTTATATATATGTAAAATATAAAAGTTTCAGGTATGATATGTTCCATTACGTGAGATAGATTTAGGGGTCCTCTCAATTTTTTATTGTTTTTTAAACTCCATTTTCCCCTAACCTAATTACAAAAATTACTCATATCACTTTTATATTTAATTCTCGTGTTTGACTAAAGTATTCAATATAATATACTACTCCAGTCCTTCATATAATACATATTTATCTAATTTGAATATATTAAAGAAGTTAGTTAAGTTTGTTAATATGTCATGTATTTTCTAAAAAATCTGTCATATTCACTCTTCTTTTTTGTTATTGCTAAGAGAGCATCAATATGGGTAAATTAGAAAGAAAAAAAATGGACAAATATAAGAGTTGTATTTTAATTTAAGACTAAGATCAACTCCCCAAATATGTCTTATATTAATGATCGAAGGGGTATAATTCTCTTTTCCACATGAATAAGGGTTTATTTTTTACTAATATCATCTAACTTTTCAAACAATGCAATTAGGTTATATTCTGTGGTATAAATGGAGGAATTATTAGGTTATTAAGCCGCAAAAAATTTCTCTGTTTGTTTTTTCATGGGATGGCAGGTACTGCTGATTCACCAAAAGGTATATCTTCCCCGGAAGGTACTTATTACTCCCCTTTCTAAACAAATAAAAGCAATTTCGTTTTTTGCCAAAGAGATGTTAATAAGCTTAAGATCTTTTGCAGGGAATCACAACACATCAAGAACAGTCATTATCGTTGCTGCGTCCATTGGAACTTTTATCGCAATTCTTATTTTGGTCTGCGTCTATTTTGTGGTCCGGAAATCGAAGAGAACCATTGAAAGTAAGTCAAAATAATGTTTTCATATATGCTAAACCATGTTCTTTGAACATCGTTAATTTTCTTATCAAGATAATAGATGCAAAAGTTCTAGTACATACTGCCAATCAATCAATATTTATATAAAAGTAAATTTATATTGGACCGATACTTAGATCAAATTAGATATTTTAAACATTTTTTGGTATGGTTTAAATCTTTAGTTTTAAAACGCGCGTTAGAGACAACTTGTAATTTTAAATTTTTGGTAGAAAAATCTCTAACATGGTTTTCAATTATATATATATATATATATATATATATATATATATATATTGTTTTGAAATTTTTATTTGAATACCAATTAACGATGACACATTAGGAATTGAAAGTGATAATGATCCGTGATGAATGGCTAAACTCATAGCTGTGGAGTGAAACAAAAAATTCAATGACTAAATTTTCCCCAACAAGCTTGGTTTAATTATTCCCTTCGTTGCTTTATACTATCTCTTGTCTTCTTTTTTTATATATAAGAGCATGATAATTCAAATAAGTAGTTTAAGAAATTAATTAAAATTAGCTAAAAATAATAAATATGTCAAAAAAATAAACATTTTTCTAAGTATGTCTTTATTCATAAGGGGCAAATAAGAAAAAGAAATGTAATAGAGAAAATATAATAAAAAAAAATAGAGTACAGTATGGAAAAAAGATGAGGAGAGAGAATAAACTTAATTAGGGGGAAACGACAAAAACAAATTCAATGCACAAACAACCCCAAATGAAAATACTAAGGCAATTTAAATTTCAGGTTTTTAGAACTGCATGGAGTACAAAAGACGCTTTTTGGACATATTATGTTCCTATTTATAAGGGACACTTAAAGGTTGTCTCAATTTTCTTTTTTGGTTAAGTTCCTATTTTTCCCCTTATTTAATTATTCATATAGTTATTCATATTAATGTCATTGCATTTATTGAATTCACTCATAATTTCTTTCCACCACACATTCTCTATCTTTTTTCTGTACTCCCTTTTCTTGTTCTCACTCCTCATAAATAAGCATAATTTGGAAAAATTTATAATATTTATATATTTGTTGTCTCTAATTAATTTTAGCAAACTTTTTTATCGGTTAATTGTCTGTTATAAAAAGGAATTGAGGGTTTATATGTCAGTAAATTTGTTTGGCAAAATAACAATTGAGTTCCTTTTTAAAGTCAAACAATTTCCCAACAGAACAAACAAAGCCTAGAGAATTTGCAGATGTGCTTCGTCTCTTTAGAAATAATCTTTTGTTTTGACTTTTTTCTTAGTTGATCAACCTGAACCAAAGGATGATGATGAAATTACACCAATCGACTCACTACAATTCAAATTTAACACCATAAGACTAGCCACTGATAACTTTTCTGTTGCAAATAAGCTTGGACAAGGAGGATTTGGATCAGTATACAAGGTAAATATTATTATTGTTATGTTAGCAGTACTTTTAAATGATTGTATATACCACTATGGTCTTTATTTTAAGTCTGTTTCAAGTATTTCTCACATATTAAGGAGTAACGGTTAAGTTATTAAATATATCTTAAATTGAGAAAATTTTCAAGTTTAGCCCTTATAAAATTTTCTCTTTCAACATTTACAAATATTTATTTCATCTTTCTCTTTTTTAAACAGGAACTAAATAAAGATAAGGTTGTGAAACAATCATTAATAACCTATGATTGGACTAATATTTAGGACAAATTTTTTTTCTGCAAATGGACACAAATAATAAGGACTAGAGTGGTATGTAGTCTGTTATTGATTAAATAATTACATGCTCCTACTCTAATAAATGCAGGGTAGGCTTCCAAATGGTCAGGACATTGCTGTTAAAAGGTTGTCCATGGATTCTGGGCAAGGAGATTCAGAATTTAAAAATGAAGTGCTCTTGGTGGCTAAGCTCCAACATCGTAATTTAGTGAGATTACTTGGCTTCTCCTTGGAAAAACATGAAAGATTGTTGATCTACGAGTTTCTTTCCAACAGAAGTCTTGATTACTTATTGTTTGGTAAGTTATTGTGAGTTTTTCTTCATTTGCATTATTCCTCTATTCTTTCATTTATATTAGATGAAAATCATAATGCATATTCTAGACACAGTCCCAAATGGATCATGTCATGGCTTAAATAGATACAAAAATATTGCAGACTCAAGTCAACGTGTTCATTTGAACTGGGTAATACGCTACAAAATCATAGGAGGCATTGCTCGTGGCCTTTTATACCTTCATGAAGATTCAAGATTGCGTATTATTCATCGGGATCTCAAAGCAAGTAATATTCTTTTAGATGAAGAGTTAAATCCCAAAATATCAGACTTTGGCATGGCAAGACTGTTTGTTGTGGACCAAACTCAAAGCAATACAAGCAGAATTGTTGGAACTTAGTAAGTATTGCTAGACTTATTATCAAATGATAATCACAATACTCGATTATAGTTAACAAATCTAATTAAGCTTATTTTCTTGACATTTAGTGGATATATGGCACCAGAATATGCAATGCATGGACAATTTTCTGTCAAATCAGATGTTTTTAGTTTTGGCATATTGGTTCTTGAGATCTTAACTGGCAAAAAGAACAACAATGTATACGATGAAGAGAACGCCCCTGATATGTTAAGCTTTGTAAGCCATTGCCTCTTTTCACATAGATGCATACATGCATTTTTCATCTTTCAAAAATATATATAATTAAATAGGGTTAAAATTCAATTTTGCCCCGTAGTTTTCACGTATGAGCAATGAATATCTTGAAGTTTTTCTTGGATCAATTTCACTCAGGAAGTGTTAAAAAACATGACCAATGTTACTTCTAGCCATTAAGAATGTTAACAATCAACATTTATTTTTTAATGGTAACATCTTTTTTTTTTCTTTTTTCTTTTTTGATAATTCTGGAGGTCATAGGTTTAAATCCTAGAAAAAATCTCTTCACCTGTAGGGTAAAGCATCATACATTTATCTATCTACCCCTCCCTAAACCCTACTTAGTAGGAGCCTTGTGTACTAGGCCGCACTTATTTTTATTTATTAGGTTTCTTAATGGTTAGAGCGAATTTGCTCCATCTTTTAACACTTAGGGGGGGTGAAATTTATCCCAAAAAACATCTTGATACCCACAATTCATATGTGAAAACATTCCGGGCAAAGTTGAATCTTAATCCATTATAATATTATACTATCATGACTAGATAACATGTAGAAGTAGCTTTGGGATTAATATTGTTTATCATTGATGTTGCTGCAGGCGTGGAAAAATTGGAGGGAAGGGACGACCTTCAATTTAGTAGATCCAATTGTAAACAATGGTTCAAGAAATGAAATAATAAGATGCATCCACATTGGGTTATTATGTGTTCAAGAAAATGTGGCTGACAGGCCAACCATGGCTCAAGTTGTACTTATGCTCAATAGCTACTCTTCCTCTCTCCCTTTACCTTCGAAGCCTCCGCTTTTCATTGGTTCATCTGAGATACAGATGAGAGAGGACAGCTCAGAGGCAACAACAAGATCAAGTGAACGGGCAAGTAACTCTATTCAAGAATCAGTAAATGAGGCCTCAATTACTGAACTATATCCGCGTTAGCTTCTTTTTTTTTCGTTTACAAGGGACTGATCAGATCAGATCAGTAGAAATTCAGTCAAACAAGATCACCACCGCGTTAGCTTTTTGATAACAAATAAGAAAGCTTGGAGCTTTGCCAAGTAAGTATGAAGATTAAATATGGACACAAAATTGCTTGAGCGCAAAAGTTCAGTTATTTGTTAGAATACTAATTAATGTCAAGTCATTTGCTCAATTGTGATTTTCCCCCCTTGTCTTAGGCTATTAAGAAGTTGGTTTAACAAGTTTTGGGTTTTATAAAATACAATTAGAGAAAATAAATTGAACAAAATAAACTGCTCATCCATCCAAAGAAGCAAAACGATTAACCACACATAGCAATCAGAGAATCCACACAATCTGCAAAACTGAACCAGCCACAAAATCTCATAAAGCTTGCCGGAAAATACAGAGAATCGCCGGACAATTTATGGAAATAGAGAAAGGAGAATCTAGAATGAGGTGACTGTGGAGGTGAGTCAGAGTGAATCTGGAAGTGGAGAGGTCGATGGTGGAGTTAGTGGCTGTGAAGACGGATGGAGGAGTCTAGTCCGAGAGAAGAGAAAGAAGAACGTCGGTGGTGAGCCACGGAGGTCCGACGGTGGTTTCCAACTCTCTCCCCACCTTTGACTCGTTCGAATCAGCTCTCTCACTCTCCCCTGAGCTTCCCGTCGCAGCACACTCTCCAAGCTTCCAAAGTCGAGCTTCTAAAATGGCTGTGAGGAAGGAATGAAAGTCGTCGGAGGTGGAGTAAGGTGCGGCGGGAGGAAGGATGGAGATGAGAGGGAAGGTCGATGGTGTCAGTCGCAACGCCCCAACTCTGTTTTTCTCAAGTCTCTGTATTCTCGCGTCTGCTTCTGTCACGAAGAAGGCCTAATAGTGTCTGATCAAAACGCCAGTTTTGGTCAAATCCTTATAATTTTGGAGGGTCAGTTTTAAAAGTTATTTAAGTGTAAATTTATGAAACATTTTCAAAGCAGAAATGTAATTTTGAAATCTCTGGGTAATTTTCTGTAATTTTTCCTGGTTCCTTTTCTTCATTTATTGTAATTTCTAGAAATTCTAGGGCTCTCTTTTGTATTTTTTCCAATCCTCAAAATATTAATTTTGACCCTCCTTAATCTTAAATTTTCTTTTTAAACGCCTACAATGCATGAGGTAACATCAAAAGTCTAAAAAATCATCTGCAAAAATAATTAATAAATTATGACTATTTTACCCCTAATAATACTTAATTCAATATAAATATTCCTAATTCAAATTAATGTTTTATCATACAATAATGCCCGAAAAACTACATTAAAAATCTCAGTTTAATGATGAAAAAGTCGTATAAAATATAAGTCCATACTTCCATCAGTTACTACAAAGGTTTGAACTTTAATTAGTCACCACATCCACACCGAATTTTAATCATATGAAAGTTTGAACATATGTCATTATTTAGAACCCAAAAAAAAAAAAAAAATGTCATTATCTGCACATCTTATCTTACATTTTAGCATTGGAGGCTCTAAAGGCTCTACCTTTGTTTTCATTTTAATTCGTTAACATTTATCTTTGATTTTAATGCCGTATGTGTTTGTCCAATGTAGTAATAATTATAATTAAGTTTGTTGACTATTTTGCTTCACTACATTTGTAATACCCTGATAAATTAAATAGCTATTTTTAAAAAGGTGAATATGTGGTTTCAAAGAGTATGTTATATTATCTTATTTTCTAAAGGAAATTCAAGGATAATTATGTAAAGCTCCAAAATTGGTGGTAAATGGCTAAGAATTAGCATAAATTTATTTGTTAGTTAATTGGAAATTTTCAAGAAAAATTGATGAGATTAAGTAATTTTAAGCCTAAATACAAGAATGGACCAATAGGAAAATTTTGTAAAAAAATTATATAAAAAAATTATTAAATAATTATTTTATATATTATTAATTTATTAATTAATTAATTAAAACGAAAATTAATAATAATAAAAGGACCAAAAATCTCAAAGGATAAGGATAAGGTTCTTTTTGAGATTTTTGATTAAGACATACGAATATTTTATTATATAGTGAATAGTAACATAATAAACAGGAAACGGATCCTATCTAGAGTACCAGGAATAGGTTTTCTGAAGTCGAGGTAAAATATTGACCAGTGGATTTTTATCTTCAGTTAGACTTTTCCGGAAGTTGATTCCAAAGCCGGTAGAGCATTTTCCTAATAAGACGAAATAGGGAAAGATGCAGATAGGCACATTTTTGGATCTGAAGAAAATAAATTCTAACTCAACATCTGGGAAAAAGTTGAGAATTATCTGGACATATTTGGAATCAGTGAATTTTTGTCCAGAGGTTGATGTTTCCGGAATTCAATTCTGTAAATGTCACGCTTTCCCGTAAACTTCGTTCATAAAGCAAAAGCATCACATCACATTAATTGATGTGACAAACCACCAACTAAGGGGGAGAGGATGGTTTGGACAAGTGGCCTGGTGAGGATCGTGACACCTAGTAGAGGTGCGATCCGACGGTTGAGATTAAAGGAGGAAAAGTGCGAATTTGCCCCTGGAATTTCCCTATAAATAGGAAGCCCTCCCTTTGCATTCTTCACACCAAAAATCTCTTCTCTAGTTGAACTTTCCTAGAGAGAAGTTAGAGAGAGGAGCTCGGAGGAGGAAGGAGTCAGGGAAATTTTGCGTGAAGCTCTGGGTAATTTTTCCGGTCTTTAGTCTTTAATTCTTTCGGTAGTTTTAGTAGTAATGCTAGATAGATCTTTAGTTTTATTTTAAGTATTAAATTCAAAAATCATGGTGGGGTCGGAGTTCTGGCAAAATTTTGGAAAGTCGGAGCCAAAGTAACGAAGTGCTGGTGAAATTCCGCCGATTAGGGGTATAGGGGCAAAATGGTAATTTTTACCTAAAATGCCATTTATAATGCCAAATCACAAATGAAAGTGATATTACTCTTATAGGATATCAGAAACTCTGATCTTCTGCCCTTACGCTGCCCGACGTACCGTTGTTTCACGTTTTTCCGTAAAAAGTACGTTTTCCGCCAGAAGTACCTAACGTCGTCAACGAAGGTACGTCCGCGTACTGTAACATTAACTCTTATGTTTATGGTATGCATATATGTGATATGTGTATTGTTATGGTATGTTTATTGAATGCAAATATGTTAGAACAGTTTGGTGCCGAAGGAAATGCTAGTCTATGTGGGTAAGCCATTAAGTCGCCGTGAACTCGGTGAGGCCCCCATGATAGACACTTACCCTACGTGTGACACATCTACATGCACTACGTGTGACCCATCTACATGCACTACGTGTGACCGATCTACATGCACTACGTGTGACCCATCTACATGCACTACGTGTGATACATCTTTATGCACTCCGTGTGACACATCTGTTATACTGTTAATATGAATGATTGTGGACTATATACTGTATATGTGAATATGAGGTTACTGTTACTCGAGATCCAATGTGGTAAATTGGATCTCGGCTACAGGCGTCGAGCTCCGGAGGACCGAGGGGCCGAGGAGAGAGGCAAGCGGCCGAGTAGAAGACCGGTGAAGACTTCCTTTTGTTGTTTCAACGGAAGCCTTCCTTTCGTTATAATGTACCTTTGAAACACACGGTTCTTGTCTGTTGTTGTATCCAGCCAGACTTACAGCATTTTATAAATATATATCAGTTACTCTTCCGCCCAAATGCTCTACTCTGATGATTTGAAAAGATGTTTTGGAAAAAAAAAAATTATACTGCTTGTGAAAAGGTGGGATGTTACAACATTCTTTTTTTTTTTTGGTGATAAAGGTTTAATTTATGTTTTTATTGTAGAAACATTTTTTCTGTCATATTCACATAAAAGTGAGTAGATTCTAATAATATTTTTCTCTCTCTTCTCTTTATAATAGGACCTACTCATTTTTATATGAGTGCGACATGAAAAATATTTCTGCAACAAAAGCAAAAATATTAAACCCTTCATTGCATTGACATTAGTAATTTTTTAGTTTTAAAATTGAAATAGATTTGAACATTTAGAGGTGTTGTAAATCGACATGTGTTATACAAGTTAATTGTGTTAATTGTGTTGATTGTCTACCAATATACTTTCTAAACTGAGAAATCTATTTGTAAAATTACTATAAAATTTATTTTATGTAAAATTAAATGTAAGATATTGTTTTTAAAAATACCTCACGTAGATTGGTGAGTCACAGATGCTACATTAGGCATTACATTTCAAGGAAAAAAGTTACATGTGGTAGCAATTTAGAAGATGACATTAATAAATTGTGTTTGGTTTCACTTTTAAAACCATAGTTTTAGTCAAAAGGGGGATGTCAAATACCATATCAAAACTCAAAATAGCGTTTAACTCTCAAAATTATGGTTTATATAAGCTTACCCAAACACTTTGAGATTCTAAACTACCATGGTTTGGACAAAAATCATGGTTTGGGGGATAAAAACATGATTTTCCCAGAAGTTAATTTTTATTTTTTATTTTTACTTTTTCAAAAACTATCCTCCAAAATTTATTATCTGAAATCACTTTTTTTACAAAAAAATAAATAAAAATATATTCAAAAGCTAATCCAAACACACTAAAGCTTCTTGTAACATTTGTAAATTGCTATTAGTGCTAAATAAAAATTAATAATGAAATATATAGCATTTTCAAAATGTTACTATTGGCAAAATATAACTCCTGCCGTTCTTTTCTTTTTTTTTTTTTTTAATAGTGGTGTTAACATTTATCAATTTAATGGCATATATAGATGTATTTCTCAATATAGTGCATTTTAGGATGACAATGGAGCGGAGTTCTATTATGATTTATGAGATAGCTGTTAATTTACATATATTAAAAATTATTTTTTTATTGTAACAAATAATTGTTTTTTTAATCTAAAACACCCCTTTTAATTATCACCCCCATTGATAAAAAACTCTGTTTAATATATATAATCAATATGAATAGTTTGAGAAAAAAATACGTTCGTACTATGTTTTAGTCCTTATACAATTTGATTAGATTTCAGTTTTAGTGCCTATAGTTCCACATTATAGTTTTTCCCCCTTTAATTTCTCCCGTTTAAAACTTTAGACCCTTAACAATTTGATATTGTAACATCTCAAATTTTGGGTCTAAAAGTTAAAAAACAAGACTGAGTTAAGTAAATTATTAATTAAACCCATTAAGTTAAAAGTCTAAAGTATATCATGAGGAAAAACTTAAGATAATTATTAAAAATTATTTTTAGATCTTGAAAATTTAGGGAAAAATTATGAAATATTATTTTAGGTATTTAAAAATATTATGAAGAGATTTAATTCCAAAAAATTAGCCTAAATAATTTTAAAATTATTTTTTGGAATTTCGGATCTATTTCCCAAAAATTGAAAGAAAAATAGTTCAAGGTTAATGTTTAGCTTAAAAATTTTAGAATTGAAATTTTAAAAGGCAGGCTCAGCGGCATTTTTACCAAAAAAATTGTATTTTAAATAAATAAATACCGGATCAGTGCACTTTTTAAACTATTGTCCAGACGAATGCTCACGCCAGTAGTGGCGTGAGACAGTCTCACGCCACTACAACGTGGCGTTTGGCGTTTCTCTCTCTCACGCCAGTAGTGGCGTGAGACGTCTCATGCCACTACCGGCGTGAGAGTTTTTCACGCAACACAGAGTGGTGTGAGACAGTCTCACGCCACTCTGTGTTGCGTGATATATATATATAAGTATTATTTTAATTAATAATAGGGAATTAAAATATCTGAAATTTATTATAAACCTTAGGAGCAAGACTAATTAGTAAATTAATTAATTTATTAATTTATTAAATTAATTAATTAGCAACTTTTAACACGATATTAAGTTACTACAATTTAGGTAAAAGTTGCTACAATAGTGCTTTTCCCTAGAATCTCTCCCTCTCTCTAAATCTTAATAGTGAATTTTTAATTATATCATCACGTATTGACTAGAGCCCAATATCAGTCTAGAGTTGTTTAGTTGTTTTCATTTGTTTTATAAAAAAATGAAAACAACTATTAATTATAAATAATAATTTTAATTAATTATAAATAATAAAAATAGTATTATTTTAATTAATAATTAAGGGAATTAAAATATTAAAATTTATTATAAACCTTAGGAACAAGACTAATTAGTAAATTAATTAATTAGTTAATTTATTAAATTAATTAATTAGCAACTTTTAACACGATATTAAGTTGCTACAATTTAGGTTAAAAGTTGCTACAATAGTATTTTTCTCGAGAATCATATTAAGTTGGTACAATTTTTGTTAAAAGTTGCTACAATAGTATTTTTCCCGAAAATCTCTCAGTCTCAATAGTGAATTAATTCACTAATTAAAAAATCACTATTAAGATTGAGAGAGAGTGAGAGATTCTAGGGAAAAACACTATTGTAGCAACTTTTAACCTAAATTGTAGCAACTTAATATTGTGTTAAAAGTTGCTAATTAATTAATTTAATAAATTAACTAATTAATTAATTTACTAATTAGTCTTGTTCCTAAGGTTTATAATAAATTTCAGATATTTTAATTCCCTATTATTAATTAAAATAATACTATTTTTATTATTTATAATTAATTAGAATTATTATTTATAATTTTAATATATATATATATATTTATAAATCCCGCAACACAGACTGGCGTGAGACTACTGGCGTGAGCATTAGTCTGGACAATAGTTTGAAAAGTGCACTGATCCGGTATTTATTTATTTAAAATACTATTTTTTGGTCAAAATGCCCAGGCTCAGCTCTCTCAACTCTCGTCCTCTCTTTTCTCTTGGTTCTCTCTCAATCTCAGTTGAATGTGTGTGTGTGAAATGAGAGATGAATGAAAGAATAAAAGGAAAGCTTGAGGGTGGTAAAAAGACCTACAAATCTTTTGTTTGTAACTTGTATTACTATAAAAAGTAAATTTAATGATATTAATTTAAAAAAAAAAGAAAAGACAATGACATTTTTAAAATTTTGAATTAATTTTGAATCACTATTTTTAAATAAACAGTCATTAAAAAAAATTAAGTTATAATGACTATTCCTAAAAAAAAATGTTAAAAATAAAAATAAAAACACACAAAAATTAAGCTATAACGACTTTTTTAAAAGAAAACAGTAGTCTAAAAACAGTCTCCCTCCCCATCAAAAACACCAAACATAACTGGGAGGGACTCAAAAGTCAAATCGTTATTCGTAATCCGTGTCAAGGTTCTGAGTGGTCACATCGTTTAAAAAAGTTGAATATTAAATATATATTATAAATAGTATTTCCTAGCATTAGTTTGTCATATTTTCCGTTGTTGTGTTGCCTTTTCACTGTCTTGTCTTGTTGTGTCTCTACTTGAGATTTAATGGTGGGGTTCTGAGCAATGTTGTTAAAATCGAGATCCTATATAAGATTGAAAGAGGGTGTGAAGATCGTAAATCGTGGGATCGATACGGATCGTAAGATTCTATTACCTAAGATATAAAGTTATATTGAACTATATATATGCATATGAAATAATTTTTGTTACTGTATCCAAATTCCATTCTGTTTCCACGAAACTAAAAAAATGGCATCCACGTCACCCTAAAGCAGTGGCAGAGCTCAGATTTTTTGTTTGTATCCGCACAATTAGTGAGAGGGATTCGGGACAACACCCCCAAATTTTTTTTTAAGGGAAGTTTTTGGACAAGTCAAAGACACACACACTTGACGCGTAATGAGCCATTTTTTGGATTTAAAGTCCCATGGATCCCCCAAAAAAAGTCCTGCTTTAACCAATCTTTCACCTTCAGTGTAACGAAATTAGCATTTGACTTGCCAGGAGTTTTAAGACATTGGTGGTAGTGTGTCTTTGACTTTGACAGAATGTGTAAATCAACAAAAAGAAAAAGGGTAGTTTAGTAATTTCCAATTATTGAGTTGTTGAGTTAATTAATTATTATTTTGTATAGTTGGAGTTGTTATTTTATTAGTTAAGACTTTCCTTATATAAGGACGAATCACATGTACAGATATGATTGGATACAATATTATTTTCTCAGTTTCCAATATACATCTTTTGTCTTTTACTCTTCTCTCTTCTCTTCTCTGACTATTACGTACGTAGCTTGTAATAAGATTAAAGAGTAATTAACAATGTTTTTCAAAGTCGCATATAAATTCAATGTATTGTTTTTATATAATATAGGACTTGATGACGTCGCAAGCTAAGAAAGCATGGAAACCTCTTTTTGTATTGCGCAAGCAAATATTGTTTTGTGTCAAAGTCGCCTTTCTGCGCATGTTCCTCCCTCATTTATTTGAAGGGTCATCATCGTTCATCAATCATGTTTTTTTCTTTTTGATTTGTCAATCATGCATTTACAAACTAATGAACTATATTCCTAGGCTCCTAAATATGAGGATTAAATAACTAACAAGTACCGGTTCCCAACGTTCTCTGCCTCTGATATGTCTTTTTTTTTTTGATAAACACAACAAAAGGTTTTGGAGGGGTTCGGCATCAGTCCCCCACCAAGACTAGGGCACGGCCCCGGGCTCTTTGAGCACTTAATGGGGACTTACGAGATCGCCTATCAAAGGAGTCCCAGCGATGGCAGGGGAGATCGAACACACATCCCTTTGGGACTTGACCAAATCCCTTACCATCTATGCCAACTCTCTTTGTCTCTGATATGTCATTTTGTTGTGCATTGCAGTTGTACCTTGATCTCTTTGATCAATAATAACAATAATATTGAGCATCTTCCCATTTTGTCCCTTATCACATCATATCCTCCCATATTTTGACTATAAAATATTTTTTTTTTTAATTTTAATTAAATTATATATTTTTTTAATTAATACCGGTCTAACTCTGGTATGATATACTAACCCTTAACCTAATGCCCTCACTGGTTCAATGACCGGTCCGGGTTACAAAACCTTGCTTTTAACCCATATTACTTGTATAAATCACTGTCATATAAAATCATGATTGTTTCCCACTAATCCAAACGGGTGTTAATCAATTTTAATGCTTATGTTTCTCTTCTTTTGAATCCGTCACCATCTTTTAATATTTTCGCAGGTCCACATTTTTATAAATAGCAAATTATGCTTTTTACTTCCCTTTTTAGGGGACGGTTATGTGAGCGACGCAATAAATAAGACTTACAACATTCTTTTTTAAAAAAACACCGTAAGTCTTATTTACAGCGTCCCTTTTTAAATTGGGACGCCGTAGGGTTTTTTATTTTTTATTTAAAACAAGCAGAACAAAGCACTTTGCATAGTTAGGCAATGATATTATGTTTTTGACGCTCACAGACTTTAATACGGCACCCCAACGACACTGTCACAAAGCACTCTAAACAGGCTATAATATAGCACCGTCATAGACGGTGGCTTGGGCGGCGGCTTCTCAACGCTAACAATAATGTTATCTGACCGTGACAACGCGCACGAACATGACATAGCGATGAATTTGGGCACCTTGTCGCTAGGCATCAACACCGGCAAGCTATCTCCCCTAATTCGCTTCCAATCCTAAAATTGAAAACAATAGTCAGTGAAAATCGATAATGAGAGGAAGAAATTGAAGAAAAGGGGGAAAAGTGAGGAAGCATGTGTACGGTGGAGGACCTAGAAGCATGGATTTGAGGACCTAGAAGGTTGAGAGGAGGAGCCGTGACGGTTAAGGCAGTAGCGCAGGCGAGTTTCGCAATGTCATATAAGAGAAGCAGGTCAAAATCCAGGTAAACTACTCGTCGAACATGTAATGCCCATCCTAAACGCGCCTTTATTTATCAGAGTTATAGCACACATGAATCAAAATAATTTGGACGACTTAATTGCGAAATGGAACTTTCATAAAATAACTTAGTTTGAAAACATGAGGATAAATTTTTCACAATTCGAATCTATCCCATACAGATATCTTAATACAATATTCCAAAAATAGACAAATGATAAACGATACAATACAGTCTATCTACTCATATTTTTTCCCAAAACGTTCCATCTGCTGTAACCCTTACAGTTGCATCTTCCCTCTTGATCCCGATCCACTTTTTGTTTTTTTCATGTGGCCTGGAGTTCAAATGAATGAACCCCAGGGGTAACAGTTAATCTCATATGCAGGCATGAAATGTAAATGACAGTATAACACATGTATAATCATAGAATAATTCACAATAAACAAGTCGCATCGAAACTGCAGTTATCGGCCAAGGACCACAGCCTTTTGGAACACGCAGCTCTATTTTAGGACACGTAGCCCTATGTGACACGCAGCCCTAATCCATAGTTAGGATACATACATGCAAATTATCTAGCAACCATGATTAGTCATACATGAATACATACATACAAGCTAATAAGATAACAATTACCCACCCCAAGCTTGAATCCTTAACTTTGTCCGGTAGGTGTTGGGATCGATTGAGGTGTCAAAGTATGCCTATAAACGTTTATCATTGTCATTAGTCACTTCTTGTGTAGTAAAATAACTAACTACACGAATTATTTTTAGAGGATTAAAAGTGGTTATTAATCCCTAAAATAGTAATACCCTTTTTAATAAATAATAATAATTATTATTTATTCCCTTTCCTAAAAATAATAATAATAATTATTTATTACTATTATTATTTTCTTTGCAATTATTTCTCCGGGTCGAGGTTGTTGGGATGGGGTGCTGGAATCTAGGATAGGGTGTTGGGATAGGTTGTTGAGATACGGATAGGTTGTTGAGATAGGGTTAGTGTTGCTGGGATAGGGTTAGTGTTGCTGGGATAGGGTACTGAGATAGGTTGCTGAAATAGGGATAGTGTTGCTGAGATAGAGTTGCTGAGGTCTGGGATAGGGTTTTGCTAAGATAGGGGTATCAGAATCCGAGATAAGGTATTGGAATATGAGATAGGGTATCAGAATCCGAGATAAGCTATTAGAATATGAGATAGGGTATCAGAATCCAAGATCCGAGATAGGGTGTCAGAACCGAGATAGGGTGTTGGAATCTGAGATAGGTATCAGAATCCGAGATAGGTGGTCCGAGATCTGGGTTGAGAGTTATTTATATATACACTTCAACATTCAGACCTTCACAAGTTCCAGATTAATAAGTAAATTTCAAAAATTTGTATCTCTCTAGATACAACTCCAAATAAAGCGTGTGACCTATCAAATTAAACCTTGTTGTGTCCATTTTATTTCTGGAAAATTTCATGACAAAACTTGATCATTTACTATTTCAAAACTTAACATGAAAATCACTGTTCATCTCTGGAAAATGACAGTTTTCAGTTTTGCTGTCAAACTTTGAAAAATCATAACTCCCAATCTACATGTTTGTTTTGGCTGTTCTTTTGCTCCTTTTAAACCTTATTGAGTCTACTATATACTGTAAAACTTTTTTGGAAAAACTCAAACATTTAACTATGAAACAGAAGCACACAAGATTCTCTATTTCAGACAAGAAAAATAGAGCATGATCATATTTTTCTTCTAACTAAACCACTTGCAGCAGATTAAAGATGTAATACCCTAAAAATCTATATCATAATTTGGTAAAATTATGCCTATAGAAAGTAGGTGAATATGAGATATCAAATATTAAGTAATAATTAGCTTATTTTCCAAGGGAAAATCTCTTAGGGAAAATTAGGAAAAAGAACTATGGGGTCAGAAGGACCAAAATACCCCTGGAAAGGGTAATTAACTTAGAAAAAATTATGAAAAATCCTAAAAGGCAGTAAAATGACCAAGTGAATTAGGAGAATATATTATATCTAATTATGGTAATTTAATAAATTATGAACTTGGGGAAATTCTTGGAAAATACTCAAAAAGAAGTGAAATGACCATAATACCCTTGTAATTTCTAAAAATTGCAAGAGGCATGAAAATACTAATGTTAATGCAAGAGTATGAAGGTAATGAGGCATTGTAATTAAGAAAATTATCAACAAGTGATAAAAGAGTAATTAAGTAATATTGAGCTAATTACTTAAGCATAAGTAAAGGAAATTCACAAGTAATTATGTAAAACCCTAAAATTAGTGGTTTTTGTTTTAAAATTAGTAAAAACATGTTTACTAATTAATTGGAAATTTTGAAGAAAAATGGATGAGTTTAAGTATTTTTAAGCCTAAATGCAAGAATAGACCAATAGGAAAATTTTGTAAAAAATTATGTAAAAATAATTATTTAATTAATTAAATAATTAATCAAATAATAATAATTAAAAAAAACGAAATAAAAAAAAAAGGCAGAAAAAAAATGAAAAAAAAAATGAAAAAGAAATGAAAAATAATTTTTGCAACTTGCAAATATTTTAACAATATAATTAATTAAAGTAAAAATGATGAATAGTAATTTTAAAATTAGGAAACGGATCCTATCTAGAGATCTAGGAATGAGATTTCCAAAGTCAGGGTAGAATATTGATCAGTGGAATTTTATCTTCCGTTAGACTCTTACAGAAGTAAATTCAGAAGCCGTTTGTGCGTTTTCCTAATAAAACAAAATAGGGAAAAATGCAGATAGGCACATTTTTGGATATGAAGAAAATAAATTCTAACTCAACATTTAGGAATGAGTTTGAATTTATTTTGACATATTTGGAATCAGTGAATTTTTCTGAAGAAGTTGATAATTTCAGAAATGCGTTCTGAAATCGGACGCGCTCGGACACGTTTTTCGAATCATCCAACAAAACCATAATTTTCCATGGTTTATATTCAAAGAGAAGGAGTTGTGAAATTACCAAAATACCCTTGAGTTTTTCTATAAATAGGCATGTAGTGCTCTTGCATTTCTCACATCCATTTTGAGAGCTAAGGCCGAATTCCTAGAGGGAGAAAGTAGAGAGAGAAGCTCTGGAAAAATTTTGCAGAAGTCTTCAACGGGTAAGTCTTTCGGTCTTTAGTTTTAGTTCGGTAGTTAGTAGAATTGTTAGATAGTTTTAGTAAGTAGGGAATGAGATTCCTACTATTGTTTTTAGGCCTCATTGCATTGAAAAATGCCTGACGAGGTAAAAAACTTGGTAGGGATCGAGTACCTGAAAAGTTGAAGCTTTTATAGCTCTTTCACAAGTAGGTGTTGTAATGCTAGAATAGCCTTTAAATTTTCATCTATGATTGGGTATCATATGGGAGGGCTATTTTAGTCTTTATTTTCGAAAATCTAAATGGCGTCGAAGTTTTGGCAAAATTTTGGGAAGAAAATTAGTCGGAGTAACGAAGTGCTGGCGAAATTCCGCCGATTAGGGGTAGAAGGGCAAAATGGTAATTTTTACCTAAAATGCCAGTTATGATGTCAAATCACTAATGGAAGTGATATTACTCTTATAGGACATCATAAACTCTGATCTGCTGCCGACGTGCCGCTGTTTCACGTTTTCCCGTAAAAGTACGTTTTTCCGCCAGAAGTACCTAACGTCGTCAACAAAGGTACGTTCGCGTACTGTAACACTAATCTAGTGCTGCTCATATACATATATGTGATAGGTACATTCACGGATAGAGATTCTGTTAGGGGTCACCGAGATACATTCACGGTTAGAGACTCTGTTCGGTGGTTACCGATTATACATACAGTTTCACACGGGTTATAGAGATATTAATACCGAGTTTTCCTAGCGCTGAGGACACGACCGTACATCGTGGCACTGGTGAATAGTGCAGGCACTTTATGGGGCTTACATACTGCTTTACGCTTATCTACTGTCATTATATTGATCATTGCTGTTATTGTATGAATGTCTCATTGTCTATATCTTGTTTTATTTGAGCATAAGGTTAACCGTTACAGGGTTCGATGCATGGACTCCGGCTCTTAACGTAGCGTCAAGTTCGGGATGACCACGGATCGGAGATCGAGGCAAGCTGCACGAGTAGGCTCATGGTTGGAGGGCATGTAGCACGAGTGAGCTCTTACACGGAGATGTCACTTTATTGTTTTCCGTATTTACCTAGGAGAACAATAGGATGCTGTATCAATACTATGTTACACTATGGTTCATGTTTTGTTATGATCAGTTACTCTTTCGCTCCATTGCTCTACTCTGATTGAAAAAAAAAAATTCCGCTTTAGAAAATGGGATGTTACAAAAGACATGAAAATAGGAAGGAGAACGCTTAAGGAATTCACCTTAGTTGATTTCTCAAGCTTCACGATAAGCTCCTTCATTTTTCTCCAAACGTGGCTCTCTCTCTCTCTTTCTCTCTCTCTCACATTTCTCTCTTGCTCTCAGTTTCATTTGAGCTAAGCAAAGTGAATGAATGAAGATCAAAGAACAACGTTTAAATAAGGGCATATGGAGAGTCTGCTGTCATAAGTGTTTGAGCGTTTAAACCTATGGAAGAGTATGGTGTTTCTGATCTTGCGTGTACGGAGAATGAGATAATCACGTTGGAGAAGTATGGATAATTGCTGATTTGCTGACTGTATTCAGCACCTCTTACGTGATTAGGCCGAAGTGTGCAAGTAAAGAAAAGGGAAAATTGATTTATTGAATTTTGCTTCTGTTGTTGTGTTTTGGTGCAAGTCAAATGGGTTGGTTTAATTGTTGGGCTTTTTCTTACTGAATGGATTAAATAAACTGAGGGAGTATGGCTATCATCACGTGCTGGGTTGAGGGAGTTAATGGACTGTGTATTATTGAATTATGAAGAAAGTTTGCATGTTGGGTTTATTCCAAAAATTATCTCTTGCAATTATTTCCTCGATTTTTATTTCCCAATTATTATAGGGAAAATAAAGTCTTAATTTTCTAAATAATTATTTTAAACTAATATTCATAAGTAATCTTGATGTATTATCCAATTTTCAAATCCCAAAATGTGGGATGTTACAGAATGCAAAACGACGAAAGGTTTGCGAGGTAACTGCAAGCGTAAATGAGAGGGAACTCGAGGGAGAAGCGAATGGAGGTGGAGATGAGGCCGAAGACGGTGGAGTCTTTGAAGTATTAGAGCTGAAATTGAAGATAAGAGAAGGAATTGGAGATTGCGGAATGGAGGAGGGAGGGGTTAGAGGAACAGACGAAATGGAAGAAGATATTTATGACTTTATAGGCGTCCCAATTTTAAAAGGGATGCCAAAAGTAGTATTTCTGATGCCAAAAACACTTTTGGTGTCCCTTTTAGAATTGGGGATTTTGACGTCCTTTATCTAAATTGAGAGTCTAAAAGTAGAGTTTTTGTGTTGTTTTTAAAATTGGAATGCCAAAATCTTCCACCTAATTACAAAAATGTCACTGTCTTTATTTTTAATTCTCTTTTTAAAAAAGAGACATTTTTTAGAGAATTAAAATCCAATTTTTATAGTAGTGAGTAACGATGGCTATGTCTTCGTGTCAACCACTTGGAAATTTTAGCTTCTTGAACTATAAATTAGATTTTAGGGAAAAAATAGCGGAAATCACCTACTAAGTAAGTTGATTGGGAAAATTACTTTAGGACATGGAAGAAATGCAGAATCCTGAAAGATGAAATGTAGATTGTGGATGGTTTTTCCAATTAATTTGCCGACTGTTAGGTTGCTTTTTCTCCAATAATTTTTTTTCCAGATTTTATACCTAGGGCGATAGCGCAAGGAAACTATTTGTTTATATCTTCCATAAAATAATTAATTTATAAATATTAATAAATTATTTAATTTAAATCTTTTTTTTTACCAAATTTAAGTTAATTCTTTGCAAAAAGTGAAAATCTCAAAAATAAGAAAAAGATAAATTAAGGAATACAATGACACAAATCATAAGTTAAACATGTGGGAGGAATATGAGATTTGTAAATATTTCCAAATGAATAATATGCCCCTAACAGCATTTGGAGAGCTTAAGTTGTCAATATATATACCGAAATTGTTAATTATGATTTTTTGTTGACACTTTTTTGTTGTTTTCTGTAATACCAAAAAAAAATTATTTATCATAAATATTATATTTTGATAATTAATACCTATTAAATAAAAGTGAATATGTGGTCTCAAAATTTTGTAACATTTTTATTTTAATTTAGGGAATTTTCTCTAAGAATTAAGTTAACCAAAGACCAAATTTTCTAATTTTCTTTTAGGGATCATAAAATACCATAAAATTATCATATTAAAGCATAGTCCTAATATAATCAAAAAGAGCAATAAAATGGTATGGAAATACCTAAACCAAATAAAGGAAATTAACAAATTTTAATGGGCAATTAAGTTTTCAATAATTAGATAATTGTGTAAATCTTTATAATTAATCAAGAGGCAAATTAAGAAGCAACAATTAGGGAGTGTCTTAATTAAAAATCAAGGATCAATTAAAAGACAAGATTAAGCCTTGAATGTGTTTCTAATGACCATAATCAATTAAATAACCAATCACACTTTGTCAATTATACCTAATAACATCTAAACCACTATATTAAGAATGCTAATTAGGCTTAAATATGGAACCCACAAAGTCAAGAGCCAAAAACGATTTCACATGGAAGAGAGGGGAAAAAATTGTTTAATAATCAAGATATTATGTAGATAAGAGCACATGCAATTTGAAATAAACACTACAAAAAAAAACCGGATTTTGTCGCGGTTTATTTGTAGCGGTTCAAAATAACCGTCACAAATTACAAATTTGTAGCGGTTATATCCATAAACCGCCACTAAACAGTAACGGAAGCCATGCCGACATGACTGCTGCGATATTTGTAGCGGTTGACCCAAAAAAAACCGCAACAAATGTGGCACCACCTTGGCGCGCACTGGCGAGAAACTTTGTGGCGATACTTTTGTAGCGGTTAATTGAGAATAACCGCTACAAAATTGGCGCGACGTTGACGCCAATTTTGTAGCGGTGATTTTATAGCGGTTACATCACAAGAATCGCTACAAAAAAACGAAACGTCACAATTTTGTCACGGTCACCAGGAAGAGTGACCTTGACCGCGTCAAAAGCTACATGTTTGTAGCGGTTTCGAGGAAAACCGCTACAAATATTTACCATATAAATAAAGTTTAGGGTCCGTACATCAATTATAACAATTAAAGGAATTACTAAATCTTTGACTTGTAACTGAATGAACTATCTCGCTTGGTCGTCGAAGAAATGCATATATCAGTAGCTCTGATCTCCTATCTCGGGTGATAAGAGCTGCGGATATTTGCCTCTCTCATCCTTGCGAGGAAATTCGTTCAGTGACAAGTGAAGGTATGGTCATTTCTTTGGCATCTACTAGACTTCTACTCTTCTGAGAATAGTCCAACATGCGACTGGAGATTTGGTTCCATTATAGCCACCTTTGTCTCACGAAAATATATCTGATGAAAATGACTCAGCCAATTTTTCGTGGGAGATCAGCGGCTATATTGAGTCCGAATCCCCACGGATATGTTGGACTATTTTTGGTTATTTCATTATGTGAAATTTATTACTGTGGACACTTTTAGAAAAATTAAAGAAAAAAATTAAATGAATTGAAGGGTTGGTTTTTAAATATTTGTACCAAAATAATTAGTTTGATTCATAAAGTTTATGAATCAAACTAATTAGTTTGGAATTTTTTTTCGAAAAAAATCATTTTGTAGCGGTTATTGATAATAACCGTTACAGAATGTGGACATATTGTAGCGGTTACGTATAATTTCAAGGGTCAGCTTTTTTGTATCGGTTGTTGTAGCGGTTACTACATAACCGCTACAGAATATCAACAGTCAGCTATTTTGTAGCGGTTTATGTAGCGGTGAGAGGTAAACCGTTACAAAAATTAAAATTTTGTAACGGTTTCTTTGGTTAACCGCTACAAAATGTACGGTTTTTTAAACAGTAACTCCTCATTTTCAAAGTCACACTTCCAACGGTTTGAGTTTTCACCGTTTTTACCTTTCAACCCATCTTTAAACTTTTACTTTTAAACTTCTACCTTTCAACATCATGGTTTCTGGAGAAGATAGGGGAAAGGGAAAAGTAGGTGACCCAGAGAAAAGGGGTTTAAGGGGGAGTAGTAGTAGAGGGGGCCAGACGAGAGGGCGTGGGGCCCGACATGTACCTCCGCCATCTCAGGGGCTGGACGAGTTTTCTGATCTCTTCGCCGATGAAGAAATTCCAAACGTGGGGACTGTAGGGAGAGATCAAGAAGCAAGTTTGTCGTTGAACGACTTAGACGACGAGAATGCGGAGATCCATATCAACATTCCCATAGCGGACGTGGAACAGTTCATCGACCAGGAAAACCAGTGGGACCACGGGAACCCCCGACCGGCGTCTTCGCGTTCCACCGGATTTGCAGTGGATGTCGAAGGTATATCTAATTTGTTTTTTTGGGAGAAATTAATTTAAATTCGATAGGTTTAATTCAATTTTTTGTAATATTGCAGATAGACATGGGAACATCAGCAGTAGGACGCTGGATGTTTCCACTCTCACTCAGTACGACTGGGAGATGGCCGGGTATCGGGTCGTAGTCCCGTGGAACGAGCAGCATGCACCGAGCGATCGGCACCGGTGGTCACCTGATGAACCGATTCTTGTCTGAATTTGGCGGCAATTGGGCATGGTTCCCGATTTTTTTCAAGGATTGGAAGCATGTGACAACGGAAGTAAAGGACAAGGCGTTTACCAGAGTTATGCAGGTAGTCAATATTGTTTAATTAAATTTTACATGTTAATAGTTATAATTTTTAGTTTATTTATTTCCTTATTTATTTCTTAATTTATTAATTCTTAATAATGAAATTATGATACAGAAAAAGTTTAAACTTCGCGAACAACACAAAAGGTACGTTATGATGAAGGTGGGGGAAGGGTGGAAGAGTCGGAGGAATCGTCTCTACAATCTAATGAATGGAGATGGCACGATTCCTCTGCAGAGCTGATCGAGAACGTCCCCAGCACGGCGTCGAACCAACTCACCGGGAAAGTTTCGTCAATATAGGAGGAGTGCCGACGGGCGAGTACCTTTTTTAATTAATTATAATTTAATTACATATGGTTTAAATTGATTAATAGTTTCACTTAATTGATAATTTAAATTGAGTTTCAATTAAAATTTTGTTTCCTCCTCCTTGCAGGCTTTGTCGCAGAGGAACACAAGAAGCAGGGCACAACAGAGGGTCCATCACACGGCAGGGACCAAGACGTTTGCTGTGACCTACAGTGAGATGGTATGTTATTATTTAACATGATGATTGTTTTGTTTTCGAAATAACAAAGTTTATATTGTTTTTATTCTTTTAGCAAAAGAAGGCTCGGGAGGAGAACACACAGACGAACAATGGGAAGTTGTGGACATGCACCCATAGACACCGTGATGGGACGCCGACCTCTCAGGCAGCAGATGAGATAATAGTAAGTTACAAAAACATTGAAAAATATAATGAATGTTGTATATTTAAATTGATCGTCCATTATTTTATTAATGATTGTTCATGAACCCTGTGGGTCAGGCCCGGATTGAGAAGACTGAGGCAAAGCTACAAGCGTCGCAGACCCCGAGTCACAGTGGGTCTCATGAATCCTACCGCCCCATTGAAAGCCGCCGTGGGCCCGCCGAGCATCCCGCCGTGTTAGGGGCATGGGCCTTGGCGCCAGCCTAGCATGGTGTACCCGAAGCATGGCTCCTCCTCTCGCGTCCGTACCTCCAGCTCGAGAAGGCCACCACCGGAGGCTTTTGATGAGATCATTGCTGAGAAGGTTGCTGCGGAGGTTTCTGCACATGAGGCTGCACGGAGGGCCGATGAGGAGGCCAGAGATATGCGCAGGAGGGCCTACGAGGAGGCCAGGAATAGGCGCAGGCAGGAGAGCATGGCCCGTTGGTACGATCGTCATGTGGAGAACTGGAGTGTTGTTCGTGGAGACGCGTGGCCGGATGAGCATGACAGATTTCAACCGGGAAGATTCACCCTGACAAAACTGAATAAGGAAATCTTTCTCGCTACCTTGAAGAAAATAAAAGTTCCTGACGGGTATTCAAGCAACATATCACGATGTATTGACTTGCAGGCTCGAAAGGTTACAGGCCGAAGAGTCATGACTCACATGTGCTTATGCAATGCTTACTCCGCCGCCATGAAAATACGCCTCTCGACGTGTCTCTCATTTTGGTGGAGCTTTGTACTTTCTTTCTAAGCCGTGTTCCAAGGTTTTGATAGTTGAGGAGCTCGACCACCGTAGCGTAAAATCATTGTTACGCCGTGTCATTTCGAGATGATCTTTCCTCCGTCATTTTTCACGGCCATGGTTCACCCGATAATACACCTTGTTCACGAAACAAAGCTTGCCGGCCCGGGCTCAAGACCGATGGATGTATCCCGTTGAGAGGTACTTGTTTAAAAATAATTACTTTAGCATTACTCCCTAGTCGCACGTTTAACCATTGATGCATTATTATTTTTATGGTTTCTTGGGAAACTTAAATCTTACATGAGGAATAAGGCGTGGCCTGAAGATTCAATAGCAGAAGGTTATATCGGGGATGAGGTCTTGTATTTTTCTTCCAGGTACTTCGATGACATTGAGATGTCATTCAACCGACCGCCTCGTGTAGACGATTGTCCTGAGTCCGAGCCGGAGCCGGAGGCAACAGAGTTGTTAATCCCTCGTGTTGGTAAACCAGTTGGCGGGAGTGAGAAATTCAAACTCACGCCACTTGAGAAGTTCCAAGCACATCGACATGTCTTGATTAACTGCACCAAAGTTGAACCGTACCTTCAGTAAGGATTTCATATATATATATATCCTATCCTATATATTTCCTTACATTTTATACATACTCACATTTCATTGCATGTTTAATTGCAGGGAATTCAGGAGTTATGTGAAGCGTGAACTGAGGATTCGTACACAGACATTGTCCGAAATTGATAGAAAGGTCCACAGAGAATTCCAGGGTTGGTTTAGGAGGAGAATAATGAACGACCACAACCCGCACTCACTGTAATTCAGAGCTCTCGCAGTAGGCCCGCTTGACAACGCCCTAAGATTTACGGCATACAATGCCAATGGTTTTAAGTTTTGCACCGTCGCACGAGATTAGGGATTGCTGACCCAAAACTCTGGTGTATATGGCACGTTTGGGACAAGGAGTTATGCGAGCAGCAGTGACGGAAACATGCGGTTCGGTGACGTCCCGTATTATGGAAAGCTGCTTGATGTGGTCAGGATAAGTTACACATGCCTTTTCACCGTGACGTTGTTCAAGTGTTTGTGGCGAATACCACAACGTCCGTGGGACTCACGATCGACGACTTAGGCATCACATCGCTGAATTTCTCCCGCCTATTCACACCGGTCGGTCCAAGATGACGAGCCGTATATTCTGCCTCGTGAGGCCCATCAAAGTTTATTATGTCGTCGATGAGAGGCACAGGATTGGAATATGGTGGTTCACTTAAAGCCTCGGGACCTTTACGATATAGGCGATGGTGATAACGTCGCCTACGATTGTGAGCCGTTGCAGCCCGCCGCCGAAGACTTCATCCCGATCATTTGATGACAATTTACCTATAGTTCGATACATTTTTAATTGTGGCTTTATGAAATTGAAACATTTAACTAAAGTTTTAATTGTGTTCAAACGTATTCACCTCACGCGTAACATTTTATGCAAACTTTCTTTGTAGGGATGTCGAAGAAGATTGAGAGAAAACCTTAATGCCTATGCTGTAATATGCAATCTTTAAAAAAAACAAGAACATAATTTGTAGCGGTTAATTAACCGCTACAAATCATTAAAAACCGCGACAAAAAGAAACCGTTACATGAACCGCTACAAACACTAAAACAAACCGATACTAATAATAATAACCGCTACAAAAAGTGTGACCCCAACCGCTACAAATGCTCGCATAAACCACCATAAATACCCTACCCAACCTCCTTTAATATACATCAATTTCTTTTCTACCCACGTTTTCTCTCCGTCTTTCAAATATTTTTACGTTTTGGAACATAGGGGTTAACTGTCTGAAGGGGGTAAGTGCCGTGTAACCGGATCAATTTTAATGTTTCTCAATTCTAATGTTTCTCATATATACTAATTAATGTTTGTTATTTTGCAGTTGAATGGGATATTTTAATCAACTTTCCTTTTTCTTCCAAATACATTATTCAATAACTTGTACACATATTTTTTAAACATTCAGTATATTTTAATTACCTCATTATTAGCTCTTATTATATCTTCCATATTTTTATTATTTTGCATCTATAACAACAAGCACCTTATATATTTAAATTTCATATTTTAATACTTTTTTATTTTTATTAAAAAGATAAACTATTAATAATTACTTAATTACGTTGATAAATAATAGTTTTTTTTAAGTCATGAAATTTGTAGCGGTTGCTTGAACCGCTACTACGTTTCAAATATTTGCCTGGAGGAAATGGCGGGATTATTTTGTAGAGGTCGGAGTAGCGGTTTCAAACCGCTACAAATTTTTTAAAAAAATGGCGGGAACATTTGTAACGGTTACGAACCGCTACAAATATTCACATGGCGGCAATTTTTTTTCCTTGCGAAAATATGGCAGGAAAATTTGTAGCGGTTGAGAACCGCGACAAATATTCAAAATAATAAATTTAATGGCGGCAAAATTTTCAAAACATTAATTTGTAGCGGTTAGGTAACCGCTACAGGTAAATATTGTAGCGGTTAGTAACCGTGACTAAGCTGTCAGAAGGGACGTCAGCCAAGCTCAATTAGTAGCGGTTATTATTAACCGCAACAGATATAGTAGCGGTTCATATGCATGTAGTATCGGTTTTTCTTAACCGCGACAAATGAGCTTGCCACAGTGGATTTTGTAGCGGTTCTTAACCGCTACAAATTTTCCTGCCATATTTTCGCAAGGAAAAAAAATTGCCGCCATGTGAATACTTGTCTTCCAACTTGCCACAAATGAGAGACAAGTTGGAAGACAAGTAGGAGGTCAACAAGTAGAGGAAGAACAACAAAACAATGATGAGGACGAAGACGAAGACGAACGTACAGATGAAGCTGAGGAGTCAGATAGATCTGAGTCACCCCCATGACCTAATAGAGCAATGGCAGTACTTCCTCGACCCAACAGAGTAGTTGAGACTACGCAATATTGGGTCACTCAATTCTGCAAGCTGAAGCCACCGTCTTTCCATGGCAAGAATGACTTAGTTGAAGATTGGAAAATGAGACTGGACAAGATCTTTGAGGTCATGGAATTTCCAGAGAATCGAAAGGCTCCACTTGCAATCTACAAACTTGAAGGAGATGCGGATAGATGGTGGAGAAGCATTGCGGTGAATTTACAAACCCGTTATTGTCCCGTTACATGGGAGAAATTTCTGGAGAAATTCAACGAGCAGTACTTTCTTCCCTCAACACAGGTGATCAAAGAGTCGGAATTCCTTCATATCTGGCAAGGGCATGAGGAGTCATTCGATGATTACTTTGCCCGATTTACCAAACTGTCACGGTATTCATCATATCTGAAGCGTTACGATGATGAAGGCTGGAAGTTGTTAGTTCTCAAATTGGTTTTGATGATAACGGACAATTGTAAACACAAGAGAAGTTTGTCTTTGTAAGTTGAAAACTTACTGTCAAAGGCAAACTCGAATTTTGGTTGAAAACTCGAGTTTTGGCCTGACTATGGGAAACTCGAGTTTAGGCTTCTCTGAGTATTTTCTAAGATTTTCAAGAGTTCATGAAAACTCGAGTTCAGTATTAAAACTCGAGTTTCCATCACCTGAGAACAATACTCATCTCTGATCTTGCATGAACTCATTCGTGAAATAAACCAAGAACTTTAACATTTTCTCATAAAAAGAGAAAACTCGAGTTTCGGTTGAAAACTCGAGTTTGGCTCTAACAGAGAAGTTTCCAAAGTTTTCAAAGAATATGAAAACTCGAGTTAAGATGTGGAAACTCGAGTTTTGACAAGGCAGAGAGCACTGCCAATTTAGAACGTTTTGAAAACTCCATCCCGTTAAAAACTCGAGTTTCGGTCTTTGATAGAAAGAACGCTGGAGCATGAAAACTCGAGTTTGGATGAACTAACTCGAGTTTCCATCGCGAAGTTTGAATTTCGAAAAGAATGATTTAGCAAAACCTTCATTTTTGATCTCAATACCTTATATCATCATTCATTACTACTCCTAACTATGTTTAATCAGTTTGTTAGTGAGTTTCAGATGATTTAGACAGGATTAAATGAAGATTTGAGCAAAAGCAAAAAGCAAGTCAGAACATTAAATGCAAAACCCAGAAAAGTTGCATATTTCTGGTTAATCTGCCTGCACACGTTTGGAAAAACAAAAAGGATGTTTTCCACTTCCAGCATTAACTACTCCAACGGATTAATTCGCAGAGAGTCAACTCTGAACATCTATACAGCTGGATTAAGTGAAGATTAGAGAGAGAAGAAGACCAAAACCTTCACTAATCCTCTTCTAATCACTCCAAAGGTTATCGGAGGGATTACAACGGTCATTTAATGATCTCTACCTATAAATAGAGATGCATTCAAGTCTTCTCAACAACCAACCTGTGCAAGAACGAAAATCATCAAAGTTTCATTTACTCTTTGAGTTTTCTTGTAAAAGTATCTCGTTGATACATTTATTCTTCAGTGATTATCATATCTACTCTTAGAGAGAGTTTTTCTTGATTATAAATCATTCTTGTAAAGTTATCTCAAGTTAGGGGACTTGGAGATTGGGTTCATTGATTACAACTTGTAAGGGGGGGTAAGTTTTAGAGAGAGAATTACTCTTGAGTGCAGAGTGTGTAATCAAGTGATATAGTGAGAAATCCCAGAGAGTCTGGGGACTGGATGTAGGTGAAGTTGTTAGACCGAACCAGGATAAATTCTTGTGTCTTGCTTCTCTTCTCTAAACTCTGTTTTACCTTCATTTCCTACCCGATAAATAGAGCATACCGAAAGTTTTTAAGAATCCCCAATTCACCCCCTCTTGGTGATTCAAGCTCCATTTACATTTGGTATCAGAGCAAGGTCTTCTCCTAAGAGCTTAACATCTCGAGAAGGATCCAATGGAAGGTATTCTACCTGATGGAGCTTCGATCAACCGTCCTCCCGGGTTCAGTGGTCAACACTACTCTTTATGGAAAACTAAATTTAAAGTGTTTGTCATGGCCAGCGACTACGGTCTATGGAGGGTGTTCGAAATAGGCAACTACAATCCAACCATCTTAGAGAATGGGCTTCGAGTTCCTAAGCCAGAAGATACATATGATGAGAATGACCGAAGAAATGTCACTCTCAATAGCAAAAACATTCTCATGCTCCAGAGTGCTCTAAGTCAACAAGAGTACTTCCGCATCTGCACTCTACCAACTGCAAAAGCTATGTGGGATGCCTTGGAGATTGCTCATGAAGGAACAACCGGAGTCAAAGAAAATAGCGTTAATACTCTAATGACCGAATATGATCTTCTTTGAATGAAACCTGGTGAATCCATCATTGACTTCCAGCTAAGATTCACTCATCTGATCAACCAGCTTGCTGCCTTGGGTAAAACATACGAGCAACCCGCTCAAGTAAGAAAGATTTTGAATATTCTGAGCAAAGAGTGGGAAGCCAAGGTCACAGCCATTGAAGAAGCTCGCGGGGAATCAATGAGCTCCGTAGCAGCATTATTTGGCAACCTATCCGAGTATGAAGGTAAACTCAAGTTCAAAAAAGGACTTGATGAGACTAATGTCAAAAATAAAGGCATTGCTCTCAAGGCAAATAAAGAAGCCAAAGAATCCGATGATGGTGAAGATGATGAAGAAGAAGAGCTAGGCATGATGGTCCGAAGATTCAGAAAATTCTTTCGGAAGGACCATGGGCATAAAAGATTCAACAAAGGTAGCACCAGCAATGAAGAGAAGAGACCTATCATCTGCTATGAATGCCAAAAGCCCGGTCACATCAAGTCAGAATGTCCCTAACTGAAGAACAAGGACAAAGGAAAGATGAAGTTCAATAAGTACAAGAAGAAAGTGTAACATTCTGTTTTCACAAGCAGTATAATTTTTTTTTTCATTAAACATCATTTGTAAACACCAGAGTAGAGCACCGGAGCGATTGAGTAACTGATATATATATTAAAATACCCATGGTAGCATGTCTTGCTGTTTAAACAATGTACAAGAGTGTTTCAAAAGTAATACGTAAAGAAGTCTTCGCCGCGACTCCTAGGCGTGCGCTTGTCCTTCTCCTCGATCCTCGGTCCGCCCGACCCCGGGCTAAGTTAAGAGCCGAGGTCCATGCATCGAACCCTGTGCAAAGTAACCTCATGATTACATACATCATATATGTACGACAAACATTCATAGAATTTTGGCAACATTTGCTACGGTCAGACATAAGGTATACATATCAGATATGTATGGCAATAACAATACAATGGATGTCGAAAACAAGACAATGAGTACGTACAATAGTACAATGAGTACGTACAATAGTACAATCGAGTACGCATAATAGTACAGCCAGAGTACGTGCAATAGTACAATGAGTAATGCATGACAGACAATAGTACGCCGAGTACGAGCATGACATACAATAGGCATGACAGATAATAGTACAAATAAGTACATACAATATACATATATGCATACAATAAACATCGAGTTAGTGTTACAAGACGCGAACGCACCTTCGTTGACTCTGACACGTATTTCGTCTGATACGGCACGGCAAAGGTCGAACCTCATCGAGATATCCTATCAATATAACAACGTACTTGTTAAGTATCTATCATTACGACGAATATTTTTAGTCAAAATGACTATTTTACCCCTGACCCCCTAATCGGTGAATTTCGCCAAAGACTTCGTTACTTTGACTTTAATTTTCCAAGATTTCAACATAACTCTTACTCCAATATCATTTTCGAAATATAAATCATATTAATTAATGATTTACATCATAACAGGAATTTTAGGTAAAAATTACCATTTTTCCCCTGATGCCCCTATCGGCGGAATTTCGCCAGAGCTTCGCTATTTTAACTCTAATCTTCCAAAATTTTGCCAGAACTTCGAGCCCACCAAGATTTTAAAAATAATGACTAAAATACCCCTAGCATATGATATCTAATCATACTTGGAAGATTAAAGACTATTCTAGCATTTCTACTCTAACTACCGAAAAAACTACGGAAGCTTAAGTACCGAAAAACTTACCCAGAGCTTCGCTACAGCTTTTCCTCCAGAGCTCCTCTCTCTAACTTCTCTTTAGAATTCGAAATAGGCAAGAAGGAATGGTGTGAAAAACCAAAGGGAAGGGGGGGTATTTATAGAAAAGGAGGTAGGATTTCGGCCGTCGGATCAACTTTATGAGAATCGATCTGGACCGTCCAAGACAACTTTTGAAACAAGTTTCCTTCTTCCTCTTTCTTCCTTGGCCGACCTCCTTGGCACAAAAATCAAGGGGAAATGGCCAATGGGAGGAGGCCAAGTGTCTCCTTCCGTAAGCTTTCCGTATGAAGTTCCCGATCGGTACCCGATTCGCGTAATTTCGGAGAAATCTCAAAATTCTGGATTATACAATTCCAAGACAATTCCTTCCTCATTAGAAATGTCTATTTTAACTAAATTTTTAATACTGTCTAGGCCTTCTCCGGCCTGACGGAAGTTTTACGGAAAAACGTGTCTGCTTCGTAACGAAATTCTAAGCCGCCGACAATGGACAAGAATGCACCGATTCCAAATATGTCCAGGAAAACTCTCAACTCTTCCCGTATGTCGCAACATGACATTTAGATCCTTAACTTTCAACTTGACTATCCGGCTTTTTCTCAGAATTTCCCAATTTCGTCTTATTAGGAAAAAGCTCTACCGGCTTCAGAATTAACTTACGGAAGAGTCTAATGGAAGATAAAAACCCACTGATCAATATTTTACCTTAATTTTGGAAATCTCATTCCTAGTTCTCTAGATAGGATCCGTTTCCTATTTATTTTATTACTATTCACTATATTTAATTATATAATATAATAATACCACTTTATAAAAATATCATGATATTTCAAATTTGTTCTTATCTTCATTTTTCTTTTGCATATTTCGGCTGGCCCTTTTCAATTAATACTAAATATTTATTTTTTAATTAATTAATTAATTAATTATTTACTTATTTCAATTTTCCAAAAAAAATCCACAAAATTACCTAATTGGTTCATTCTTGTATTTAGGCTTAAAAATACCTAAACTCATCCATTTTCCCCAAAAAATT
The DNA here is from genome assembly GCA_025563575.1 of Acacia pycnantha. Lineage (NCBI taxonomy): Eukaryota > Viridiplantae > Streptophyta > Magnoliopsida > Fabales > Fabaceae > Acacia > Acacia pycnantha. The sequence continues at coordinate 425,685 of JAMWYP010000257.1, read as the reverse complement.
TCAATTAATTAGCAAATATGTTTTTACTAATTCTTGGCCAAAAACCACTAATTTTAGGGTTTTACATAATTATCTTTGAATTTCCTTCGCTTAAGCTTAAGTAATTAGCCAATAATTACCTAATTACTTTCTTATCAATAGTTGATAATTTTATTAATTAGAATGCCTCATTACCTCATAACTTTGGCCCTGACATCTTTGTTTTCATGTCTTCTGCATTATTTTAAGATTTACGAGGGTATTTTGGTCATTTCAATACTTTTTGGACATTCTTATACAATTTCTCCAAGTTTGTAATTTAATAAATTACCTAAATTAGGGACAATATCCTTCCCTATTTCAAATAGATATTTACTTGCCTCTTTTATAGCTTTCACAGGGTATTTATAACCCATATATTTAGGGACCTATTTGTAAATTTTCAAATGTTTTAGGGACCTAATTGCAAATTATCTAATTTCAAGGGAAATTACCCTAACAACATGGTAAACTTAATACAAGGTGTTTGAGACCTCATATTTACCTATTTTTAATAGGTATATTTCCCAATTTTTGATATTTACCCTAAGTGTGATTTTTAGGGTATTACAAAAGCCTATGTCTCAGGAATTTGGGGAGATAGCTCATCCAATGAAGATGAAGCTGATGAAGAAAAAGAAAGAGCAAATATATGCTTGGTTGCTGAAGTAGAATCATGCCTGTTGATTGAACGTAACGTGAAGGAACTGCACACATCCAGAAATTACAACAGCAGCAGTGCGAGTCGTGGCGGTTTTAGCCGTGGAAATTCCTCACAGAAGAGGAAGGCACCTTGGAACAACTTTCGAGGTGGAAGCAAGGAACCATTCCAGTCTGGGCAGCGAAGCTATGCTAGAGTTCATGAATCCCGACTGTATATGAAATGCGGGAAGTACCACCCAGGTGCTAACTGTGAAGGGAAACAGATTTGCTTCAAATGTCAGAAGCCGGGGCACATTAGCTTGAACTGTCCTCAAAGAGCTGCGGAGATAAGGCCACAAAACCCAGGCCGGGTTTTTACATTAACAAATGAAGAGGCCAGGAAATCTCCAGAGATGGTCCAAGGTACTATCTCTCTTAATGAAAATCTACTTCGTCTAATATAGACCTTATCTGATTACCACTTCATGACATCGACATCATTCTCGGTCTTGATTGGCTAACGACAAACAACATAATGATCGATTGTGGTAATAAGAAGATATTGTTCTCACATTCACAAGGCAGAGATAAGATTGATGTGAGCCTAAATTTTCTCTCTGCTGCGGAACCTGAAAGATGCATGAAGCATGGATGCCAAGCGTATATGGTTTTCTTCTCAATCAAGGCGGAAACCGAACCTTCACTCGAAGACATCTCAGTCGCGAATGAATTCCCTGATGTGTTTCCCGAGGATCTCACCAAGTTAACTCCAGAAAGGGAAGTCGAATTCGCCATTGAATTGATGTCTGGAAGGGGATCAATATCAAAAGCGCCGTATCGAATGGCACCGAACGAGATGCAAGAGTTGAAAAAGAAGCTTGAAGAACTGCTAGAAAAAGGGTTTATCCGACTCAGTCTGTCACCATGGAGAGCCCCAGTGTTGTTCGTGAAGAAGAAAGACGGGAGCTTACGACTTCGTATCGACTATCGAGAGTTGAACAAGGTGATCGTCAATAACAAGTACCCACTCCCCAGGATCGATGATATACTCGACCAATTATCTGGTTCCTGTGACTTTTCAAAGATCGATTTGCGCTCGGGATACCACCAGCTGCGAGTCAAAGCTAGTGATGTTCCAAAAACAGCCTTTAGGACTAGATATGGGCATTATGAATTCTTGGTGATGCCTTTCGGTTTGACAAATGCACCTGCCGTGTTCATGGACTATATGAACCGAATATTTCGTCAACACCTAGAAAAATTTGTAGTGGTGTTCAATTCATCGACGATATCTTGATCTATTCAAAGAGTAGAGAAGAGCACGAAGAACATCTGCGACTAATACTGAGTGTACTAAGAGAAAACTCACTCTTTGCTAGTAGAGAAGAGCACGAAGAACATCTGGGCCATGTTATATCACACGATGGAGTTGTTGTTGATCCCAGCAAAGTGGAAGCAATTCTGGATGGAAGAGGCCAGAGACAGTGACGGAGATACGTAGTTTTCTGGGTCTGGCGGGATACTACAGCAGACTTATACAGAATTTCTCGCGTCTTGCCTTACCATTGACAAAGCTCATGAGGAAAAATCAATCGTTTATATGGGATGATGACTGTGAGAAGAGCTTCCATGAACTGAGGGAGAGGTTGTCTACAGTACCAGTGTTGATTATCCCAGATCCGAGTGAGACTTATGTAGTTTATAGTGATGCCAATGGGCATGGATTGGGTTGTGTCTTGATGCAACAGGGCAGAGTGGTGGCTTACGCCTCTCGCCAGTTGAAGCCTCATGAGTTGAACTATCCTACGCATGATTTAGAACTTGCGGCTATCGTGTTTGCTTTGAAGATATGGAGGCATTACCTATATGGTGCGACTGTAGAGTTGTACTGCGACCACAAGAGTTTGAAATATCTGTTCGATAAAAAAGAACTCAATATGAGACAGCGTCGCTGGATGGAGTTGCTAAAAGATTACGACCTGGAGATCAAGTATCATCCGGGTAAAGCAAATGTCGTTGCAGATGCTCTAAGCATAAAAGCAGTGCAGGTAGCATACATGATGATTCAAGAGCAGAGATTGCTCGAGGACTTCAGAGATTTAAACCTGTCGAATCAGGTTTGCATGAGTCTTAATATGCCCGGTAAAGTCTATCGTGCAAGTCTTCTTGTTAGTCAAGGGGAATATGATCTGAGAGATGAGGTCGAAGAAGCTCAGAGGCAAGATGAATGGGCTATTGCAATACGGGAGAAGATCTCTCGGGGTGAGACTCAAAATCATGACCTATCACGTAGTGGGTTGGTCAGATACAAAAAGCGAATTTATATACCGCCGGTTGATGAATTAAGGCGGAAGATACTGGATGAGGCTCACAAGAGTAAGTATACTCTACATCCAGGAATGGCGAAGATGTACCAGAATTTAAAATCTGAACTCTAGTGGCCCGGGTTGAAGAAAGATATAACCCAGTATGTGGCCAGATGCTTGACTTGCCAAAAGGTGAAGATCGAACATCGACGACCCCCTGGTCTTCTTCAAAGACTAGAAATTCCGGAATGGAAATGGGAGAACATAACCATGGATCTGGTGGTGGGTTTGCCCAAGATCAGGAATCATGATGCAATCTGGGTAGTTGTTGATCGATTAACTAAGTCATCACATTTTATTCCCATTAGTGTCAACTATTCTCTGGAACGGTTGGCGGAAATTTATATCAAAGAGATCGTGAGACTCCATGGTGTACCTAAAAGAATTGTCTCTTACCGAGACACACGATTCACATCTCGATTTTGGCAAGCATTGCATGAAGCGTTGGGTACTAAGCTGAAATTCAGTACGGCTTGCCACCCTTAAACCAATGGTCAGTCTGAAAGAACAATACAGACCCTGGAAGATATGCTAAGAGCATGTGTATTCGACTTTAAAGGGAGTTGGGATCGACATCTTCCATTGGCAGAATTCGCGTACAACAACAGCTATCATGCGAGCATACAAATAGCTCCGTTTGAAGCATTGTACGAACGAAAGTGTCAATCACCTATTTGCTGGACGGAATTGTTCGAGAGAGAATTACTTGGACCAGATATAGTTGATCAAACTTCCGAAAAAATCGCTTTGATCAAGAGGAGACTCCTAGCGGCACAAAGTAGACAGAAGAGCTATGCTGATAAAAGGAGGAGACCTCTGAAGTTCAAAGTCGGAGATCACGTGTTCCTAAAGATATCCCCAACAACCGGTGTCGGTAGAACACTTAAGAGGCGAAAACTAAGTCCTCATTATATAGGGCCTTTCGAAATCTTGGTAGAGCGTGGACCCGTCGCTTACCAAATAGCCTTACCCCCGAACCTGAGCAACCTCCATGATGTTTTCCATGTTTCTCAGTTGAAGAAATACCAACTAGACCGCGATCATGTTATTGAGTATGAGGAAGTCGAAGTGCAACATGACAATACCTTCGTAGTCGAGCCGGAACGAATTCTCGATTACCGAGAGAAGCGACTTAGAAACAGAAGTATTCCGATTGTGAAGGTAGTCTGGAAGGGATTATCTCCTAGTGAGGCAACTTGGGAAACGGAAGAAGACATGAAGGATAGATATCCGGAGTTTATGGCTCGGAGTATAGTTAGTATAGAGTAAATTTCGAGGGCGAAATTTTATTTAACGGGGGGAGAAATGTAATACCCAAAAATTTTTATTTATCATAAATATTATATTTTGATAAATAATACCTATTAAATAAAAGTGAATATGTGGTCTCAAAATTTTGTAACTTATTTATTTTAATTTAGGGAATTTTATCTAAGAATTAAGTTAATCAAAGACCTAATTTTCTGATTTTCTTTTAGGGATCATAAAATACCATAAAATTATCATATTAAAGCATAGTGTAATACCCAGATATTTATCTGGAATATTATAAATAAAAGTTGGATATTTCTGATAAGTGAAATTTCAATCTCCGGTCTTGTATAATTATGGTCTATTTTCTAAGTAGAATTTCTGCAAGAAATTAGGGAGTTTAAGGGCCAAAGTGCCAAAATGACGAAAATGCCCCTAAGGGCCAGGAATAACTTAGAAAAATTATGAAAAATCCTAAAAGGCAGTAAATGCCCAAGTGAATTAGGAGAATATAATATCTCTAATTATGGTAATTTAATAAATTATGAAATTGGAGAAATTGTACAAGAATGTGCAAAAGGTAATAAAGACCAAAATACCCTTACAAATTATAGAATAGTGTAAGAGGCATGAAAATACTAAGGTTAATGCAAGAGTATGAAGGTAATGAGGTATTGTAATTAAGAAAATTATCAACAAGTGATAAAAGAGTAATTAGGTAATATTGAGCTAATTACCTAAGCATTAACAATGGAAATTCAGTAATAATTATGGGAAGCTCAAAAATTAGTGGAAATTGGTTGAATATTAGTAAAAACATATTTACTAATTAATTGGAAATTTTTGTGAAAAATAGTTGAGTTTAGGTATTTTTAAGCCTAAATACAAGAATGGACCAATTAGGGATTTTTGTGGAATTTTTGGAAAAAAGTAAATAAATAAATAATCAAATAATTAATTAAATAAAAAATAAATATTTATCAATAATAAATAGTGGCCAGCCGAAAATGGACCCAAGAAAAAGATAAAAATAAATTAAAAATGAGATGAGAAAATATTTATGCAAGTGGACATATTATATTATTATAATTAATTAAAGCAAAAATTGTGAATAGTAATTTAAAAATTAGGAAACGGATCCTATCTAGAGATCTAGGAATAGGATTTCCAAAGTCAGGGAAAAATAGTGATCAGTGGAATTTTGTCTTCCGTTAGACTCTTACGAGAAGTTGGTAATTTCGAAATGCGTTCAAACCTGGGACGCGATCGGACACGTTTTCGAGGGACTGTTGGAGCCCTATATGGGATCAAAATTTAGGTTAACTTGGAAATTTCTAATGAGTGAGGAAATGGTTTCAAAGTTGTAAATCCAGAAGTTTAAGATTTTTCCGAAATCACGCGAATCGGGTACCGATCGGGGAAAATCTATTGGACCGGGTTTAAATCAACCCAATTCACCACTTTTGGACCACTCCAAATCAGCCACATCACTCCTCAATTTCGTTCACCATGCTCCCATGGACATGAATTTTACACCATTACATGTTTGAATTTCCATGGTTGTAAACAAGTTGGAAAATTCCTCTTGTATCCCTTAGAAATTCTATAAATAGGCATGTCTCCCTTCATATTTTCTTCACACCAAAATCCTCTCCTCTTGGCCGAAATCCTAGGGAGAGAAAGAAGAGAGAGAAGCTCTGGAAAAATTGTCCGGAAGTTCTTCAACGGGTAAGTCTTTCGGGCTTTAGTTTTTTTTAGTTCGAAAGATAGTAGAATTGTTAGATAGTTTTAGGAAGTAGGGAATGAGATTCCTACTATTGTTTTTAGGCCTCATTGCATTGAAAAATGCCTGACGAGGTAAAAACTTGGTAGGGATCGAGTACTGAAAAGTTGAAGCTTTTATAGCTCTTTCAAAATTAGGGGTAGTAATGCTAGAATAGCCTTTAAATTTTCAAGTATGATTGGGTATCATATGGGAGGGCTATTTTAGTCTTTATTTTCGAAAATTGAAATGGCGTCGAAGTTCTGGCGAAATTTCGGGAAGAAAATTTGTCAGAGTAACGAAGTCTTTGCGAAATTCCGCCAATTAGGGGTAGAAGGGCAAAATGGTAATTTTTACCTAAAATGCCGCTTATAGTGTCAAATCACTAATGGAAGTGATATTATTCTTATAGGACGTCGAAATCCTAGTTTATCGCCGTTACTACTGTCCAACGTGCCGCTCTGACGAACTGGTTTTCGTCAGAAAGTACAAGTTTCCGCCAGAAACATTTACGTACATCAACCAAGGTACGGACGCGTACTGTAACACTAATCTTATGCTGCTTAAATGCATATATATATATGATAGATAGTTCGTAGACCGTTATACGCATGCTTTATACGGGTTATGTTTTGTAATACCGTCATGTTTTCCTAGCGCTGAGGACACGAGTGAGTATCGTGGCACTGGAGTGTAGTGCAGGCCTTTGTTGTTTACATTGTGGGGCTTTCATATTGCTTATTGCTTATGTTTGTCGGCATAATGATCATGCATCTATTGTATGCTTATGATATACTGTTGTATTAGCTCTAGAATATCTGTTGGTCAGATATCTTGTTGTTTGCATATGAGGTTAACCGTTACCTGAGATTCAATACGTTGAATTGAATCTCAGCTGTAGCTTCAGGGTCTGGAGGACCGCGAATCGATGTCCGGGGAAAGCAGCAGGAGTGACTTGCGGAAGAAGTCATCTTTATCTTATCGCTTTCTTTTCTTTCTGTCGATTACTTTCCGATCCTTAGGATTACTGTAATCAATACTTTATTACACTATGGTCCATGTTATGATATGATCAGTTACTCTTACGCTCCATTGCTCGACTCTGACTTTGAAAAAAAAAAATTTCCGCATTTCAAGTTGGGATGTTACACATAGTCCTAATATAATAAAAAATAGCAATAAAATGGTATGGAAATACCTAAACCAAATAAAGGAAATTAACAAATTTTAATGGGCAATTATGTTTTCAATAATTAGATAATTGTGTAAACCTTTATAATTTATCAAGAGGCAAATTAAGAAGCAACAATTAGGGAGTGTCTTAATTAAAAATCAATGATCAATTAAAAGACAAGATTAAGCCTTGAATGTGTTTCTAATGACCATAATCAATTAAATAACCAATCACACTTTGTCAATTATACCTAATAACATCTAAACCACTATATTAAGAATGCTAATTAGGATTAAATATGGAACCCACAAAGTCAAAAGTCAAGAGCCAAGGACGATTTCACATGGGTATGGATATAACGACGAATGCATTTTACGATACGCCAACCGCTCCATGTTAGGGATAAATCAAGATCCAGATTTGTCAATCCACTGGTGTAACACTGATAATATAACAGACAATAAGTACAGTGAAGTGCTTGATGATCTCATGCGAAGGCTTAGAAGCAAAGCTTCCATCGGGGATAGTTGCCGGAAGTTCGCCGCCGGCGACGATTTTGTTTCAAACTATATATGGTCTTGTTCAGTGCATGCCTGATTTGTCAGAGCAAGATTGTGGCGATTGCTTGGAGAAGGCGATATCGAGCATTCCCTTGCTCTGTAACAACAAGATTGGCGGGAGGATTATCAAATGGAGTTGCAATATTAGATATGAGAATTATCGCTTCTATGATACAACAGTTGTCGATTCATTATTACCTTCATCTCCTCCTCCTGCTTCACCATCATCCAACACATCTTCCTCACAAGGTAATGTTGATCTTTTATATAGAAAATACTTTAATACGCATTTTACAAATATCCTATCCACGATGCAAATCTATGTGTTCATTATATTTAATGCTAAGTAACTAAAACTTTTAATCTATGTGATATTGAAATCCAATTAGGATCAATTGATCAGACTAGTGACCTAGTCTAGCCAAGAGTTTTAGATGGCTCAACCTTATTAGATTATACTCCTTCGGTCTTTAATGTATGAACTAATTGGAGAATTGATGTTGGGCTTAAAAAATTATTCAAGTTGATCAAAATTGTAATATATTATTTTTCATTTTCATTTTTATTTTGAAATTATTGAAAATTTAAATTATTAAAAGTACAATTTTTCAAAGTAGGCAATAATAAGTATAATTAATATGAGTGCGCATCATTTCATTTGGATCCAATTTTAATTTTATTCGCTCTTCTGAATTTTATATTGCAGTCGCGCGCTAAGAAGTAGCCCCTCCCCCTCCCTCATTCCCATTAATGTGATTTGGGTTTAGAGATGAGAAAACGAACTGAACCTGTTTAACTCTTTTTAAATTGAGGACCAAGCTTTCTAAAAACAGATGTTATCACAATCTAGATTTTAGATGTGACCCTTTCAAGCCTGAGCCGTCAAGCGCTCGGCACTATAGGGCCCAGGGTTAACTCGTTTAAACTCGCATAATATATATATATATTTTCAATGGAAGCGCTGCCATATAAAGTCGTGACGACCCTTTTTCTCAACCTCTATATGGATTTACTTCATTAACCGATCCATATGTAGTCATGCATAAAGGAGTTAAGTAAATCTTCCCTCCTCATCAAATGGGGCAAATTGCACTTCTAAACCCATATTTATATTGATTTGTTATAGACACTTCAGATGGTCTTGTGCATATTCACTTAGAGTGAATATATGTTTTTGTCCAACTGAGATAATGATGTCAACCTACGTATTAAAGTTGTGTTCATTAAATTAATTAGATTAATATGTAACGCTGTATAATGGAATGCCACGTAGGAATCAATTGTTAGCTAGGAAGTTAACTTGATGAGGAATGAACAATATGATTAATTTCTTAAAGTGGGGTTTTGAGTTTGAATTCTCTATAAGATATAATAGATATATAAGTTATCACCAAAAGGACCAGATGTAGTATAATTTATTTCTCAAATTCTGAGAATCCGGATCCACACAGTTACTACTCCCTCCGCTTTATATATATATGTCAAAAGAAAAAAAAAAAAAGGTATGCTATGTTCCATTACATAAGATAGATTTAGGGGTCCTCTCAAAAGTTCTTTTCTTAAACTTTCTATTTTACCCTCACTTAATTACAAAAATTGCTCATATCACTTTGTTTTTAATTCTCATGTTTGAATAAAGTATTCAATATAATATACTTCTCCAGGCCTTAATATAATATATATTTATCTAATTTGAGTATTTTAAGGAAGTTAGTTAAATTTGTTAATATGACATGTATTTTCTAAACAAAATCTAGTGATATTTCCTCATTCCCTCTTCTCCTTAGTTATTGTTGAGAGAGCATCGATAGAGGTAAATTAAAAAAATATGGACAAATATGAGAACTATATCTTAATTTAGGACCAAGATTAACTCTCCAAATATATCTTATATTAAAGACCATAGGAGTATAATTCTCTTAATTTCCACATGAATAAGGTCCTTTTTTTTGGGGGGGGGGGGGAAATCATTTTTTACATGTTTATTGCACCTAACTAATTTCATCTAACTTTTCAAACAACACAATTAGGTTAATTCCGTGGTATAAATGGAGGAATTAGTAGGTTTTAAAGCCGCAAATAATTTCTATATATTTTTTTTTTTCATGGGATACTGCTGATCCTCCAAAAGCTATATCTTCCCCGGAAGGTACTTACTCCCCTTTTAAACAAATAAAAGCAATTTCTTTTTTGGCCAAAGAAATGTTAATAAGCTTATGATCTTTTGTAGGGAATCACAACACATCAAGAACAGTCATTATCATTGCTGCGTCCATTGGAGCTTTTATGGCAATTCTTATTTTGGTCTGCATCTATTTTGTGGTCCGGAAATTAAAGAGAACCATTGAAAGTAAGTCAAAATAATGTTTTCATATATACTAAACCAAGTTCTTTGAACATTGTTAATTTTATTATCATGATAATAGATGCAAAAGTTATAGTACATATTGCCAATCAATCAATATTTATATAAAAGTAAATTTATATTGGACCGATACTTAGATCAAATTAGATATTTTAAACATTTTTTGGTATGGTTTAAATTTTTGTTTTAAAACGTGTTAGACAACTTGTAATTTTAAATTTTTGGTAGAAAAATCTCTAACATAGTTTTCAATTATATATATTGTTTTGAAATTTTTATTTGAACACCAATTAAAGATGACACGTTGGGAATTGAAGCTGATAATGATCCATGATGAATGACTCAACTCATAGATGTGGAGTACTGAAACAAACAAATCGATGACTAAATTTTCCCCAACAAGCTTGATTAATTACTCACTTCGTATACTCTCTCCTGTCTTTTTTTTTTTTTTTTAATAAGAGCATGATAATTCAATTAAGTAGTTTAAGAAATTAGTTAAAATTAGCTAAAAATAATAAACATATAAAAAAATGAACATTTTTTCTAAATATGTCCTTATTCATGGGGGCGAATAAAAAAGAGAAATATAACAAAAAAGAGAAAATGTATAAAAAAAAATGTAGTAGTATGGAAAGAAGAAGAGTAAGAGAAAAGGAGAGAAGCCACTCCTATCTTTTTTCTACTCCCTTTTCTTGTTCTCTCTCCTCGTAAATAAGGATAATTTGGTAAAATTTATGTTTTTTTTATATATTTATTGTCTCTAATTAATTTTAACAAACTTTGTTTGGTTAATTATCTCTTATAAAAATGAACTGTGGGTTATATGTTAGTGAATTTGTTTGGCAAAATAAACAGTTCTTTTTTCAAGTCAAACAATTTCCCAACAAAACATAGCCTAGAGAATTTGCAGATGTGCTTCATCTCATTAGGAATAATCTTTTGTTTTGACTTTTTTCTTAGTTGATCAACCCGAAGCAAAGGATGATGATGAAATCACACCAATCGAGTCACTGCAATTTAATTTTAACACCATAAGACTCGCCACGGATAACTTCTCTGTTGCAAATAAGCTGGGACAAGGAGGGTTTGGATCAGTATAAAAGGTAAATAACATTATTGTTATGTTGACAACACTTTAAATGTTTGTATATACCACTATGGTCTTTATTTTAAGTCCATTTCAAGTAATTCTCACCTACTAAGGAATGATAGTTAAGTCATTAAATATGCCTTAAATTGAGAAAATTTGCAAGTTTAGCCTTATTAAAATTTTCTCTCTCCCTATATTTACAAATCATTATTTCACCTTTCACTTTTCTGAACAGGAATTAAATAAAGATAATGTTGGAAAACAGTCATTAATAACCTATGAGTGAAGTAATATTTAGGACAAATTTTTTTCTCTGCAAATGGACTCAAATAATAAGAGCTAGAGTGGTATGTAGTCTGTTATTGATTAAATAATTACATGCTCCAACTCTAATAAATGCAGGGTAGGCTTCCAAATGGTCAGGACATTGCTGTCAAAAGGTTGTCCATGGATTCTGGGCAAGGAGATTCAGAATTTAAAAATGAAGTGCTCTTGGTGGCTAAGCTCCAACATCGCAATTTAGTGAGATTACTTGGCTTCTCTTTGGAAAAACATGAAAGATTGTTGGTCTACGAGTTTCTTTCCAACAGAAGTCTTGATTACTTATTGTTTGGTAAGTTATTGGGAGTTTTTCTTCATTCGGATGATTCCTCTATTCTTTCATTTATATTAGATGAAAATCATAATGCATATTCTAGACATAGTCCCAATGGATCATGTCATGCATGGCTTAAATAGATACAAAAATAATGCAGACTCAAGTGAACGTGTTCATTTGAACTGGGTAATGCGCTACAAAATCATTGGAGACATTGCTCGTGGCCTTCGTTACCTTCATGAAGATTCAAGATTGCGTATTATTCATCGGGATCTCAAAGCAAGTAATATTCTTTTAGATGAAGAGTTAAATCCCAAAATATCAGACTTTGGCATAGCAAAATTATTTTTTGTGGACCAAACTCAAAGCAATACAAGCAGAATTGTTGGAACTTAGTAAGTATTGCTAGACTTGTTATCAAATGATAATCACAATACTCAGTTATAGTTAACAAATCTAATTAAGCTTATTTTCTTGACATTTAGTCAATATATGGCACCTGAATATGCAATGCATGGACAATTCTCTGTCAAATTAGATGTTTTTAGTTTTGGCATATTGGTTCTAGAGATCTTAAGTGGCAAAAAGAACAACAACGTATTCAATGAAGCGAACACCCATGATCTATTATGCTTTGTAAGTCATTGCTTCCTTTCACACAGATGCATACATGTATTTTTCATCTTTCAACAATATATATATAATTATAATAGGGTTAAAATCTAATTTTACCCCCGCAGTTTTCAGGTACAAGCTATGAATTCTTGGATCAATTTCACCCAGGAAGTGTTAAAAAATGACTAATGTCACCCCTAGCCATTAAGAATGTTAACAATCAACATTAATTTTTTTTTTAAAATCCCAGAGGTTATGGGTTTAAATCCAAGAAACTGCCTCTTCATATATGTGGGGTAAAGATGTGTACATTTATCCATCTACCCCTCCCTAGACCCCATTTGAGGGAGTCTTGTGCGCTAGGCCACCCTTATTTATTATTATTTTTTTAATGGTTATGTTGAATTTGCTCCATCTTTAACACTCAAGGGGTGAAATTTATCCAAAAAAACATCTTGATACCCATAGCTCATGCGCAAAAAACATTCAGGCAAACTTGAACCTTAAGCCATTATAATATTACACTACCATGACTAGATAACATGCAGAAGTAGCTTGGGACTAATATTGTTTATCATTGATGAGGAACTTGCTACAGGCATGGAAAAATTGGAGGGAAGTGACGACCTTCAATTTAGTAGATCCAATTGTAAACAATGGTTCAAGAAATGAAATAATAAGATGCATCCACATTGGGTTATTATGTGTTCAAGAAAATGTGGCTGACAGGCCAATCATGGCTTAAGTTGTACTTATGCTCAATAGCTACTCTTCCTCTCTCCCTTTACCTTCGAAGCCGCCGCTTTTCATGAATGCCAATGGTTTATGTGAGATACAGATGAGAGAGTACAGCTCAGAGGCAACAAGAAGATCAAGTGAACGGGCAAGTAACTCTATTCAAGAATCCGTAAATGAGGCCTCAATTACTGAACCATATCCGCGTTAAGTATGGACTCAAAAATTGCTTGAGCGCAAAAGTTCAGTTATTTGTATGAATGCTAATTAATGTCAACTCATTTGCTCAATTGTGATTTTTATCCTTGTCTTAGGCCACTAAGAAGTTGATTTAACGAGTTTTAGTTTTTATCTTTGTATGAACGCCATTAAGCTCATATCAAATCGTTATGAAATATAGAGACTAACGTTTTGAACATGACAAATTAATGGGAGAAAAAAACTACAATTTGGAACTATAGGCACTAAAACTAAACTTAATTCAAGTTGAAGGACCAAAAATATATTGATTTATATTTTGCCAATAGTAACATTTTGGAAATGCTATATATTTCATTATTATTTTTTATTTAGTAGCATTTTACAAATGCTACAAGAAGTTAAGATGTGTTTGGATTAGCTTTTGGAGAATAGCCAGCTTTTGGAGAAAAAGTGGGAAAAGTGATTTCAAAGAATAAATTATGGAGAATAGCTTCTGAAAATGTAGGAAAAAATAGCTCATGGGAAAACCATGTTTTTCAACCCCTAAACCATGGTTTTTGTGCAAACCATAATTCTGCATAATCTGATAGTGTTTGCACTACTACAAAAAGTAAATTTAACGACACTAATTAACATTCATTTTAAGAAAATAGAAGTTAAAAAATAATAATAATAAAAATAAAAGATGGTGGCTGATCGAACCATATTTTTATATGACTTTTCATAATTAAATTGGGATTTTTAATGCATTTTCTCGGACAATATTGCATGATTAAACACTAATTTGAGTTGGAGACATTTGTATTGAATTAAATGTAATTAGGGGTAAAATGATCATAATTTGTTAATTATTCATGCAATTGATTCCTTGGACTTTTGATGCTACATTGTGTGTAATCTTGCATTGTAGGTGTTTAAGAAGAAAATGGAGATTTTTGAGGGTCATAATTAATGTTTTGAGGAATGGGGAAAATTATAAGAGAGGCCCCAAGAATTTCTGAAAATTGGAAATTAATGAAGAAATGGGTCAGAGAAAAATTACAGAACCAGACCCAAATGTTTTTGGAAATAACAGTTGAGCCCCACAAATATTTTGAAAGTTCACACTTTAGTCCCTCCTGCAAAACTTTTTAAGTTCTCACTTAGGTCCCTGGTCAAAACTTGCGTTTTGACCAGGAACCCTATTTCTTCCTGAAGACCCGAGAGTGGAGGGGGGCTGGAGATTAAAATGGAAAAACGAACCAGAGCGCCGCGGGGAGAGAACGAGAAACAGAGACCTTCGGACCTAAACGCTTGAGACCTCCGATGTAACATCCTAACTTTTCAAAAGCAGTATAAAATTTTTTTTTCAAAATCATCATTTCAAAATCATCAGAGTAGAGCAACGGAGCATATGAGTAACTGATATGTATATATAAAGTGCCATAAGTCTGGCTGGCTATTTACAACAGCGGCCAACGAGACATCCTCAATCTCAACAGCTCAAACAATACAAGAGCATAGCGGATGCATGAACATAAGTGTAAACAAGTATGTATAATCGGTGACCCTAAGCGAGAATCCCTATCCGAGTTGGTGACCCTAGACAGAGCCTCTATCCGAGTCGGTGATCCTAAACAAAATCTCTATCCGTTATGTATAATTGGTGACCCTAAACAGAATCCCTATCCGAGTCGGTGACTCTAGACGGAACCTCTATCCGAGTCGGTGACCCTAAACGAGTCTCTATCCATGAATGTACCTATCACATATAGTAAACCTAAGTACCATTCCAAAGACACAGTGCGTATAGCACCGAATAGAATGGCCAGGTAAGTGTCTACCATAGGGGCCTCACCGACTTTACGGCGACTAAATGGCACACCCACGTAGACTAGCCTTGCCTTCGGCACCAAACTATTCACACATCATATCATCACATATATGCATACCATAAACACAAGAGTTAAGGTTACCAGTACGCGAACGTACCTTCGTTGACGGATTACGGTATTTCTAGCACGTTTTACGGAAAACTGTACTTTTACGGAAAATCGTGAAACCTCCAACAGCGGCTCGTCGGGCAGCGTAACGGCAGCAAATCAGGATTTCTGATATCCTATAAGGGTAATATCACTTTCATTAGTGATTTGACATTATAAGCGGCATTTTAGGTAAAAATTACCATTTTGCCCTTCTACCCTAATTGGCGGAATTTCGCGGCTTCGTTACTCTGACTACTTTTCTTCCCAAAATTTCGCCAGAACTTCGACGCCATCTTGATTTTCGAAAATAAAGACTAAAATAGCCCTCCCATATGATACCCAATCATACTTGAAATTTAAAGGCTATTCTAACAAATTCTACCCTTACTTTTGAAAAACTGCGAAAGCTTCAACTTTTCGGCGACTCGATCCCTACTATGTTTATACCTCTGCATATTTTTTCAACGCAAACAAGGCTTAAAACAAGAATAGGAATCTTGTCACCTACTTCCTAAATCTAACTAACAATTCTACTATCTTTCGAACTAAAAACTAAAGCTCGAAAGACTTACCCGTTGAAGACTTCTGCAGAACTTCTCCAGAGCTTCTCTCTCTTCTTTCTCACTCAAGGATTTCGGCCAAGAGAGGAGAGGAATTGGTGTGCAGATTTTGAAGAGGGAACTTGCCTATTTATAGACTTTCCAAAGGATACAAAGGGAAATACCAAGATTGTTCTTAACCATGGAAATTCAAAGCAAAAATGGTGGTTAATCCATGTCCATGGAAGCTTGTTGGACGAAATTGAGGTGATGTGGCAGCCCTTGGCTGGTCCAAAAATGGTGACTCAAGCTCACTTTATGCCCGGTCTGGCCGATTTCCCCGATCGGTACCCGATTCGCGTGATTTCGGAAAAATCTCGAACTTCTGGATTTACAACTTTGAAACCACTTCCTCACTCATTAGAAATGTTCAAGTTAACCTAAATTTTGATCCCATATAGGGCTCCAACAGTCCAGTTGAAGTTTCCTCGAAAAACGTGTTCGATCGCGTCCGGTTTCAGAACGCATTTATGAAATTATCAACTTCTTCAGAAAAATTCACTGATTCCAAATATGTTAAAATAAATTCAAACTCATGCCTAGATGTTGAGTTAGAATTTATTTTCTCTATATCCAAAAATATACCTATATGCATTTTTCCCTATTTCGTTTTATTAGGAAATGCACAGACGACTTCAGAATTTACTTCCGAAGAGTCTAACGGAAGACAAAATTCTACTGATCATTATTTTTCCCTGACTTTGGAAATCTCATTCCTAGATCTCTAGATAGGATCCGTTTCCTAATTATTGAATTACTATTCACTATTTTTACTTTAATTAATTATAATATTAAAATATTACAACTTGCAACAATAATATCTAGATATTATTTTGCAAATTCTTATCCAATTTTGCTCCAACATTTCGGTCAAAAATCTGGTCCTTTTTGTTTAATTTTCGTTTTTATTTAATTAATAATTAATTAATATTATATAAAATAATTATTTAATAATTATTTTTATATAATTTTACAAAATTTCCCTATTGGTCCATACTTGTTTTTAGACTCAAAAATACCTAAACTCAACTATTTTTCTCCAAAATTTCCAATTAATTAGTAAACATGTTTTTACTAATTTTAAAACAAAAACCACTAATTTTAGGGTTTTACATAATTATTTCATAATTTCCCTTGCTTAAGCTTAAGTAATTAGCCGAAATTACTTAATTACTTTATTATCATTAGTTGATAATTTTCTTAATTAGAATACCTCATTACCTCATAATTCTTGCACCGACATTTCTGTTTCCATGTGTTACGCTTTATTTTAGAATTTGTGAGGGCATTATGGTCATTACCATACTTTTGAGCATTCTTCTTCAATTTCTCCAAGTTTGTAATTTATTAAATTACCAAAATTAGAGATATACTCTCTCTCAATTTAAATAATTATTTCATTGCCCTTTAGGATTTTTCACCATTTTCCTAAGTTATTTACTCCTCCCAGGGGTATTTTGGTCATTTTGGCACTTTGGCCCTTAAATTCCCTAATTCAAATTTCGGGGTATTAAATCCGGAATCACCATCGACCTTCTTCTTCTCTCTCGTCGGCGACTTCGTTCTCCACCATTGTCGCTGACGAGCTTCTCTCCACCACCATCCTCCACCTTCGTCTTCCCTTATTTCCGGCGATCTTGGTTCTGTTTCTGTTTCAGCGGACAGTCCAGGAGAACCAGCGCAGACCCTCCTCCTTCGTCAACCACCACCCCAGTCGAGACTCCAACCACCATTTCCGTCGACCTCTTCCTCTCTCTCACTTCGTCATCACCGTCATCCATCCATCACAACACCACACTGTCTCTCATAATTTCTTCATTTTTCCCATACTACTTTCCATGGATACTGCAACTTTAGGATTGGTGGTGACAGGGTTGAGTTCAATGTGTAGCTGATTCTTGCTTCTTGGAGATGGAAATTAACTTGAGTTCAGAGCTTTAAAGGGGAGTTAATTTGTTCATTCTATTAGTCTAGATTTATATATTTAGATTGCCTAGTTTTAGGAATTATTGTGTATAAATTCTGGAACTGAGATTAATGTTTATTGTCTTTGTTAGTTTGACAATTGTGATTGGATTGAATTTTGTAGCTTGTTGGATTTATATATATGTATTTCCTTATTGATTCAATGATATCGTGTTGTCTACGTGGTATTGTTAGATAATATGATTGAATTGGATTAATTGAGTGGCGTGGTATCACATTCATATGAAGAGGAACCAGGTTGTATTAATTTAATCCTAATCACACACTAAGTGGTTTTAAACAATATCTCAAGATATAGTACTTTGCTACGGTAGTAGGAACTACTATTAATTGGGAATATTGGACTCAAGTGGTATCTTGGGGTTTTTCATCTAGACTTAGTGAAAATTTACTCCTATATTTAATTGAACTATGATAGTCATATTCCATTTCCAAGAGCATTCATATTTTCACTTCATCCATTCCATTTCCATTTTATAAAGAAAATAACAAAAATAATAGTTTAGCATTTAATTTAATTGCATTCTATTTCAGTTTATTAATTTGAAAACCCAAAACCAATTTTCCCCTTGTTTTAATTGCATTTGCATGTCATTTAGATTACTTAGAATTCAATAAAAGGCTCCTCGAGAGAGAGAACGATCCTAGGTTTGCCTATACACAATCCTTGGTTATTTTTTATTGTGGACCCCAAGGCTAAAGACAAAAAGGCCCTCATCAAATGGCGTCGTTGCCGGGGAGCTAAGTAATTGGCTCCCTAGGTAATCTAATTGTCAAATTCACTTTTGACAAGGGGTTTCTCGTGTGAAGCTTATTAGGTTTGCATTTTTTATTTTTCTTTGCATATAGTTTAGGATTTTTGCATTTAGGTAGCTTGCATAGCACTTGTTGCATTATTGCATTGTCTTGACTTGGTAGCTTCTGTGTGGTGTATTTGCATTAAATTTGAGATGATTTTGAGCTTATTTGTTTGAATTCACCATGTCTCCAAGTTAATTCATAGCATACTTGCATTTAAAAAAAAAACAAATATCTTGATTTTTCTTAGTTTTTGCATTTTCATTTGCATTCTACTATTTTCCTACTTGATTTCAATTGTTTTGTGCTTGGTTTCTACATATTGGTTTCATTGCATTTGGATTGCTTGTGGATAACTTGTTTGTGATACTATTTCGGTACATGATTCCAATTTCCAAGTCACAATTTTGGTGAAATACTTTTTCCATATGGATAGTGACATGAGTGAGCTCATGGCTCTAAGCCACATCTCTGACCAAAAGTTGGAGCGCTTGAAAAGTTTGAATAGTCAGGTGGAGTTGTTTGGAAGTTCAAAGGACTTGGCAAAGGAGGAAAGGGAGATTAAGCAATGGTTAAACCAATACTATCAGCATCTTATGTCGATAATGTCACAAGCTTCTCAAGAACCATTTGAGGAACAACAAGAAGATGACATTCAAGGACTCAAGAGTAGCTTTTATGCAGAACTCAAAGATGACTCTAACTTTGATGGAGTCAAAATTGAAGCTCAGGAATTACATTTGTTGTGGAGGAGCTGGTAATGAGAATTCTGGAGTTGAAGTATATGTTGAGAGTATAGAAGCTTAGAATTCATTGCTACTTGAAGAAGTCATGGCTAAACAATTGGATTTGCCCATTGCACCTCAAAAATTAGCCACGGCCCCCATGTGTTCCTTAGATACTTGCCTCACTGAGGAGACAATTCAAGAAGCCATGAATGTATTAGATTTATGTGATGATAAGTTTTCCTCTCCTTTTGTTGATAATTTTGATACACTTGGGAGTGAGATTTCCAACCTTAACTCATCAATGGTTGATTGTTGGTTATCATCCCTTGGTGATTTTTCTCTTACTTCTCTTAGTTCATTGGAGCTTAATTCTCCGAATAATTCATTTTTCAGTGATGATACTTGTGAGGAGGGTGTTTTTGTCAATGTTTCAGGTCATAAACCAATGGAAGAGGCTGAGTTTGAGGTTGGTAGGCAAGACTTGGACGATTTGGTCTCTAAGGGGATAGCCCTCACACCGACTAAGATATCCTCTAATGTGACTCGCCTTGAACCTCAACATAATATGGTTAAAAGGGCACTTCCTAACTCATCGCTTCATCCTAGAACTAAGATCACTTCTCATACCTCGAGATTTTTAGATGAGCTAATCACTCCATGTGAAGTAGGTATGAAAGAGACTATTTTCCCCAAGCTTGTTGCTGCTGTAGGCCAACCTAATGTTGGTTCAACACTTGGGAAGCTTGAATTTGAATATTTCATGTTTGAGCATCATGAGAAATCTCATCTACATGATTCACTTCATGACATTACTGAAACTTGTCTTCTTGAGCATTCCATATCCATTTTTTCCTTGTCTGCATCTAACTTGGTTCTGGATAGCTATCTTGCTGCTTATACTCACACTTCTATTCATGAAATGTTATCTTGTGATTTGCCACCCGATATAGACAAAGAAAATTATTCTTTTGAAAATTCAAAATTTTTGGATGGTAATTATTTGAAAAATTCTCTTCTTTCTTCCACTCTTTTTACTTCCATCTCTTGTGAATGAAATGATGATGTGGTGTGCCCCAACACTAAGTTGGATTCCGCACCTCCCATTTTGCAAGCACAAGAGAATCCTCATCCATTCCATTTCCAAGAGCATTCATATTTTCACTTCATCCATTCCATTTCCATTTTATAAAGAAAATACCAAAAATAATAGTTTAGCATTTAATTTAATTGCATTCTATTTCAGTTTATTAATTTGAAAACCCAAAACCAATTTTCCCCTTGTTTTAATTGCATTTGCATGTCATGTAGATTACTTAGAATTCAATAAAAGGCTCCTCAAGAGAGAGAACGATCCTAGGTTTGCCTATACGCAATCCTTGGTTATTTTTTATTGTGGACCCCAAGGCTAAAGACAAAAAGGCCCTCATCAGTGGCATTTTTGAAATTTTGACTTAAGTTTCAACGATTGTTGAAACACCCGTCCTTATTGTGCCCTTATTTATCAGAGTTATAACGCACAGGCATCGAAATAGTTTGGACGACTTAATTGCGGAATAAAACTTTCTTAAATTAACTTAGTTTAAAATATGAGGATAAATTTTTCACAATTCGAATCTATCTCATAGTGGGATGTTAATACATTAATCCAAAATAGAAAAATGATAGATGATAAAATACAGTCCATCTACTCATAGTTTTCCAAAAAGTTCCTTCTATCGTAACCCTTACCGCTGCATATTTCCTCTTGATCCCGATCTACTACCTGCCTCTTTCATGCGATTTGGAGTTCAAATGAATGAACCCCAAAGGTAACAATTTATCTTATATGCAAGTATGAAATGTAAATGACAACATATCACATGTTAATCATAGAATAATTCACAGTAAACAACTCACACCGTAACCGCAGTTATTGGCCGACCGCAGCCCTTTAGGCCACGCAGCCCTATGGGACACGCAACCCCAATCCATAACTAGGTTATTTTTCCTATATGCAGTGCCATATATTAGCAACTTCAACTTATATATATATATATATCATTGTCCAGGAACCTTTAGGAGAATAATAGGAGCTTGTTGTTATGATATATAGATATAGATATCGTTGTCTGAACCTTTAGGAAAATAATAGGAGCTTATATATATATATATCTGTGTGTGTGTGTGTGTGTAACATCCCGATTTTCAAAAGTAGTATAAAATTTTTTTTATCAGGGTAGAGCATCGGAGCAAGAGTGTAACTGATATATATTCAAAATGCCCATTGGCTAATTACAGAGACGGTATGATAACCAAGATTTTTTAAAATAACAACAGAAGTATCTCCCTGACAGTCCCCATGCCGTGGCAACAAAAGATAGTCTGCAGCCGGATCTCTACGCTTGCTGCTTTCCTCTCTCCTCGGTCCTCGGTTCTCCCGACCCTGACGCTATGTTAAGAGCTGAGGTCCCATGTATACGAACCCCAGGTAACGGTTAACCTCATATTTACATATACAGTACATGGATCACAGATAATCAAAACATAAACAGCACATAGCAGACGTACCACACGGAGTGAAAACAGAAATATCGCACGGAGTGAATGTAGATGTATCGCACGGAGTGAATGTAGATAGATGTACCACACGGAGTGCATAACAACACTTATAACATGTCAACAGACCATCAACCACATATACGCATCCAATACTCATAATACATACACGCATACAATAAATATCAGAGTTAGGGTTACTAGTACGCGAACGTACCTTCGTTGACGGTAATCAGCACTTCTGACGGAAAACGGAAAACGGTACGTTTGACAGCGGTATGACAGCGGTACGTGATCACAGATATCCTATAAGGATAATATCACTTTAATCAATGTCCAACATTATAACAGGCATTTTAGGTATAAATTACCATTTTGCCCCTAGTTTGACTAATCGACGAAATTTCGCCAGAACTTCGTTACTTTGACTCTAATCTTCCAAAATTTTGCCATAACTCTTCCTCCAACATTATTTTCGAAATTAATACATTAATTACCACTAAAACATGATATCTAATCATACTTGGAAGATTAAAGATCAAATCAACATCTACCCTAAAACTTCAAGAACTACCGAACTAAAACTAAGAACCGAAGAACTTACCCTTGCAGAACCTCCTCTTCCTTCTAGCTCTCACTTCTCCAGAGCTCCTCTCTCTAACTTCTCTCTAGAATTTGAAATATGCAAGAGGATTTGATGTGAGAATTTCCAATGGATTCAAGGCCTATTTATAGAGAATTTCCATGGATTTCAACCCTTAGATCAACTTTTGCATCAACGGATAAGAAGACGAAGATGTGGCCTCTTGAGAATCACTCATTTTCCCTTATTTTCCACCACAAAAACCTTCCCCCCATGTCATCCTATGTCACCAAGGTGATGTCACCAACTTGCTTGAGAAGTTTCCTACCGATAAAGTCCCTGTTCGGTGTTCTAATCGTGAAATCTTGAAGAATCTCAGAAGTCCGGCAACATAGCCCTGAAGGTCTATTCTTCCTCTTTGGAAATATCTTGGTTAACTAAATTTTTTATTCCATTCAGGGTATTCCGTTGCCTACCGAACATTTTCGGTTAAACGTCTTCGGTTACGGAAATCTCTTCGGGTAATGTCAACTTCTGGACAAAATTACACTGAATCATAATATGTCCAGTTGTTAGCAACCTAATTCAAGGATTTTGAGTTAGGATTTATTTTCTATTGGTTTTCATTTCCTCAACTGCTCCTTTCTCTTTTTCGTCTTATTCCCTAATCATTCCGCCGGTTACGGAAATGACCTTGGAGACAGCCCACTCCGAGATAAAATTACACTCGTTAATAATATGTCCTGACCTTAGAAACCTAGTTCATGGTTTTCTAGATAGAATTTAATTTCTATTGGTGGTCATTTATCCTATTTGCTTTTTCACATTTTATATTAATATTATATTGCAACTTGCAACAAATATCATGATATTATTTTGAAAAATCTTCTAACAACCCCTTTCACACCTATAATTCAGCCAACTCTCTTATTTTTCTGTTTTTTAATTTATTTTTTTAATTTATTAATATTATATATATTTTAATTATATTATATAATTCACAGAATTTTCCTATTGGTCCATACATGGATTTAGGCTTAAAATTACTTAATCTCATATATTTTTCTTAATATTTTCCAATTAATTAGCAAGTGTATTTTATGTTAATTTTAGCCATTAACATTTAATTAAAGGGTTTTACATATTTACCCTTGGATTTTCTCTTAATCATGCTTAAACAATTAGCCATTAATTATTTAACTAATCACTTACTAATTGTTGACAATTTTCTTAATTAGGATTAATCATTTCCTCACAACTATTGGACTGACATTGGTATTTTACGCTCCATGTAAAATATTAAAATCATTTTCCAAGGAAAATAATCCCAAAAATTCCTAAAATTAGAGACAACATACTTTCCTATTTTTAATAAATATTTTGTTGCCTCTTAGGATTTATCACAATATTTTTTGATTCTTAGTTCATTTAGGGCAGTTTAGCTCTTTATTTCTTCTAATTTCACTAGAAATTGCCCTAGAAATTATGATAAATCCCTTCCCATATTTGAGACCTCATATTCACCTATTTTCAATAGGTACATTTTACTAAATTATGATATGGATTTTTAGGGTATTACAATATATATATATATATATCATTTTCCAGGAACCTTTAGGAGAATAATAGGAGCTTGTTGTTATGATATATAGATATAGATATCGTTGTCTGAACCTTTAGGAAAATAATAGGAGCTTGTTGTTATGATATATATAGATATTGTAACATCCCAATTTTCTAAAGCGAAATAATTTTTTTTTCTTTTTCATCAGAGTAGAACATCAGAGCAAGTAAAAGATTGAGTAACTGATAACCATTAACTGTGGTGTATCTGTTTGTTCATAAAGAACATTACATACATCTGAGTATTACAACGGTATTACTTTACGACTAGGTATCTTTAGTCGGGTCTCGCGCATGCTACTTGCTCTTGTCTTCGGTCCTTGATTCTCTGGACCCTGAAGCTATAAGAGCTGAGGTCCAATGCCCATCGGACCTCAGGTAACGGTTAACCTCATGCTTATATAAACAATATATGTATGACAGATATTCATGATATTACAGCATTAATCCCTACAAAAGCCCATAACAGATGTAGGAAATACATAATCGAATATGTAAGGCAATAACAATACACTCGGATGTAAAGTTAATTAGTCTGCACCTCCCGTGCCACGATAGCATGTCGTGCCCTCAGCGCTAGAAAAACTTATCGGTGTTATCATGACATAACCCGTGTAAAGCTGTATATAGTGATCTAAGCCCCATAAACTTAGTCACAATGCATGTCCAAGACAGAGTCCCGTCCATGACTTTATGAAAGTATCCATCACATATAGATATACTATAAGCATTAGAATCAGTGTTACAGTGTTACAGTACGCGTCTGTACCTTCGTTGATGAATCCGGTACGTTTGACGGTCGGAACGTGATCATAGATATCCTATAAGGATAATATCGTACTTATTAATGAATAAACAATATCCTAACAGATATTTTAGTCATAAATGACTATTTTACCCCTGACTTCAGAAAATCGCTAACCGATAAAATTTCGCCAGAGCTTCACTACTTCGACTCCTAACTTTCAAAAACTTACTTCCTACCATGTTTTTACCTCGTCAGACATCTTTCAATGCAATGAGGCTTAAAAACAAGAATAGGAATTTCATTTCCTACTTCCTAGATCTAACTAACATTTCTACTAAGAACTACTAAACAAAAGACTAGAACCTAAAAGCTAAGGACCGAAGAACTTACCCAGAACCTTGCTACTCCTCCCCCACAGCTCCTCCTTCTCTATTCTCTCTAAATTTCGAATTGCTCAAGGCAATTTTGGTGTGAAATTCTCAAAGGAGTGAAGTGTAACATCCCAACTTTTCAAAAGCAGTATATTTTTTTTTTTCAAACATCATTTCAAAATGATCAGAGTAGAGCAACGGAGCGATTGAGTAACTGATATATAGATTCAAAATGCCGTAAGTCTGGCTTTTTACAACAGCAGTACTGTAACCGAGTGTTTCAAAAGAAATGTACAACAACAAAAGGGAAGGCTTCCGCCGGAACATCAAAAGGAAGTCTTCAGCCGGAACTTCTACGCAGGTTGTTTGTCTCTCTCCTCGGTCCTTGGTCCTCGGGAACCTGACGCTATGTTAAGGGCTGAGATCCGCACCGGATCTCAGGTAACGGTTAACCTCATGTTTATGTATACAGACAACAAACATCAACAATACTAACATCGCTCTATCACAATCACAACCCATGCATATGTATTGCCCCCAGCATGCAGACATATTTCACCCAGCATACAGACAGATTGCACCCAGCATACAGACGGATTGCACCCATCGTACAGACGGATTGCACCCAGCATACACACACATTCTTTAACCACTATATGCACTCAAACAGTATAACACCTCTACACCCATACCACATACATGCATACCATAAACATCAGAGTTAGTGTTACAGTACGCGAACGTACCTTCGTTGACGGTAGACGGTACTTCCGTCGGAAATCTTACTTTTTACGGAAAACTGCGAAACATCCAACAGTGGCACGTCGGGCAGCGTAACGGCAGCAGATCAGAGTTTCTGATATCCTATAAGAGTAATATCACTTTTATTAGTGATTTGACATTACGACTGGCATTTTAGGTAAAAATTACCATTTTGCCCCTATACCCCTAATTGGCGGAATTTCGCCAGCACTTCGTTACTTTGGCTCCGTTTTTCCAAAATTTTGCCAGAACTTCGACCCAATCATAATTTTCGAAATTCTAGACTAAAATAGCCCTATCATATGATATCTAATCATACTTGAAAGATTTAATACTATTCTAACATTACTACTCTAACTATTGAAAGAACTACGAAAGCTTAAAGCTCGATACCGAAAAACTTACCCAGAGCTTTGCTGCAATTTTCCCCAGAGCTTCTCTCTCTAAAATCCTATCTCTATTTTCGGTTTTTCTCTTCAAAATTGTGTGTGAAATGAAGAGGTCTCAATGCCTATTTATAGAAAAGTGTAAGGACATAATGGGAATTTCCAATTTGATCACAACCCTTGGATACAACTTGTTGGATAAGGAAAAATATTGACCATGGAATACACATTTTCGTTTAGCTCCCTCCATGAGTCACCAACTTGTGACAACTTGCATATTCTAGAAGCTTTAGACCGATAAAGTTCCCCGATCGGTACCCGATTCGCGTAATCTCGGAAAATCTCAAAAATTCGGAATTACAAATTTGAAGACATTTTCTCACTTATTAGAAATGTCCAAGTTAACCTAAATTTTGATTCCATATAGGGTCTCAACGGCCAGTCTGAAGTTTCTCGAAAGACGTGCCCGTCTTCGGAATTCACTTCTGGAATTGTCACTTTCTGGACAAAAAATTCACTGAATCCAAATATGTACACATTTTCGTTTAGCTCCCTCCATGAGTCACCAACTTGTGACAACTTGCATATTCTAGAAGCTTTAGACCGATAAAGTTCCCCGATCGGTACCCGATTCGCGTAATCTCGGGAAATCTCAAAAATTCGAATTACAAATTTGAAGACATTTTCTCACTTATTAGAAATGTCCAAGTTAACCTAAATTTTGATTCCATATAGGGTCTCAACGGCCGCTCGAAGTTTCTCGAAAGACGTGCCCGTCTTCTAATTCACTGAATTGTCACTTTCGGACAAAATTCACTGAATCCAAATATGTCCAGATAATCATAAACTCATCTCCAAATGTTGAGTTACAATTTATTTTGATCAAATTCTAATTTTATGACTATCTGTCTTTTTATCAGATTTTCTCTATTTCGTCTTATTAGGAAAATGCTCTATCGGCTTCGGAATGAACTTCCGGAAAAGTCTACTTGAAGATAAAAATCCACTGATCAATATTTTACCTTGACTTTGGAAATCCTATTCCTGGTTCTCTAGATATGATCCGTTTCCTATTTATCTTTTTACTATTCACTATAATTAATTATATAATAAAATATTACAAAATATCAATATATATTTTTTTCTTTTATTTTTTCCCTTCTTCCCTCCAATTCATGTCGGCAGCATACATATATAAAATATAATTATTTTTATTTTATTTTTTAATTAATTAATTAATTATTATTTTAATTATTTTTACATAATTTTTTATAACTTTTTCCTATTGGTCCAAACTTGTTTTTAAGCTCAAAAATACTTAATCTCACTTATTTTTCTCAATAATTTCAAATTAATTAGTCAATATATTTATGCTAATTCTTAGCCATTAATCACTAATTATGGAGTTTTACATAATTATCCTTGAATTTCCTTTGCTTAAGCTTAAGTAATTAGCCAATAATTACTTAATTACCTTCTTATCAATTGTGGACAATTTTCTTAATTAAGATAACTCTTTATCTTCAAACTTTGGCATTAACATTAGAATTTCATGACTCTTGCATTATTTTAGAAATTACGGGGCATTATGGTCTTTTCACTACTTTTGAGTATTCTTCTTCAATTCCACCAAGTTTATAATTTACTAAATTACCAAAATTAGAGGCAATATACTCTCTCAATTTTAATAATTATTTCACTGACTTTTAGGATTTTTCACAATTTTCCTAAGTTATTATATTTACCCTAAGTATGATTTTTAGGGTATTACATTTCTCCCCCCGTTAAACAAAATTTCTTTCTCGAAATTTGTACTTAACCAACTAAACTTTGTACTAACTGAACTCCGTCATACTCGGACTTTGGACTATACGCGTCGAATCTTCACTTTATCTGTCAGTTGCTCCTCCTGGTGATCGAGAATTCGCTTTGGTTTGACCATTACGACCTTGTCATTTCGTACTTTGATATATGATGTTTTCCGTGGTTCCCATACACCGCGGTCAACACCACAGATACCAAAATGTGATACCAAAATGTCTCCATGGCTCCCATACACCATGGCAACACAAGATACCTCATATTCTATGACACGATCACAGTTGGATTGTGATAACGAAGAAAACATGGAACACGTGTCTAAAATCTAATTCATATATTGTCTAGAGAAAATTCCGTTTAAGAGAGATAGTACCTTGGACCATCTCCGGAAGTTCTCTGTCCCCCGCACTGGTTATTGCGTACATTCGGCCCGAGCTCTGTGGCCTTAACTTTGCAGCTACCTCAGGACAATTGGTACTGATGTGTCCAGGCTTCCCACATCTGTAGCAGACCCGTCTCTCCGTAGTTTTCTCGGGACAGTTTGAAATAATGTGTCCTGTCTTTCGGCATCCGTAGCAAACCCGTCTACCACTACAGCTACCAGGATGGTACTTCCCGCAGTTAGGGCACGGTTGGGTTATTGGCATCCTCGGGTTGCTCTGTTGCTCATACTGGAATGGTCTCTTGTTTTCCCTTTGCGAGTCACTCCATGGTGCCTCTCTCTTCCACGAGGAATTCCCACGGCTGACCTCGCTATGATCTGCACTGCTACTGCTTAAGTGATGGGGTTTACGCAGCTCCTTTCAGTTGCGCTCGATCAATCGGCAAGATTCCACCGCTTGGGCTAGTTCAGGAAACTGCTGAGATACCAGCCTCTTCTTTATCTCATACTTTAGCCCGTGAATCAACCTATTTGCCTTCCAGGTTTCGTTATCATTACTCTTTAGATACGACGAGTATCGCGACAGATTGGTAAACCGAGCATAGTAATCGTCGAAGGATTCCTCAAAACCTTGTTGGATGCTAAGAAACTCCGCCTCCTTGATCACTTGTGTCGAGGGAGGAAAATATTGTTCATTGAATTTCTCCATGAACTTCTCCCAAGTGACAGGGCAATATCGGGTCCGCAACGTCGTGGCGAAGCTTTTCCACCATCGATGCGCATCACCATCGAGCTTAAAGATCGCGAGTTGAGCTTTCCGATCATCTGGGCATTCCATAACTTCAAATATTTTCTCCAGACTCAACAACCAATCCTCAGCCAATTCGTTCTTCCCGTGGAAAGAGGGTGGCTTGAGCTTACAAAATTGAGTAACCCAATTTTGTGTGGTCTGGATATCTCTCCCTCGTCGTGGAGGTGACTGGGACCTATCAGATCCCTCAGCTTCCTCGGTTTGTAAATCATCTTCGTCTCTTTCTTCTTCATTCTCAGTGTTTTGTTCCCCTTCCTCATGTCTGGCTCGCTCTCGCCTTGCCTTTCGGCCCGAAGTTCCTCTATCATCATTCTTTGTTCATCTAGCATTTCTCTTTGTTCACGTACTACAGCTACGACCTCTTGCAAAGCAATCTGTTGATTTGGTTCTTGAACTGGCTGTTCAGGATCTACAACTGGAATCATCCGAGGTTGTCTTCCTCATCCCCTGCCTCGACCTCTGGGAGCTCCGGCTCCTCTTAAATTCGCCATGTCACGTTCCTTGATTAGGGGAAACGTTAACGTTAGATACAGGGAAGACATTCCGCATAACGCATACTTTATCACAATAGTCTCTAGACTCTATCGCGCTTAGCATTTACACTGCTCCCAGCATTAATCACTCTAGTATTCACACTGCTCCCAGCCTTTATCTCACTTACTACAAACGAGTACACATCTGTCTCCTCTTGTTCAAAATTTCGTTGGTTCGTTCTACGTAGAAATGGGCACGAAAATACGTATCGGAAGTTCTACATGAGTCAAATACTACATGTACTTATCTTTGTTGGTTTCGAAGTTTCATCCGGCGTGGCCCAGCTTCACGTATAAGCTCTATACTAGAATAGATTTACCGTCCAATACAAACTGGAGATCATCAGAGTTATCAAAGGCTGATATCAGAGTTAATGTACCGACAGAAAGTGGTACATCGGTTCAGAATGGTATACCGGTTCAAACTGGTACACCGACCTTAGGCTATATCAGTACTCATTTTCAAAATATGCTCCAAAATTTTTGAAAAGGCGTAGAACCTAACTCCGTTAACCGAACATGTTTCAAAAGAAATGTACAACAACAAAAGGGAAGGCTTCCGCCGGAACATCGAAAGGAAGTCTTCAGCCGGAACTTCTATGCAGGTTGTTTGTCTCTCCTCGGCCCTTGGTCCTCGAACCCGACGCTATGTTAAGGGCCGAGATCCGCACCGGATCTCGTGTAATGCTAACCTCATGTTTATGTATACGACAACAAACATCAACAATACTAACATCGCTCTATCACAATCACAACCCATGCATATGTATTGCCCCAAAGATGCGGACATATTGCACCCAAAGATATGACGGATTGCACCTAGCATACGTACGGATTGCACCCAAAGATACGAGACACATTCTTTAACCACTATATGCACTTAAACAAGATAACACCTCTACACCCATACCACATACATGCATACCATAAACATCGAGTTAGTGTTACAAGACGCGAACGTACCTTCGTTGACGGTAGAGCGGATTTCGTCGGAAATCGTAATTTTTACGGAAAACTGCGAAACATCCAACAGTGGCACGTCGGGCAGCGTAACGGCAGCAGATCAGAGTTTCTGATATTTACGCTAAGTATTATTTTTAGGGTATTACATGAAGGGCCTATTTATAGGAAAAACCTATGATATTTTGGTAGTTCTCTTGAACTTTCTCTCCTCGAATCTCAACCGTTGGATCTAGGTTATTTTTGCATCTCTCATCCTCACCCTCCACCTCACAAAAACGTCCCTATCTCTCTCTCCCCCCTTATCTCTTCCTTTTTCAATGAAATCTTATCTCTTTGGATTTCCTTTTACTGATTAATTCCCCTGCTCAGTGTTCTAATTGTAAGTACTTATAAAATCACAAACACTTTTAGAGGTAAAGTTTGAAGTTTATGTAGTCTCTTGAGAAGCACTTGAAATAACAAGAATTATGGTTCAATTAGGGATTTTTACTAGCCTTTTAATCATTTTAGGATTAACCCCGAAAGTTACGGAAATGACTTCGGAGATAATCCACTTCGAGCTAAAAATACACTTGTTTATAATAAGTCCTTATATTTGATCTTTAGTTCACATATTTCAAGATACAATTTAATTTCTATCGGTTCTCATTTATCCCATTCGCTTTTTCACAAAATATCTTCTTTTTCCCTCTTCAAAAACCCTTGGCCCTCCTCTCTCCACATCACACACATTTCACACACACAAACACACTCACAAACACTCAAAAAAGCCCCCCCCTTTTTACTTTTTCATTTTGTTATTTAATTATCTTATATTATTTTAGGAAGAAATTCTCTCATTGGTTGTTAGGGTTTCACTTGGATTCAACTTTATGGTTGATTTTAAACCTTTAGATCTAGCTTTATGAGGTCTAATCCTAGCCATCCATATCTAATCTTTAATTAACATCCTAATATGTGATTATTAAAATATAATTGGTTTCTAGATTATTCATGAAAGTTCTTGAAATTATTCTAATAACTAGAGATTTAATTATCTACTAATTGTTGGAAATTTTCTTTAATCGGATTAATTATTTTCTCAAAACTTTTGGGTTTACTTTGGTCATTTATGCTCCATGCATTAATTTAAAAATCATAAGGCAACTTATGTTCCCTAAAATAAAATTGGGTTTTTGCCCCTTTTAACTCCAAGGAAAATAATCTAATAAATTATTAAAATTAGAGACAACATACTTTCCTATTTTAAATAGGTACTTAATTGTCTCTTAAGACATAATTAAGATCATACTTGATTATGATAAATCTTAGAGTATTTTATGATCCATAAAAGTATTTAGGAACTTAGCCTTTGGTTCTTCTTATTCTAGGGAAAATTGCCTAGAAATAAAATAAATACAATACATAAATTTTGAGACCACATATTCACCTATTTAGAATAGGTGTTATTTATAATATTTAAGATAAATAATTATCCGGGTATTACAGATATAGACATCATTGTCCCTTAATTGATCCATATATATATATATATATATATATATAGACACACTATTATTTTCACACACACATAATCTCAAGAACAACAAAAAATCAGGTTTTCTTCCCGTTCTTATATATAGCGTCAATATATATATAGTACAACAAGTTTCCTTTCTTTTCTTTTTATATATAGAGCACAAATATATATATATAAACAATCCTATTAGTTTTTAGGACTTGAGTGCAGTGAATACACATGCTCAGCAACGACTATGTACCCTCTTTCAGTTTGTTTTTGCAAAGAATTCATGGCTTTATTTCCGATGGCTTAATACTCAGCATCTAGCGTTGGGGAAATGATGGAAAACTATAAGGAAGAGAGACCCGATGATTACCTTCAGTTTCAGGCTGGCTCGTTATGATTTTCATCGATGCTCGCCTCCCCTGTTCTCGGAACCAAAACGCAGAGTGAAATGATCACGGCTCACTCCCTCTCCTTCCTCGTCTTTCTCTCGATCTCAGACTCTCAACTCAACTCTGGTTTTTTGATAAGTAGATATTTTATAATTAAATAAGGGTAGATTCTGGGATATATTAGATTGAATTTATTGATATTTTGTACTTATTTAATTATCTTTGTGTACTTATCTATCTTTTAATTAAATATAGGATAAAAGAATATTATAACATAAAATCTATTGATATCCTATTTATTTGTGCAAGGAGAGATTATGAGATCTAAAATGAATAAAATATATATATATATTAAGCAAAGTAATATACATATTGATATCTATCTATTAATATATATATATATATATATATATATATATATATATATATACACATTGTGCAGGAGATAAAAATAGAGACGTAGGCCCACACGTTGAAAAAAGAATGAAAATGATATAATATATCCTTTATCCAATTGAAGAGGGAGGATGTACCGCAAAAGACAAAAGGGCACAAGCAATATATATATAAAAGGCAATTGAACGGACGCACAGCGGAGGGGAATTCGGAAGAAACAAAACTGAAGCACGGCGACAATTTTGAGAAACAACACAGACGCGACGCAATTGGAGAATAGAAAGAAGGAATTGGAGAAAGAAGATCAAAGCAATTGTAGAGATCAACCTTCCCCAAATCTCTGAAGAACAATTCTGGTTTTCATTTATTTTATTAATTTTTACCTAGCCATGCTTGGCTAATTTCCTTTTAGTAGTTAGGGCGAGGATGAACCCTATGTTAATTTGAGTATTTATTTGAAATTCTCTATTGAATGTTATTTACCATATTGAATGAGTTATATTTACTTAAAGCCTTCTCAAAAGATCGATCACCTTTTAGATTGCCCATAGGTTAGTGCATGACAATAGAGATGTTGGTGCACTTAACTGTAACCTTTAATTCATCATAAAATTGCATGACCTAGACATAGGCTTACAAATTTATGTGATCTTATAATTCGGTTTACATAATCTTTCTAAATAATACCGAGACATTAGGTTATTTTTAAAGATAACGACTAAGGTAGCATCAAGACATTGAGACTTAGTTAAATATTAGAGAATTGATCGTCGCTATGGGAATAACAAATAATTAGGAATTTAATTCGAATACTTAGAGGAACATAAGGGAATTCTATGCCGTAGCTGCGTTTTTCTCTATTAATCATCTTTTCTAAAACGTTCTTGAAATTCTTGATTCTTAATTTTTTTATTTAATTATTTAAAACCTTTTAGTTACAATTCACCCCTATTACTCTATTTCATCCAACTAAAGCTGAAATAACTAATTAGTGGCTGTAATACTATTCCTCGTGGAACGATCTCTTTCTCACACACTTTATTACTTGTAACGATCGGTGCACTTGCCGAAGTCGCAACATTTTTGCTGAGATAACATGAATGAAGGGAAGTCAAAGAGTTGTGATCCGTTGTGAAGAAAACGTTGGTCTAAGGAGAAGCAATGCATAGTCAGAGGATAACATGCTTCTGATATTGTTTGGATCAAGACGCATGGCTTCCTGCTGTTGCGTGACCCGTGGAAGTCGCTGTGATTATTTTCTTTTCTGATTGCATATTATGTGTTCGGCTCGTGTGTGCAGTGAGGAAGAAAGAAAACTGAGGATGAATAGCACATTTGGATCTTTAATGGATAGGTAATGGGATGGTTTGATTGTTGGGCCTTGTCTTGCTGAAGTAATTAAATAAACTGAGGGAGTATGGCTATTATCACGTGCTGGGCTGAGAGAGTTAATGGATTGGTAATGTGCTGATTTGGGTTGGGTATTATTCATGGGTTGGCACGTATTTTGCTGTTGGGCTGAGAACTGAGATTAATGAACTGAAGGTGTTGAAAATGAACAAATGGGCCAAATGAATATAGGGATACCCCTCGTCCTTGGGTTCAACTGGCAAGGGGGTAGGACTTCTTCTCCTCAAGGGAGGGGGTTCGATCCCTGCGTTGGTCAAGGCGCTGGGGAGGTATCCTAGGGGTCTGGGAAGCAGTGGAAACGCTAGAGAGTGGAGGCATGTGTACTCTCGCAAGTATGCCATGGACGGCTCCAAGCACCCTGTCCTTGGATTGTGGGTGAGCCCGACCCCTTTCCTAAAATTTTGTTATAAAAAATATAGGGATATTAGGTGGTTGGACCATTTTAAAAACTATCCCACTTGATCCTCTTCAAACTTATATTTGCAAGTATTAGAAAATTATTA
Organism: Acacia pycnantha; assembly: GCA_025563575.1. NCBI lineage: Eukaryota > Viridiplantae > Streptophyta > Magnoliopsida > Fabales > Fabaceae > Acacia > Acacia pycnantha. The sequence goes on along the minus strand of JAMWYP010000257.1, from coordinate 390,507 downwards.
CAATTTAATCTTTAATTCCATATAAGGATTTTCTTTATTAATTAATTTCTCTTGGCCATAAAATATCGATTCTATAAATTCTTAGGCCTAAATTATTCATTACTTGAATTTATTCTTTTCCCAAACTAAATTAAGGAAAAAATAGGCCTTAATTTCCAATATTTAACTTCATAATTATTTTAGGCCAAATTTCATAATTTAATTTCCATACAATAATCTAATTTCAAATCCCAAAATTTGGGATGTTACAACTATTTCTAGATAAACATTCGTTAAAAGTTAAACTTTCAACGACTATTTTTAAAAGATGTCGTTAAAAGTTACTTTCAACAACTATTATAAAAAACCATCTTTGAAATTAAGCTAGAATTTCAAAAAATATGAATATTTGTAAGTGTCAACGACTTTTTTTTCTAAAATAATCATTGAAACAAAATTTTCAATGACTGTTTTAAAAAACAGTCATTGAAAGTTAAGCCAAAAGAAAAGAATATTTGTGAGTTTCAACGAATATTTTTCTAAAACAATCCTTGAAATAAAACTTTCAACAACTATTTTAAATAGTCATTGAAAGTTAAGTCAAAAAATAAAAAAATAAATATTGAGTTACAACCACTGTTTTTTCAAACATAATCATTGAAAATACTTTCAACGCGTTGTAACTCAATATTCTATTTTTTGTTTGACTTTCAATGTTTTTTTTTAAACAATCATTGAAATATTCATATTTTTCTATCTCGTACTCTCGTGCCTCCCCTTCTTCTCTTCATCGAACAAATCACTTCTCCTACACAGGAACTTACTTATTGAAGACCTCATTCCTGTGCTTGTGGGAAAGCTCTCATCAATCCTCGGTCATTTGAGCGTCAAAGCTCTCTTGCTGTCATCATTGTCTATGGTCGCCATTTGTCCAATGGTTGTTGTCTTCTTCCGGTATCATCACCATCGTCATTTTGTCTGTTCATAACTTTATTTTGTAAAATCTGATTTATTTATTTATTTATTTTGCTATTACTGATTCTTCGGGATATTATTGGGTGTTCAGACTATTTGAAACTTATTTTTGATCATTGAAATATGAGTTGTGTCTGTAGCTTGAATTTTCTGGGTTATCTCTTGTTTGTAGAAATTTGAATATGTTAGGGAGTTTTTTTTTGTGGTAAGCATTAGGGAATTTGGTCGTTACTTGTTGCCAAGTCTCAATTTGCTATGGTATTCATTCTTATTAGTTGATGGACCTTGAGTCAAAAATTCGTCATTTTTTCATACGCAGGACATAGTTGGCTATTTTACAGGCCATGCTGAGTACCCAACACTCAATGTTTTCTGTCGAATTTATTTTCTTCTCTCATTTCCAATTTAAACAGAATCTGCTCAACTGATAGAAAGTTATGGCTTGAAACTTGAAAGTCTTGACTTTATCAAGTTGCATATCGTGCTGATATTGTTTCTTCTCTTTACACTATTTACTAACTAATGCACTGGATATAATTGAAATAAAATCAATTTATATTTCACACCAGTTTTACATGCCATCAGTTAGAGTTGACTATAAACTTTCTGAAGACCTATTAATTCTCAAATCTGTTATAATACCTAACCGGTAACCTTCCTCAAAGTCAATGTGGTCTTGTATGTTCTCACGGTCTGTACTTGTAGATGCAGTTGTGGGATGTAATGAACTCGATGATAAATGAAATAGAGTTAAACTTCAATTCGCAGAAGATAAACTTCTGTATGATATATTGCATATACTCTGATCACAGTAATGAAGCTTAGAATTGCATATAAAAAAGGAAACAATGACTGACAGAGAAGAAATCTAGCAGAATAACAGAATGAGAATCAGACGAGGGAGAGAGAGAGATTCCAATACAACTTTTCACACCATTCACTAACAACTTTTGTCCTCTTATAGGGCCATTTTGGATGGGTTTTTTTGATAAAAAAAAAACACTTTTTTTAATCCAAAAGGTAATGTTTTTTTTAATTAATTTATGTGTTTAGATGATTTTTTTTTTAAAGCAAAAGTCACAAAAAAAGTCAAAATGCTGCTTTTTTTAAAAGCTCCAATTTGGAGCTTAAAAAAAAACACTTTTTTTAAAAGCCCATCCAAACGGGCCTATAGTCTCTCAAGTCTCAACCTCCATTTCCCTGAGCTTCTAGGGCCTTTGCTTCACTCTTTTGCTTCTCCTAACGGGCCTTGCTTCGTTCTCCAGCCTTGGGCTATTCCTTGCTAAGCCCATTTCTTCTTTGTTTATTACATTACCCTCCCCATCAATTTGGACCTTGTCCTCAAGGTCCAATGAAGGATACAAAGAGGCCATATCTATAGCAGACTCCCACGTATTAGATGGAGAACCGTCCCAACGAATCAAAACCTGCTTCACCCAGTTGTCGTCTTTGTACTAAGCGTGCATCTAGAACTCTTGACGGTGTAATGATAGGGCCCTTTGGAACCGAAAGTAATGGTAATGGAATGTTGGGAATCATAGGATTATCGCCAAAAAACCTTTTAAGCAATGAAACATGGAAAACAGGGTGTATTTGGACATGTGCAGGGAGGTCTAGTGTTAGGGCAAAACTTTATAGCCGATAACTCCGCAAGTATACGGGCCGTATCAAGTAATAAAGTGATAAGAAAAGTATCGTTCCCACGAGGACTTAGTATCACGAACTTCAGTTAAGCATTAATTTTACAATTTCGTTTAAGTTGAGCAAACTAGATTGAATTTAACGAAGAAAAAGAAAAGAAAATCAAAATAACAAACTACTAAAATAATCGAACGATCAACCTAGAGTCACTAATCCCTTGTTTGTTTCTTAGATTTTATCCCCACTAAACTAATTTTGACTTAACTTAATCAGCTAACCTAGAGTATTGATGTCTATAAATGCCTTCCAGTCCATTTATCTACCTACCTTAATTAATTATGCAATGCCTCATACAACTAAATAAGATGCGTTTTAAACCAGGCTCACTCTAATTTGATTATACGGAGGTTCTAGGTATATTCCTATCCTAGACGCAAATTAGATTAAAACCTAATTCCACATTAAATTTAAACCTAATTCCACATTATTTAATCCCAAGGTCAATTTAGGATTCCCTCTTCCAAGTTCAACCCTAAATCCCCAAAACATGCTCAATGGTGGCCACTCATCAAGCAATAACAATGAACACATGATTAAATAAACTGAAATAAAATTAAGCAAAACTAACCAGTGGGAATAATCTCTAAAACCCAAACAAGTTCATAGGTTCACTAGGTTGAAACGAAAATTAGCCACACATGGCTATACTAAAATCCATAACAAAAAGATAAGAATTCTGGTTCAAAGAATAAGGAGAGAGATGAAAGAAAGTTTCTCCATCGCATCCACAGTTCTTCCGTCCTTCCGTGGAGATAATGAAGAACACCGAAATGCTCAGCCGCTACTCCTCTGCTTCTTTGTTCCTTCTCATTTTGCGTCGTACGTCTTCTTTGGCCGTAAATGTAGGGAACATCGTTCCTGTCCATCTCTAGAACAGAACACCAGAGTTATAACAGTACTCATTTTCAAAATATGCTCTTTTAAAGAAAAGGCGTAGATCCTAACTCCGTTACTCAAACCTATTGGCCAGGTAGGTGTCTATCATGGGAGTCTCATCGAGTTCACGGTGACTGATTGACTTACCCACATAGACTAGCTCTGCCTTTGGCACCAATGGTTTGTTTATAACATAGTTAGAGTCATGCCAGGTAAAACGCTCTGATACCAAAAATGTAACACCCCGTTTTTGTAAGCGTTTTCATAGCGTTTTGATCAGAGTTGAGCGACAGAAATTTTTTGCTTTTAAAATAAAGAGTAACTGAATAACATAGATAACAATGTATCTGGCAGTTCATATGGCTGTACATTTATCCGAGTGTTTAACTCAAAAGTAAATACAACAAAATAAAAGCGTCTCCGTCCGGTCCTCATGCTAGCTCCTTACCCTTGTCCTCGATCCTGTAACCCCTAGATCCTGAAGCTAAGGTAAGAGCTGAGGTCCAATACCCATCGGACCTCAGGTAACGGTTAACCTCATGCTTATGTAACAGTATATGAATGACATATATTCATGACATCACAGCAGTACATAATCAAATATGTAAAACAATAACCACACATAGTCAACGCTCATGCATGTTATTCATTGTCTGCACTCTACTCCAGTGCCACGATGTACACTCGTGTCCTCAACGCTAGGAAAACTTTATCGGTATTACATAACCATAACCCGTATATAGCTGGATGTATAATAAAACATCTAAGACAGAGTCTTAGTCTATGAATATGTAACAACCCGACTTTTCAAAAGCAGTATAATTTTTTTTTTAAAACATCTTTTCACATCATCAGAGTAGAGCATTTGAGCGGAAGAATAACTGATATATATATTCAAAATGCCCACTGCTGAATTACGAAATGGTATAGTAACCGAGAGTTTCCAAAAAATAAAAGAACAACATCGGAAAGTCTTGATCGGAACCATGATTCTGCTGCTTTCCTCTCTTCTCGGTCCTCGGTCCTTCCGACCACGCTATAGGCGAGATCCAATTTAACACATTGGATCTCAGGTAACGGTTAACCTCATATTCACATATACAGTATATCATCCACAATCATTCATATTAACAGTATAACAGATGTGTCACACGGAGTGCATAAAGATGGGTCACACGTAGTGCATGTAGATGGGTCACACGGAGTGCATAAAGATGGGTCACACGTAGTGCATGTAGATGGGTCACACGTAGTGCATGTAAATGTATCACACGTAGTGCATGTAGATGTGTCACACGTAGTGCATGTAGATGTGTCACACGTAGTGCATGTATTCAAAAGCACATAACAATACTCACAACATATCATCAAACTCTCAACCTCGAACACGCATACAGTAAATATCAGAGTTAGTGTTACAATCAGCGTTAAGGTTACCAGTACGCGCACGTACATACTTTCGTAAACCGAACAGAATGGCCAGGTAAGTGTCTATCATGGGGGCCTCACCGAGTTCACGGCGACTTAATGGCTTACCCACATAGACTAGCCTTTCCTTCGGCACCAAACTGTTCTAACATATTTGCATTCAATAAACATACCATAACAATGCACATAACACATACATGCATACCATGAACATCAGATTAGTGTTACAGTACGCGGACGTACCTTCGTTGACGAATTACGATATTTCTAGCACGTTTTACGGAAAATCGTGAAATCTCCAACAACGGCCCTTGCCAGAACTTCGACGCAACTATGATTTTCGAAAATAATGACTAAAATAGCCCTCCCATATGATACCCAATCATACTTGAAAATTTAAAGGCTATTCTAACATTACTACAATCTTTCGAACTAAAAACTAAAGCCCGAAAGACTTACCGTTGAAGACTTCGAGAACTTCTCCGAGCTCCTCTCTCTTCTTTCTCTCTCAAGAATCGGTTTTGCACTTGAGAATGGGGTGAGAAAATGAAGAGGAACTCATGCCTTTATATAGGCAAAAAGTGGGTCCTAAGGTGTAATTTTCCCTTCTCAAATTTTGGGTCCAAAGTTGTAATTTTCCTTTTCATTTTAGAAAACTTCTTGAACAAGTTCTTCTCTCTCCTTTCCCTCTCTTGGTCGACATGCAGCAGCTGATGTGGCACCAAAATTGCATCATCTTGATGATGTAATTAACTTGTTAAGGAAGGTTTCGTACCGATAAACCTCGATCGGTACCCGATTCGCGTAATTTCGGAAAAATCTCAAAATTATGGATTTACAACTTTGAAGACCTTCTCTTCCTCATCAATAATATCTATTTAAACTTGAATTTTGACTTTAGACAGGGGTTCCAACTGTCATTGAAGTTTCTCGAAAACGTGTTCGAACGCGTCCGGTTTCAGAACGCATTTCTGAAATCACCAATCTCTTGGAAATAATTCACTGATTCCAAATATGTCCATATAAATTCAAACTCATTCCTAGATATTGAGTTAGACTTTATTTTCTTCATTTCCAAAAATATGCCTATATGCATTTTTCCCTATTTTGTTTTATTAGGAAAATGCACAAACTTTTTCGGAATTAACTTAGGAAGAGTATAACGGAAGACAAAATTCCACTGATCATTATTTTTCCTTGACTTTGGAAATCCCATTCCTAGATCTCTAGATAGGATCCGTTTCCTAATTTCTAAATTACTATTCATAATATTTAATTATATTATTATAATATTGCAAGTTGTAACCAAATATCTTGATATTTTCTTTAATTCTTATCTTCAATTTTTCCTTTGAATTTTCGGTCAAAATCTGATCCTTCTTTTTTTTTTTTATATATATTTTCGTTTTATATTTTATTTAATATAAAATAATTATTTTATAATTATTTTATAATTTTCCTATTGGTCCAGACTTGTATTTAGGCTTAAAAATACCTAAACTCAACTATTTTTCTCCAAAATTTCCAATTAATTAGTAAACATGTTTTTACTAATTTTAAAACAAAAACCACTAATTTTAGGGTTTTACATAATTATTTCATAATTTCCTTTGCTCAGGCACTTTGGCCCTTAAATTCCCTAATTCAAATTTCGGGGTATTACAGAATACAATTATCATATATAAACATACAACAAGCATAAGAGTTAAGGTTACAGTACGCGTCCGTACCTTCGTTGACGAAATACGGTACGTCTGTCGGTCGGAACACGATCACAGATATCCTATAAGGATAATATCATATTTATTAATTAAAAAACAATATCCTAACAGATATTTTAGCCATAAATGACTATTTTACCCCTGACTTCAGAAAATCGCTAATCGATAAAATTTCGCCAGAGCTTCGCTACTCTGACTCCCAACTTTCAGAAACTCAATTCCTACCATGTTTTTACCTCGTCAGGCATCTTTCAATGCAATGAGGCTTGAAAACAAGAATAGGAATTTCATTTCCTACTTCCTAGATCTAACTAACATTTCTACTAAGAACTACTAAACAAAAGACTAGAACCTAAAAGCTAAGGACCGAAGAACTTACCCAGAACCTTGCTACTCCTTCCCCACAGCTCCTCCTTCTCTCTTCTCTCTAAATTTCGAATTGCTCAAGGCAATTTTGGTGTAAAATTCTCAAAGGACTGGAGGGCCTATTTATAGGAAAAGGTTGTGGCATCTTTGGTAAATTCTTTGAACTTTCTCTCCTCCATTTTAGGCCATTGGATCTAGGGTTTCTTTTAGACTTCATCTCCACCCTCCAATCTTCCCAAAACTGTCCCTATCTCTCTCTCTCTCTCCCCCTTATCTCTTCCTTTTTCAATAATATCTTATCTTTTAGAGATTTCCTCTTACCGATTAATTCCCCTACTTAGTGTTCTACTTGCATATGCTTATAAATCTCATACTTTTAGAGGTAAACTTTGAAGTTTATGTAGCCTCTTGAGAAGTATTTGGAATAACAAGGATTATGGTCCACTTAGTGGTTTTTACTAGCCTTTTGGTCATTTTAGGATTAACCCCGACAGTTACGGAAATGACTTCGGAGATAATCTACTTCGGGCTAAAAATACACTTATTTATAATAAGTCCTTATATTTGATCTTTAGTTCACATATTTCAAGATACAATTTAATTTCTATCGGTTCTCATTTGAATTAATCCTAGTAGCTTTTAACCCTCAAAATATCTTCACTTTTTGCTTGAACCTTATGCCACCACATCACTCTTCTCTCACACCCACACACTCAAAAATTTCGACTCGCCCTTTATTATTTTTCATTTTGTTAATATTAATTTATATTATGTTTTAATAGTTAATTAAAGGAAATTCTCCCATTGGTTGATCCTTCTTCACAAGGATTCTAAATTATAGCCTTAAGATTAACTTTATTACTTTTAATCCAAACCTTTGATTTATGTTTGATTTGTCAAAGTTGATTTAGCAAGTTTGATTAGAGCCTTAATTTTATGTTTTAGGATCTTTAACATATCCCATGTTAGTCAATTAGGCTTTAGGGATTTTATGTAATTAATATTATACATTTCTTAATCATGCCTAATTATTTAGTAATTATCTTTATGCAAATCTTGGCCATTAGTCTTTAATTAGGGACACACATCCCTAATTGTGCCTCTAAACATGTTATTTAATCTCTAATAAATAAAGATTTAATTATTTACTTATTGTTGACAATTTTCTTAAATTGGATTAATTATTTTTTTCACAACTTTTGAGTTTACATTGGTCATTTATGCTTCATGCATTAATTTAAAAATCACAGGGCAACTTATGTTCCCCAAAATGAAATTAGGTTTTTGCCCCTTTAATTTCCAATGAAAATAATCTAATAAATTACTAAAATTAGAGACAACATACTTTCTATTTTTAATAGGTATTTAATTTCCTCTTAAGACATATTATAATAACCTCAGGGTATTTTATGATCCATAAATGTATTTAGGGATTTTGGCTCTTTGTTCATTCTAATTCCAAGAGAAATTGCCCTAGAAAATAGAATAAACACAACACATAACTTTGAGACCACATATTCACCTATTTAGAATATGTATTATTTATCAAAAGATAATATTTAAGATAGATAATTATCCGGGTATTACATTTCTCCCCCCGTTAAATAAAATTTCGCCCTCGAAATTTAATCTATCGTATCTAGACTCCGGGCCATAAACTCCGAGTATTTCTCCCACATGTCTTTCTCTTTTCCCAAGTCGCCTCGTTAGGTGACAAACCCTTCCAGACTACCTTCACTATCGGTATGGTTCTATTTCTAAGCTGTTTCTCTTGGCGATCGAGAATTTGCTCTGGCTCGACTATGAAGGTATTATCATGTCGTACTTCAACGTCTTCATACTCGATGACGTGATCATGGTCTGATTGGTATTTCTTCAACTGAGACACATGGAAGGCATTATGGAGATTACTCAGGTTCGGGGGTAAGGCTATCTGGTAAGCAACTAGTCCTCGCTCTGCCAAAATTTCAAATGGTCCTACGTAACGTGGACTGAGTTTCCGTCTCTTAAGCGTTCTACCGACACCGGTTACTGGAGATAGTTTCAGAAACACATGGTCGCCGACGTAGAACTTCAGTGGTCTCCTCCTTTTGTCAGCATAGCTCTTCTGTCTGCTTTGTGCTGCAAGGAGTCTCTTCTTGATCAAAGCGATTTGCTCGGAGGTTTGTTCAATCATATCCGGCCCAAGCAATTGCCTTTCAGATGATTCTGTCCAGCATAGAGGTGATTGACACTTTCGCCCATACAACGTGTAACATCCCAATTTGAAACGCGGAATTTTTTATTTTTTTTAATCAGAGTCGAGCAATGGAGCGAAAGAGTAACTGATCATAACAAAACATCAACCATTGTGTAACATTGTATTGATTACAGTAATCCTAGGGTTTGGAAAGTAAATAACAGAAAGAAACAGAAAGCGGAAAGATAGATAGGTCTCTGGCTGCACGTCTACTGCTGCTTGCCTCGATCTTCGATCCGTATTCCCCCGGATCCTGAAGCTATAGTTGAGATTCAATTCACCGCATTGAATCTCAGGTAACAGTTAACCTCAAGCCCAAATAACACAGTATATAGCCAACAGATATTCTAGAGCTAATACAACAGTATATCACTACATAAGCATACAGCAGATGCATGATCATTATGCCGACAAACATAAGCAAATAGCAATATGAAAGCCCCACAATGTAAAACAACACTATCAGCCTGCACTATTCACCAGTGCCACGATACTCACTCGTGTCCTCAGCGCTAGGAAAACATAACGGCATTACAAGACATAACCCGTATAAAACTGTCTGTATAACGGTCTACGAACATATCTTAGACATATATGCATTTAAGCAGCACAAGATTAGTGTTACAGTACGCGTCTGTACCTTCATTGACGTACGTAGATGTTTCTGGCGGAAACTGTACTTTCTGACGGAAAACAGCACCCTATACCCCTAATTGGCGGAATTTCGCCAGCACTTCGCTACTTAAATCTTCAACTTTTCAGGAACTTGATCCTTACCAAGTTTTTACCTCGTCAGGCATTTTTTCAATGCAATGAGGCCTAAAAACAATAGTAGGAATCTCACTCCCTACTTACTAAATCTATCTAACAATTCTACTAACTACCAAACTAAAGAGCTAAAGACCGAGGACTTACCCGTTGAAGACTTCTGCAAAAATTTTCCAGAGCTTCTCTCTCTTCTTTCTCCCTCTAGGATTTCAGATTCTTGCTTGAAGAATTGAGTGAAAATTTCAAGAGCTCTTGTGGCCTATTTATAGAAAAACCTACGGACATATAAGGCATTTTCCAATTTGTTCTTAACCTTGGAAAATCAACACAAAAATGGTGTTTAATCTTTGACCACCAATGCCTCTTGGTCGACATACTTGGGTGATGTGGCAGCCAAATATTGGTCCAAAAATGGTGACTTGGCTTGCTTTATGCCCGGTCTAATAGAATTTCCCCGATCGGTACCCGATTCGCGTGGTTTCGGAGAAATTTCAAAATTCTGGATTTACAACTTTGAAGACATGTTCTCACTTACTAGAAATGTCCAAGTTAACCTAAATTTTGATTCCATATAGGGCTCCAACAGTCCAGTTGAAGTTTTCTCGAAAAACGTGTCCAAACGCGTCCGGTTTCAGAACGCATTTCTGAAATCATCAACTTCTTTAGAAAAATTCACTGATTCCAAATATGTTCAGATAAATTCAAACTCATCCCTAGATGTTGAGTTAGAATTTATTTTTTTCATATCCAAAAATATGCCTATCTATATTTTTCCCTATTTTGTTTTATTAGGAAAATGCACAAACGGACTCAGAATTGATTTCCGGAAAAGGTCACTTGAAGGTAAAAACTCACTGATCAATATTTTACCTTGAGTTTGGAAATCTTATTCCTAGATCTCTAGATAGGATCCGTTTCCTAATTTCTAAATTACTATTCATCATTTTTACTTTAATTAATTATATTATTAAAATATTTACAACTTGCAAAATTTATTTTTCATTTCATTTTTTTTTTCTTCTTGGCCCAATTTCGGCTGGCCCTCTTTTATTTTTAATAAATATTTATTTTTTATTTAATTAATTAATTATTTATTTACTTTTTCCCAAAATTTCCACAAAAATACCTAATTGGTCCATTCTTGTATTTAGGCTTAAAAATACCTAAACTCAACTATTTTTCTCCAAAATTTCCAATTAATTAGTAAACATATTTTTACTAATTTTAAAACAAAAACCACTAATTTTAGGGTTTCATGTAATTACTTGTGAATTTCCTTTGCTTATGCTCAAGTAATTAGCCCAATATTACTTAATTACTTTATTATCACTTGTTGATAATTTTCTTAATTACAATACCTCATTACCTTCATACTCTTGTATTAACATTAGTATTTTCATGCCTCTTGCATTTTTAGAAATTACAAGGGTATTATGGTCATTTCACTTCTTTTTGAGTATTTTCCAACAATTTCTCCAAGTTCATAATTTATTAAATTATAATAATTGGAGATAGCATACTCTCTTAATTCACTTGATCATTTTACTGCCTTTTAGGATTTTTCATAATTTTTCTAAGTTATTTATGTCCCTTAGGGGCATTTTCGTCATTTTGGAACTTTGGCCCTTAAATTCCCTGATTTCCTACAGAATTTAACTCAGAATAACAGGCTGAATTCACACAAGTCTGGAGGCATTAATTTCACTTATCAGAAATATCCAATTTATTCATAATATTCCAGATAATAAAATCCGGGTATTACACAACGCCTCAAACGGGGCCATTTGTATACTCGCATGATAGCTATTATTGTACGCAAATTCTGCTAGCGAAAGATGTCGATCCCAACTCCCTTTGAAATCCAATACTCACGCTCTTAACATATCTTCCAGCGTCTGTATTGTCCTCTCAGATTGACCGTCAGTCTGAGGGTGATAAGCCGAATTGAACTTCAGCTTTGTACCTTGAGCTTCATGCAATGCTTGCCAGAAACGAGAGGAATCGTGTATCTCGGTCAGAGACAATGCTCTTAGGTACACCATGGAGTCTCACGATCTCCTTGATATAAATCTTCACCAATCGTTCCGGAGAATAGTGGATACTGATGGGAATAAAATGTGACGAATTAGTTAATCGGTCGGCAATTACCCAAATTGTATCGTGATTCCTGATCTTGGGTAAATCCACCACCAGATCCATGGTTATGTTCTCCCATTTCCATTCCGGCATTTCTAGTCCTTGAAGAAGACCAGGGGGTCGTCGATGTTCAATCTTCACTTTTTGACAAGTCAAGCATCCGGCCACGTACTGGGTTACATCTTTCTTCAACCCGGGCCACCAGAGTTCAGATTTCAAATTCTGGTACATCTTGACCATTCCTAGATGTAGAGTATACTTACTCTTATGAGCCTCATCCAGTATCTTCCGCCTTAATTCATCAACTGACGGTATGTAAATTCGCTTCTTGTATCTGACCAAACCACTAAGTAATAGGTCATGATCTTGGGTGTCACCCCGAGAGATTTTCTCCCATATCGCAATAGCCCAATCATCTTGCCTCTGAGCTTCCTCGACTTCGTCTCTCATATCATATTCCCCTTGACTAACAATGAGAGTTGCAAGATAGACTTCATTTGGTGTGTTGAGACCCATGCAAATTTGATTTGACAGGTTTAGATCCCTGAAATATTCAAGTAGCTTCTGCTCTTGGATCATCATGTATGCCACCTGCACCGACGTCTTGCTGAGAGCATCTACAACGACGTTTGCTTTACCCGGATGATACTTGATCTCCAGGTTGTAGTCTTTCAGCAACTCCATCCAGCGACGATGTCTCATATTGAGTTCCTTTTGATCAAAAAGGTATTTTCAGGATCTTGTGGTCGCAGTACAATTCTACGGTCGCACCGTATAAGTAATGTCTCCATATTTTCAAAGCAAAGACGATAGTCGCAAGCTCTAAATCGTGTGTAGGATAATTCGACTCGTGAGGCTTCAGCTGACGAGAGGCGTAAGTCACCACTCTGCCCTGCTGCATCAGGACACATCCCAATCCACGCCCACTGGCATCGCTATAGACAACATAAGTCTTACTCGGATCTGGGATAATCAACACCGGTGCTGTAGTCAATGCATGCCGAGATTTTTGAAACCAAAACATCTCTTCCCGCTTTAAAACCTCGTTTAGGCGGTTATTGTACTCGAACTCCTTTATACCCAAGGCCACAGACAACTTATTTACACGTTGTTGTTGTATTGACTCCAGTTCAAAGCTCAGGGAATTCTTCATCTGAAAAATATTACCGTAGACCTGCTTATTCCATCGCCCAAACGGTGAAACCAACCTAGCTAACATAATTGGAAGATCGCAACAAGTCTTCCATTGAGCATTCATAAACTCAGGAAACTCAGAGTGGTTCATCCAATCAGCTAGGAAACGAAAAGGTCTATCCTGCTTACCCTTTGGAGCCCCAGATAGCCTCAGCAACATAGGAGAATGATCTGAGCTATAACACGGAAGAGTAACCACATCCGCCTTGGCGAAAGACATTCGCCAGGGCGCATTAGCAATAACACGATCAAGTTTCTTGTACACACGATCTAGATTGCCCTACTTTGGACCTATCCAAGTGTAATAACTGCCTGACACCTTAATATCATCAAGTTGCCACCCCAACAGACGACTACGGAACACCCGGCACGGGCCAATAGTAGCGGCGTTACCCCTTTTTTTCCCTTCACATCTGCAATCTCAATAAAGTCACCTGCAACCACCCATTGGTTTGCATTAGCATCTGCAATAGTATCTAGGCAATCCCATAGATGCTTGCGTTCCCTTTCCCTTGGGCTCCCATTCACTGCCGTAAACTGAAAAACTTGGCCCAAAATACCCACTTGCATATGAACATGCTGAAAAGAATTATTTAAAATATCGACTTGAACATCCTGAGATTTCCACATAACCCAAATCCCTCCATAAAAACCCCTCGCTTCCTCCACGAAGGAGCTATCAAACCCAATCTTTCTTCGCAATTTCAGACACTTTTCTCCACTACTTCTTGTCTCAACTAATACTAATAATTTAATACTATACTTTGAAATTAAAAATCTCAGCTGGCGCCCAATATCAGTATTCGTCACCCCCTGCAATTCCATATTAAGACCGACATCATGGAAACCGTGGAGAGAGTTTAGGTAGATCGCGCACCTGAGACACTTTACCACTAATCCCTACCTTTACTTTGGCCTTTCAACTTCCCACTGGCCTTCCTCTCTTCTTAGGACCATCACTCTTCATGTCACTCATGGTTTCCCCGGCCAAACAGCTACTAATACTTGAGTCAATATTCTCAGTTTGCGTTTCCGTAACCATGGCATGTGTCAACTCCTCCACGTAAGGGCCCACCTCTTCTCCTTGGCCCACATTACTGCTATTTGATTTAATATCTGTCAACACACCTCCACAAGTTACATTCAGACCTCCACAAGTCACATTCGGACTCACAAGGCCATGCGGCAGGTCACCACTAGATCCCTCTCCATTCACGCAGCTGTCACGTGAACTCCCCAACGCAACTCCCTTCGAATTACATGCTTCCTCCGCTGGTATATCTTTTAATACTCCATTGAGTGGGCTACGTGGGCCGTTCACATTAATTCCCCCTACATCTGTCATGCTTCCACCACGTGGACCTTTTTGGCTAGATTTAATACATTGTGCCCCTCCTTGCATACTAGATGCATCCGCGGTTCCTTCCCCAATACCCGACAGCAGAATTGTGCCCTCTACCATGGCATTAGCCTCCAGCACCTGATGAAGAGGATCATGCAACATTGCAAACCGATTCTGCGATTCAGAATTAGAGATCGCCACGTCCCTATTTTCTTGAAGAGTCGAACCCCTTTCTTGCCTACAACTTTCCAGGTGTCTTTGAGGCGGGCTTTGTGCTTATCTCCTAACTGATCTGCATCCCGTGCCTTCACACAACTACCTGCTCGGTGCCCAAATACCTTGCATTCCATCCAGATAGCCTCTAGCCCTTCATACACAATAACCTTATGTTTATTATCTAGGATATAACTCAGTTCTAGTTCTTTGGATAAATCAACTTCCACACATATTCTTGTGAAGCGTCCCCTAGCAACTTTTGTGGCCACTGAATCCATTCGAATGAAGCGTCCAATGAAGTTGCCAATATCTGTTAGAAGATTTGTCTTAACAAACTCCGGTGGAAAGGCTGGTAACATCACCCATACCTTAACCTTCCCAATTCCGTTAGTCTTAGGGTCAAAGTTTGGCCTCCAATCCTGCACTACAAGATACTGCTTCTGCACCATCCAGGGCCCTTCAGATTTGGCAAAATTCATATTGGATAGAGATTCAAACCGAACCAAATAATATCCATTCGCCACATCAGTAATGGCAACTCTTCCGTTTTTGGCCCATAAAGTCTCCAGCCAATGACGCATGAACTCTACTGTGAATTTCCTCCCCAATGGTTTAACAATGAGGGTCTGCCTCCAACGACGCCATGCCTTCTGTTTAAACCCTTCTGACAGCGAAAACACCATTACTCCCTTCTTGTTCCGCTGTTGTATTATCTCAGCACCCACACTCGAAGCTTCCTCAGCGTTCACATCTTCCAGCTCCCCATCCCTCAACGACTGAATCGAGTGAGTTACTCCGGCATAGGAGCGACCCTTTTCACCCTCCTCAAGAGCCATCGGAAGGAAACCCTAGCAGAACCGGGAGAAGCTGATGACTTATAAATATTATCTACTCTAGGTTTTTTGTTCTAATTTTCCCTGAAAAATCGAAAGAGGACAAGCTTTCAAGAAATTAACTTTATGGCAATCTAGCTTTTGGACGTGACTGTCAAGGGTTGGCATTATAGGACCGAGGGTTAAGTCGTTTAAACTCGCATAATATTATTATTTTTTCAATGGAAGTACTGCCATATAAAGTTGACCCTTTTCCCACCTCTATATGGATTCCCTTCATTAACCGATCCACATGTAATCATGCATATAGGAGTTAAGTAAATCTTCCCTTCTCATCAAAAGGGGCAAACTGCACTTCTAAACCCATATTTTTATTGATTTGTTTTCGATACTTCACATGGTCTTGTGCATATTCATCTAGAGTGAATATATGTTTTTGTCCAACTGAGATGATGATGTCAACCTACGTATTAAAGTTGTGTTCATTAAATTAACTAGATTAATGTAACGCTGTATAATGAAATCAATTGTTAACTTGAGGAATTAACAAAATATGATTTATTTTCTTAAAGTGGGGTTTTGAGTTTGAATTCTCTGTAAGATATAATAGATATATAAGTTATCACCAAAAGGAGCGGATGTAGTATAATTTATTTCTTAAATTCTGAGAAATGGGATCCACACAAGTTATTAACTTGAGTTTATTGTTTGTCATGTCACTAGCTTGACATAAGATTATGTCAAGTGAGCCCAAAACTACGTCGTTTTGGGAGTTAAAGGAATTAATGAAGGGTATTTTTGTTTTAGAATTTATTATATGAATTTTACCAAAATATCCTTCATTAATTCTTCTGACTCCAAAACTACGTCGTTTTGAGAGTTCATTAATCCCTCTAACCCCAAAACGACGTAGTTTTGGAGTGACTTGACATAACCTTATGTCGAGTGACATGACAAACAATAACCCCTATATATATATATATGTTTTTGAGAGGACTGAATACAGAACGCTGGTTACTAACAACAGTATTGTTAGTCCTTGATGCACCATGGTTAACTTCGAGCTCACTTGTCATTCGTGGGATTTGTTCTCACGCTTGTTATTCGTGGGTCTTGTACCTACGCTTGTTTCGTAGCCTGTTGTTGTGCTTGTTTCGTGGCTTCGAGCCGTGCTTGGTTACTTACCCTTGTGGATTGTGTGTCCACACTTGTTTTCGTGGCCTCTATGCCGTGCTTGGTTATTTTCACTCGTGGACTGTGTGTCCACGCTTGTTACTTCGTTCTGTTGATGTCCTACGAAAAGATGAGGGTTGATAATTATGTTTTAAATGGATTTTTTTAAAATCAAATATTTTACTACATATTTGGATGTATTTAATTAACGATATTTTATATAGCTTCACTTATGTTTGTGATTGTCGTACTGTCATTATTCAAAGTTAAATATGTGTAAATTACTCTCATTAGTATTTCATTAAATTTTATAAATGAGACGTTATTCACTGGAAAATTTTTGGCCTCAAATGGCATTGCAGACCTTGCACCTTCAGCTAAACAGTGAAGACTGTCATTGCTGACAAAGCTTATCGATATATTTTGGAACAACTAGCTGGATGTAAAGTTGAGTTTTCATTTATAGATTATCATCTGTAGCTTAGTTGCTCCACGTAGCCTATAGGTAGGATCTTTATCTTCCCTTGTCAATTGGAATATATGTACATAAATATGTCGTAGTGGAGTATAGCCCCGAATGTTATTATGTGTATTATTTAATATTCATATATAAGTTTAAGGCTTAAGGAACGTGACTTCATTTATATTTCACTGTAATACCCTAAAATCTGACTTAGGGTAAATATCAAAAATTGGGAAATGTACCTATTGAAAATAGGTGAATATGAGGTCTCAAACGCCTTGTATTGAGTTTACCTTGTTGTTAGGGTAATTTCCCTTGAAATTAGATAATTTGCAAATAGGTCCCTAAATACATTATGGGTTATAAATACCCTGTAAAAGCTATAAAAAAGGCAAGTAAATATCTATTTGAAATAGGGGAGGATATTGTCCCTAATTTAGGTAATTTATTAAATTACAAACTTGGAGAAATTGTATAAGAATGTCCAAAAAGTATTGAAATGACCTAAATACCCCCGTAAATGCTAAGATAATGCAGGAGATATGAAAACAAAGATGTCAATACAAAAGTTATGAGGTAATCAGGCATGCTAATTAAGAAAATTATCAACTATTGATAAGAAAGTAATTAGGTAATTATTGGCTAATTACTTAAGCATAAACGAAGGAAAATTCAAAGATAATTATGTAAAACCCTAAAATTAGTGGTTTTTGGCTTAAAATTAGTAAAAACATATTTTTTAATTAATTGGAAATTTTGGGGAAAAATAGTTGAGTTTAGGTATTTTTAAGCCTAAATGCAAGAATAGACCAATAGGAAAATTTTGTAAAAATTATGTAAAAATAATTAATTAATTAATTAAATAATTAATCAAAAATAAAAAAAAACGAAATTAAAAAAAAAATGGGCAGAAAAAAAAAGAAAAAAAATAGAAAATTAGTTTGTAAGTTATAATATTTTATAATATAATTAATTAAAGTTATATTATTTTATAATATAATTATTGTAGTGAATAGTAATGGAATAAATAGGAAACAGACCCTATCTAGAGAACCAGGAATAGGAATTTCAAAGTCAAGGTAAAATATTGATCAGTGAATTTCTATCTTCCGTTGAACTCTTCTAGAAGTTAATTCCGACACCGATAGAGCATTTTCCTAATAAGACGAAATAGGAAAAAAATGCAAATAGTCACATTTTGGATCTAAAGAAAATAAATTCTAACTCAAAATCTAGAAATGAGTTTGAAATTATTTGGACATATTTGGAATCAGTGAATTTTTGTCCAGAAGTTGATGATTCCAGAAATTCGTTCCGTAGCCGGGCACGCCTTTCGAGAAACTTCGGCTGAACACGGAATGCCCTGTATGGAATCAAGATTTAGATTAGAATAGACATTTCTAGTAAGGAAGAGAAGATCTTCAAAGTTAGTTAACCAGTTTGAATTAACTACCGAAATGTCATCCGGGATTTCTATAAATACCCCCCCTTCCTCTTCATTTTCACACTAAGGTTGAGATCCTAGAGAGAAGTTAGAGAGAGAAGCTCTGGGGGAGGAGTCCGGGGAAATTCGCAATAAGCTCTGGTAAGTTTTTCGGTACTCAAGCTTTCGTAGTTCTTTCAGTAGTTAGAGCATAAATGCTAGTTTAGTCTTTAATCTTCCAAGTATGATTAGATATCATATGTTAGGGGTATTTTAGTCATTATTTCGAAAATATTGGTGGGGTCGAAGTTCTGGCAAAATTTTGGAAGATTAGAGTTAAAATAGCGAAGCTCTGGCAAAATTCCGCCAACTAGTAAAGGTAGGGGCAAAATGGTAATCTTTACCTAAAATGCCTGTTATGATTTGAATCATTAATTAATATGATTTATGTTTTGAAAATTATGTTGGAGGAGGAGTTATGTTGAAAGTTTGAAAGATTAAGGTCAAAGTAACGAAGTGCTGGAGAAATTCCGCCAATTAGGGGGTCAGGGGCAAAATAGTCATTTTGACTAAAAATGTCCGTCGTAATGCTAGATCCTTAACAAGTACATTGTTATGTTGATAGGATATCCGTAATCACGAACCGCTGTCAGGAAATACTGTTTTCTGTCAGAAGTACAGTTTTCCGTAAACGTGCGAGTCCGTCAACGAAGGTACGTCCGCGTACTGGTAACCTTAACTCTGATATTTATGGTATGCGTGTATGTGCTATGTGAATTATGTGTTATGTACTGTTGTTATGATTGCTAGGTAATTGGATACGCATGTTAGAGGCCTAGGTGCCGCCAGGATACGGTTGTTAGGGGCCTATGTCTTGCCCGAGGATCAAGAGGCCTAGGTCTTTGCTAGGGTTACACCGCAGGGGCCTATGTCTTTGCGGGATACGCTGTTTGGGAGATGCTTGTACTATGTGCTTTTATACTATTGATCCTGTGTTTGTCTGTAGTCCATATACTGTATATGTAGATATGAGGTTAACCGTTACCTGGGGTCCGATTGCAATGGACCTCAGCTCTCCATATAGCTTCAGGATCGGGAGGACCGAGGGCCGTGGAGAAGAGTAAGCAGTCCGCGTAGAAGTTCCGGCTGACGATTTCCTTTTGTTGTTCCGGCAAAAGCTTTCCTTTGTGTTGTATCTCACTTTTGAACCACGCGGTTACTGTACCGCTGTTGTAATTAGCCAGACTTACGGCATTCTAAATACAAGTATCAGTTACTCAATCGCTCCGGTGTTCTACTCTGATCATTTTGAAATGATGTTTGATGAAAAAAAAATTTATACTGCTTTTGAAAAGTTGGGATGTTACATTTTGGTATCAGAGCTAGTATATGCAGATGGCAAATTCGACTCATGATCGGGGGTTCTCACAGTGTGATCTGTGGCGAAGCATTGGCTCTTACCCCGACATGGCCTGCCGGCTAGCCACCGGATTGGTTGCATGCGTCGTGAGGCGGTGCGTAAAACTAGCGAGTTGAGGTACGATTTGTTGCCACGGCCTAGATGGCCAGTGAGACATTTTGGTATCAGAGCAGTAGTCCTGGCATGAATTTAACTATGTTATTACAGACAGTTTGGTGCCGAAGGCAAGGCTAGTCTACGTGGGTAAGCCAATTAGTCGCCGTAAAGTCGGTAAGGCCCCCATGGTAGACACTTACCTGGCCATTCTGTTCGATTAACGGAGTTAGGTTCTAAGCCTTTTCGAAAATTTTGGAGCATATTTTGAAAATGAGTACTGATATAGCCTAAGGTCGGTGTACCACCATACCTCGGTGTACTAGTCTGTACTGGTATACCATTTTGAACCGGTATACTATCCTGAACCGGTGTACCACCCTTTGTCGGTGCATCACTCTAACCCAGAGCCGGTGAATTCATCACCTGTGCTTATATCGGTACCAGTCTCCGATAACTCTGATAACCGCCAATTTTTACTGGATGGTCATTCTTTCCTAGCCCAGAGCTCATATACGGAGCTGGGCCACGCTGGATGTAACTCCGAGACCAATAAAGATAGTGCATGCAGTATTTGACTCATGTAGAGAAACTTCTGTTTCGTACTTCCATACCCGTTGTTGAGTAGAAAGAACCAACGATAATCTGACGAAGGAAACGTTGCAAGTGTCTATTTGTTTATGGTGTGAAAACTGCGTATAGCAAAGCCTATGTGTAGAAAATACTAGGTGCAATAAAGTCTATGTGCCGAGTAAGTTCTAGGTGCGATAAAGTCTATAAGTACGATAGAGCCTAGGTGCGGTATAGATACTAGTGCGATAAAATCTACGATATGCGAAATGTCTCCCTGTATCTAACGTTTTCTTAATAAAGGAAAGAGGAACAAGACATGGCAAATCTAAGAGGAGCCGGAGCTCCCAGAGGCCAAGGAAGGGGCCGAGGCAGAGGCGAGGCAGACGACCTCGGACAAATCTAGTAGTAGATCCGGAACAACCAGTTCAAGAACGAACGCACCAGACTGCTTTACATGAGGCATTGGCTGTAATACATGGACAAGGAGAGATGCTAGATGAACAAAGAGCGATGATAGAGGAACTTCGGGCAGAAAGGAAAGCTGAAAGGCAGGCAAGACATGAGGAAGAGGAACGAAACGCTGAAAATGAAGAAGATGATAGACGAACCGAGGAAGCTGAGGGATCAGAAAGATCCCAGTCACCACCACCTCGACCACCCAGAGATGTAAATACGTCACAATATTGGGTTACTCAGTTCTGTAAGCTAAATCCCCCAGCATTCCAAGGAAAGCTGGAAACGGCGGAGGATTGGTTGAAGAAATTAGAGAAGATCTTCGGAGTAATGGAGTGCCCAGAAAATCGCAAAGCTTAGCTGGCGATATACAAGCTTGAAGGAGATGCAGACCGTTGGTGGGAAGTCATGGCAGAAACACTACGAACGCGCTATTGTCCAGTTACTTGGGTGAAGTTTCTGGAGAAATTCAACGAACAGTACTTTCCTCCCTCGATACAAGTGACCAAGGAGACAGAATTCCTTCACATCCGGCAGGCCACGAGGAGACTATCAATGACTACTTTGCACGGTTTACTAATCTATCACGATATTCATCGCACCCGAGGCGTAATGGTGATGAAAGCAAAGATGGCAAACATACTAATACACGGTGAAGTACGAGATCAAGGAAAGACTGGTATCTCAATGGTTTACGGAGCTGATTCAAGCCGTAGAATCATGCCGGTTAATTGAACGGAACCTGAAGGAGCTGCGTAGATCCCAACATTCCAGCACTAGTAGTGCGAGGCGTAACGAGAGCAACCGTGGAAGTTCTTCGCGGAAAAGAGAAGCACGATGGAGTGATTCCCAAAGAGAGAGTAAGAGGCCATTCCAGTCTAGGCAGCTGATCAACTCAAGAATGCAGGAAACTCGACCATGTCCAAAATGCAGGGATTACCATCCTGGTGTTGCCTGTGAAAGGAGACGGGTTTGCTACCGATGTCGGAAGCCAGGACACTTTATCGCAGATTGTCTTGAGAAACCTATGAAATTGAGGCCACAGAACCCAGGCCGAATGTACGCGTTGACCAACGCAATGGACAGAGAACTTCCAGAGAGGGTCCAAGGTACTATCTCTCTTAGTAAGGAATTTTCTCTATGCATTGCATGAACTAGGTATTAGTTTTTCGTCTAAATTGTGTGATACGTAGTGTGATACGTAGATTACTTACGAGACGTAATCTATATTTCTTCGTTAGTACAATTTGACCGAGATTGTGTCATAGAGTATGAGGTATTTTGTGTTATCATGGTGTGTGGGAGCCATGGAAACATTTAAAGTATCTCGTTTTGATATCTGTGATATTAACCGCGGTGTGTGGGAACCACAGAAGATATCATATATCGAAGTACGAAATGACAAGATCTTTACGGTCAAACCAGAGCGAATTCTCGATCACCAGGAGGAGCAGCTGACAGATAGATTGAAGATCCAACACGTATAGTCCAAGGTCCGAGTAGGACGGAGTCTAGGTAGTACGGAACAAATTTCGAGGACGAAATTTTGTTTAACGGGGGGAGAAATGTAATACCCTAAAATCTGACTTAGGGTAAATATCAAAAATTGGGAAATGTACCTATTGAAAATAGGTGAATATGAGGTCTCAAACACCTTGTATTGAGTTTACCTTGTTGTTAGGGTAATTTCCCTTGAAATTAGATAATTTGCAAATAGGTCCCTAAATACATTATGGGTTATAAATACCTGTGAAAGCTATAAAAAGGCAAGTAAATATCTATTTGAAATAGGGAGGATATTGTCCCTAATTTAGGTAATTTATTAAATTACAAACTTGGAGAAATTGTATAAGAATGTCCAAAAGTATTGAAATGACCTAAATACCCCGTAAATGCTAAGATAATGCGGGAGATATGAAAACAAAGATGTCAATACAAAAGTTATGAGGTAATGAGGCATGCTAATTAAGAAAATTATCAACTATTGATAAGAAAGTAATTAGGTAATTATTGGCTAATTACTTAAGTATAAACGAAGGAAAATTGAAAGAAAATTATGTAAAACCCTAAAATTAGTGGTTTTTGGCTTAAAATTAGTAAAAACATATTTGTTAATTAATTGGAAATTTTGGGGAAAAATAGTTGAGTTTAGGTATTTTTAAGCCTAAATGCAAGAATAGACCAATAGGAAAATTTTATAAAAATTATGTAAAAATAATTATTTAATTAATTAAATAATTAATTAAATAATTAATAATAAAAAAACGAAATTAAAAAAAATGGGCAGAAAAAAAAAAGAAAAAAAAATAGAAACTTAGTTTGTAAGTTATAATATTTTATAATATAATTAATTAAAGTTATATTATTTTATAATAAAATTAATTGTAGTGAATAGTAATGGAATACATAGGAAACGGACCCTATCTAGAGAACCAGGAATAGGAATTTCAAAGTCAAGGTAAAATATTGATCAGTGAATTTCTATCTTCCGTTGAACTCTTCTGGAAGTTAATTCCGACACCGAAAGAGCATTTTCCTAATAAGACGAAATAGGAAAAAAATGCAAATAGTCACATTTTGGATCTAAAGAAAATAAATTCTAACTCAAAATCTAGAAATGAGTTTGAAATTATCTGGACATATTTGGAATCAGTGAATTTTTGTCCAAAAGTTGATGATTCCAGAAATTCGTTCCGTAGCCGGGCACGCCTTTCGAGAAACTTCGGCTGAACACGGAATGCCATGTATGGAATCAAGATTTAGATTAGAATAGACATTTCTAGTAAGGAAGAGAAGATCTTCAAAGTTAGTTAACCAGAATTTTGAGATTTCTCCGAAATTACGCGAATCGGGTACCTATCGGGGAAATTTCATCCGGCCAGGAGCAGAAAGTACCGTGTGACATCATCATTGATGATGTCACAACATGCCACCTAAGGAGGGAAGGACGAATGGGACAAGTGGCATGGTGAGGATCCTGACACGTGGCGAAGTGCGATCCGGCGGTCGGTGTTCGTTACGGTAAAGTTTGAATTAACTACCGAAATGCCATCAGGATTTCTATAAATACCCCCTTCCTCTTCATTTTCACACCAAAGTTGAGATCCTAGAGAGAAGTTAGAGAGAGAAGCTCTGGGGGAGGAGTCCGGGGAAATTCGCGTGAAGCTCTGGGTAAGTTTTCGGTACTCAAGCTTTCGTAGTTTTTCAGTAGTTAGAGCATAAATGCTAGTTTAGTCTTTAATCTTCCAAGTATGATTAGATATCATATGTTAGGGGTATTTTAGTCATTATTTCGAAAATATTGGTGGGGTCGAAGTTCTGGCAAAATTTTGGAAGATTAGAGTTAAAATAGCGAAGCTCTGGCAAAATTCCGCCAACTAGTAAAGGTAGGGGCAAAATGGTAATCTTTACCTAAAATGCACATTATGATGTGAATCATTAATTAATATGATTTATGTTTTGAAAATTATGTTGGAGGAGGAGTTATGTTGAAATTTTGGAAGATTAAGGTCAAAGTAACGAAGTCTTGTGAAATTCCGCCAATTAGGGGTCGGGGGCAAAATAGTCATTTTGACTAAAAATGTCCGTCGTAATGCTAGATCCTTAACAAGTACATTGTTATGTTGATAGGATATCCGTTATCACGAACCGCTGTCAGGAAATACTGTTTTCTGTCAAAAATACCGTTTTCCGTAAAACGTGCCAGAATTCCGTCAACGAAGGTACGTCCGCGTACTGGTAACCTTAACTCTGATATTTATGGTATGCGTGTATGTGCTATGTGAATTATTTGTTATGTCTTGTTGTTATGATTCTTTGGGTAATGGGATACGCATGTTAGAGGCCTAGGTGCCGCCAGGATACGGTTGTTAGGGGCCTATGTCTTTGCGAGGATCAAGAGGCCTAGGTGCTGCTAGGGTTACCTTTGCGGGGGCCTATGTCTTTGCACGGATACGCTGTTTGGGAGATGCTTGTACTATGTGCTTTTATACTATTGATCATGTGTTTTTCTGTAGTCCATATATTGTATATGTAGATATGAGGTTAACCGTTACCTGGGGTCCGATTGCAATGGACCTCAGCTCTCCATATAGCTTCAGGATCGGGAGGACCGAGGCCCGAGGAGAAGAGTAAGCAGTCCGCGTAGAAGTTCCAGCTGACGATTTCCTTTTGTTGTTCCGGCTGACGATTTCCTTTTGTTGTTCCGGCAGAAGCTTTCCTTTGTGTTGTATCTCACTTTTGAACCACGCGGTTACTGTACCGCTGTTGTAATTAGCCAGACTTACGGCATTCTAAATACAAGTATCAGTTACTCAATCGCTCCGGTGCTCTACTCTGATCATTTGGAAATGATGTTTGATGAAAAAAAAAAATTTATACTGCTTTTGAAAAGTTGGGATGTTACACCGACCACCCCTTAATTTTTGTGACACAAAAGAACCGGCTTGCTATGTACTTTTACAGCTTTTCTTTGAATAATATTGAACAACCAGCGAATCAATCAACTTCACCAGCTTGTTGCTTTTTCTACAGGCCTACACCCACTTGTTAAAAGTGATTAGGGAAGTTAGAGTCAAAATTAAATTAAAATTTAATATTTCTAAAAAGAAAAATATACATTAATATAATACACACACCGTCATATGTGTCCAGTCCCATTCTCGGACGCGGCTTTCGTCATATACTTATTTTCTCTGCTACGCTACTATGCACTCAAAACGGCTCTGTTTGACGCAAAATCATATTGTTACTTCTTCTTTTTTTTTTTTAAAAAAAAAAAGCATTAGCCATTCTATAGTACTTTTTAAGTACCAGTTAGTAGTATATCCGGTCCTAATTATGAATTAGGAACATTTTTGTAGTATAAATATACTACAAAAGTGTTCCTATAATTAGGACTGGAGGGAGTACCTTGATATTTTTTCAGTACCATTTACCATCCGGCCTGTAGTATTTTTTAAATACCAGTTTGTACCGCAAAATATTTTTTTCAATTTTCGAAAGAATATTTCAAGATCGTAAAATAATTTTTAAGGATTATGAACTATTTTTAAGTATTGTTCAGAATGCTGAAATACTTTTTCAGTACCAGTCATTATCCTGAAGTATGTTCTTAGTACCAGTCAATATTATACAATTTTTGTAAGATTCTAAAATAATTTTAGGATATTGACAAAATATTTCAGGGTACTGACTGATACTTAAAACATACCATAGAATGAAGAATGCCATTTTTCAAATAAAAAAAAAAAGAAGAAGAAGTAGGAAGTGTAATTTCGCACTAAACGGTACCGTTCTGACTGTATAGGAGCTTAGCAAAGGAAATAAGTATAAGACGAAAGCCCCGTCTGTTCCATTCTATCTGTTTTTCATCCGATCCTGACTTCATATGCGCCTTGTCCGGCATTTTCTTGGGCCAGGTATGATAACCGGCAATTAATGGATGTAGGACTCTTAATGCATTCCGATTCTATTAAAAACAAGTGTTTCATACACAAAAATCAGGGATAGGTTTAGAGAAGTTAGTTCATCATAAGGTAACGTAGTGAATTATTCGAATATCTTTTCAAGAGGTACTCACATATAACATATAGTATCCGACAAAAATGCTTTCAACAAAATTGTTTATAATTAAAAAATACATATGTTTAAGAAAACGTTTTTCTTATACAACTTTATGCAGAACTACAATAGTTACGTTAGGAAAAGTTACAAAATGTGTTGATGAGACAGGATGATGATGTTTGAACAAAAAAAAGAGAGACAGTGAGATGATTTTTTAAAAAACAATTTAATAATGGTACTGATCCTAATTATATGACAAAGTTTGCAATACAATTTGTATTATAAATTTTGTCATATAATTAAGACCATATGAGCACTTCTTTTTTGCCCCATTTTTCCAATTTCTTACTTAATATATTCAAAAAGCAAGAGTTCTCAATGCATGGACCTTGCAACTTTGAATAATTATTATATAGCCTGTTAATAATTACTCCCTCCAGTCATTTTAAAAAAAGTCCAAAATTTGAGTTGTCTTAATTCGTTTTATAAGAAACCGACAATAGTTGTTTGAACATGCATTTAATAAGTTTTTTTTACCCCTCATTAATTATATATATGCATTAATTAAAATGTTAGTGATACTCATATTTACTTTAATGTTTACATAACACACTTAATGCAATAAACAAACGCAGTCACTAATTCATAATCATGAGTAAATTAATATTCATAAGTAACTCACACAAAGCATAGCAAGCTTACCACTAAGCAACATAAATACGATGACTATCATTTTCATCTTCTCACTACTATTATCAATTTCAAAGACGTTTGTTTGTGTTTCACATCGAGTAGCAGGCTCTACTTCATGAGTAAAAAATATTAAGAATATCTTCTTTCACATCATAAATACATTGATAATTTTTACTTATAACAAATATTAAACCAAATCATAAAATTAAAGTATAATTATTATGTATTTGTAATTAAATTGATAAGTAGCTCCATAACAAATACAAAATACACATAAATTAGTAAATTAAATGATCAAATCAAGTTAATGAAATTAAAAAATTAAAAATTAAAAGGCCTTACGAGCTGGCCCTATAGAGCCAACTTCATTTAGAAGCTCGAATTTACAAAATCAGATCTTAAAAGGTGAGGGCTTAAAAAGGTTAGCCCAATGGGCTAAGCCCGATTTTCGGTACAAGACATAAAGAGGGGAATAAGAAGAGGATTTCGGATCCTATCGTGCCCCATCCCAAGAATTAACAAATGATGAGAGTTGACCATTTCGGCTTGTGTCTCATCATCCCATCTTGAGAATATCTTGGGCATGAAAAGAGACGAAAGAACCGGCTTGCGATGTACTTTTACAGTTTTTCTTTGAATAATATTGAACAACTAGCGAATCGTTCAACTTGGAATTGGCTTAGGTCCGCTGCGGACCGTTGCGGCCTTTCATCCACTGGAGACCGCTGCCTTTTGGCATAGTTTCAAGGGAGAATTACACTCAGGTCTCAAGGAAGGAAAAAAATTACAAAAAAGTCCATTGAAATCATAAAATTACAAAAAAGTCCCAAGAGAATTTTTGTTGTAAATACATACATTTCGTGTTGTAAATACATACAAATATTTACAACAGGAAAAGTATATATTTACAACAACACAAAAAGTAATTTTCATTCCGTACAAATAATATCAAAAAAGTCTCAAACCATTTACAACTGGAAAAGTATATATTTACAACAACATTTAAACACCTGACCATTTACAATGAAAAGTATGTATTTACAACAACATTTAAAAATTCTGTACAAATAATATCAAAAAGTCCCAAACCATATACAACAGGAAATGTATGTATTTACAACAAAAATTTCCTTGGGACTTCTGGGTAATTTTGTGATTTCAAGGGACTTTTTTGTAATTTTTTTCCTTCCTTGGGACCTGAATGTAATTCTCCCTAGTTTCAACCCCTATCCCTTTGAAAGAAGAAAAATTCAAATATTGCCGGGTAGTAAAAAGATAATTCAAGATACCAAATACTACTATAAAAAAAAAATATTCATGATCTTGAAAAATTATTTCAGGATCTCGAAAAAATATTTTAGGGTACTGACTGATACTAAAAGAATACTTCAAGATACTGACATAATAATTCATGATCTTAAAAAAGTTATTTTTGGATCTTAAAAAATAATTCAAGTACTGACTGCTACTAAAAATATGTTTTAAGATATTTCTTCAAGATACTAAAATATTTTTTTAAGATCATGAATTATTTTTTCAGTAGCAGTCAGCATCTTCAAGTGTATTTTTAGTACCAGGACGTACACTGAAATATTTTTTTTAAGACCCTAAAATATTTTTTCAAGATTATGAATAATTTTTTTAGTATCCGTCAGTATCTTGAAGCATCCTTTTAGTATCAGTCAGGATCCTCAAATATTTTTTTCAGTACCTGAGATATTTTTTCAAGCTCCTGAAATAATTTTTCAAGATCATGAAGTATTTTTTTCAGTAGCATTTAGTATCTTGAATTATCCTTTTACTACCCGGCAGTATCTGAATATATATATATTTTTTTTAAAAAGGGATAGGGGGTTGAAACTGTGCACAGTTTTAAGGCAGCGGTCCGTAGCGGACCAAAGGCCGCAACGGTCCTAAACCAATTCGGTTCAACTTCAGCAGCTTGTTGCTTTTTCTACACGCCTACACCCAATTCCGTTCAACTTCAGCAGCTTGTTGCTTTTTCTACACGCTACACCCACCTGTTAAAAGTGATTAGGGAAGCTAGGGTCAACAATAAATTAAAATTTAATATTTGTAAAGACAAAATAATTAAAATTAATAATATACATACCGAGATAGGACGGAATGTCTCAATAGTCATCCTGTGTCCAGTTCCAGTCTATCTGTTTTTCATCCGATCCTGACTTCAATATGCGCCTTGTCCAGCATTTTCTTGTGCCAGGTATGTTCTTGTTCCAATATGACCGGTAATTAATGGATGTAGAACTCTTAATGCATGCCGATTCTAATATAAACAAGTGTTTCTTGCGCAACCATGGGGGTTAGGTTTAGCATAAGAAGTTAGTCACTCATAGCAAAGTGAATCAGAGTCTGAATCTCTTTTTAGAGAGGTACTCACATATATAGTATCCAACAATGTCTCACAAGAATATTACCTCTAATTGGAGAACATATATACTTAAAAAAAAGGTTTTCCAAGTACAACTTTATGCAGAACTACAATAGTTAGGCTAGGAAAAGTTACAAATTAAAATGTGTTGAGATAGCACTGGATGATGATTTATTTTTATATTAATAAATGGTACTTCTTTTTCAACTTCAAATAATTATTATAAAGCCTGTCAGTAATTACCCCCTCCAATTTCTTTTATAAGAGTCTAAAATTTGAGTTGTCTTGATATTTTTTATAAGAGTCCGATAATAGTTGTCTAAATATTTAATGAGTTTTTTCTATTTTTATCCCTAATTAACTATATGTATTGCATTATTTAAAAGGTTAGTAAAACTCATATTTACTTTATTTCTTTCTCTTACTTGCCCCTCATAAATAATGACATATTTGAAAAACAGAGTTTATTTAAAACATACTTATTATTTTTAACTAACTTTATCTGTTTTTTAAATAGCATAATTCAATTATTGAGTTCTTGTAAATAGGATCAAAAGGAGTATAATTTTATCTTTATAATTGGTTAGTATTAATCTGTAAAATAATTGGTGAATTAAAATTTTCTAATACTGTCAAAGACTCACAAAAATTAAATGTAATATAAAAGAAATTTTGTTGAACTTTCCTACAAAAGGCGTGTCGGCCACGTAACTCATTTCACCACATGCGTCGTTTTCTCAAATCAATGGTCGCCACTCGCCAGTCGCCAACGACCACATAATATTAGTAATTAGTCCATTAAAAATGACAAATCGTACTAGTATCGCTTATTCCAATACGCGTTTGTGACTTTTGATTGACTTGTTGACTCTAGTAATATAAGAAACGATGCCGAAGATGCCGAAGATTTGAATCAACAAAATTAAAACTAGCAGCCCAAATTAAAATCGCATCTTAAAGCTTCTTCTTCTTCTTCTTCTTCTCTCATTCCTTGATGACAATCATTATTTCAATTGCTCTGCTTTCTTTCCTCTCTCACTTTATCATTCTCACCACTGCACAACAAGACTTCATATATCATTTGTGTAACCAAAGTGTTGGTAACTACACAAGCACAAGTGCCTATGGCACAAACCTTAAAGCCCTTCTTTCTAATCTCACCTCCGACCCAAAAATTGACTATGGCTATTACAGTTCCTCTGATGGCCAAAACCCTAATAGAGTTAACGCTCTTGGACTGTGTAGGGCAGATGTTAAGCCAGATTCTTGTCGTACTTGCCTCAACAATGCCTCAATCCTTCTACGAAATCTTTGTCCAAATCAGAAGGAAGCGTATGGATATAACGACGGATGCATTTTACGATACGCCAGTCGCTCCATGTTTGGGATAAATCAAGATCCAGATTCTTTATCCTACATGTACATGTGTAACATTTATAATGTAACAGACAATAAGTACAGTGAAGTGCTTAATGGTCTCATGCAAAGGCTTAGAAGAAAAGCTGTCACCGGGGATAGTCGCCGGAAGTTCGCCGCCAACAGGGAGACGATTTTGTTTCAAACTATATATGGTCTTGTTCAGTGCATGCCTGATTTGTCTGAGCAAGATTGTGACGATTGCTTGGAGAAGGCGATATCGAGCATTCCCTCGCTCTGTAACAACAGGATTGGCGGGAGGATTATCAAACTGAGTTGCAATATTAGATATGAGAATTATCGCTTCTATGATACTGCAGTTGTCGATTCATTATCTTCACCTCCTCCTGCTTCTTCACCATCATCCAACGCATCTTCCTCAAAAGGTAATGTTGATCTTTTATGTAGAAAATACTTTAATACGCATTTTACAAATATCCTATCCACGATGCAAATCTATGTGTTCATTATATTTAATGCTAAGTAACTAAAACTTTTATCTATGTGGTATTGAAATCCAATTAGGTTCAATTGATCAGACTAGT
This sequence comes from Acacia pycnantha, assembly GCA_025563575.1. Lineage (NCBI taxonomy): Eukaryota > Viridiplantae > Streptophyta > Magnoliopsida > Fabales > Fabaceae > Acacia > Acacia pycnantha. The sequence goes on along the minus strand of JAMWYP010000257.1, from coordinate 358,524 downwards.
GACCTACCCTAGCCAAGAGTTTTAGATGGGTCAACCTTATTAGATTATATTCCTTCGGTCTTACCTAATTGGATAGTTGATGTTGGGCTTAAATATAATATCTATTGCACATGTTTATCTATTTTTTCCTAAATTAATTCTATTGATATTCCCTCGACAATAATTAAATAGAAGATTGATGGAGGGAATTAAGGAAAATGATTATTAGATTATTTTAAATAAATATATCATATTAATTAATTTAACTAATAATCTTAATTAACTAATTAGTTAATTAGGTTTTACGGTTTATGTGAGTTTTTTTTCCCTTGCTTTGCTGAGCTTAAAACAATGTCTAGTCAAGATTGAATGCATGTGGTTGGAGCATAGTAGTGAAAACGTAGATTTTACTTGAAAACGGAAGGAGAATGAAAAATCGTAAAACGTAAAATCGTAATACAAAACGTAGATTTTACCTGCATACATACATACATACATACATATATACATATATATACATATATATATATATATATATTAAAAATTATATAATTCCTCTCTGCTCACTTCTATTTTACGGTGCGTTTTTACATGATGACTTCTTATTTTTAATAGATTTGAGATATATTTTGATATATTTGAGTAAATATTATTACTAATTTAAAGAGATTTTATTGAGATCGTTCATATATATATTAATCAATGCAATATCAATCAAAATATTTAACATTGTCATCAAATACCATTAAAAAAAATCTCATTTTATTAATCCTCAAGCTAACATTATTCTTCGTTCAAAATCTTTGCCTCCTGTTAGCTAGGGAAAAAAAATTAAAGAAATAAAAAAAGTCCTCGTCCTTTACGTTTTTACGTTGTAAATCAGTGTTTTTACCCAGTTTACGTCTTTTGCTCAAACGAAACGCGTTTTGTTCAAAATAAAACGTAAAAACACCGTTTTATGTTTTAAAACGCGTTTTTGACTACCATGGGTTGGAGGGTAAGAATTGGGCAAAATGCGTGGGGCCCAAAAAAGCTTGCATTTTTATTCCAAGTAAAACATAACCTACTTTACAAACATTTTGAAAGTGAAGTAGGCAATCACATGCTAAATAGTACTCAAAGATTTGTAGTCACTGTATGGAGCCTCCACTTTTAAGTGAAGGCACAATTATTTATAATTTTTATCTAACCATCACATGCTGAATAGTACTCATCCCATATCTTAACTTTTGCCATCAAGCAATTATTATTATATCGAAATGGTATCTAACCAACTGTGCTCGCGTATTAAATAGTGCTCATTCCATATTTATTGGTGGTGGCAGTTATTTAAAAGAAAAAGAAAAAAATTATTCAAGTTGATCAAAATTTTAATAGATTATTTTTCAATTTCATTTTTATTTTGAAATTATTGAAAATTTAAATTATTAAAAGTACAATTTTTCAAAGTAGGCAATAATAAGTATAATTAATATACTCTTCCAGTCTTTAATATAATATATATTTATCTGATTTGAATATATTGAGGAAATTAGTTAAATTTGTTAATATGATATGCATTTTCTAAAAAACCCTAGTGATATTCCCTTATTCCTTCTCTTCCGTGATTATTGTTGAAAAAGTACTAATAGAGGTACATTAGGAAAAGATGGACAAGTATGATAACCATATCTTAATTTAAGACTAAAATTAACTCCTCAAATATGTCTTATATTAAGGACCGGAAGAGTATAATTCTCTTTTCCACATAAACAAGTGCCTTTTTGAAGAAAAATACATTTTTTAGATGTTTATTGCACCTAACTAATTTCATCTAACTTTTCAAACAACGCATAAATGGAGGAATTAGTAGGTTATTAAGCCGCAAATAATTACTATTTTTTTTTTTTCCCTCTCATGATGGCAGGTACTGCTGACTCTCCAAAAGCTATATCTTCCCCGGAAGGTACTTGCTCGCCTTTCTAAATAAATAAAATCAATTTCTTTTTTGCCAAAGAAATGTTAATAAGCTTATGATCTTTTGTAGGGAATCGCAACACATCAAGAACAGTCATTATCGTTGCTGCGTCCATTGGAGCTTTTCTCGCAATTCTTATGTGGGTCTGCATCTATTTTGTGGTCAGGATATCGAAGAGAACCATTGAAAGTAAGTCAAAATAATGTTTTCATATATACTAAACCATGTTCTTTGAACATTGTTAATTTTATTATCATGATAATAGATGCAAAAGTTCTAGTACAAATTGCCAATCAATCAATATCTATATAAAAGTAAATTTATAATAAGTCGTACAAAACATAAGTTATTGCAAGACTTAGATCAAATTAGATATTTTAAACATTTTTTGGTATGGTTTAAATTGTTAGTTTTAAAACGTTTTAGACAACTTGTAATTTTAAATTTTTGGTAGAAAAATCTCTAACATAGTTTTCAATTATATATATTGTTTCGAAATTTTTATTTGAACACCAATTAAAGATGACACATTGGGAAATGAAACGGATAATGATCCATGATGAATGACTCGACTCATAGATGTGGAGTGAAACAAACAATTCAATGACTAAATTTTCCGCAACAACCTTGATTAATTATTCACTTCGTATACTCTCTCCTGTCTTTTTTTTTTTTTTAAAAAAATAAGAGCATGATAATTCAATTAAGTAGTTTAAGAAATTAGTTAAAATTAGCTAAAAATAATAAATATGTCAAAAATGAATAATTTTTTCTAAATATATCCTTATTCATGGGAGCGAATAAAAAAGAGAAATATAATAAAAATGAGTGAAAGTATATAAAAGAATGTAGTAGTGTGGAACCAGTCAATCAAAAGAATAATGTAGTAGTGTGGAAAGAAGATGAGGAGAGAGAATAAATTTAATTAGGGGGAAAATGACAAAAACACATTCGATACACAAACAACCTCAAGTGAGTTTTTATAAAAAAGACTTTGAAATTTAAATTTCAAGTCCTTATAAAAAGAACCGCACAGAGCACAAGAGACACTTTTTGGATATATTATGTTCCTATTTATAAGAGACACTTAAAGGTTGTCTCAAATTTTTATTATTAAGTTTCTATTTTGCCCCTTATTTAATTACTCATATTAATGTGATTGCATTTATTGTATTTACTCATACTTTCTTCCCACCACATTCTCTATCATTTTGTTTTGTTTTTTTTTTTTTTTTGAGAGTGGCTTCTCTCCTTTTCTGTTACTCTCTTTTTTCCATCCTTTGCTCTCATTTTCTCATCTCCATCAATAGAAGAAAATTTCAATGGCTCAGATTTTATATCTTTAAAAAAATTATTAGTTTTACTTAAAAATACATAAATAAATTTAAATTGTTAAAATTTAATCAAAAAATATTTATAATATTATTGTAGAGTAAATTTTCTTTGCATTTTTCAATACAAATGTAAATTGTTCATAACAAATTTTAACAATTAAAATTTATATATGTATTTTTAACTAAAATTATAATAATATTTTTATAAGATGTAAAATCTGGGCCATTAAATTTTCATTCAATGGTGGAGATGAGAAAAGGAAAGTAAAGGAGGGAAAAGCAGAGTAAGGGAAAAGGAGAGAAGCCACTCCTATCTTTTTTCTACTCCCTTTTCTTGTTCTCTCTCCTCGTAAATAAGGATAATTTGGTAAAATTTATGTTTTTTATATATTTATTGTCTCTAATTATTTTTAACAAACTTTTTTATTGATCTGGTTTGGTTAATTATCTCTTATAAAAATGAACTGTGGGTTATATGTTAGTGAATTTGTTTGGAAAAATAGACAATTCTTTTTTCAAGTCAAACAATTTCCCAACAAAACAAACAAAGCCTAGAGAATTTGCAGATGTGCTTCATCTCATTAGGAATAATCTTTTGTTTTGACTTTTTTCTTAGTTGATCAACCCGAAGCAAAGGATGATGATGAAATCACACCAATCGAGTCACTGCAATTTAATTTTAACATCATAAGACTCGCCACAGATAACTTCTCTGTTGCAAATAAGCTGGGACAAGGAGGGTTTGGATCAGTATACAAGGTAAATAACATTATTGTTATGTTGACAACACTTTAAATGTTTGTATATACCACTATGGTCTTTATTTTAAGTCCATTTCAAGTAATTCTCACCTACTAAGGAATGATAGTTAAGTCAAGTCATTAAATATGCCTTAAATTGAGAGAATTTGCAAGTTTAGCCTTATTAAAATTTTCTCTCTCCCTATATTTATAAATCATTATTTCACCTTTCACTTTTCTGAACAGGAATTAAATAAAGATAATGTTGGAAAACAGTCAATAATAACCTATGAGTGAACTAATATTTAGGACATTTTTTTTTCCTGCAAATGGACTTAAATAATAAGGACTAGAGTGGTATGTAGTCTGTTATTGGTTAAATAATTACATGCTTCAACTCTAATAAATGCAGGGTATGCTTCCAAATGGTCAGGACATTGCTGTCAAAAGGTTGTCCATGGATTCTGGGCAAGGAGATTCAGAATTTAAAAATGAAGTGCTCTTGGTGGCTAAGCTCCAACATCGCAATTTAGTGAGATTACTTGGCTTCTCCTTGGAAAAACATGAAAGATTGTTGGTCTACGAGTTTCTTTCCAACAGAAGTCTTGATTACTTATTGTTTGGTAAGTTATTGGGAGTTTTTCTTCATTCGGATGATTCCTCTATTCTTTCATTTATATTAGATGAAAATCATAATGCATATTCTAGAGATCATGTCATGCATGGCTTAAATAGATACAAAAATATTGCAGACTCAAGTGAACGTGTTCATTTGAACTGGGTAATGCGCTACAAAATCATAGGAGGCATTGCTCGTGGCCTTCTTTACCTTCATGAAGATTCAAGATTGCGTATTATTCATCGGGATCTCAAAGCAAGTAATATTCTTTTAGATGAAGAGTTAAATCCCAAAATATCAGACTTTGGCATGGCAAGACTATTTGTTGTGGACCAAACTCAAAGCAATACAAGTAGAATTGTTGGAACTTAGTAAGTATTGCTAGACTTGTTATCAAATGATAATCACAATACTCAGTTATAGTTAACAAATCTAATTAAGCTTATTTTCTTGACATTTAGTGGATACATGGCACCAGAATATGCAATGCATGGACAATTCTCTATCAAATCAGATGTTTTTAGTTTTGGCATATTGGTTCTAGAGATCATAAGTGGCAAAAAGAACAACAGTGTATTCGATGAAGCGAACACCCATGATGATCTATTAAGCTTTGTAAGTCATTGCCTCTTTTCACACAGATGCATACATGTACTTTTCATCTTTCAAAAATATATTTAATTATAATAGGGTTAAAATCTAATTTTACCCCGCAGTTTTCACGTACGAGCTATGAAAATTTTGAAGTTTTTCTTGGATCAATTTCACCCAGAGGTTATGGGTTTAAATCCAAAAAACTGCCTCTTCATACATGTGGGGTAAAGATATATACATTTATCCATCTACCCCTCCCTAGACCCCACTTGAGGGAGCCTTGTGCACTAGCCAACCTTATTTTTATTTATTATTATTTTTAATGGTTATGTTGAATTTGCTCCATCTTTAACATTCAAGGGGTGAAATTTATCCAAAAAAACATCTTGATACCCATAGTTCATGCGCAAAAAATATTCAGGACAAACTTGAACCTTAACCCATTATAATATTATACTATCATGACTTGATAACATGCATAAGTAGCTTGGGACTAATATTGTTTATCATTGATGAGGAACTTGGTACAGGCATGGAAAAATTGGAGGGAAGGGACGACCTTCAATTTAGTAGATCCAATTGTAAACAATGGTTCAAGAAATGAAATAATAAGATGCATCCACATTGGGTTATTATGTGTTCAAGAAAATGTGGCTGCCAGGCCAACCATGGCTCAAGTTGTACTTATGCTCAATAGCTACTCTTCCTCTCTCCCTTTACCTTCGAAGCCGCCGCTTTTCATGAATGCCAAAGGTTTATGTGAGATACAGATGAGAGAGTACAGTTCAGAGGCAACAACAAGATCAAGTGAACGGGCAAGTAACTCTATTCAAGAATCAGTAAATGTGGCCTCAATTACTGAACCATATCCGCGTTAGCTTTTTGATAACAAATAAGAAAGCTTGGAGCTTTGCCAAGTAAGAAGATTAAGTATGGACTCAAAATTGCTTGAGCGCAAAAGTTCAGTTATTTGTATGAATACTAATTAATGTCAACTCATTTGCTCAATTATGATTTTTATCCTTGCCTTAGGCCACTAAGAAGTTGATTTAACCAGTTTTAGTTTTTATCTCTGTATAAACGCCATTAAGCTCATATCAAATCATCATGAAATTATAGAGACCAACGTTTTGAACATGAGAAATTAATGGGAGAAAAAAACTACAATTTGGAACTATAGGCACTAAAACTAAACTTTAATTCAAATTGAAGGACAAAAAATATATTGATTTATATTTTGCCAATAGTAACATTTTGGAAATGCTATATATTTCATTATGAGTTTTTATTTAGTAGCATTTTACAAATGCTACAAGAATGTGTTTGGATTAGCTTTTGGAGAAAAAGTGGAAAAAGTGATTTCAAAGAATAAATTACGGAGAATAGCTTATGGAAAGATAGGAAAAAATAGCTCATGGGAAAACCATGTTTTTCAACCCCCAAACCATGGCTTTTTGTCCAAACCATGGTTTTGCATAATCTGATAGTGTTTGCACTACTACAAAATGTAAATTTAACGACACTAATTAACATCCATTTTTAGAAAACAGAAGTTAAAAAAAAAAAAAAAACAGACGGTGACATTTTTGAAATTATGGCTTAAGTTTCAACGATGGTTTCTAGATAAAAAGTCGTTAAAAGTTCAACTTTTACGACTATTTTTAAAAGTTGTCGTTAAAAGTTACTTTCAACAACTATTATAAAAAACAGTTGTTGAAATTAAGCCAGAATTTCAAAAAATATGTGTAAGTTTCAACGACTTTTTTTTTTCCTAAAATAATAGTTGAAACAAAATTTTCAACGACTGTTTTAAAAAATAGTCATTAAAAGTTAAGCAAAAAGAAAAGAATATTCGTGAGATTCAACCAATGTTTTTCTAAAACAATTGTTGAAATAAAACTTTCAACAACTGTTTTAAATAGTCATTGAAAGTTAAGCCAAAAAAAATTGAATATTGAGTTACAACGACTATTTTTTCAAAAATAATCATTGAAAGTATTTTCAACGATTGTTTTTTAAAAAACAGTTGTTGTAACTCAATATTCATTTTTTTGTTTAACTTTCAATATTTTTTTTTCAAAAACAATCGTTGAAATAAAAATTATTCATATTTTTCTATCTTGTACTCTCGTGCCTCCCCCTCCTCTCTTCATCTTTGAACCACCTTTGTGCCCAAGTTGGAACAAATCACTTCTACTACACGGGAACTTACTTATTAAAGACCTCGTTCCCGTGCCTGTGAGAAAGCTCTCATCAATCCTCGGTCATTTGCGTGCCAAAGCTCTCTTGTTGTCATCATTGTCTATGGTCGCCATTTCTCCAATATAATGGTTGCTGTCTTCTTCTGGTATCATCATCATCGTCATTTTGTTTGTTCAGAACTTTATTTTGTAAAATCTAATTATTATTATTTTTGTTGCTATTACTGATTCTTTAGGATACTATTGGGTGTTCTGACTATCTGAAACTTATTTTTGATCATTGAAATATGAGTTGTGTCTATATCTTGAATTTTCTGGGCTATCTCTTGTTTGTAGAAATTTGAATCTGTTAGGGAGTTTTTTTTTTTTTTCTTTTTTTTTCTTTTTGTGGTAAGCATTAGGGAATTTGGTCAGTACTTGTTGCCAAGTCTCAATTTGTTATGGTCTTCATTCTTATTAGTTGATGGACCTTGAGTCAAAAACTCGTCATTTTTTCATACCTAGGATATAGTTGGCTATTTCACAGGCCATGCTGAGTACCCGGCATTCAATGTTTTCTGTCGAATTTATTTTCTTCTCTCATTTCCAATTTAAACAGAATCTGCTCAACTGATAGAAAGTTATGGCTTGAAACTTGAAAGTCTTCTTGACTTTATCAAGTTGCTTATCGTGCTGATATTGGTTCTTCTCTTTACACTGTTTACTAACTAATGAACTGGATATAATTGAAATAAAATCAATTTATATTTCACACCAGTTTTACATGCCATCAATTAGAGTTGAATATAAACTTTCTGAAGACCTAGTAATTCTCAAATCTGTTATAATACCTAACCTGTAAACTTCCTCAAAGTCAATGTGGTCTTGTATGTTCTCACAGTCTGTACTTGCAGATGCAGTTATGGGATGTAATTAACTCGATGATAAATGAGAGTTAAACTTCAATTCGCAGAAGATAAAACTTCTGTATGATATATTGCATATACTCTGATCACAGTAATGAAGCTCAGAATTGCAGATAAAAAAGGAAATAATGACTGACAGAGAAGAAATCTAGTAGAATAATAGAATGAGAACCAGACGAGAGAGAAAGAGAGAGAGAGAGAGAGAGATTCCAATACAACTTTTCACACCATTCACTAACAACTTTTGTCCTCTTATAGTCTCTCAACCTCCATTTCCCTTATCTTCCAAAGCCTTTGCTTCACTCTTTTGCTTCTTCTAACATGCCTTACTTCATTCTCCAGCCTTGGGCTATTCTTTGCTAAGCCCATTTCTTCTTCGTTCATTACATTACCCTCCCCATCAATTTGGATCTTGTCCTCAAGGTCCAGTGAAGGATACAAAGAGGCCATATCTATAGCAGACTCCCACATAGATGGAGAACTGTCCCAACGAATCAAAACCTGCTTCACCTAGTTGTCGTCTTTACATACTAAGCGTGTATCCAAAACTCTTGACGGTGTATTGATGGGCCGTCTGGAACCGAAAGTAATGGTAATGGAATGGTGGGAGTCATAGGATTATCGCCAACAAACCTTTTAAGCAATGAAACATGGAAAACAGGGTGTATTCGGACATGTGTAGACTCCCACATAGATGGAGAATTGTCCCAACGAATCAAAACCTGCTTCACCTAGATGTCGTCTTTACGTACTAAGCGTGTATCCAGAACTCTTGACGGTGTATTGATGAGCCGTCTGGAACCGAAAGTAATGGTAATGGAATGGTGGGAGTCAGGATTATCGCCAACAAACCTTTTAAGCAATGAAACATGGAAAACAGGTTGTATTTGGCATGTGCAGGGAGGTCTAGACGATAGGCGACGCTGCCAATGCGATGCATAATTTGAAAAGGACCAAAATAACGCAAGGCTAATTTTTTTAAACTTGCGAAGCTCTACTGAATGTTGATGATATGGTTGTAACTTGACCCACACAATCGCCCTCTTGATACTTTGTATAAGTACGAGCTTTGTCTGCCGAGCATTTCATACGATCTTGTGCCTTTTGGATATTCCACTTCAAAGTCTTTAACAGTTCATCACGCTCACTTAGCAATTTGTGAACGTCAAATAGTGTATCTTCCAATGACGAATGCAACAATAAAGGTGGAGGATCACGACCATACACGACTTTGAAAGGAACCATGCCAATGGATGTCTGGAATGATGTATTGTACCAATCACGGGTGGAAAAAAGGCTTTTAAGACCGGACAAAACAGGTATATTAGGACCGGACCCGTGACAGGTCTTGTTCCAGGCGGTATTAAAAGTCTCCCTATTAAGACCGGACTTGTAACCGGTCTTAAAGAAATTCTTTTAGACCGGACATTTTAAACATCCGATCTTAAAAGTGTTTCAAAATAATAATAATAAAAAGAAAAAACTCAAATGAAACAACCGGTCCCAAATCACCAGATCTGGCAACATTTTGAATGTCCCTCTGTCATCAACGACGGAGAACCAAGAGAAGATTGGAAGCAACAACAACAAGAAAAAGAAAAAAGATGATTACAAAGTCCAGAACCAAATCGGCGGGATCCTCTTGTCGGTGCTAGCAAAGCTTCAAGCAACCAAAATCGAAGTCCGATTTGAGCAGAGCGGTCAATGTAGGAAATAAACAGACTTAAGCAAGAAGAGATCTCGGGTTTGATTTCAAACCGGATCTATGCGAAGGTGGCGTGGAAGGACCCATAGATCGAAGAGGAAGGAGCCGCCGTCGTCCGAATCCTCAAAGTAGTATGCTTTATTCTTGCCGAGGATTGGAGTCGACGCCATCGCAAAACCCTCGAAGCATCTCACCGCCAACGTTGCCAAGGATTTGAATGTGTGGTCATTGGGATGACTTACAAAGATTGCGAGTAGGTTAGAGGAAGAGGATGACATTCTTCTTGAGGATTTGACCCGTGAGGCTCTTGGGACACTCATTGAATCTATAACTAAGCAAATGTTATATCACCAAGAAGACAAATCGAGACTTACGAGACTTAACGAGTTTAGCGAATTTAGTTTTTTTTTTTTTAACACTTTTAAGACCGGTTTTTTGAAACAACCGGTCTTAAAAGTATACTTTTAAGACTGGTTGTTTTAAACAACCAGTCTTAAAAGTGTAAAAAAGAAATATATATATTGACTAGTGGCAATTTCGTAAATATATAGAACACTTTTAAGACTGGTTGTTTTAAAAAGCCGGTCTTAAAAGTGTTCTATATATTTACGAAACTGCCACCGGTCTTTTTTTTTTTTTACACTTTTAAGACCAGTTGTTTCAAACAACCAGTCTTAAAAGTATACTTTTAAGACCAGTTGTTTCAAAAAACCGGTCTTAAAATTGTTCTATTTATTTACGAAATTGCCACCATCATACTTTTAAGACCGGATCTTTTATAATCTGATCTTAAAAGTCTTCTATATATTCTGAAATTGCCATAGGTCATACTTTTAAGACCAAATCTTTTATAATCCTATCTTAAAAGTGTTATATATATTTGTTGGAAGTTAAGATTTAATTAGTTAGCGTATACGATTATATTGTGCAATTATCTTAATTAAGTTATTAGAGAGATTTTAGGAATTAAGTTAGCGAGATCATGGTTTTTTGAATTTCGTAATTAAATTCTGATTGTAATCATCTTAATTAAGATGTTAGAGAGATTTTAGGAATTAAGTTAGCAGATCATGGTTTTATGAATTTCGTAATTATATTCTTGATTGTAATAATCTTAATTAAGTTCTTAGAGAGATTTTAGGAATTAATTTAGCAGATCATGGTTTTTTTGAATTTCGTAATTATATTCCTGATTGTAATCCCTAGATTATAGGAACTGCCTAGGTCAGAAGATTATTTACTTATTAGCATTTGTATATAATTTCAATTAAGCGAAGGAATAAATCATCGCATTCTCGGACTCATTTCTGATCAGCGTCTTCTCACAATATTTACGAAATTGCCACCGATCATACTTTTAAGACTGGATATTTTATAGCCCGATCTTAAAAGTATTCTATATATTTACGAAAGTGCCACCGGTCATTTTTTTAAGACCGGATCTTTTATAGTCCGGTCTTAAAAGTGTTCTATATATTTACGAAAGTGCCACCGGTCATATTTTTAAGACCGGATCCTTTATAATCCGGTCCAAAAAGTTCTTTATATTTACGAAACTGCCACCGGTCATACTTTTAAGACCTGATTCTCTATAATCCGATCTAAATGAGGCGGTCTTAAAGCTCTTTTTTGCACTAGTGAATATTCGGCGCATGGTAGAAAGTTAAGCCATTGTCACGGATGCTCATGTACAAAGCACCCAAGATACAATTCTAAATATTTGTTTAAAGCTTCATTTTGACCGTTGGATTGAGGATGATATGCAAACAAAAAACAGATAGTAGAGCCTTGGAGCTTCATCAAATGTCGCCAAAATGCACTGGTAAAGACTTTATCGCGATCACAGATGATGGTGCGAGGGATACCATGGAGTTTGACTATATGCTGTACAAAAACCTCAAACACTTTTTAACTAGTAAAGGAGGAAGGCAACGGAGGGAAATGGCCATATTTCGACAAACGGTCAACAATGACAAAGATGATAGTATTACCGTGAACAGGTGGTAGCCCAATGATGAAATCCATTGAGATATGCTCCCAAATATAATTCAGTCGGGTATGGGTAATGGTGCAAGTAATTCTACCAGGTGCAATTGAGATGTCTTAGCCTGTTGGCAGATGAGACAATGGCGTATGTATTGATGAATTTCCTTACACATACAGGGCCAATAAAATAAATGAGCAACTCGAGAAAATATGCGTAAAAAGTTGGAATGCCTACCTAGCTTAGAAGAATGAAACTTCTCCAAAATCTATTGAATAAGCTCGGTATCATCAGCAGGTACCATGAGACGGTGTTTCCAAAATAAGTCTTCATGGCGGATATGATATTTACATTGCACAGAATCATCACTGGTAAGTCGTGCCTTCAAGTCTTGGATGAATTGGGAAGAACGTGTAACATCCCATTTTCAGAAGCGAAATAAATTTTTTTCCATCAGAGTAGAGCATCGGAGCAAATGAGTAACTGATACATATATTTAAAATATCAAATGTGGTATGTCTAACCAATCATAGTAGCGGTACATTAATCCGAGTGTTTCCAAAAGTAATACATATCAAAAGAAAATCTCCGGAATGGAACTCTAACATGCTGCTTGCCCTTCTCTTCGGCCCTCGGTCCTCCTGACCCTGAAGCTATGTTAAGAGTTGAGGTCCAATGCCCACCGGACCTCAGGTAACGGTTAACCTTATGCTTATATAAACAATATATGGATTACAAATATTCAATACATTAACAGTATATGAGCACACAACAGATGTATCGCACACAACACATGTATCGCACACAACATAGCAGATGTATCGCACATAGCAAATGTAAAGTGATCTTCTAACACATATACGCATACAATAAGCATAACACATATACACATACAATGCACATAACACATATACGCATATAATAAAATCAGAGTTAGTGTTACTAGTACGCGAACGTACCTTCGTTGACGAAATACGGTACGTCTGTCGGTCGGAATGTGAACACAGATATCCTATAAGGATAATATCGTATTTATTAATTAGCAAAAAATATCCTAACAGATATTTTAGTCATAAATGACTATTTTACCCCTGACCTTAGAAAATCGCTAACCGATAAAATTTCGCCAGAGCTTCGCTACTCTGACTCCCAACTTTCAAAAACTTACTTCCTACCATGTTTTTACCTCGTCAGGTATCTTTCAACGCAATTAGGCTTAAAAACAAGTATAAGAACTAAGTTTCCTACTTCCTAGATCTAACTAACAATTATTCTAAGAACTACTAAACAAAAGACTAGAACCTAAAAGCTAAGGACCGAAGAACTTACCCAGAACCTTGCTACTCCTTCTCCAAAGCTCCTCCTTCTCACTACCTTCTCTCTAGGATTTCGAATGGCTTCTTGAATTGGTGAGAAATGAAGTGAAATGAAGGTCCTATTTATAGGAAAAAGCTATGGCATTTTGGTAGTTCCTTTGAACTTCTTCTGCTCGATTCTCGACCGTCGGATCTAGGGTTTTTTCCCATCTCTCATCCTTACCCTTCACTCATCCCAAACGTCCCTTTCTCTTTCTCTCTCTCTCTTCTACTTTTCTAAAACACCTTGTTGGCCACCTTCAATTTCATTCCTTTTGCCTTTTGCTTTGTTGGCCAAAACTTTTACCAAGTAATTCCCCTACTTGATATTCTAATTGCACAAATATTTCTAGAGATAAAGTTTGAAGTTTATGTAGTCTCTTGAGAAGCACTTAAAATAACAAGAATTATAGTTCAATTTGGGGTTTTTACTAGCCTTTTGGTCATTTTAGGATAAATCCCGAAAGTTACGGAAATGACTTCGAAGATAACCTACTTCGAGCTAAAAATACACTTGTTCATAATAAGTCCTTATATTTGATCTTTAGTTCACATATTTCAGTACACAATTTATTTTCTATTGGTTCCCATTTGAATTAATCCTAATAGCTTTTGAACTCAAAATATTTTCTTCATTTGCTTGGCTCACAATGTGCCACATCCCCCCTCTCTCTTTCTCTCACAAAATTTTGTCCCCCTCCCCTTTTTGCCCTTTTAATTTTTTTTAAATAATTTATATTATTTTAGAAAGAAATTCTCCCATTGGTTGATTTCAGTTCACAAGGATTCTACTTTATGGTTGAATTTAAACCCTTGGATCTAGCTTTATGAGGTTTAATCCTAGCCATCCATATCTAATCTTTAATTAACATCCTAATTTGTGATTATTAAAATATAATTGGTTTCTAGATTAATCATGAAAGTTCTTGAAATTAATCTAATAAATGCAGATTTAATTATCTACTAATTGTTGACAATTTTCCTTAATTGGATTAATTATTTCTCACAACTTTTGGGTTTACTTTGGTCATTTATGCCCCATGCATTAATTTAAAAATCATAAGGGAACTTATGTTCCTGAAAATAAAATTGGGTTTTTGTCTCTTTAATTTCCAAGGAAAATAAACCAATAAATTACTAAATTTAGAGACAATATACTTTCCTATTTTCAATAGGTATTTAATTGCCTCTTAAGACATATTATAATAATCTCAGGGTATTTTATGATCCATAAATGTATTTAGGGATTTTGGCTCTTTGTTCATTCTAATTTCAAGAGAAATTACCCTAGAAAATAGAATAAACACAACACATAATTTTGAGACCACATATTCACCTATTTAGAATATGTATTATTTATCAAAATATAATATTTAAGATAAATAATTATCCGGGTATTACAGAACGAATCCGGTCATACACTTGGTCCATAAATGAAGACTATAGTGTAGAGATTAGCCATGTAAGATACTCTAGATAATGCATCAGCGGCTTGGTTCTGGCGGCCTGGTTTATATTTGGTAGTAAAGCGATAGCCCAATAATTTAGGCAAGCAAGCCTCTTTTTCAGGGGTTTGAATAAGCAGATCACCCAAGTGTTTCAAGCTGGCATGGTCTGTCCGAATCAAGAAGTAATGCCCAAAAAGATAGTGATGAAATTTCGAAGCTGTTTATGTGATTGCATATAATTCATGGACATAAATTGATTAGGCTTGCATGCGAGGGTAAAGCTTCTTTGAGAAAAAGGCGATTGGATGACCCTCCTGACTTAGTACCACACCATTGCCGAGTCCAGAAGCATCGGTTTCTAATATGAATGGTTGTTCAAAATTAGGTAATGTTAAAACAGGGGCCTAAGTAATAGCCTCTTAAGCTCAGTGAATGCTTGTTTCGTTGACGATGACCATGCGAAAGCGTCTTTAGCCATAAGCTTCGTTAATGGAGTGGCAATCTGTGCATGTTCACGAATAAACCTGCGGTAGTACCTACTCAAACCCAGGAATCCTTTTAACTATGTAACGTTGCTCGACCGAGGCCATTGTTTAATGGTTGCTATCTTCGAATCATCCATCTCCACCCCCTTCTTTGAAATAACATGTCCCAGATACTCGATGTGTCGTTGCCCGAATGCACATTTGGATAGTTTAGCAAATAAGCAATTACCGGTCAGAGTATGTAGATCTAATCGGACATGAGTTAAATGAGTATGCCAGTCAGGACAGTATATAAGAATATCATTAAAAAAAATTAATACAAACTTATGAAGAAAGGGTTGAAATAATGTGTTCATGAGTGCTTGGAATGTCGCCGGGGTGTTTGTGAGCCCGAAGGGCATGACCATCCACTCATATAAGCCCTGCTGTGTCCAAAAAGTAGTCTTCTTCCTATCATTGTCCTTCATCAAAATTTGGTGATACCCAGATCGTAAGTCGAGTTTAGAATAAAAACCGATCCTCATAACTCGTCCAATAACTTGTCAACGGTAGGCATGGGGAAGGTATCTTTCACTGTAATTGCATTCAATGCATGAAAGTCAACACAGAAGCGCCACATCCTGTCTTTCTTCTTAACTAAAATCACTAGTCCCTCACAGAGTAGCTCGTCAACGATTTTCTCTATCTATTTTTTCTGACTAACTGAGTAATGATAAGGGCGGACCTTCACTGGGGAAGAGTTGGGCACAAGATCTATCAAGTGTTCATGTCCTCTCGGTGGTGGAAGGTCGTGTGGTGTCTCAAACACGAAAGACAAGTCATGTAAAACCTAGAGTAGGTCTAGAGGAATATCCTCAGTAGGTCGGACGTTGGAGTGATGAGTGGCTTCAAGGAGAAATAAATCTAACCAAGTATCGGTATGGTGGATCTGTGATAAATGAGTATTGCCACGAAAACCTTTCAGGGTAACCCATTGGCTCTCTGCTAAGAATTTAATAGTTGACGTACTGTAGTCTGCAACGTGAGCTCCCAATGTTGCTAACCAACCCGCCCCAATCACCATGTCGACAACCGCCACTGGTAGACCTAACATGGATAATAATAATAATATATATCCACATATTTGACCAATGTCTCGCAATATCTGAACCTCCTTCGTATATTCATTAGGAAGATTGAGATTGTGTACAATACGTGGATGCAAGAAATTATCCAAACTCCCACCATCTAACAAAATCTGGACGTCGACACCGTGTATATAAATTCATACATAGTATGTGAGAGCAAAGTTACTGCTTGAACGCTTTTCCAGTTCCAGATTTGGTTCCCAATCCTTTGGTCATCCTCGAAAAATGTCAAATCCTATAATTTGAAATTTATATAGAGATGGGTCATTATTCAATCTAATCTTAATAACATATTAAGATTATGCTCTGCTAGACTCACTCATAAAGCTTGCCTTTTTTAATTACATCAGTTGGTCATCATTAATTATATACCAACTAAGCTTTATATAAGTTTTTGTTATACCCTATAATTAGACCGCAATTCAACCAACTAGCCCTTTAAATCTTACTCAAAAACTCTCAATTTAAGGCTAGTTGCAATTATTCAAGAATGCGATTATTTCTAGATTTAACAAAAATTCAGATTTTAATTTCTCAAGGAACTTGGAAATATATCATAACTCGGACTAGGAAACTCAAAATGAAGTGATTCTAATTCCTAATTAAAGCCTTGTAAGTCTATTTTAGAGAAAAAAATAATAATCACTAGACCAATTTATGGCTGTATCATTTCCAAAATTTTGTAAAATAGTCACTACTTGAATCTGGAAATAGGTTTTCTACATATTTCCTGACCAAACTTAAAAAATTCATCTTTAGTTATGCACATCCAATTAATGTGTTTTTGGACTAATTGTAAATCTTAATATGTTTACTAAAGGTCCACCAAATATTATGGTCAAAAGAAATCATTTTCCCTATTTTTACCTCACATGATCATGAGCCTCAAATTTGGAAAAACAAGTCTTTCCACTTTTTCATGTTGAAATTGGAAAATTCATAACTTTTTTTCTATACACGGGTGGGAAAATGGCTTTTAAGACCGGACAAAAGAGGTATCATAAGACCGGACCCGCGTCAGGTCTTATTCCAAGCGGTATTAAAAGTCTCCCTATTAAGACCGAACTCGAACCGGTCTTAAAGAGTTTCTTTTAGACCGGACATTTTAAACCTTAGGTCTTAAAAGTCGTACTAAATAGATCTGAAATATTTTTTGTTCGGTCCTAAAACTCAACCTTTAAGATCGGACAAAAACTCGACCGCTCTTAAAAGATCCGAATATTAAGACCGGACAAAGATCAATCCAATCCAAAAAATAGTGGATTCTAAGACCAGACGACTAATTACCCGGTTTTAAAAGACAGACTTTCAAGACCGGATGATATATACATCCGGTCTTAAAAATTGAACTTTTAGACCGGATTTATAAATAGACCGGTCTTAAAAGACCAACTTTTAAGACCGGCTTAATACCTTTAAGATCGGTCATAGAAATACATCCAGTCTTAATAGTTGAACATTTAAGACCGGCTTATTTATTTATGGTCTAAATTTTCCCGAATTTTTTCCCTGTTCTGTTCTTCCTGATCACATATATATACACAAATCCACCATCCAAAATAGCACATAAAAGTCGATACTTTAAGCTACAAGCTATGAACAATTATGAATAAATTGAATTCAGAAAAGAATACAAATATTATCCACCATGAGTTATGTGGCCTCTTAAGACTACAACAACTAAAGTAATTTATACAATAAGCTAAGATAACTTACAATCACAATGAGTTACAAATACAGCACGTAAATCAACATACATGCCCAATATATTATTCACCATGCCTTCATCTGATTCCCACCCAACAATGTAACATGCATCCTCTTTTATAACATGCCCCTTTGAATCGGATCCAGCCACAAAAACAAAACAAGAACAAATTCATAGTCAGCATGACATTGTTTAAGAATATAGAAGGAATATAATATAATCGGATCCTGCTACAAACCACATTTTATTTTCTTGATCGGTGATATAGAACACTTGTTTCGCATGGTTTGCCAAAATAAAAGGTTCATCTCCAAAACTTCTACTATTGACATCGACTAAAGTAAATCCTAGCCGATCGATCTGAACACCATTATTGACATTAACCCACTTGCATTTGAAGATGAGAAATCTAATTTTGACATAGTCCACCTCCCGAATCTCTTCAATAACCCCATAATATGGCATGACCGCCAATTTAGGCCTCTTGTCTTTCGAACTGGAGAAGTGCATAGATTCGGCCTCTAACATAACACCACTGTTCTGGACTGTGCTCCTATCATCTAGGGACTTCGTGTAAAATGTATAACCATTGATCACATATGAATTCCAACTTATGACATCAACCTCAGGACCACATGCTAACCATTTCATTGTATCATAAACACATTCAGATCCCTTGACCTTTTGTTTGAACCAGTTTGCAAAAGTTCTGTTATGCTCCCTAATCAACCTTTGTTCGGTCATTCAAT
The DNA here is from genome assembly GCA_025563575.1 of Acacia pycnantha. Taxonomy (NCBI): domain Eukaryota; kingdom Viridiplantae; phylum Streptophyta; class Magnoliopsida; order Fabales; family Fabaceae; genus Acacia; species Acacia pycnantha. The sequence continues at coordinate 339,634 of JAMWYP010000257.1, read as the reverse complement.
GGTTTTCTTTCCTTACAGCTTCTTTATGTGCAGATATGATGGATTGAACTTCATCAACATTATTCAAGATGTATAAGTGGACTTGTGACAATTCATCAGGATCCACACTCTTTACCGAAGCCCCTCGTCTACCCCCTTCAGCATGCTGACGTTTTGGAAGCCCAATATGTCTTACTTTGGCCAAATAATTTTGACAGAATTCCATGGCCTCTTCAGAAACATATTTCTGAACAATTGATGCTTCTGGCCGATATGCGTTCTTCACTTGCCCTTTTAGGAATTTCATAGATCTTTCAATAGGGTACATCTATCGTAAATGGATAGGGCCGCACAACTTTATCTCCCTCACTAGATGAACAATTAGATGAATCATGATGTCAAAAAATGTAGGAACAAAAAGCTTCTCAAGCTGGCACAAGATAAGATATCCTTCATTCTCCAATTCATCTAACTTTTCAATCTCGAAAAATTTACTACAAACCGCATTGAAGAAGAAACAAAGTCTAGTCAAAACGACCCGAAGATCATATTCGGCGATGCCTCGAATAGCTACTGGGAGTAGCAGTTGCATCAAGACATAACAATCATGAGATGTTTGGCCTACTAATTTCAAGTCCTTCATCCACACAAGCCTCTTAAAATTTGAAGAATACCCTGAGGGAACTTTTGTGCCATGTAAGCACTCACAAAAGCTTTGTTTCTCATCCTTAGACAAAGTATGAGAAGCCGGGGGACAATAAGTTCTCTTCCCATATGGCCTTGGATGTAAGTCTTCGCGTATTCCCATTGCTTGCAAATTCAATCTTGCCTTCACACCATCCTTGGAACTACCTTGTATGTTGAGAAGCGTGCCAACAACACTATCACATACGTTTTTCTCCACATGCATGACATCAATACAGTGTCTCACATCAAGATTGTGCCAATATGGAAGATCGAAGAATACAGATCTCTTCTACCATATATTTGTTTCTTTTATACTCTTTCCAGTCTTACAGAAGATGACACTGATATTTTTAACCTTTTCATACACTTGCTCCCCAGTCAATGCCACCGGAGCTTCTTCATACTCTTGGCCACCAAAAAAGGCCTTCTTTAATCGACGATATGGGTGGCCCCGTCTAAGAAATCTCCTATGTCCAAGATACACCGTCTTTCTTCCATGTTGAAGTTGATGGTAGAGTGTGCCTTCTTTACAAACCGGACATGCTTTATGGCCTTTTACACTATACCCTGACAAGTTCCCATATGCTGGGAAGTCGTTTATAGTACAAAATATCATGGCTCTCATTTTAAAGACCTCCTTCTTGAAAGAGTCAAAAACATCGACACTTTCTTCCCACAACTCCTTCAAGTCTTCGATCAAGGGCTCAAGGTAAACATCTATGTCATTTCCGGTTGTTTTGGTCCCGAAATCAACATAGACAAAGATGATGTACTTTCGTTTCATGCATAACATAGGAGATAAGTTGTAAACAATCAGGAGTATAGGCCATGAGCTATGTATGCTGCTAAGGCTTCCATAGGGATTCATGCCATCCGTGCTAAGGGCAAGTCTGAGGTTCGTAGGTTCTTCGCCGAAGTTTGGAAATAATTGATCGATTTTCTTCCATTGAGAAGAATCGTCCGGATGTCGAAGCTTTCCATCCGAAATTCTCTCATCTGCATGCCACCTCAGATTTTTTGCATCATTTTCATTCGCAAACAACCGCTTGAACCTTGGTATGATTGGAAGATACCACAACACTTTTGCAGGCCCCTTATCTGACTTGTACCGTGGGGTTTCACATATCGGACAACTCGCTTCTCTTCAAACTCTTTTCTATACAGTACGCAATCATTCGGGCATGCATGGATCTTTTTGTACTCCATCCCCAGTAGACAAAGTATTTTCTTAGCATCATAGTATCGATGCGACAACACATTATCATCCGGAAGCATGTCCTTGAAAGCCTCAAGCATTTCTGAAAAACTCTTGTCGCTCCATCCATGACGTGCCTTCAAGCTTATCAATTTCAATACAGCGTTCAACAATTGTTATTTTTTACACCTAGTGTATAGCGGCGTCTCTGTATCACTGCACATATTACCATTTGCATGTGATCACTCAAAAGCCTCTTCTCCTACATCACGGATAATGTCCTTTATGCGATCATCCATATCCGTGTCATTATCATCAAAGGCCACTTCCCCATGTTGAGACCCACTTGGCACTTTTTCACCATGCCATACTCATACTGTATAAGTTTTACAAAATCCGTGACAAATTAAATGTGTGTGTATAACTTCAGGACTTAGTCGCCTCTCATTCAAACATTTTAAACAAGGGCAATAAAACTTCCCCCTATCATCATGGGCATTTTGTTTAGCAAATTGTATAAATTCTCTCACCCCATTCTGATATTCAACACTCGTTCGTAAAGCATTTATCCAACTATGATCCATATTAGAATTCCTATATATAGACGGAAATAATTGATCATACATAATCTGAAAAAATTGAAACTTGCATATAAAATCAGCCAACTCCAAATGCAAATATATGCTCAAAGAATCACTTTTACGGAGGAACTTGCCCATTAAATGCATAACAAAGAATCACTTTTGGTCATAAATGCATCACAGTGAATCCAAGAACCAAAATAAATGCATGATCAACGAGGAAATTAAATGCATGGGATGAAGGTCTTGTGGACTCACCTGTAGCATATAAATTCAAATGCGTTTGCTGAGTCTTACTTCTCCGGCCACGAACGTTGATGTTGCAGTCAAGATAGCAAGAGTAACCTAAAAACACTTATACGTCAGTTGGGTAGGTCTAAAGTGCAAATATAATCTTTAAAAAAACAATATTCATTAACAACAGAGAATACCCACAAGAACATTTCATTGATTTCGTTAAACCCGTGAAAAACCCAGAACGATAAGCTGGAAAATAATAAAGTTATATAACCGAAACACCTCTTACAGCTTGGTCTATAGACGTTTAGCTAAGGAACCAGAGAGTGATTGTCGAGAGAGGTACGAAGCAGCAACACACAAACACTGCAGTCGGAACCTGAGTAATCACTTTCAGCGCGACAAGAGATATTCAGAGAGGGAAATTTAATTTTCCACGCGACAAAGACGCCTTATTTAGCTTTTTGGATTTTATTAATACCGGTTAATTTTTAAATGTCCGGTCCTAAAGATATAACTAACTTTCTAAGACCAGAGTTTTAAAAGTATCCGGTCCTAAATTTTTATTAGTCATTTAAGTTTAAGACCGGAGTTTTATAAAACATCCAGTCTTAAAATTCAAATACTTTTTAGACCCGTTACTTATAAAATGTCCGGTCTTAATGGCCTTGGTGATTGCAGTAGTAACTGAATGAATAAAATAAAGGAATTTTTTTTTGGACAAAAAATAAAGAAAAATTGGAGAATAAGCTTCTTTAATTAATTACTGGAGAACAATCAAAAAAAAAATACAGAAGCTTAGTTCTTAATGTGTCTTACATTACTGGAGAACATGCACATACATAAGACAAAAAAAAAACAACAAAAAAACAAACTGAAAATTATCATCCACAAGAATCTGACTAAACATCCTTGGCGATATCGGCGTGAAGAACATTAATTTCCCGCCGGAGATCAGCAAGTTCCTATCTTAGTTGCTCCAGCCACAATATTAATGAATCATTAGAGGAAAGCGAAGAGGGGTCAGAGGTAGGCGCGCTGGGGCCAACAGGTTGGAGAGAGGGAGCACGAACCTCTGCATGGTCTGAAGGTTGGAGGGGGCTGGCAATCTCTTCACCATCAAGAAGACAGAGGAACTCAGCAAGGACAGGGTCGGCAGAAGGATCGAGGGGGGTATGACAATCTCTTCATCATCCAAAATAACAATGTGTCCAATGACCCGAGACTCTTCGGCCACAATAGGACACACTCTCGCTGGAGGAGGCGCACCGTATAACGATCTAACCATGGCACGAGCTTCAGGTGTAAGAGCACCCCTACGAGCAGTTCACTTGTATCTAACCATGGTTTGAGGCTTTGAGCAGTTGGGGCAGAGAGCTAGGTAGTGAGGAGTTAATAAGGACAAAGAGGTAGTGTGAGGAGTTAATAAGGACAGAGAGGTAGTGTGAGGAGTTAATAAGGACAAAGAGCAGGAGAGATATGCATCTGATGATGATAAAGTCAATTGGTACAAATGAATTTAGTGTTTCTACTTTAAGAGCGTATTTTTTAAAATATCTGGTCCTAAAAGTCAATTATTTTTTTCAAATCAATTCAATTACTTTTAAGACCGACCTTTTATCTTGTATCCGGTCCTAAAACTCATTTATTTTTCAATTCAATTTTTTTTTCAAGTAAGAATTTTTTGTTAAAAAAATATTACTTTTAAGAACGGATCTTTTACAATATCCGGTATTAAAAGTTCATTCTTTTCAAAATACTCAGATAGCAAAGTCGTATCCTTCCCTATGTTGAAATGAATGGTTCAGAGTCTCTTCGGCTTCCACATAAACTTCCCAACTAGGCGTCTCCTCGTATTCTGAGAAACTATGCGTCTCCACGTTAATGTGTACGGCGTTTGACATTATTCAGGATGGTTTCTCTATTTAAACCCGTTGTTACTTTACTTTCTTCACATTCATCTCCATCTCCTCCTACAACCTCCACCGTAATGGCTGCTCCACCACCACGAGGTCCTCCTGCTCGGCGAAATCCTCAGCCACATCCATATCCTCCTCCGTTGCCTCCGAACCCGTCATTCTACCAGATGATGCAGCACATGATAGCCCGCGTCGATCATATAGACCGATGCTTGGGCCAACTGTTTCAGGTCTATCACGCCGTCAACAACAAGCTGAACACGGTACTCGATGTCAATGATGTTGAATACCATACCTCTGATGATGACGTCTCCGACCCTTCCCTCCCCTCCGACAACGATGGGGAGGATTAGATATTTTTATGTTTTTTTGTTGTACTACTGCTGCCTCACAAGGCAGCAGAAAAAAATATAATAAAATAAAATTTTTAGTTCCCAATCGCCTTGTACTTGTCTTTATGTTCTTTTTTTCCGACAAAAAGGAAACAAACAAAACATTGTCCTCTTCGTGGTGATCAACATTAAAAATTTGCAGAATACAGTTAACAGTTAAGACCATACAAAACAAAACAAAAAAACATTGTTTACCTTATTCAAATAAAAACAAACAGAGTGACGATTCTTCTCAAGGTTGGACCATCGTTGTCGTCGATTTGACCTCCCCTTCTTTGAACATTTTCAGTGTCCTTTTCATTATCTTCCTTCTTTTTCCGACAAAAAGAAAAAGGACAAAGAAAAGGGACATCGATGATGATCTTCAAAAAAAGGAGAGGTAATAAACGAGGACAACGAAGCACAAAGCTTGAGAAGAACGCCAGAAACTCGGTTGTCTTGAACCCTAATGATTTTTCCGAAAACCAAGTCACCAATTCTAGTTAAAGGAAGACTATTAGGACCAGACATTTAACAAATGCACGGTCCTAAAAGTTAAGCCATATTTTTTAAAAATAAACAAAAATTTGAATTTAGGAGCAGACAATTAACAAATATACGGTCCTAAAAGTCTCGCCAAACTTTTAAAATAAACGAAGAATTTTAAGACCGGACTCCTAACAAATATACGGTCCTAAAAGTCTAGCCATATTCTTTTAGAATTAGACGAAGACTTTTAGGACCGGATATTTAATAAATATACGTTCCTAAAATTCTAGTCGTATTTTTTAGAGACTTTTAGGACCGGATATTTAATATATATACAGTCCTAAAAGTCTAGCCATATTTCTTAGAATAGACGAAGACTTTTAGGACCGGATATTTAACAAATATACGGTCCTAAAAGTCTAGCCATATTTTTTAGAATAGACGAAGACCTTTAGGACTGGACTTTTAACAAATATACGGTCCTAAAAGTCGCGAATACTTTTCAGAGTCTCTTATGGATCATTTACAACATCCGCCTGTACCTCAAATTCCAAGCACTAAATAGCTTTATCCACCATCCGATTCATTCAGAAACCTAAAATGGACACACACAAATTGTAAAAAAAAATAAACAAATTTATTATTGAATTACATTGTGTTATATTTACAAATAAATGAATTGGTCGAAAAAATAAACAAATTTACAGAATGCTATTGTTGCTATAACATATATTTACAAATGAATTAATTTAGGACATTAATTATTGTCCTGACTTTAAGATTAATTTATACAGATATTCACAAAACACATCGCATATGTGCTCCACTTCATCATCAGAAAATGGCTGAGAACAGGCAAACCTCTGTAACATCAAAGACAGAAACAGAAGTAACTTACGTGCATATTTCATATGTAACATTAAGCCAGAGACTGAATTCAGCCATAACATCTACCTTTGCAGGGAATTTAGTCCTTCCTTCCGTCACTATATCATATATGTGTTTCATGACGTACGGGCCACATAAGTTCGATTGTTTTGGTTGCCGACGGGTCTAAAAATAACAATAAATATATATAAGAGCATATATAGCTTACTGACCAAGTTCACAAGGCAGTTATGCCAATGTCCAAATATGTACTAACCTTTGGATAGAACCATCTAGGATATTTGAGCTCATACCCATGCTTTTTTTTACCTCAATTTGGAAGGTCCTCATGCCACTATCATCAAAAACACAAATTTATCAATAATGTTCATTGAAAATTCACAGCAGAGATTTCAGACAAGACAATCAAAATGACATGCTTACTCGTTGATGGTCTGCTTCAATGTAGGCCCTGGATCACCGTGAATGAAGCATAAGAAGATAACTGTATGCACCTCCATGCACATGATGACCAACTGCCAGTGGTGGCTGAAAATTCACAGCAGTAAAGTACTCAGTGATATATATATGTAGCAGAATTAAGTGAATTGCAAACAAGAATTGTGATATGTACCCTTGGTAGTATGGAAACAAGTACACATTTCTTCTCACTTCACACAACCTCTTTGATATGTACCGCTGTCTCAATTCCAAAGGTGTTGAACTTGCATAGACTGGGCACAAGAATCCAAAATCATCGATTTTGCCCTGTTGAACCAGTTCATCATGCATGCACCTAAAAGAATGACATCGATCAGGGAATTAGTATATATGTATGTGTGTCTAAACGATGCATTTAAATTATGTAATCAAGGAAGAAGATACTTACTTTATAAACATTTGAACAATTGGACTAGTAACCTTCTTTGCAGGAAGCAACAGGGACGTTACATCGACATTATCAATGTAAACCGGTTCAGGATGAGGGAAGCCTACTACTTCATTGACAGGCCACGATTTATCTTTAAAATATCCGTTGGCTACCATATCGGATATTTTTCCTTGGCCGTCAAGTTAGCGATAGGGATGGAGCTTGAGGAGGGGATGGAGCTTGAGGTGGAGTAGAGACATCTACAAGCTTCACTGGCCAAGAGATGAAGGTTCCCTTGACATCACTCACAAGCTTCAGCTGATCAGTTGGGAGAGGGACAGGTGAATCAATGATCACCTCTTCAACTAACACTCTGACTTCATCATCAGCCATTTGTTGGTGGTGTACAGTTGATCCCAAGTTGTGGACAGTCCCTTTAGCAACTAATTGTCTATCACTATCACGATCCTCCACATACAGATGACAAAGTTGCTCTGACTGTCCAACAATGCAGCTCCCTCTAGTGCTCTGCTGCATAGGTGCAGCTGAAGGTGTGAAGGGAACACTGGTCTCTGGCCGAGAGCTCAGGAGACACTTCATTTTCTTATCCATCTCCTCCTTCATCTTACTCATCTCAGCTTGAAAAATTGCGCTCAATGTAGCTTCTTTGGCCGCAAGTGTCTGATCCATCTCGTCCCGGGTAACCATACTTTGTCTGTGGCATTTGGATTTACCAAAGTATTGCTTTAGGCCTGCCTGTCCTCCAATCCCCCTTACATGCCCGAGTGATCTAGTTTTCCGGTCACAACGGTCAGAACATCATTCCTCCCGTTCGACGTAAAAGATCCCTTTGCTTCTTTCTTTCTAAGATCTTCCTATAAGATACAGATAACGAGAAGCTTAGTAATGAAATATGTTTAGTAACGAAAAAATAACAATATCGATACTTACAATTCTTTCAGCAACTAGACGAGTTTGTTCACTCGTATAGGCGCCGCTTGGTTTTTTCCGAATATACAACCATAACTCCTCGCGACGTATTGGAGATGGCTAGTAAACTATTGCAGAAGGATTGGATTCAGCTTCACCTTCCAATCTCTTCCAATTGGCTGCCATTAAATCTTTTCGGCCTTTTCATATCCGCCGCGAGAAGCCCTGTGTGGGCAATCATTCTTTCTCCTGATCTCCTGTACTTGTTCCCTTCTTTTCTGTGAATCAGGATTGAAAACAACTATCAATTATGCATTCTAGCCATGTCACTAACAGAAATTAGAGAACTTCTGCTTGATATGAATGTCAAACATTAGTCAAATTCACTTCATCACGTTTCAACATTTTATTTAAGGAAGATGTAGCATTGTAGAAGAAATTGGGAGAAACAAAGGAAAGGGAGTTGCGAATTGCTGCCAACTCACCAATTCACTCATTCATCATAACTGGTTCCTACACATATTAGACTAACTAACTAACTACTTGCACCGAAACCATTACACATTTAACATACTAACTAACTAACAGCAATGTCTAACCATTACACAGTTTACATATCAGACTTGCATGGAACTAGGACATGCTCCTCTGATGCAGGACAAAGGCAGGAAATGTATACTTCTATTCACACACCAAACCATTTAACTAACAGGATTAGATGAACACAATAATATTCACATATCCGCACAGGTTAATAAGCAAACAAAACGGCAAACAAAACTAAATATAAACTCACCAGAGCTTCAGGAGTGGTCTGCAGCTGAACAAATTGTTGCCAAGTTTGTTCATCATTAAATTTGCACTTGTCCCAGGGACGATGGTCAGGCCGAATCTCGACAAAAATATACTTGTTAGCTAGAAAGGTCTTAAACTTCCTCCACCGATCAGTACAATAAGACAATGTTGAGTCTTTCAACTTCTCAGAGTCAGGGACGGTGTATGTAAGTCGGATAGTGTCCCAAATAGGATCATTTACTGTGCTTTGGTCCACATTTTTCCACTCAGCTGTCAAGATGCTAACCTTCCTGCGTCCTAGACAGCCGACAAAACTAGTATATGTGTTTTTATTAGGACCGACAGGTTGCAAATTTTCATCAAACTGAATCTCGAGCTTCGTCCCAAAATTCTGACTTAGGGATATATCCATCATTCGTGTGCCGCTTCTACCACGACGTTCACGGCGGTTAGGAGGCTCATTGTGAGATGAAGAGGGTTCGTTCTGACCAACATCAGTCATACCAGTACCTGGCGTTCCAGGAACACGACTGGAATCATTTTCACCGTTCATTTTCAAGACAGTAAGAAAGGAATGCCTGAGCAAATGAGGGAGTAACAAGGGCTAATGGTACGTGGGCGAGGAAGAGAGGTAATGCAACAGGAAGGGTTTCGCAACGTGAATAGGGGTTCTTCAGTGAGAGTGACAAAAGCTTCCGCGCGAAGAAACATATATTTGGCGCTTCATTTTTAAGACCGAACAAATTAGTACACGGTCTTAAAAGTTAACCTTTAAGACCAATCTTTCTATAACTCCGGTCTTAAAATTAATTAATTTTTTATTTAAACTTTAGTACCGGCCTCATTTTATATCCGGTCTTAAAAGTCTAACTTTTAAGACCGATCTTTCTATAACTCCGGTCTTAAAATTAATTAATTTTTATTTAAACTTTAGTACCGGCCATGTTTTAAGTCCGATCTTAAAAGTCTAACTTTTAAGACCGGCTATTATATATCTTCGGTCTTAAAACTTTAATACCTTTATATTTAAATTTTTCCGTATTATTTTGGAGTGCAGAAAATATAAGTCCGGCTGTATGAGATTTCTCCATAAAGTAATTGATATTTCAATTTTTTTAATAACATTTTTAAGACCGGTTGTTTTTTTAACAGGTCTGGATAAGACCTATGAAAAAATGATCCGGTATAAGAAGTTATTTATATTTACAAAACTGCCACCGGTCATATCTTTAAGACCGGGGCGTCGATGGTCCGGTCTAAATGAGGCGGTCTTAAAGCCCTTTTTTGCACTAATTATACCTCTAATTTACATGTTCTAAAACTAATTTTAAATCTTATGAGGTGTACTATCCCCTAACCAAATTTCACATACAAACAAGAACATTGGCTTGGTCAAAACCTCACACGAATATGAATCTTAAACCTGGAAAAACAGAACCTTCCAGTTTCCCTGACCAATTTTGAAAAATTTATAACTTGAGTTTTAGACTTCAAATTTACATGATTTAAAAATCCTTTTAAAACTTAATATGTGTACTAAATGTACACCAAATATCATCTATAGAAGATTTCAATTGCCCTAGTTTTGCCTTACTTAAAAATTAGTACTCCAGTTGCAAAAATCTCATTTTCAGACATAATGGACAACACTTCCTTTTTAATCTAGAAATTGTGCAGCTTCAAAAATACCATCCTAACCAAAGTATTAGAGTCTTTAATCATGCTTTAATAATTTGAGATGCTTGTTTAACATTTAGAGCCATCAAAACAGTAAGTTCTCTTTGATTCCACTCCAAATTTGTACTTCAACATACACCAAATATCATAAAAGGAACAATATTTGTACATGCATGGCTGTGTCTACAATAACATTTAAGTTTTCTTTTCCATTTCTATTAAGGAACCCATCGTCATTATGTTCTCATTGAAACAGAAATTCCAGACTTGAAATCCATCTTTCTCACTGCAATATTCAACATTAAAGCCATGAAGCATCCAAAACAACTTATAGTCCATCGTACCACAATGACTTCTCTTGTATCCCTAATGTGTATGCACTTTCTCTATCTAGGATCATATTTTCAATCATCATTATCTTGCTTGTGAGTTTAAGTTCTTCCTCTTCGATCTCGTCCTCTGGTTCCTTCTCCGTCTCTCACGCTATCACTCTCTCTTTCTGTTTTTTGGCTGAAGTGAATGAATGAGAAAGGTAGCATGTGTGTTGGCCGAAATGGAGAATTTGAGGGGTGTGTGAGGTGGCAACATATGTGTGTAGGTATCATGTGTTGAAGCAATGTGTCACCAATCTAGAGGGGAGTGTGTGAGGTGTCATCATATGGAAGAGGGGAGGGGTGTGAGGTGGCGAAATAAAAGCATGGAAAATTACGCGCAGGTCCCAATGAACAAAAGCAATTACAAAAAGTCCCTTGAAATCACCACATTGCACAGAAGTCCCAAGGGACTTTTTTATATTATTTGTATTAACAACATGCAATGTCATATTTACAACAGGAAATACCTATATTTACAACAACATTTAAACACCTGACTATTTACAATAGAAAAACCATATTTAACACAGGAAATAGCCATATTTACAATAAAATTTAAACACCTGGATTTTGAACGTAGAGAGGTCATTTATAATAGAAAAAGGCTAGATTTACAACAGAAAGTTTTGTATTTACAACAAAATTTAAAATCTTGACATTTACAACAGGAAAAACCATATTTACAATAGGAAATGCCTATATTTACAAAAACATTTAAATACCTGGATTTTGAACATAGAGAGGTCATTTACAACAGAAAAATGCTAGATTTATAACAGGAAGTGCTGTATTTACAACAAAATTTAAAATTTGGCTATTTACAACAGAAAAACCATATTTATAACAAGAAATTCATATATTTACAACAATATTTAAAAATATGGATTTTATTTCCATACAAATAATATCAAAAAAGTCTCTTAGGACTTCTGTGTAATTTGGTGATTTCAAGGGACTTTTTGTAATTATTTTTGTTCCTTGGGACCTACGCATAATTTTCCCATAAAAGGAGGAGGGAGTATACACATGGCTCACATACAATAAAAGAGAGAGAGGTGTTGTGGGGTCTACTTACTAAAACACATATTTAATCCTCTTTGATCCCTTAACAAGGCTTTTATTTGCAACTTAGTCATTTACTCATTTAGTTGCAAACATTGGATAAGTGTTAAAAATAAATCCTTAATTTCATATAAGGATTTTTCTTCCTCAATTAGCTTCTCCAAGCCATAAAATCTTAACTATAAAATTTCTAGGCCAAAATTATCTCCTTACTATTTTTCGTAGAATTTTTGGGAAAATCGGCTCAAATTTCAAATATTAATTTTTAAAATTATTCAGGCCAAATTTTCATAATAAAACCCCTTATCATATATCTAATTTTCTAATCCCAAAATTTGGAACATCACAATTTCTTTTGTTAGTTGTTCGTTACTTTCTATCTTAGGATTGTCCCACCTCCACCCCCATTCCATTTTTGGAAGATGATACTCTCAAAATCTTTTTTTTCTCATTTTCTTCTCAAAATCTCATCTTTACTCTTAGATCAAAAAATTAATGGTTTAGATTTCATATTTCATATTTCCTAAAACTCTTATTATAGTATTTTATAGGGTTAAGGGGCAAAAATACCCATAAGCTTTTCTTAAAAATGCACCCACCATCATAAACTTTTTTTGAGTGCAAAAGTAATCATGAACTTCAAAAACCAGAAAAAGTGACAATTTCATTAAAACTAACTAATAGCCGTTAAATCTAGTGTAAAAGTACCAAAATACCCCTAACAAAAAAAAAAAGGAAAATGACAACAATGTTTCAATTATGAAAACTAATATCAGAAAAGTTTCATAACTTGTCAATAATAGCTTCTTCACTTGTCTATGATTGCTCTTTTACGTGTCATTGATGAGCTATGTGATGAATCCCTTTTTCGTCTTTAGCCTTGGGGTCCACAATCAAAAATAAACCAAGGATTGCGTATAGGCAAACCAAGGATCGTTCTCTCTCTCTCTCGAGGAGCCTTTTATTGAATCCTAGGTAATCTAAATGACATGCAAATGCAATATAAACAAGGGGGAAATAGGTTTTGGATTTTCAAATTAATAAACTAAAGAAAAATGAAATTTAAATTAAATCCTAACTAATATTTTTGGTATTTTCTTATAAAATGGTGAATAAGTGAATGAAATGGGGTGAAGTGAAAATATGAATAATGAACGTTCTTGGTAATGAAGAAATGACTATCCTTGCTCATAAAAGATTATGGGAGTTAAAATTCATCAAGTCTTAAGGAAAACCTTAAGATAACACTTGAGTCCAATATTCTCAATTAATAGTAGCTCCTACAAACATAGCAAACCACTACCTCTTGAGAAATTGTTAAAAACCACTTGATGATGTGCAATTAAAATTGGAATTATGTAACATGAGCCTTCTTGAAATTGAGTACATAACAGTCCCTCAAAGGTCACAAATCAATTACATTAACTAGACAATAACACGCTAATTAATATAATCTCAAAGCAACCACAAGAAATTAAAACAAATATAATCATCACATTGCAAAACTCAATCTCAACTACAATTATCAAACTAACAGAGACAATAAACATTAATCTCAGTTCCAGAATTTATACACAATAATCCCTAAAACTAGGCAACCTAAATATATAAATCTAGACTAATAGAATGATAGAATAACTCCCCTATGAAGTCCATGAGCTCAAGAACACATCCTCATCTCCAAGAAGCAGAGAAATCAGCCCCTCATTGCAATCTGAGAACTCGCCGGAATCTGGAAAATCTCGCCGGAATCTGGAAAATCTCGCCGGAAAATGAGGAAGACAATGAAGGATGAAGGAAGGGAAGGAAGAAGAAGGAGTCGAACTTCGTCCAGGTCCTGGTTCGTTCGTCGCCCCTCTCATTCGAAGGTCCCCTGCTCGCGTCTCCGATCTGCGTCTCCGGTGTGGCTGCTGGATGAAGCTCGCCGGCGGACTTGTAGTGTGGAGATGCCGCCGGCGAGAGGGAGGAAGAAAGGGGAGGAAGAAGAAGAAGAAGTCGAAGGTGATCAAGGTCTGGATCTCTCCCCCGTTCTGGTCTTTCTTTCCTCCGTTCACGCGTTCTCCCTTTTTTTCTTTTTCTTTTTCCTTTCTTCATACGCGGCGCTGGTTCCCTCCTTCAATTCGTTTCAGCAGACCTAATTGATCAATGGCCCAAAACGCACAGTTTTGGTTGTAGGGACCTAGCTGAAAATTTTATAAAGTTTCGCAGAGGGACTAAACTGAAAAGTTGCAAAATCTTTTTGAGGCATAACTGAAATTTCTGAAACATCTGGGTCCTTTTCTGTAATTTGTCTCTGGCCCTTTTCTTCACTCATTTCCAATTTTCAGAAATTGTTGGGGCCTTTCTTGTAATTTTTCCCAGTGCTCAACACATTAATTCTGAACCTCAAGATCTCCATTTTCTTCTTAAACACCTATAATGCAAGATTAAACACAATGTAGCATCAAGAGTCCAAGGAATCAATTGCATGAATAATTAACAAATTATGACCATTTTACCCCTAATTACATTTAATTCAATACAAATGTCCCTAACTCAAATTAGTGCTTAATCATGCAATAATGTACGAGAAAATGCATTAAAATCCCAATTTAATTATGAAAAGTCATATAAAAATATGGTTAGATCACTATGAGACTATTCTTATAGCTAGGAAATTGGCGGGCCGGCTGTTTAAGCCCTGGCCCTTCAAGAGCCGGGCTTGTAAATTGGAGCTTCTAAATGAAGTTGGCCATGCAGAGCCGACGGCTTAAAAGGGTTGGCCCGTTAGGCCCTTTGAATATATATATATATATATATATATATATATATATATATATATATATATATATATATATATATATATATATATATATATATTTACTTGACTTGACCATTTTATTTACTAATTTATATGTATTTTGTATGTTATAGAGTTATTTATCCATTTAATTATAAATACATAATAACTATACTTTAATTTTATGATTTTGTTTATGATTTGTTGTAGATAAAGATTATGGATGTATACATGATGTGAGAGAAGATATTCTTGATATTTTTACCCATGAAGCAGAACCTACTACTTGAAGTGAAACACAATCAAATGTTTTTGAAACTGATGATAGTGGTAAAGAAGATGAAAATGATATTCATCGTACTCATGTTTCTTAGTGGTAAGCTTGTTATGCTTTGTGTGAGTTACTTATCGACAATGGTTTACTCTTGATTATGAATTAGTGACTGTGTTTGTTTATTGCATTAAGTGTGTTGTATAAACATTAATGTTGACAAAATCTATTTGATAAATTGAAACTTTAATTGTTGTATTTTACTAATTATATTTCTTTAAAAAAATGGGATAAGGGTCTTATTTGCCCTGAAAGTTTTCGCTTATGAGCACTAGGCACCCAGAAGTTTTTTTTTTGGGAGCAAAATTGCCCCGAAAGTTAACAAAATGGAGCAATTTTACCTCGGAAGTTTTTTTTAGGAGCAAACTTGCCCTAGAAGTTTACAAATTGGAGGAACAATTTAACGGTCAAGATTAGTTGAAGAGCAAGATTGCTACGTTTTTAAACTTCTGGGGCAATTTTGTTCCAAGAAAAAACTTTCGAGCAATTTTGTTCCAAAAAAATAATTTAAATTCATAAAAATGTGTTCCAGCCCTAGCCCGCATGCTCTCAGATTAGGCCTTGAAAAACATACATTTTTCTTACCTGGGCCTAAAAGAACCGGCCCTTTTAGGCCTTGGTCCTTCAAAGACCGGCCTTGATTCCCAACTTTACCCTGAATGTCTCATTCATCTTTGGTTCATCAGCATATCTCCAACCTCGAACCTATCAATCTCATGCCTGGACCGTGGTGTTTCCACCTTCGCCTCTTGTATCGCCTTTTGGGCTTTATGCCCAGCGGAAGATTTCAAGAGTTCGAACAAGGGAACTTCAAATACAACAAACAATAAAATCGTGAACGAGGACTAACACAGTTGGTTAAGGTGTCGGCCTTCACCCCAAAAAGGATGAGGTTCGATACCCGTTGGTCGATTGTGAGGACCTCATTAGTAGGCAATTTGTAAGTACCTCAACAAACAACAAAATCTCCAATCTTTTCCTGCAATAATTTTCTTAATTATCTTGGGAAGTTTCCCAAGTTGTCTTACCACAGGCTTTGCACCTGATGAAAATTTTTCAACACTGCTTGCAATGACTTCTGGCTGAAAGAACTGAGAGCTCCTATCTCCACGATTGGCATAAAAGGCAACTCTGAAAAATTAACAACGCTGAATGAATACAGGGCATCTTCATAGTTTTAACTTATGCATATTAATAAAATATTAAGGCTTAAAACAGTCTCCCTTAGGACCAAGAAAATAATAACTTAATGAAGTTCAATAAGACAAATTTTATATTCAAAATCAGCATTGAACAAGCTAGATCCAATGGGTATTTGGAAGGGATTCATGCCTGGTTAATGTGTAGCATTCATTTATGTTTTTCTTTCCTTGGTGTTAAGGGAACCACCATAGGTGACTGCTTCTGTACAGATTCCACAAAACCTTGGAAAACTGGTGCCAATGTGATCTCAATTCCATCAACCGAAAAAAAGAAGAATGAGGCGTTCAAATTCATCATCAAACTCAATCACAAATTAAACAAGAAAAAAATTAAACCCAATCGAGAGTGAAAGAGTGAGCGTTGACGGCCGACGGCGGCATGGTGCGACGGCGATGCCAACTAGTGGAGAAGCAGAGGCATGGGGTAGAGGTCACCACCTTCTCTTCTCTCCTGCACGCCCTCGATCTTTTCGCCTCCAAATAGGCGTTACCGTCCCCCTATCATCGAGATGCGACAATGCCGTTAGTGCTGGACGACGACACCTTCGCCAGGTCCGAGAAGAAATGGGGTAGTCAAAGAAGGGAGGGGGAGAGTTTGAGAGAGAGGCGGCAGAGGGTAGTATGGGAAATTAAAAAAAATTAGGTCTTTTTATTTTTTAAATAGTGTGGGTCCCAAACAAAAGATAACATACTTTTTTATTTTAACGGTAAGGTCACATTTGGTTTTAAAAAAGTTTATGGTATTTGATTAAAAAACAAAATTATGGTAGTAGGTACACTGTAGTGAAAAATTTATGAGTATTTTAGTCCCTTAATCCTATTTTATAATTTAATTTTTTAGGTAAATGTGTAAAAATTAATATCCACTATTTTTAAAAAAAAAAAAAAAAAAAGAGTTGCTAGCACAATAAATAAATTTTAACTGCAAAAATACTTAAAAGTAGTTTGAAAAGGGGCCTAAAATGCTACTATAGTAAATTTGAGCAACGTTGACTGTGAGTGTGGAAATTTTGACCAGATGCGCTGACATAGATGCTGAGTTGGTGAAATTAATATATGGCGTAGAGTGAACAAGAGAAGCACCTGAGGGAAGAAGGAAAAAAACGACAGTGATTAGGGTAATCCAACATGCTCATTCATCAAATGGGCGTGTTCGAGTGACCTAACCCATCTCTTCTCCCATTCTCTGCTACTAAGTCCTCTCTTCAATTCTCTACCCTTCCACTCCTTACCATCTCCATCCTTGAAGTTTCCAACCACTTCCTGAAGTTGGCCTTTAATCCATTCTACAAATCGACAAGTCAGATTGTGAATCTGGACCTTCCGATTAAGGATCTAGAGAGAGAGGGATCAAATCAGAAAATGCAGCTTTCGGCGGCAGCGAAACCAGTAGTGGCAATGGGTGATGGGTGAGTAGAGTGGGTTGTGCTTGGTTGGAACAGTTAACATATGTAACTAGGAAAGTAAGTAGAGAAACAATACGAGGAAGATGAACAATCTTGCATTAATCAAACAAAAGAGCAACATGCTCATATAATTTATAACTCACTTAGGTTATCTCTAATCTACTCACTTGATGGAGATAACTAAAAGACCTAAACCTATTAGAATTTTGGAGGAAAACCAAGTTAACTTTCTCTTGAAGGGAGACTAATTTAACTCCCTCTCTTTGGTAAGGACAACACATCCCTAGAGCTGGGAATCAAGGCCTACCCTTGAAGGGTCAGGGCCTAACAGAACCGGCCATACAGAGCTCGAGGTAAGAAAAACATGTTTTTCAAAGTTCGGCCTAGGCCAGGGCCAGGGCTAGCTCTACCAGGCTTGGAAATTACTATTCCAAATTTTAACTATTTTTCCTCTGTTTTTTAAAGAAATATAATTAGTAAATTATAATCATCACTACAAAAAAAAAAAAAAAAACTGTTTTTGCGACGGAAAAAATCCATCGCAAAATGAATTTGCGACGGAAAAAATCCATCGCAAAATGAATTTGCGACGGATTTCATCCGTCGCAAAAACCCTCGTCGCAATTGTGACGGATTTTAAATTTTCGAATTTGTGACAGACTTTGAATTTGTCGCAATATAAATTATTTTTTTAAAAAAATATTTTTTAATTTTATTTGATTTTGCGACAAAGTCCTGTTCTGTCGCAAATTTCATTATTTTTTTTAAAAAAATATTTTTTTAGAAAACCACTTTTTTGTATTTTGTTTTAATTCTTTTTTAATTTTATTTTAAAAAATTATATAAAAAAACTATATACCATATATATATATATATGTGTGTGTGTGTGTGTGTGTGTGTGTGTGTATGTATGTATGTATGTATGTATGTATGTATGTATGTATATATATATATATATATATATATATATATATATATATATATATATATATATATATATATATATATATATATATAAGAGTTTTTACATAGAGAGAAAACAAAATATAAATAATAGTGTTGCAAAGAACATGTATTAAAAAGTAGTCTAAACAACAGCAATATAATCATCATCATCATCACCACCACCAGCATTGTCATCATCACCACCAGGATTGTCATCATCACCAGGAGCCGACTCCTTACCCTTGTTTTTCATTAGGTACATGAGTTGAAGCTGCATCTGCCTTACCATCTCGCGTGTCTCATGCAGCTCAACTGCTTGCGACTGGACCAACGCCTTCATCTTCTTCATCTCATATGCAAAAAATTAGGAACTACGTTTATTTTTTGTACTTTATGCAAATAGACTAGGGAATGAAAATGTAACAATCAATATCAAATGTATTATGTTTACCTACAGAAACACCTTCATAGTCGGATAAGGAGCGCTTCGTTTGCTTAAGTCGGCTGGCAGAGGCACCGTACCCGAAGATTCTACCTTTGTTGTTAAATCCGCCTGCAGCCTGAATGAATAGACTCTTGTTATTGGACTGAGAGGATGTGGTGTCGGTCGCACTCTGCGAGTCTCTCTCCTCCGTCAGCCTCTTATAGGTGTCCTACAAGCAAAAAAATACATCACAGATAAGCCATGTGAAATGAAATAATTATGTTGATGTCTGAAACAAAAAATAAATGCAATATAAATATCTCACCGCTACTTGCTGCGCCTTGGCGTTAATCCAGCGCGGCTTACTCCCTTCAGACTGTTAGGAATGGGTCCGCTCAAAGGCAGTCCAGTCAACATCTTCTAGACGAACATCCCCAGACAGTGCCTGCAAACACAAATGCGATCCGTTAATTAATTGTTTCAAAGAACAAAATATTGAATACTTAAATAGAAAATAACATGTACTCACAATTTGTTGTTTATGCTCACTTATTGGAATGGAGCCGCCAGCATATGAAGGTCCTTCCATTTTGGCCCTATTTTGCTTATTTTTCTGACTTTTATTATTAAATCTCTCATCGAAGGCCCAATTTTGAACTAATTGGTCTGCAGCCTCAAAGTTGAATCCAATCTTGCTCGCTCTACCTTTTCTCAATTTATAAAACTTCTCAGACAACCACCGGCCTGCCTTGTGGTTATAAGTTTTTTTTAGCTCTTGACGATGTTCAGGCAACGTCTTAAACTTATCCTAAAAATCAATAACGAACAATGAGTGCTCCAAATTTATTTTTTTTTTTGCTCCGAAAGATACTTCTATTGCATAAATCAAAAGTTCAACAAGGATACAAATACATCAAAGCCACCAGGTACCTGATACAATACTGGATACTAATAAAGACAACATTAAGCTACCATAAAGGTCACCCCAGCAAAAGAGCGAAAACAACAAGCCAAAAAAATCGAAAGCACATTAAACTAAAGAGATCTCCACTTCAAAGACTGGAAGAATCAGCATCATCCACCACGAATTTGACTCA
Organism: Acacia pycnantha; assembly: GCA_025563575.1. NCBI lineage: Eukaryota > Viridiplantae > Streptophyta > Magnoliopsida > Fabales > Fabaceae > Acacia > Acacia pycnantha. The sequence goes on along the minus strand of JAMWYP010000257.1, from coordinate 319,416 downwards.
GGCGCATCCAAGGTTAGAATAGCAAGCAAGGAAGGTGATGGTTGCAAAACCCACCCGATCGGGCACACCCCCTTATAGGAATTTGCTGCAAGAAGATCCGCAGCTCTATTACCTCGACGAGGAATAAAAGATAAGGAAAACCCAACCCTGTCAGCAAAGAGACAAATAATATCATGCATAATACATCTACTCCTCCACTCACATAAAATAGCAGATCTAGTATTAATACAGGACACCAACATTAAGCAGTCAGTCTCAAACACAACGTTATCATGACCCAAATCCATTGCTAACATTAAGGCCCTCTTAAGCGCAAGAGCTTCCGTCATGAAGGCAGAAATTGATTTAACCTTGTCTACAAAGCCCCATTTGAATGACCCCATGTGGTCCCGGCATATCACCCCAATCGCCGCAAATTCATTACCAGCACTAAAGGCCCCATCTAGATTTAATTTCATTTGCCCCGGGCCAGGTGGAACCCACCGAGCACCCCCATCAACTGGATCCCCCTCCCGATCCAATGCAGATGACTCCATATCCATCTGGCTCCAAAATTCCTTATTGCTCCTCATTGCAGCTTCAATCACTGCAACTGGGTTAGGGTCAACATGATTAAAAACCTTCTCATTCCTCTGCTTCCAGATCAACCATACCAGCCAACAATGAAAAAGCATATGTTCGGTACTCTCTTCTACCTGATCAGCCATACCAGCCAACACATCAGAGACAAATCCTGATCAGCCACGGATTTCATATTGGTGACCATCAGCCACCACGCAGAAAAATTCTGTACCTTCGACCAATCTATTCTCACCCCCAGGCCACATCCGAACCAAACGCATCTGGTCCAGCCACAATGAAAAAGCATATGTTCGGTACTCTCTTCTACCTCCTCACAAATAGGACATATCCTAGTATAGGACCGTTTCCTCTTAAACAAGGCCAAATTGGTGGCGACCGAATTAGTAAGCAGGCGCCATAAAAATTGTTGAACTCTGGGAATCGTTTTAATATTCCAAACTGACTTCCAAAGATGCCGCAGGGACCACAATAGAGGAGCTCGCTTTCGGTTGATTTGTCGGGGTCCTGGATTTCCCTGTAGAATAACCGGCCTTAACTAAGTACTCACCGTTAGTGGAACTCGTCCACACCAATCTGTCTTCTAGCCCGTTATTAAGGATGGGAATTGACCAAATAGCTTCCTTAATCTCAGATGAAACCAACTCACTACTACAAAAATGCTAAACAACGACCTAAATAAGACCCAATCAACGACCCTTTTCTGAGGGACGTCTTGGAGGGGGTAGAGGAAAATTTCCAAAATGGCGACCTGATCCTAAATGAGGTCGCCTTATTAAGGCGACTGATTTAAGATCGTCGCTTAATAAGCGACGATTTAGGATCAGTCGCCTATATAGGTAAATAAGGCGACTGATTTCAAATCAGTCGCCTTAAGAAGACTGATTAATATAGAGTTCGCCTTAAAGGCGACCTTATATTCAATCGTGTCGCCTTAATGAGTTCATAAGGCGACCGATCTTGGATTCGTGTCGCCTTATGATAACAAAGGCGACTGATTTCAAAATCGTCGCCTTTGTTGAAATTAAGGCGACTGATCTTTTATTCGTGTCGTCTTATTGTAACAAAGCGACTGATTTCAAAATCGAGTCGCCTTTGTTGAATTTTTTTTTAAAAATAAACTACAAACTATGAGATATCTACCAAGTTTTTAATTTGCATCGCCGAAACCACCAAGCAACACAAGAATCACACTAACACAATACATAAACAGAATATATATATAACACCAAAATTGCATATTTTGTACGGACAAAACACCAAATAGATACAAATGAACAACGGTAGCAAATTAAAGAATCACTAACACAATAACATATTAATCATGCTCACTACTAACTAGGCGCTATGTGTTGAAGAAGATATCTAGATATCATGTCTCGAACCGAATCGATCTCATCCTCGCGAGTACGGATCCTTAGTACCCAAAACCGTAAATTGGGAAACAAGGTATAAGATAAACCAATTAAGTGAAGGAAATAATTAACAACTCAAGTACAACAACAAAAATTAAATAAACTTGAGAATCACAGAGCGATTACGTACGTTTTGAAAACCTTGAGTACATCCGCTGTTAACGATGGATTGCATCCAACTCATAACGTAATATCCGCACTCGGTGCTCCCTGGTTGTTGATGGCACTATAAATCAATGGCAAATTGTTAAAAACGAATAAAGGCATATCTAAAGCTACTATGTCAATGAAATAACTTGAATTGAAACTACTCACCGTCGGTTTAAACCACTTCGGTCCACCCTGCTCTTTTGCACTGATAAGCTATCTATACGTCTTGAGGCCACTATCATTAAAATGGAAATTAACAGACATGTTAAACCATTCATTTAAAAGAAGAATCGATGATTCAGAAAAAAATTGACTTACTCGGCAAACATGTTTTTGATATCCTCGGTAGGATTGCCATTTACCGAATCGAACCAATAACGGGAGTTCTTGCTCGGACAAACAACACACAACGTCAATGACCACTACAACATATACGTATTAATATTAAATTAAGATAAGACCGCAATTTATTCACAAAAATCTTATAAGACAAAACAAAAGTACGCACCTTTCATGTATTGGCGCTAGATAACAAGACGACCCTCCGTCGCCCATTGTTAGACCAACATAAATTGACCTCCGGGTAACGTCTCGCGAGCCGAAGCCGTGCATCCAGGACATAAGTATCCATACGAACTCGCTCGCGGTGTCTTGGCGCATAATTCACGGCGGAGACACTATGAAATGAAATGATAAATGTTATTGAAGATCTTAAACAAAAAAAGAGTACTAACATAATTAAAGGGTTAAACAAACTTACGAGATTGCAAGTTGAAGAAACTGTATATCTAAACAATCCATCGTCAAAAACTCCATCAAATCTTTCTTGTCAAATGTCATCGGATATGTCTTTTCGCACCGACAATGCCCGGAGGCATCTCGCAAGCTTGTGAGGCCGATGTCCTTGTACATCTCTCGCAAATGTGCTAAGTACGGAAATAAGCCGCAGCTTGTTCATCCTATGAAAACATAAAAACATATTATGAGTGAATGAGCAATGAAAATCAATCGGGAAACAACTCACACTCAATCGCAATGTATTTCCTACCATCGCAGTGTCGTCCACATCTCAATAAGATGAGCCGGCCAAAGGATGAACCATGTGATGGCAGCGCCTAGTGTGGTAACCTCCTCATCATCAATCGGGACGGATGTCTCTTCTTCCCCCTCTCGCACACTCGTCACGCCACCCGACGTTGGTTTTCTCGGAATTTGCTTGTTGTGGTGTTTGTCTTGTTCTGGTAAACAAGACCATCGGCAACAATCCGCCAGTGTGGGTCATCCAAATATAGAGTGCAAGCTATACCTCCTTGTGGAGTGTGAGACGGTCCGCCAATAACTACCTCTGGAGTGTGAGACGGTTCGCTAATATGCACCTCTGCAGTGTGAGACGGTCCGCCAATAACTACCTCTGGAGGGGGAGAAGGTCCGCTAATATGTACCTCTGGAGGCTAAAAACTATCTTCCATATATTCTTCTCACTCGCCTTCCTTTGCTGCTTACCCAATATGACATTGATATGTTTCACCCGACTATAAACGTCCTCTCCGGTTAACGCCTTTGGAGCCGTATTCTGCTCCGGTAAGCCGTTAAAACGCTTTCTTAACTTACGATATGGGTGGAACCGATGAAGAAACCTCCCGTGGCCGAGGTAGACCGTTTTTTTCCGTGCTTTAGTTGATGGAAGTTTGTGTCTCGCTTCACATATTGGACATGCTTTATGCCCTTCACACTGTACCCGACAAATTTCCGTATGCGGGAAAGTCGTTTATCGTGGTAAAAATCATTGCACGCAACTTGAAGTGCTCCTTCTTATATGCATCAAACACATCTACGCCTTCCTCCCACAACTTCTTCAAATCCTCAACCAAAGGCGCCAAGTACACATCGATATTGTTCCCAAGCTGTTTTGGTCTAGAAATCATCATAGAAAGCATCACATACTTGCGTTTCATACATAGCCAGGGAGGTAAGTTGTATATTACAAGGAGAACCTAGGCCATGCACTATGGGTCTTGCTAAGAGTTCGATACGGATTGAAGCCATCTCGTACAAAGCCCCACCAAGGTTTCTTGGCTCACCGCCAAATTGAGGGAACATTTCGTCTATTTTCTTCCATTGCGGAGAGTCGTAGGGTCGAAGATATTTTCCATCGAATATTCTCTCATCGAATGCCATCTCAACTTCTTCGCCGTTGCTTCACTAGTAAGCAGACGCTTAAGCCGTGGAATTATTGGAAGATACCACAATGCCTTCAAAGGTTGCCTTTTTGTTGTCTCCTCTCCGAAACACTAACTTTCTTCACTTTGTATCGTGAAGTTTTACACTTCGGACAAATACGAGGCCTTCGTACTCGTTTCGTACAATATGCGATCATTAAGGCAGCGTGTATCTTTTTATACTCCATACCCATCGTAGACAAGATTTTTTTGGCCTCATACATACGATTTGGAAGTACATTATCATCTGGCAACATATCACACAACAATTCAAGCAGCGACGTGAAACTACTATCGGTCCACCCACAAGTTGCCTTTAAGTTGACCAAATGTAAGGTCGCAGTCAACCGTGTATACTTAGTACACCCGGGAACAAAGGTGTCTCGCATCACTCCGCACGCTTTCATATTCACCCGATTGTGCAAAAGATTATGCCTCAACATCATTAATCATTTTCTCCATTCCATCATCATCATCTACCTCAACTTCATTTGCATGGGACGCACCGGTACTTACTTCCTCACCATGCCATATCCACGTTGTGTATCGAAGGTGTATTCCATCACAAAGTAGGTGGTCCCTTATATCAATGATAACCCTTCGACTCCCATTTAAACAATTAACACATGGACAATAATACATCTCATTTTTTGTGGCCACATTCCTTCTAGCAAATTCAATAAACTCTTCCACCCCATTCTCATATTCTTCACTAGTTCTCAATGCATTCATCCAACTATGACCCATTTTATTACCACCTACGACATTTCCAACAACAGTCAAGTTCATGTCAATTTCAAGAACGACATGTTTTCTTTTAAGTAAATTTCGGCAGCATTTCCCCTTAAAAGTAAGACATCCCAAAATTTCAATAACAACCAATTTCAACTTAATTCAACAAAACTTACTAACTAAACCAATTTCAGCTTTCTGTTTTGAAGGACATCCCATGTTACAAGATCATCCCAGAAAACATACAAAAAACAAGCCAATAAATAGAAGTAAATATTGATATAGTTTATCTTCTTCATCATTTTACCATATCCTATATTTGGCATCTAGAATATCGCTTAGCTTATCCATGAGAACATAAGTAAGCTAAGATCTAATCTAAACAATTTGGAGAAGAGCTTAGAATGAATATAATCTCATTCATGAAGTGGTATTGTGAGGAAAATCTAAAAGTTGAAACAAAAATAATAGCAAAGAAGTTTAGAATCCCAGTCTACACGTTGTGACGCTAATCATGTGGTTTTTTTTTTTTTTGATATTAAAGGAAGGCAAAAGCCTAAATTACAACCATACCAATTACACAAAGGAGGAATTTAATCCTAGACTCTCTTGAATTACCCAAGACCTGAGATAATTCGGACAAACATCAATAATTTCAGAATGAGAAATACCGGACCTAGCTAATGTGTATAAGTAATTCGAAACAAAGAAGAATAATAGTATTTGTTCGAGAGGATCAAAGAAATAGTCTACTTTTGTTGGTCGAGTGTGGAATTAATGTCTTGACTATATGAAGGTCATAATCTTGTCATAACGTACGCAACAAATAATGATCGATGTAGAGACGTTTATATATATATATATATATATATATATATATATATATATATATATATGGCTTGAAAATAATGTGTGGACGAACATGTGGACTACATATTAGGAAACAATCCAATGAAGAAGTCGTACATGGTGGGATTTGGGAACAAGTATCCAAAACATATACATCACAGAGGATCATCAATCCCTTCAATTAAAGTTCATCCAAATGAAGGTGGGTTGTAATGATGGTCAATCCGAATATTACCAATTCCAATCTAGCATTTCCTAATCCCGCCCACCAGGTTACTCCATGTACTACAAAAATCATCTAAGATCAATTGCATGACCTTTTCGGAGTCAGATTCCAGTATAAGTTTCGTTATTCCCAATCATGCGGTTGTTTATTAGTCTATAAGCAACTTTCATACGAAAACCTATAGAATGACCAAATTAACATTGCCCTTTTAAATACACACACTAATAATAACAAGACGGAATAGTAGATTTAAGAGTAACGTACGAACAAGCTTACTTGGAGAAGAGCGAAACGAAGGAGAGACGACGGCGGAGACGAAGGAGACGAAGGAGACGGCGGAGACGAAGGAGACGACGGCGGAGACGAAGGAGAACGACGGCGGAGACGTACGGCAAGGAAAGGGACGGCCTTGGATAAGAGCGGAACGAGAGTGAGTATGAGAGGATTTCGCGAACTCTGTCGGAGTATGAGTGTGTGAGGGAAAATGAAGAGGCGCGAGTATATTAACCTAAAAAAATTGAATATAGGCGACTGAATCATATTTCGGGACGCCTATATTCCACTTTGCGACTGAATCGGAATCGTCGCCAATATTTAATAATGGCGACTGAATCGAATCGGTCGCCTATATTTTAATATTGGCGACCGATTCGGATTCGTCGCCATTATTAAAATATAGGCGACGATTCGATTCAGGTCGCCATTATTAAAATATTGGCGACCTGATTCTGATTCAGGTAGCCAATATTATTAAATTTCCTAATTTCTATTAAAAGAAAATCCTTGGCGCCAAACAAAAAATTCAGGGCGCGTAGAAATTGACACATTAAAGACGTCCTGAAATATATGTAGGTCGCCATAAATGAATTTTATTGAAAAAAAATTAAATTCCATGGCGCCAAACAAATATTTCTCATATTTTTTGTGGCGAGAAACAATTTTAGACGTCCTGAAAAAATTTCAGACACCAAAAATCAATTTAAGGAGTCCTGATTTCTTATTTAGGACGATGAAGGCTCAACTTCCTTAAATATAATTACAAGAATGCCACCGCCTTCACTTTGGACGTCCTATTTCTAAATAAGGACGTTTTTTTGGGTAGTAATATCCAATTTTTGTAGTAGTGACTGTTCAATCAGACTAAGATTCCAGCGGCCATCCTCAATAAGATCACTCACCCTCCCATACTTCACAATGAAAATCTCCCTGTTTTGTGGTTTCGCAGGAGGAGGAACTCCAGGAATCCAAACATCTCCCCAAATCCGTATGTCCTGCCCATTTCCCAAATCCCACCGCAAATCCTTTCTAATGAATTCCCTACCGACAATTAAGCTGGGCCAGCACCAAGAGGCTTTATGTCCCTTTTCCACATCCATAAACTCCGATTGAGGGAAATAGATACTTTTCATCACTTGTGCCCACACATCTTGAGGTCGGGTCATTAGCCTCCAAGCAGTCTTCGCAAGCAATGCATCATTCATTATTGTCAAATCCCGAAAACCCATCCCACCTTGGCTCTTGCTCATAGTAAGATAATCCCATGCTTTCCAGTGGGTATGTCCGCCAAAAGCATTCCCGCTCCACCAGAAGTTCGCCACTAGGCTATGAATTTCTTTGCACGTTTGGATGGGAAATTTAAAACAATTCATCGGATATATGGGAATGGCCTGGATGACAGCCTTAATTAATACTTCCCGACCTGCTGGTGATAAAAACTTATGCCCCCAGCTCTGAAGTTTATTAGAGACCCTCTCCCTAATGTAGGCGAGAGCTTGCTGCTTGGTCTTCCCCCATATACTTGGGATTCCAAGATACCGGCCAGGATCATCAGATAAGGGTACCTGCAACCTCGCCCCAACAGCCGTACATAATTCCTGAGGAGTATTAGCTGAGAAGAAAAGACTTGATTTATCCAAATTGATAACTTTGTCCGATGCATCACGGTCGCTTAAGAATTTTGGCCAATTGAGCACAGCCACCCTGCTTCGCATTCATATAGATCAAGGCATCATCCGCAAAAAAACTATGAGTAAGGATCGGGCAACTATGACTCAACTTAATACCTTGAAGTAAACCAGCCTCTTGACTTTTAGTGATCATAAGTGATAAAACCTCCGCAACAAGTATAAAGAGGTATGGAGATAGTGGATCCCCTTGTCGAAGGCCTCGACTAGGAGCAAAAGAATTCACAGCTTCACCAGATAGACATACATTCAGTCTAACAGATCTAACACACTTCATCACCAAACCAACCCAAGTATCATGAAAGCCGAATCTGTGCAGCACATTCTCCAAAAAATCCCATTCTACTCTATCATATGCTTTACTCATATCCATTTTGAGGGCAAACTCATATTTTCTACTAGTTTTTTTTCTCCTCAAATAATGGTACACCTCATGGGCGATAATGATATTATCATGAATGCAACGCCCCGGAATAAAAGCCCCTTGGTTAGCTGAAATACACTTTTCAAGTAAAGGTCTCATCCTACAAGCCATAAGTTTGGAAATAATTTTATATGAAAAATTACACAAACCTAACGGCCGGAATTGTGATACATGCTCCGGCTTAGGGACCTTAGGGATGAGAATCAGATTTGTCTCATTAATAGGATCTAAATGGGAATTACCAGCAAAGAAATCTAGAACAAGTTTACAAATAGTATCCCCAACTTCCGCCCAAGAGTTATGATAAAACATACCTGAAAAGCCATCCGGGCCTGGGGCCTTAGAGCTACCAAGGCTGAACGCAGCTCGCTTTATTTCTTCTTTAGTGACTGGCAACAAGAGCCTCTGGTTCATTTCCTCCGTCACAGTCTTTCCAATGAAAGCAAGAGCAGGTTCCATCAAATCAACCCCAGAAGAATTAAAGAGAAGTTGAAAGTAATTTGCAATATTCTCATTCACCTCCCTCCTATCATCTAGCCACAAACCTTCATCGTTTCTTATGCTTAAAATGCAATTCCTCTGTCTACGCTGAACGGTCGATAGATGAAAAAATCTAGAATTCTTGTCCCCAACAGTCAGCCAGTTAACACGAGATCTCTGCCACCAAAATCTTTCTTCCATCTCCAATAACCTCTCGATAGCACCCTTAACTTCACTAATTGCTTGAATTTTTGCCTCTGTTAGAGTTCCGCTACAGAGATTAGCCATATGCACCTTTAGATTCTCCACCAATTTTGCATTATTCGGAAATTCGACTCTACTCCATTCCTCCAATGCTTCCCTGCACCTTTGCAAATTGTTCGTAAGTGCATTCATAGCAGATTCAGTATCCCCTTCGGTCCTAAGCCAACTACCTCCGACTACACTTAGGAATTGATCATGGTGGATCCATCGTTCTTCAAACCGGAATACTTTAGTTCTGCTAGATACATCAGGCAGGCATTTAACAAACAATAAATGATGATCAGATCCCACCGGTGTAACATGATGAACTTGGATGTTAGGAAAGGCTTCCCTAAGATAGCAATTTCCAAAAGCCCGGTCAATCCGCTCCCATACTGTGTCTGGCTCTTCCCTCTTATTACACCATGTAAATCTATAGCCACTGAATCCCAGATCATCCAGATTACATCCCGCCACAAAACATTTAAAATTCAGAATCCTTCTCCAAGCTCTTGGTCGTCCCCCCATTTTCTCAGATTGAGACAATATGTCGTTAAAGTCCCCCAAGCAAACCCATGATTCCGAAATATGCTCACCAATTTTTGTAATATCCTGCCAGCAAATCAATCTCTCCCCCTCAGTGGGAGGAGCATAAACAAAAGAGATATACTTGGGAGAATTAAAATCATCAGTAACAATACTAGTATGAATAATATTAGGAGAAGACTTCAAAATATTCACTTTAATTTGATCAGACCACCACAGCGCCAACCCCCCTCCTTTCCCAACCGGATCAACCAACCATTCTTCCGTGAATCCACACCTCCGTCTAATCTTCCGTACATATCTTGCTTTCTGCTTTGTTTCAGATAAAAAAACAATTAGGGGCTTTCTACGAACACATTCTTCCTTAAGATTCCTGACTGTCAAGGAAGCCCTTAAACCTTGAGAGTTCCAAGCTATTAGATTCATGGTGAACCAGTGGTTGGTCCCATCCAACCACTGGCGTTTTGATCAGAAACTGAAGGCAAAACCTCATCCGAAGAAGAAGAAGGTAGTACCTCATCACAAGACATATCCCCAGAAATCCAGCTAGGAGGAAAATCAATCTCGGCTGACAATGGGATTGCGTTACCTCCATTCTGACTTTCGGACCCCTCATCCGGTCTTGCTCCCACTAAATTTAAATTCGGCTGGATCCGATTGTTCCTCAAGCAAGCTTTTACGGAGCGATATCTTCCCCTGCGTCTACTCTGAGTCGCATTGCCCAAAAAGAGCTGTTGAGAAGGTAGGGGCCGAGGGACTATAGCTTTCTCTAGGGGAGTAATCGATTCATCAAAAATTAATCGCCTCTGTCTTTTAATACTCTCTGGATTCACCTCCACCTCACTAGCCCTTTTAATATGGCACCCACTCAAAGAAACAGCCATTTCCGAGATGGGTGAGAGCCCACACTTAGTGATAGGAATTTCAGAAATGGACTCTAATTCTCCAGGGAACTCCACGTGGTAAGCCTGCTCCGAATTCTTCTTTAGTGGGCTCTCAACCTCTACACACCTTGGGCCACCCAACTTGGACCTGAAAATCGCCCCCCTCCTGCGTGGTCCCCTCACAAGTGGGGCTTTGACTTACTTCCTTTTCACCTACTAAAGAAACCAGATCACGTGATGAATAAACCCCCTGCTTAACATTAAATGCATTCTGACTTCCTTGACCAAACAAACCCTCGGCCATAAGACCTTGAGCCGAAAAAGCCTGACTCCTCCCTTGTTTCCAATGACAGACGATTGCGTGTTCCAGCCCCCCAAAATCATGACACCCCATACTCCTAGGACACTCTTTGTCTTTTACGATCTGAGGTTTCTCCGGCGACCATCGTCGCCGAGTTCGGGAGTGACTTTCCTGGGGGTGCACCGTCGGCACTTCACACCATGCCGACTGGCAAACCACCACACTGTCCTCTAAAGTTTTTACTCCTCCGGTGCTCATCCAGCTTCCATACATTTTCCGGTCATCCCCTCTTTCCCTATTTGAACACTCAAACTTGCAAGATCTTCCCTCATGACCGAGCCTCCCACAAGCATAGCAGAAAATCTGCAAACGCTCATATCTAACCGATACCCATGCCGAGTCCTTCCCTTTGCGCGGCACCCAGAACCCCGAAATCAATGGCTTATTAAGATTCACCAAGGATCGAACACGAATGAAGCCTCTCCCAAACCTGCCACCAACGTTCGGTCTCTCGAACATCATCGGCTTCCCAACTACACCACCCAGTATTCGAGCGTTGCTATCGTCAAAAGCTTCCAGCGGTAAGCCATGAAACTGCACCCAGAATGGTGCTTCCTCAAACCCGACATCCTTTAACACCATACCTTCCTCCCAGAGTTGAATGTTCAGAAGATGCCCCTGGATTGACCATGGTCGACCCTTGAGAACACGAGAATGGTCCTTGGAATTCCTAAATCTGAACAAGAATATAAGCTGACTACGATCAAGTTCATGAGCCTCCAAATCATCCTCTCCAAGTTGCCACCCCTTCATAATCATAGACAGGACAGTTGGGACGTGAAGATTCTTAGAGGTCATGAGCTTCCCTACTAACGTGCCACCCTGCTTCTCCGTCTTATTCTCCAAGTTCAAGACAACTTCTAACTGCTCACCATCATCACCATCCCGACGAGCCTCCATACCTCCGAGCACCTATCAAATTCACCCACACACTCACACACTAAACAAAGTATGCTACTACCTCTAAAAGACTACACCCACTCACTAGAACACTCAGAAGAAAGCAAAAAGGAACTACAGGAAGAACACAGGTCACCGTTCAAATAACGGTCACCGGACTGGAGCACAAGGATCCTTACTGTCACTCACGCGAGAGAGAGAGCACTCATGACGAGAGAGAAAGCTGTCTGATATGGGTGCTCCAAATTTTAAAAGTACTTAATCAGTTTGCATTTGGATAAGAAATTAATAACCATAAAACACATAACTTACCAAGAACTCATTGAACCAAGCTTCCCGATCGCCTTTGGAATCTCTGCCCAACAGACGAAAGGCAGATTGAAATTATGAAATATTTGGTTTAAGATGATATCAAACACCTCATTATAAGGTTGAAATCTGAAGACAAAGGATATGATGCAAATATTAGCATAGAAACTAAAGGTAGAAAATCGTAACGTTATTGCTAACTTTACGTGACTTACTAGGCGGTGCCCATAGGATGGATCCAAAGCTTCCCTGTTGCAGGATCTACCGATCCCTAGATTGGTTCCTCGGAAGAACTACCTTCTTCCCTGACCTGGCTCTGAGGTGACGCAGTGTGCTGAAGGAAGTAATGTCAACTATTGAAGATGCTTGTACATAGATGGTTATAGAAAACTAAGCATATGTAAATCAATTAGAATTGGTAAAGTAAACCTGCTCTGCCCCTTGCTGTGGACCAATGGAAGGTCCTGACACACGTGTACCGCCCATGTACGAGTCAGTAGTAGACGGTGACAATGACATATAAAGCGACAGTGAAGATGACAAATAAACCGACGGTGAAGATGACATCTCAAATAGCGGAGCCTCTGGGGAAGCGATGAGCCCTCTCCCTACAGAGGGACCAGATGACGTCGCCCTACCCCCTCTGATAGGACGGGGTCGGGCTCGACCGCTACTACGTCCACTACCTGAACGTCATCCTGGATGCTCCATCTCTAAACACTTATAAACATTATGTCAAAATATATATATAAAAAAAAAGATATTTACTTAATATGACAGTAGCGAAGTAACGGAGTATGTAGTATAACATATCGTCATAAACAAAGAACTAACACAAATCAACTGGATGATTCTTGTTCTTCGACATCTGCTTGCACGCCTTCCTATAGAGTCTCATAGTCGTCGAACTCATATTCACTATCAGAGTAAATCACTTCTGCCTCATCGTCTTATTCTTCATCATCAATTTATCAAATAAATGTTGTCAACATTAATATCCAAACAACACGAATCATCCAACAAATAAACAAATTCACTAATTTTTAATCAAAAGCAAATTATTGTCCACAAATAACTCATATAAAACATAAGAAGCATATCTAGATTTTAAATTTAAACTATTATACAATATTTCTATGACAAGATTGACCTTATGACTTGTGATGAGAAAGTTCCCAATATAAGGAGCAAGCTAACTTTTATTTTCAATGAATATTTGAATGTGGGGACATCTCTTCCAACTCTTTATTAATTTTTTTTAAAAAAAATTACTAGAGCCTAACGAACCGGCCCGGCAGTGCCAATTTCATTTAACTCCTCTAATTGTCAAGTTCGTCCCTTGAAGGGCCAGGGTTTAAAACACTACTACAAAAAACCTAAAAAATGACCTAAATAAGACCCAATTAACGTCCATTTTCAGAGGGACGTCTCGGGGAGGTAGTTGTTTTTGAACTTTTGGCGTCCTAAATTAATTTCAGGATGCCTCATATGAGGAGTCCTGAATTCAATTGAGGACGCCTCATATGAGGCGTCCCGAGTTCATTTCAGACGCCTCATATGAGGCGTCCCGAATGGTCTGAAATGAACTCAAGACGCCTCATATGAGGCGTCCTGAAATGAATTCAGGACGCCTCATATGAGGAGTCCTGAATTCAATTGAGGACGCCTTAATGAATAAAATTTCAGGACTCCTTAAATCATATTTTTATGTCCTGAATTTTATTTCAGGACGCCCTATATTAGTTTTTTTTTAAAAATGCCTGCTACATATTTATAATTCGCTAATTTGCTGCAAAACAGAAATACAATGTTTACAAGCCACTAGCGGGCACAGTGCTCAAAATGGAAAACGTTCATTAACTAATCAGGCTGATTAAATGTTGGAAATTATGCCCTAGGGGCAAGTCATTGTACTTTAAATGTTAATGTTATTTAAAGTATTCTCCTTTAGTTATCATTACATTTGCATGTTTATAGTGATAACTGATCCTTGGATATATCTTATAGATTATCCTAAATGTCCCTGGTCGGTCATCTCCGCGGGAGCGAAGATGAAATAAGACCAGCATGATTTTGATGAGTATGGAGATACGAGTCAAAGTCATAGGCACTTGTAAGAGTACAAGGTGCTGGACCGACCCACTATGAGAAAGCTTCATGGAATAAGTCATAAGCTTTTCTCATGTATAACCGCGTCACAACGCGCTTTGACCTAAGATCATCATGGATTCCTACATGATCAGTCGCTGGTCTTTGACCTAGTCAAAAGTCACCTTTGACCGGGTGATGATAAAGGCTTGGATTGGGATCAATGGTATTCATGCAGAGGAATGTAAATGGTCAAGATGGAATTTGTCCCTCACATTTGTAGAGAAATAATACTGGGCCCCTTGATGAGTGAGTCTAAGAAATGTATGGCCATACTACGATGGAAAGGAGTTTCCATTTCAATTGTTAGACTACTCAAGAATCGAGAAAGTAATGGTCAAGAACAGGAAGTTGACTTTCTCCATGCCTCATCCTTGACCAAATTATCGCGTGACAAAAGGGACGTGACATGGTTATACAATAGGTTGTATCGTATCATCGATCCCCATATGAATTGGGTAGTCGTAATGTCTTACTAGAGGCCGCTTGCAACTTGAGGGTTGGTACAGTATTGGCCCGCTTCCAATCTCATGTGGGCCTGCAGGGTCGCACACAAGAATAGCCCAACACAAGCAAAAGTGTCCAGATTCATTGAATCTTATATATGTCTGAGATTTAATGAATACTGTATTTAATCTAGGATGTGTGTGTGTGTATATATATATATATTAAATTCGAAATAATAATATTATTATTTATAGATAATAATATTATTATATATAGTATTTAATTTATTTGATAAATTAAATAACTATAATAAATTGAGACATTGTATCTCAAATTTAATTTTCGAATAAAGATATCATTTCTCGGATTTAATGTATAGAGATAAATTAAATCAGAAGGCTTTTATTTGGATTAAATAAATAGATTAGATTAGATCTATCAGATAGATTTAATTAATATATTTTTAATCCATATTCAAAATTTGAATATAATACGCCTACTAGGTTTAGAAAAAAACTATGGCACTTTTCGTCGAGCGTATTAGAAAGCCGCGAGAAACCCTAGATAGAAAATAGAGAGACGCGAGAACACTGAAGGCGCTAGCACGCTGCCGTCTGTGTTCGAGCCTATTCGTGTGGATACCGGTAGAGGAAGGCGATTCGAAGAGTCAACTTCTGCTGATTGAGAAGGTAGCCCACCAGTTCAAATTGTTCGGCATAGGTATGATTCGGAAACCCTAAACCTTGATTTAAACGCCGTTGAGCGATCCTTGGATGGGATTCATAAAATTTTTACTCCGCTGCGTGTACGGATTCCAACATTAAACAGTAAGACATGAGCCCAGCCTTCCCACCAACTAAGAAACGTCATGAGTCCATAAATAGTAAAGAAATGTCCAATAAAATAGCAACAAGTCAAATTGAAATAGTGAACTATACATGAGCATCAACAATGTCAAATTCACTATACATGTGAACTAGTGCACTACCAACAACAATGTCAAATTCTAAACAAGCTCTTATGCCACATGCACGAACTTCCAACTGGCGTTATCTCTTTTATCTGACATTCTACAAAAGATCTTCTCACAGTCATCCATCTTACCACACTTTCCATAGCAAGCTAGAAGAGCATTCTCAATGGCATTGTCATTAGAAATAGAGTATTTTGAGATCAAAGCATGAATTTGATGGCCCAGTTCAAGGAGTGAAACAGAAGAAACAGTTGCTATGACACTTATAAACGTCACTTTATTAAGCCTACATCCAGTTTGCATCATCTCGTGGAAACATTTAATGGCTTGTAAAATTGGTCTAGCCAGAGATAATAGAATTCCATGAGACAACATCCTTATCAGCTATGAGATGGAAAACAGAGCAAGCATAACCAATAGCACCACATTTACTTAATAAACATGCAATATAAATGCCACCATCACAATTCCAGAAGAATCTTAAGAAGCATTCGTCTATCAAAAGATTTATTTACATAGAATAGATGATCACCTGATCCAGCCAAAAAATACGAAGAAACTTTATATATCTATAGGTGTTGCAGAAGATGTCCAGCCAAAACGTCTCGAACCGTATTGATTTCTTCCTCGAAGAACGGATCCACACTATCAAAAAACTGTAAATTAGAAAACAAGCCATAAGATAAACCAATGAAGTGAATGAAATAATTAACAACTCAAGTACAACAACAAAAATATCATCATTTGAGAATCATGGAGTGATCACGTAAGTGTTAAAAACCTGTAATACGTCCGCTGGAAACGATGGATTGCATATAATGGATAACATAGTATCCACACTCGGAGTTCCCTAGTTGTCGAGGGCACTATAAATTAAAAGCAACTTGTTAAAACGAATAAAGGCATATCGAAAGTTACTGTGTAAATGAAATAACTTGAATTGAAACTACTTACCTTCGGATAAAACCACTTCGGTCCATCCTGCTCTCGTGCTCCAGCAAGCATTCTAAATGCCTTGAGACCACTATCATTAAAACAGAAATTAACAGACATGAAAACAATTCATTTAAAAGAAGAATCGATGATTTAGACAAAAATTTACTTACTCGGTAAACATGGTTTTGATTTCGTCGTTTGGCTTGCCACCTAAGGAATCCAACCAATAACATACGTTGTTGGCGGGACAAACAACACACAGGGTCCAATGACCACTACAACATATACATATTAATATTAAATTAAGACAAGAAAGCAATTTATTCTTAAAAATCTTATATAGACAAAACTAAAATACGTACTTTTCAAGTATTGGCGCTAGATAACAAGGCAATTCTCCATCGCCCATTGTACAACCAACATAAAGCGCCCTTCTGGCTAACTTATTCTTCTCCTTCATCGTGTTTGCAGGACATAAGAATCCATATGAACCCGTTCGGCCTTTTTGGACGCATATGTCGTGGCAGACACTATGATCAAAATAAAATGATAACTATTGTTAAATATATAAAACGTAAAAAATCAATGCAATAATTAAAGGGGAAAAAAACTTACATGATTGCAAGTTGAAGAAACTCTATATCTAAACATTCCAAATGCATAAACTCCCCCAAATCTTTATTGTCAATTGTAATGGGATATATTTTTTTCTGCGCCGACAATGCCTGCACGCATCTCCAAGGATATCAAGTTGATGTCCTTGTACAGCTCTCGCAGCTGTGCTAAGTAGGGAAATCTGGTCGCAGCTTTTTCATCCTATGAAAACATACAAAACATATTATGTGAGTGGGTTAGCAATGAAAATCAATTGGGAACCTCCTCATCATCACTCAGTAATGTATTTCCTACCATTGGAGGTGTCGTCACCATCTGAATAAGATGATTCGACCAAAGGATGAATGATCCTATGACCTTGCCTAAATCAGGAACCTCCTCATCAGCAATCGGGATGGCTGTCTTTTCTTCCCCCTCTCGCACACTTTTCACAGTCACCCTACGTTGGTCTTATGAAATTTTCTTGTTATGGTGGGAGGTTTGTTCTAAGTAAACAAGACCATCGGCAACAATACGCCGGTGTGGGACATCCAAATATAGAGTGCAAGGTCGTCCTCCCTGTAGAGTGTGAGAAGGTTCACCAATAAGTACATTTGGAGGCTGAAAACTTTCTTTGCTGCTGGGGAAGGCCGGGGATTTTGGGATTGAACGTTCCGTATTTTCCTTCTCTTGTATCATAGATCTCATTTCACCCTGTACTTGTGCCATAATCTCATCTACAAGGGACGCTCAAATTTTTGCTACAAGCTGAGGACTAGGGTTGTCATCGTCATGTGAACAACATGAACGCCGTCCAAAATATTTTGCGACACTAACTCCCCGTGTCTCCCCTCGAACAACATCAATGTAATCTGGCGTCCTAATCGTCGTTGACAAAATGTCCATCCATGTAGCTGGCGTGAATGAACCTTGGCTGCTCTGCTCCTCAAGTGCATCCTACATCAAAAGATTGTTCATAAATAATATCTAAACTCTTATAATATTAAACAACTGACGCTAGTAAATATGTCTAATTTAACTACTTACAATCTTTGAGGCAACCTCAGCTACATCTTCATTGATGTATTTATCACCCTTCATTCTCGCAGCTGTCCATTTTTTGTGACGAGGAGGACGATCAAGGGCCTGCATAACAATGGAAGGATCGGCTTGGGAAGCTTCCTTTATTCTCTGTAACTCTTTTTCCATCATCTTCCGTTCAAGCTTTTTATAGCCACCTCTAGACATGCAATGCGGATACTTATTTCTTGCTTGCCTCTCTCTATTGGCTTGACTTTTTTCCTGTGACACGAAATCAAATAAAACTAAGCCTACGATGTCAAGTAGATTCAACTAAAAGATAAGATATGAAAGAAATTTTACAAGAAATTCAGGATTTTGCCGTGACGCCACAAACTCCTGCCAGTCCTCTAGAGAAATGTAATCATAGTTCTTACATGGATCCTCGTTCCTCTTTGACCCTCGAATATACTTTCCAGTGAGCTTGTTCTTAAAATCTTTCCAACGTAGACGAACTTTGCCCATCCAATGCTTGTTCGTCGCCGTATTGTTGGGGACATTGAACGTTTGCTGCAAGGTAATAGAGAAGATCATTACATGTCAAGTAATAAGACTAAAGATACAAATGCATTAATGTGGAAAGTGATATACCAAAATTTGTGCCTAGATCAACTGCTTCATTTTATCAGGAACCAACTTCCAACTAGAGTAGACAATGCAAACTTTGCTTCGAGCCAGATAGCCTAAATAGCTAATGAAATTGTCTTCCTCTTTACCAAATGGATTCAAATTGGCATCGAACTCCACATGCAGCCGCTTTTTTTGACTATCACAATGTGCAATTAGCGCACCCATATTTGTGCTGCCTTTACCCCTTCTTTTAACAGTTTCATCAACTCTATCACCCGATGACTCGTCAGAGCTGGACATATTCCTGTTCATCAAGGACTAATCAATGTTAGATAGGTTATTAAGTAATAAACAAGCAAATAAAATGAACTAACATGTTAAACCACCACAAAAATAACATAGAACTATTTCATAACGGAAGATCTTACTTCATATGGTTTCCCATATTTCTTCACAATGATCCTTTCTTGCAGCATATTCTTCATCATCTACCAATTCTACTTCACGTGTTGTAGGTGGATTTGTTGAGAAAGGGAGTGTATCATCAAGGTTCGATGATTCTTCACCATACTTCTATTTTTTAGATTGAAGTACAATGGACATTTTTTTATTTGTAGGGTCTGTAACATAAAACACTTGTTTCGCCTGGCTTGCTAGAATGAATGGCTCATCTCTATGACCAAGTTGTTGAAGATCAACTGAGACAAATCCAAATTTAGGATCTATGACAACAACATTATTGCTAACCCACTTACATTTCAATAAAGCAACTTTGAACTTGTTGTATCTCATCTCCCATATTTCTTCAATAACTCCATAATAGGCCATTGATGCTAACACCGAGTTTTTGTCTTTCGAACTCGAAAAGTGCATGGATTCAGCTTCAACCATCACCCCAATATTTTGCACAAAACTTCTGTCATCTTGGTCTTTTGTGTAGAGAGAATATCTGTTTATATCATAACCGCTCCATGTGATGATCAGAAAAGAAAGCCCCCAGGCTAACCACTCGATTGTATCCGACACACCGGTATCGTGCAATACCATCTCCTAGAACCACTTTATGAATGTCTTCTTTTGCTTATTAGCTATCTGCATGTCATTCTTCCTTGGATTCATATTCTTCAAACTCTTTCTGTGTTCATTAATGTATGATTGAACTTCTTCCATATTATTCAAGATGTACAAGTGTGCTTGCAACACCTCTTCACGAGGCATATTCTTCAATTTGATTCCTCGAGTTTCCTCGCTTATCCCCTCGTCATGCTGAGACAAAATAATAGAACGCTCATTTTCCAATTCATCCATCTTTTCAATGTCAATGACTTTGTTACAGATAGCATTAAAGAACATACTCAACTTTGTTATAGTGGTTCGCACTTCATCTTTCATAATGCCTCTAATAGCTACTGGTAATAGTTGAACACATGATAATCATGGGACTTTATTCCCACTAACTTCAAATCGTCCATTGAAACACACATTCTCAAATTAGAAGAATATCCTTGTGGAACCTTAATGTCATATAGACACCCACACAAACTTTTTTTCTTCGGATTTGATAGTGTATGAGTTGCTGGCTCTATGTATGCCCTCTTACCATCTTCCATTACTTATGGATGTAACCGTTCTCTTATTCCCATATCAACCAGGTCTAGTCTCGCATTAATTCCATCCTTAGTCTTCCCTGGTATGTGCAAAAGAGTACTGACAAGGCTATCACAAATGTTTTTCTCCACTTGCATCACATCGAGATTGTGTCTCACATCAAGACTACGCCAATAAGGAAGATCAAATAAAATTGATCTCTTCTTCCATATATTCTTCTCACCCGCAATCCTTTGTTGCTTACCCAATATGACATTGATATGTTTCACCCGACTATAAACTTCCTCTCCGGTCAATGCCTTTGGAGCCGTTCTATGCTTCGGTAAGCCGTTAAAACACTTTCTTAACTTACGATATGGGTGGAACTGAGGAAGAAACCTCCTGCGACCGAGGTAGACCATTTTTTTCCGTACTTTAGTTGATAAAAGTTTGTGTCTTCTTCACATATTGGACTTGCTTTATGCCCTTTCACACTGTACCCTGACAAATTTCCATATGCAGGAAAGTCGTTTATCCTGGTAAAAATCATTGCACACAACTTGAAGGACTCCTTATATGCATCAAACACATCTACACCTTCCTCCCACAACTTCTTCAAATCCTCAACCAAAGGCACCAAGTACACATCGATATTGTTCCCGGGCTGTTTTGGTCCAGAAATCATCATAGAAAGCATCACGTACATGCGTTTCATACATATCCAGGGAGGTAAGTTGTATATTACAAGGAGAATCGGCCATGCACTATGGGTGCTACTAAGAGTTCAATACGGATTGAAGCCATCTGTACAAAGCCCCAGCCGAAGATTTCTTGGCTCACTGCCAAATTGAGGGAACCTTTCGTCTATTTTCTTCCATTGCAGAGAGTCAGCCCGTTGCCGAAGATATTTTCCATCGGATATTCTCTCATTAGAATTCCATATCAACTTCTTCGTCGTTGCTTTACTAGTAAACAGACACTTAAACCGCGGTATTATTGGAAGATACCACAATGCCTTCAAAGGTTTCCTTTTTGTTGTCTTATCTCCAGAACCACCACCGTTCTTCACTTTATATCGTGAAGTTTTACACTTTGGACAATTACTAAGGTCTTCATACTCATTTCTGTATAATATGCAGTCATTTGGGCAGCTGTGTATTTTTTTATACTCCATACCCATTGTAGACAATATTTTTTTGGCCTCATACATACGATTTGGAAGTACATTATCATCTGGAAACATATCACACAACAATTCAAGCAGCGACGTGAAACTGCTATCGGTCCACCCACAAGTTGCCTTTAAGTTGACCAAATGTAAGGTCCCAGTCAACGGTGTATACTTAGTACACCCAGGGAACAAAGGTGTCTCTGCATCACTCTGAACGCTATCATATTCACGCGATTGTACAAAAGATTCTACCTCAACATCATGAATCATTCTCTCCATTCCATCATCATCTACCTCAACTTCATTTTCGTGGGACGCACTGGTGCTTACTTTCTCACCATGCCATATCCACATTCTATATCAAAGGTTTATTCCATCACAAAGTAGGTGATCCCTTATATCAACAATATCTCGTCGAACCCCATTTAAACAATTAACACATGGACAATAATACATCCCATTTTTTGTAGCCACATTCCTTCTAGCAAATTCAATAAACTCTTCCACCCCGTTCTCATATTCTTCACTAGTTCTCAAAGCATTCATCCAACTATGACCCATTTTATTATCACCTAAGACATTTCCAACAACACTCAAGTTCATAACAATTTCAAGAACGACATGATTCATATTCTCAATCTTGTAAAAAAAATTCGGCAGCATTTCCCCTCAATAGTAAGACATCCCAAAATTTCAACAACAAACCATTTCAACTTAATTCAACAAAACTTACTAACTAAGGCAATCTCGAAAATATCAGCTATTAAATCCAATAATTTCATCAATACAAAATATAAAAATATAGCTAAGGTGTCTAAGTCATAAACTATAAATAATGGACTTCTAAGCATCATGATTCATACTACAAAGTTTACCTAGTTTAATGCACATCAACAAAAAAACAACAATATTTAACTATACTTACTTCAACTTTAAATTCCGACTCTTGAAATTTATTTGCTCAATTCAACCTAAAGAAAACAACAATAAAGACAACCTTAGAATTATTTAAACTAACATATGGGAGAGGGAATAATTGTATGACAAAAGGAACATGATTACAAAGAGTATTTCCCAAAGAAAATACAATTTCACTATATCAAATGCATTAAACACATTAATCATGTTAGTTTAAATATAAGTCATTAATCAATTTCACTATATAAGTCATTAATCATGTATCCGCTGGTCATGAAGGAGAAACAAGTGATCAAGTGCAAAACATACATGCAAAAATACAAAAAACAAAGGAATTAAACATAGAAGGACAAGTGGTAACTTGGGAGATAAATTGGACTTTTGAGAAGGCAAAGTACAAGAGTAGTTTAAGTTAATTAAGGGCTATTTGAAGTCAAAATTCTAGGCCACCAAGAATGAATTTCGCATCAGCCAAATGGAAGGAAGCAAAAGCTGATTTAAAACACATTTAAAGCTAATATGAAGCCAAAATGAAGAGTCAAACACTTAGGGAAAATTAGCCAATGAGAAGTGACCAACAAGGACCAAAGGAAGGCTTCTTTTTGAAGCCAATTGGGGATAAAAACTGAACCCCCTTCAGCTCATTAATATTTCGCCAGCTTTAGGGACCAAAAATGAAGCAAAAGTCATCCAGGAATGATAAGATGATAAAGCTAAAAACTATGAGTTGAAAGCCAACCACTTTGTACCTTGTATAATACCTAAATGTAAGATAAAGGATACATGAAGTGAATTAAGATCTTCCCCAATTGGATCAGATTCGTGCAGCCCTTTTAAAGCCAAAGAAGAGTCAAAAAGTTGGAGAAAAAGCAAGTTAAAACCCTAGAACATGTTATAGACCATTGGGTGATAACTTACTTGGATAATACACATGGTTAATGAAGTTTATTAAAGGAACCATCAGCTCTTATTTGGCTGATCCAAATAGTGCCAAAGAAAGGAAAAGAGTGTAAGAGTGAGTTCACATACAAAAGGAAGAGAAAGCACACATACATTAAAGAACAAGGTAAGTTAGGTGTAAGTATTGGTTGATTAAGCCTTCTACTTTCTTCAATCCTTCATCTAATATTCTTATGATCCTTTTGGTGCTCAAGGCTGACCTTAATATGGACAACGCCAAGCAAGCTTTGCAGGATTAGGAGCATGTTTAATTTGTTGGCCGAAAAAAATAATGATACAAGTTCAGACTTAAACAAGACCAATAGCATTGAAGATGTTGGGTATTCAGAAAAGTTAAACTTAGACAGAAGTTCTGAGGAAGATTCCATGGAAGAGGATTTGCCAAAGGGTAAGCAATTTGATTCTAAGTTACAAGATGTGGAACTTAAAAACAAGAAAGAGAATAGTGAAGTGCCTATTTTAAAGGAGGAAAGTGATAGTAATTACAATATATACTCTAATCATGATCAAAACATATTCAGACATGAGCAACAACAGTGGCATTAACTTTATGGCATTAACTAGATTTATCCTTCTTAAACTTATACTAGGTCTTTATAAACTATATAGACCAAAAACCACTATTTGAAATTATAACAACCAACAGTGGGTTAACATTACAGTAATCGTCAATCAGAGATGCTTAATTCTGTGGTGTTTTAATCAAAATCAGACAACTATGTTTTTTTCCTAGGAAGATGAACCAAGCTAAGGTAGCATTGCGGATTAAAGACAAATGACTATGCTAACTCATACATTCAGAACCAAAAACATCAAGTAGCATTACAGTCGAAGAAGCATTCTAATTTCCTATTTGAAAACATACGGTCGAAGAACCATGAAAGCAAGGGCAGTACCGTTAGAGATTATCGAAGACAGTGGGGGACGCGCCGGAAAGAGAGAACGAGAGCAAGATGGAGGAGACGGCGCACAATGTGAGAGGAGGGGGCATCGAAGACGGAGGAGACGGTGGGGGTGTCGCCGGAAACAAAGAATGAGAACAACGGGCCCGCGAAGACAAAGACGGAGGAGACGGCGCACAATGTGAGAGGTAGGGGAGAGTGAGGGTGACTGTCGCAATTAGGGCTTGGGAAGAGGAAGACGGAGGAGACGGCACATGAGAGGTAAGGGAGAGTGAGGCCATGAATCGAGTGTGAGACAGAGATAGGGTTGAGGGAAGCAGAAGAGGCTCAGCTGAGAAATTAAGAGTGTGGGAGGGGATACGCGGGTTTATTAGGCAATATTGGCATCCTGAAAAGTGATTCAGAATGCCAAAAAATAATTAAGGCGTCCTGAACCACTATCAGAACGCCTTAAAATTTAATTAGGGCGTCCTGATATTAATTCAGGACACCACTAATTTTATTAAGGTGTCCTGAAAATCTATCAGGACGCCAAAAAATTAATTAAGGCGTCCTGAACTTCTATCAGGACGCCAATAAAAAAAAATTATTCTTGAAACTTTAGCTGGCACCAAATGAATTCGCGAAATGGCGCGAAGGCGCTAAAACATTAATTTTTGGTGCAAAAAAGTTTAAATTAGGCGTCCTGAAATTATTTTGGGACGCCTTAATTTATTTTAGACGTTCTAAAACTTATTTTAGGACGCCAAATTTGAGAATATCAGTATTTATTTTACAAGAATGTCACTACGTTCACTTTTAACTTCCTTTTTAAAAGTAAGGACGTCTCTTAGGGAAGTAGTAACCCTTTTTTGTAGTAGTGAAAGGGCCGACTTGATAGGTTCGGCCCGATTTCTTGGCTTTACACATCTCACTCACTAATCACATTAGTTAAGACCCTTTATGTAGACTAGGGCCTTAATTAACTAACTAACTAGTCAATTAATAACATCATCATATCTCGAATATACCCTCTCAAGTTGAACACTACTTAATAATGTATTAACAACACAAAATTAATAAGGGGTAAAGTGAATTAAATTGAATAAAAACAATACAAAATTCCTTTATAACATTCTTCCCCATGCTAATCCTCAAAATGCCTGTTGTTCTAGCCTATTACTATAAATGTCTCTATCCCTGCCATGTTGATTGTTGATTCACTTCTAAGATGCTTCAGTCTATAAGCTACTAGTCACTTCCATGTCCTTCTTTTCTTCAATTTGCACAAACGTGATATCTTCATGACACTCTCTTCCATAATGAAGACTACGCAGAACAACTTATCAGACTCAGGAAGCTCTTCTTCCTTCCAACTTTACTAAATGTCAGTAACTTGGCTTCACAGTAGACTTGCTTCTCCCTTACTTATAATGACTGATGCAGGCTTCGTTAATGTACTCATCCTTAGACTTTCAAATGAAGAATTCTTTAAAAACTAGAGAAACCTAACATGATAACTGGATCCCTCTACACTCACATAGTGTAACACTTTCCCATATGCAACTTCATTCATAACTTTCTCTCGCATAAAGATATCAAGAAAGAGATAAACATTCAATTATCGATGCACATAAGCAAACTCCAAGAGATTATTAAGCCAGGGAATGTTTCCGATCGTTCATGAGCCCATGCCAAATTGTGACAAGGACCAAACACAAAAATTCCTTGCTTCCGGTGGGCACAATAAATCAATCGACCAAACTCAGTGAAGTAGAAATCGAAGCAAAACCATGATGACTCAGCCAAGTCCTTTGCCACCGCACGACAATGTGAACGGATCACCACAACGTTGCTTCGAAGCATAGCCAATTATGATTTTTCATGAAGCAACAAGAACTCAAAAACAACTTGAATATTACAGATAATGACATCCAACACCAAGAACTCAAGGCATCATCACAATTTCCCAAAAGATAGCAGAACCAAGAGGCACAAAAGTTCATACCAAGAGATGAAGCTGGTGCATCAAAAATTTCTTTGTCTTATCCATTCGCCATAACCAAGGACAACCACAATACAAAACGCTACAAGTCTCACAAGAAAAACAAGCACAGTAGAACCCTTGCTAGAAATATCACGGAGGTTTCGAAACAGAGTATCACTAGAAGCTAGAAAAAATGACGCCAAAAACATAAGAAATATCATCGGAGCCTGGGGAAAGTCGTCGCCGGTTACATTTGCTCACATGTAAGCAAGGACGGATAGAGGGGGGCTAGGGGTGGCCCCTGCCCCCCTAATTTTTTTTTTTTTAAAAAAATATAAACGAGGTTGCTTATTGCTTTCATATATATTCACTGGGGCGGAGCGCCAGGTTTGTTTGGTTTCATATATACTTACGAACACACAGGTTTGCTTTCATATATAAAGAAAAAATAAAGAGGTGGGACCACAACTTTAATATATATTCCCACCTTACTTGTTTTGCACTTTTATTGCCATTGTCTCTTCCTCTCTTCCAGGCGGCTAGTTGAGCGTTTTTTTCAATAGCTTAAGGCAAATTTTGAGGATTAATAAGATATTTAAAATTACTTCTTTTCATTAAATTTCCTTCTTAAAATTTATTATACATGATTTTATCTTTCTAATGATACTACTTTTATATTTATTAGAGAATATTTTAGGGTTAGTATTTTGGACAAGTTTTGAGTTTTGTTAACAGATGGCTATGAGAATATTGATGGTGACTAATATTTAATTTTAATTGGTACACTTTGTTATTAATAATATTTTTAAAATCATAATGGTCATGAAATAATTTATACTCTTTGTAGGTCATTATTATATTGAAGAGTGCTACCATTGATACTTAATTTTAAGAGAAAAAATAGTGAGTATTTATCCTTGTCTACCTCTAATGTTGAATTGTCAAATAGTGAGTCTTAATACAAATTCAATTATAGATGAATTTAACAAAATGAAAACACGTAAAGTAAGAGTTAAGTGAAATAAACTTAATTTTTGTAACATATTTCTTTCAATTTTTTGTATATTAAGTCTTTATCGTATTTTAAGTACTTTTATTCATGATGTAACATTTTTTATTTTCACCCCGTAAGTAAAATTCCTGGGTCTGTCCCTACATGTAAGACAGTCACCGTAGAAAACTTTGCCGCAATCTGTCCCACCATGGGATCACTAACATCCCTCTCTGGGATTCTCAGGGCTCGTTTGGTTCAGAGAACTTGGGAGAGGGAATGAGAACTTAACAGAGTTCCGAGCCAAAAATGTGTTTGGTGCGCCAAGTGCCCAAGAACCCAAGTTCCCGGGCCCACCACTCTTCCCTCATTTGTGGGAATTTGAGATCTCACCAAAATTGGTGGAATCTCAAGTTCCCACGTCACTATTCACATTTTTGGACAGATTTGCCTCGGAAATTCAAACTTGGCAGGAAGTTCGCACTTGGCGAAATTTTTTTATACACAAGTTCAAACTTAACAATAACATATTTTTTTAAAATATATTTTAGCAAAAAAATATTTTTCTTTTTTATTTTGAATTATTTTCTTTTGAGGGTAAAATAGACATTTCCTAATTCTTTACCAACTACCACCCCTTCATTTTCTTCTTACCAAAAATCTCAAGCCATCTTCCCTCATCTTTCAAATCTTTCTTTCCCTCCTCTAAGTTCCTTTCCTTTCTTAAATGTTCCCTTGTGGAGAAAGCTCACATTTTTTGCATTGAAGATGAAAATAGAAAGAGATTCGAGACCATAAACACAGCGTATGGAGGGAACCGGAGCTTCTGGGGACGAGCTTCCAGACCATTCTTTCCCGTTGGACCGCCAGCTTTGGGCGACGTAACTGGCTATCGTCCATATTAATCCATGGAAAAATATCGATCTATTGCCAGCAAACAGGTTCGGTGAGTGCTTGGGCCCAAGATTTGCAGACCCGTGGGATCACAGTCACCCTATCACGGATAGGAACCTTGCTAAAGATTAGGGCAAGTAGGTCAGATACTAATTCACCCTACCTTCCAGGTACCGATGCTACTTCCATCTCTTCTTCTGATCCTCTTCGTCTCTTGGTCCCTATTCTTTCTGTTTTCTCAACGAGAAGAAAATGGAAAGGAAATTGAGCAGTAAAAGGGTTATAAACGGAAGCTGGGGAAAACAGAAAGAAGAGCGAGACGCATTCCCCTGCTCCAACCAGCATAATTTGCGGCTCCTGGATTGGGTGTCTGAGGGGTGAAGATACAATTGGTGTTGAAAGTCTTGGGAAACCTTGATCAAAGAAGACGGATCTTGGATGCTCCTCCTATGAGAAGGTCTGAATCTTTACTTTTGGCCCAATGACCTGTGTTTTGATACCAAGTTAACATATGTAATTAGATAAGTAATTATGAAGAAGATGGACAATCTTGTATTAATCTAATAAAAGAGCAACATGCTCATATAATCTATAACTTACTTAGGCTATCTTTAATCTATCATCACTTGAGAGAGATAACGAAAAGACCTAAACTTATTAGGATCTTGGAGGAAGATCAAGTTAACTTCCTCTTAGAGAGAGACTAAGTTAACTCTCTCTCTTTGGTGAGGATTCCACGTCTCAGTCACTAATAACATTAGTTAAGACTCTTCATATAGATTAGGACCCTAACTAACTAATCAATTAATAACACCATCATATCTCTAACATGAACGTCAATGCCATCAAGTTTTATAAGGATATGGGTGTCAAGATCTTCCATGAATGGAGGATTTGAAGGTCACACAAAAAATGGAGGCTTGAAGTTTTCTTTTTTGGACAAAGATTTGCAGGTTACCTGGTGAGGCACTCCAAACTTACAGAATTGCTGACTAATTTTTAACCCACTTACACTGTGTTGACCTGGCTTAGGTTTTTTATCATCTTTTAAATCATATATTTTTTGTTTTTTACACCAACACGATCACCACTCCCAGCCTCCTCCAGTTGTTGAGATTTGTCTTCAATCCCGGTCTTGTATTTTTTTTTTGTTTTCCTAATTTTCCCCCCTCACCTAGCACATCCAGTTGTATGACCAAACAATATAATCACGTGGATAAGATAACTAAGTAAGGTTATTAAATTCAGACCGGCCACTGAACCAGTCTGGGTAATGAGTTAGGGTCAGAGGTTAGATTGGAGTCAAACTAGAGCTAACCTGGGATTAGACGGTAATGAAGTGAACCTGAACAATAATATTTTTTGAAATAGTTTTGTAATTTGATAATTTTTTAAGATCAAATGATAATATTTTTGAGTGATTCTTTTTACATTAGAAAGTAGACATTTCAAACTTTTCACAGAATTTTAATGTGTAATTATTTTAAAATATGTAGTATTAGATATGATGTTTTGAAATAAAAAAATACTAAATAAATATTGAACTGATTAAATTGTTCAAATTGGACCAGGTAGCATTTTAGGCCTTTTTTTTCCTTAATAATGACGGGTATTTTTTTCTGCCAAAATTTGTTTCCAATGATTATAAGTTGTTTTTTTCTCCTTTACCCTAGTTTTTTTTAATTCCAGTTATGAATTGTGTAAATCAAATTTTAATAGTTTAAATATTTTTATTTATGTTCAAAATAACATCAGATTTAATAGTTTAACTTTTTTATATATTTAAAATAATAATTTTATAAAGGGAAAAACACTTTTCATGTTGTAGGAGAAATGTATTCTCATGTCACATACACATGAAATTGGGACCCCACATATATATATATAATGCTAATTATATATATATATATATATATGGGTCCTATCATTTCATGTATGTAGAAATCTTCTTCTCATACATGAGAAGTTTAAACCCTTTTTATAAAATATGAAATCTAAACCACAGTGAAGATGAAATTCTTTAAAAAAAAATAATAATAAAAGAATTACTCAAATGATTATAAGAGAATCGACCCGCACTATTTTTCTGCTTTTCAATCCCCTCTATACTATGGAAACTTCTCATTTTGCTTGCAGACACAGCCTTTTGATGATGTAGGGACCTAATTCTCCAACAGCATTTTGGGTTAGAGTAATTGCAAAAGAGCTGGAACTCGATGAAGGACATCCTCATGCGCATTAGTTAGATCAAGCTCCATACAGAAACTTTACGATGCAGGACTGCAGGAGGCCTTCAAGGTGTATGTTGATATTATACTAATTTATTCTGTATGAAGAATCCTAATGAAATGGAGGTGAAATCAATGATTAGCAGTGGATGCTTTGCTTGTTTAACCAAAAAATCATAAATTGGCAAGTTTTAAAAAGGGGAGAATCCAAAATATTATGTTTAGACTTTAGGGCTTATTTGAGTTGCCGTTCAAAAAACACGATCACGCAGGTCAAAACAAAACACTTCCCACATATTTACCTTGTAGACCATAAATCATGTCGAAAAAAGAACTTCTACTCTTAATCCAAATAGGCACTTAAAAGCACTTAGAAGGCATAAATTAAAATTCTAGGAAATGCCAATAATAACTCCTTTTTTTTATTTAGCTTTGACAGGCAGTCTGAGATTCATCTTACCATGGATGTTCTTGAACAAGAAAATGGCATAACCAGACATAATAACTAAACCAAACTCAAAAAAACGAGCTTGACAAGAGGGGAATCATAACATTATAAAATTACAGCAACAACTTCAACATAAAAGACTTTAGTTTACTCGTAGATCCAGGAGTGGAGGCTGTTTTGCCAGGCCACAGGGCCCTCAGGGAACCATAATGAAATTTCCTTCCTTGCACTTTCCACGGAATCACTTCCATGGATGACATTCCTACATCAAAAATAGTTCATTTTACATCAAATGCCCATCCAGCTTCAAAGCCAGCAGCAACTAAACCTTATAGTTTTCAAAACCCTGGTTTCAAAAACAGAGTAGCTAAACAAGTGACCAAACCCAAAATAGCTTTTTACCCTCAAAACCATGATTTTAAACCCAAAACCTTGGTTTTGGAATAAGCTGGGAAGAATCGCTTTTAACCCCAGAACCATGGTTGACTTCAAAATATAATCTCCAAAAGCTAATTCAAACACCAACTCAAGTTCCAAAAGCAATTTGAGATTCCATCACAGGAAAACTTTCATTTTAAAACCATGTTTCAGAGTTCAGTATCGCAGATCTAGAAAACTACAGGGCAACCCCAGAACCATGGTTTTTCTTCAGAATCTATTGCACAGGAAATGAGCATTTAAATTACTCAAATGAAAAAAGTCTAACAAGACAAGACCAATACCTCCCAATGTCAATAGCAAAGTCACCTCGGATGGTCCCAGGCTCAGATTGAGCAGGATTTGTAGCTCCAATGATCTTACGGCCGGTAGTCACAACATTCTTACCCTCCCAAACCATGGCAACAACAGGACCAGAGATAATGTAGTCCACCAAACCACTAAAGAATGGCTTTGCAGACAAGTCTGCATAGTGCTTTTCAGCAAACGGACGGTCCACAGTGATGAGCTTCAAGCCTGAAGGCAATCAACAGACAAAAGAGAACACGAATTATTTCAAAAACAGAGGCTAACTGTAAGTTTATCAGGGTCATTTATTACATAACAGAAATAAGAGAACCCAATATGGGTTTCTTATATCATTGTAAGAAGAAGAAGAAGTTAGTTGGGTAGATGGCAAAAGGGTTAATAGGAAGTTAGGAATGTTACCGAGCCATAAAAGGTGCAAGGATCATTGTAATAAGAATATCTGGAATTATGGAATAAGAATTGAGTTTCACTTCTCTGTACTATAATTGGAATTGGATTCACATTCCTACTATAATTAGCATAATTTATAGTATGAGGAGAGAAAGAATTATACCTTTCAGATAAAAGCCCTTCTTCTCAAATCTGCTGATAATCTCACCAATCTGAAACAAGAAGAACCTTTAGAAACCACTTTGTTTCAAAAGGCTACTAAAGTACATTACAAATGCTGAGGAAGTTATCGTTAAATAATTTTCATTTTCATTAACCAAATTAAAGAGCTATCTAATTAGTACATCTATGAACACTGAAACCACAAAATATCTAATGACTCATTTCCGCGGACTCTGATCGACTCAATAAAAACCTCATGTTTCTTAAAAAGGAAAAGAGAAGTTGCCGCTAAGCAACAGAAAGAGAAACCCTCACTGTCAAAAAAAAGAAAAAAGAAAGAAAAACATTTCCCAACAATTTGTAGGATATAGAACCAGATTCTGAGAATCAACTCAGGGCATACGCAAAAATCCTAATTTACAAGTCAATTTTAAGATTTGAGTGACCCAAGTAAGGACCACGTATAAAGACCACACATAAATGGGAATCGTATGAGCATAAAGCGATACAGAGGATAGTGAAAGGAAGGAAAATAGTACCAGGCCTCTCTGAACACCATCAGGCTTGATCATGATGAACGTCTGCTCCATGTTTGCTTTTCTGATGGCTGAAGCTTAGCTCTCTGTAGTTATCGAATGGCAGGGGAGTGAGAGCAAACCAGGCAATTTATCCGAGGCAAACAATACCTAACCCTAATTTGACCTGAGAATATTCGCCCTAGTTTAAAACTATTTTACTTTTTATTATTTGCCTTTTATATTTTTTTATCTGCTAAGCTTATCTGCCTCTCTATGTGCCTTGTGAGTCCACATTATGTGCACATAATTATGTGCTTCTTATGTGCTCATACCTCTAATTAGAGGTATGAACATATTTTTTTTAATTTTTTTCAATTTTTTTATATATTGCATTTATATAGATTTAAATTATATGCTGCTTTTCTGGAATGTTTTTTGTACCCAGTATCTCAAATTAATTAATTTCCAATTCTGCATCGGTCTATAACACCAGTAATATGGAAATTAATTAATTTGAGATACTGGATGCAAAAAAAAACCAGAAAGCAACATATAATTTAAATCTATATAAATACAATATATAAAAAAATTAAAAAAAATATGCTCATACCTCTAATTAGAGGTATGAGCACATAAGAAGCACATAATTATGTGCATATAATGTGAACTCGTGCCTTGTTCTCTGCTAAAAGTATTAATTATAATTAAGTACCATAAATTTTAAAAATTTTAACAGAGTATCAATATTTAAGATTGAAATTAATTTTTTTAAGAAATTATTTGTAAGACCATTTTTATGTTTGAATGAAAACTACAAATGTGCCTTTCTATTTTTTTAGTACTTAGCTATATTTTTTTAATACTCAGAATTCATTTTTTTATACAAAATAAATGTGAGTGATGGAAAATAAATTATGAGTACTTACAAAATAAAGTTAAGAAGTACAAAGATTGATATTAAAAATAATGAAAATGAGTTTGCAACTTTCAAATTCAAAATTAAGTGCTAAAAACATTGAAAATGATGCTTAAAAATAATTGAACAAAAATTAAATTTCAAAATTATTGTAGTATATTTTATATAAATATTCAAAATTATTTATTGTCTTATTCGTAAGATTTTTTTTATTGTATTTTCTAGGCTTTCCCCAAAACCATCTACTATGAGTGTAATATTTTTATCTGTAATTATTAATCAAGATTCAAGAATATCTATTTTAGTTCTTAAATATAACATTCATTTTTTAATTAAACAAAACAATTACCTTCACTTTCTGACCCATATATATGTATATATAAACTTTAATTTGGCACCAAGTATTGTTGATGTGAAAATGGCTGACCGTTCTTGCTTTTGGCACCAAGTATTGCCAAAGTCACCAAGGTTTCGTAACACATTTTAATTTGGCAACTATGTGAATGTCTGTTTAATTAATCTGTTTGTGCTCTTCAACTATGCATCTTTTCATTGTGGAAAACCAGATTACCATTCCCTAATTTAAGCTTGGTTTTAAGCAATACTCTGACATTACTTGTTTGCAATTATTTATGATTGCAATTGTGGAACCTATTTTTATTTTGGATCATATGCTTTTGATATGAGAAAAGCCTTTAGGTCACTTAGATAAATCTTTTGGTAATTTCAAACTGTTTTGTCAAAAATAAATTTGTGACCTTTTACTTTTCTCATTTAGACAAATCTTTTGGAGTTTATTTGTACAACATTATTTTTCTGCATAATTGTTGTTGTTGAACTATAATTCGTAGAATTTAACTTTAAGCAATAGAGGTTTGATGTCTGCCAAAACTATATCCTGGTTTGAACACATATTCTTGAATTGTGATGCTCCCCTGGTATTGTGTTTTTACTTGTGGTTTCAGTCAACACTTCTAGAATATTGTAAGCAGTGATCAGATTCAATTCGAAACAAGTTTGTGAGATATTCATCATTTGTTGGTTTAGCTTAGTGTTTTCTATTGAAATTCTTGTTGTTGCTAAAATTATCATTGTATTGAATTGCTTGGAAACAAAATTGTTGGATTGTGCTTTAAGTGTCGTTGTTGTCACATTCATTAGAGGATCATTTGTCTCTGAGAGTGTATTGAGTTTACTTGTTATTGCTGCTATTATTGGATTCAAATTTTTGGAACTAGTTTTGTTAAATGAGTAAACGTATTTGCTGTTATATTTGGTTCATGAACTCTCTTAATTGTTGTCCTGCCATTTCAATTTTTCAGGTTTATACATAGTTCACAGTAAAAAATGACATCTACAAGTTGGGAAGCAAAGAAAAACTCGAGCAAAAAGTACACTAGTAATGGGTACTTTTTGTTTCGCAATGAGTTTCAAAAAGAGAATAAAGTTGCTGACTTTACTGACATGAATAAGGAGTCCTCAAAAGTGTGGAGGGCTTTGAGTGCCGATGAGAAGAAAGTATACATTGATAGAGCCAAAGAAGGAAGGCATGAGAAGAAGAAGGGTGCCTCCACTGTTGCCTTTTCATCACGGTGCTCGTTGAACAAATTTTTGAAGCTTGTAGCATTTGTGAACTCTGATGAAACATTAACAGCTAAGGTCTAGGAGTTAGGGTTTGGATAGTATCTTCATATTCAAAGTTTGAGACTGCCACAAGAAATGTTAGTCCCTATAATGAGAGCATATGATCCCCCAACCAATCAATTCTGAATAAGGGGGAAGACACGTGAAATACAGGGAAGAGATGTGGCTCAGTTGCTTGGGGTGCCACATAGTGGGGACGAGGTTACAATGAAAGTGAGTGACATAGATCTAGTATTTTAGCAACTTAGAAAAGACTATGGTAAAATGAAGTATGACGACATACTAAACATCATAACTTCAGGGGAGTCGGGTGAGCGGTTTGACATGTTATTTATGATGCACATGTTAGAGACTTTTCTCGCTCCAACATCAAGCACAACTCTCAGTGACAAGTTGTTGAAGGTATTGACCTCAACCATGAAAGGATTTTCCCACTTCGATTGGGCTACATATATTGCGAAGGACCTCCGAAAAGAGCTCTCTGATTATGTCAACAGTAAGTCATAAAAAAACTTAGTTTCAAGGAATATTCAATATTCAATATTAAAAAAACTTAGTTTCAAGGACCTCCAAAAAACATGTCGCCTTGGACTTTGACGAAGCCATTGAAGCACCCAAGGAAGGCAAAAGAACATAAGGAAATATTCTTCGACCTTATCTCCAGAACCTACACCAAGGATGAGAGTCAACAGTAAGTCATAAAAAAACTTAATTTCAAGGAATATTCAATATTAAACGATGTTTTGTCAGGATTAGTTAATGTATGATTACATTGTTTCTCTTTTACAGGATTCTCATAGAAATAGATGATGAAGACATAACCCGGAAGCAGCTGCAAACACTAGGTCGTAGGAACATATTAAGTAACCGGGTAGGTAGTAAAAAAGCTAAAATTTCGATACAACATTTTGAACCCTGCTTATCGAAGTGTTTACACATGCAGGTTATGTCTGTTGTATGTAAAATGTTGATGCTGGATATGCAAAACCAGGGCGAAGTGAGGAGGCACATTTTCAGTGCTGATAATATGGTTAGTCTACATTTATGGACCTTGATAATTTATTTCCCATTGACATAGGTGTACATGACTTCAATATTTTTTTTATTATATAGGCTTTATTGGCCAAAACATCGTCGGGATGGAAAGTTGCTGAGTGCAAACAACAACTATTGACTGAACATATAGGTTACAATATCGGTGATTGTGATTTGATAATGGGACCGATGTTGGTTGATCAACACTGGTTCTTGTTGGCTCTTGATCCAAGCACTTTGAATTTTTATGTTCTAGATTCTATGAAGACAAAGGTCTACATGAGCAAGAATGAGTTCACTAAAAAGAAGGAAACCGCATTTGCAAATCCCCAGGCAACAACGATAACAAACATTGTAAGTTACAAGCATTCAAATTTTAGTTACGATTGAGTCAAGTAAACAATTATTCAATGCATGTGTGTTGTTTACAAAGGGATCGTTTTAAAGAGATCATTGAATTTGTGAAACCAAATCACAAAGGCAAGATGCAAACAACAGAAATTATTTGGCCACTTGTTCCACAACAACCAAATTTGTGAGTGTCATTCTGTGGCAACCTTAATGATCCTAGGTTGTTGTATATTTGTTAATTTGTGTGTTTCTGTGTTCTGTAGGCAAGACTGTGGCGTCATGTGTTGATTTGGTTGCACAATTGGAAACCTAATGAAAGTATACAGTATGGTGATGATGAGCTGAATGAGTATAGGTGCAACCTCATGTGGTGGCTTGTCAATCATGAATTGAATAACGCCATAGATGCTGCATTGGAACTCCTGCCTCCTCCAATGACCCACATGAAGAGAAGAAAGACATGAGTATTATTGTTAAAGGCTGATTTTTTTAATTATTTTGACAGTTAGTACTTAGGATTGAACCCAATCTATGTACATATGTGGTGCTCTCTATAAATGTATGGATAGTCATCAATTTTGTTGTGCTGGATGTTTGTAAATTAGGGATGTAAAGTTGAATGAAGGATATGGGATTAACAAAAACTAGATTATTTATAACAAACTTTGTATTGGCATTTACAAGTGCTTCAAGGGATTTTATGTGTTTGTTGTTTAGGTTTACCTTTTTTGCCTCTAAGGGAAAATTTTGTAAATCAGGGATGTAAAGTTGAATGAAGGATTTCCAATGCCGTTTACAAATATTCCAATGCCATTTATGAAATTGTCAACGGCATCTACGAGTGTTTTTCTAGGTTTCCCATTCTTGCCTGTGAGTGAAAAACAAAAAATATGCACTATCACAAATCCAGTAACGCCATTTACAAATCCTGAAACGCCATTTACAAATCTAGAAATGCCATTTACAACGTTTTTCTCAAGTTTACCTTTTTTTTCCTTCTTTAATGGCTGTGAGTGAAAACAAAAAATATGCACTATCACAAATCCAGTAATGCCATTTACAAATCCAGAAACGCCATTCACAACGTTTTTCCCAAGTTTACCTTTTTTTTCCTCTTTAATGCTTGTGAGTGAAAAACAAAAAATATGCACTATCACAAATCCAGTAACACCATTTACAAAT
Source organism: Acacia pycnantha (assembly GCA_025563575.1). Classification (NCBI taxonomy): domain Eukaryota; kingdom Viridiplantae; phylum Streptophyta; class Magnoliopsida; order Fabales; family Fabaceae; genus Acacia; species Acacia pycnantha. The sequence continues at coordinate 281,377 of JAMWYP010000257.1, read as the reverse complement.
CTAGTAACTACAATTACAAAGTCTTCAACAACAGATAGTCATTGTGGCATTGATAAGTACACAATTGGCATTTACAAAATGTTGTAATGGGATGACAACATGTACAAAATATAGTGAAATGACAAGTGAACATTAAGATTCCACATTGACGTAATGTTTCCGTGTCATTCCAACACAAGAACAGATTATTTTCCTTTTACACTAATTACATATTGAGTGATCCTATAAGTCTTACAGCCCTTCTAGCCAAAAATATGTGAAGGGATCCAAGTCATTGTGAATATACCAAAAGATAACTAGTTAAATATTTACCCCACTGCACGACCCCAACCAATCAGCAAGTTAAGTTGGGTTTGGATTTTTGCAGGTTCTTGTTGTGTGTCCTGCTTCATGGCATGAGCTGCAATGGTAAATATTCTTGTAGCGAAATTGTGACTCTATCCTTTCAACTCTTGGCCTTCTCGGTGGACGACTAGTCTTCAGAGGTGCCAGGAACACTTGCCATCCTATGTTATATAGGCGGAAGTCATTTGGATTTGGCATGTCTATTTTGACAACAGAATTCATGGTTCAACTATAAACCTTTTTTTGGGTTGTTGTCATAAGGCATTCATCAACATAACTATACACATTACCATGAATACCCTTGATGGCCGCACACACATGAGGACAAGGAATACCTGACATTTTCCATGCTTTACACATGCACTCGCGCAAGTTCAACTCAACCTTTAGTGCCCCACTTGTTGTACAGACCTACACCCTTCCTCCTCCATAAATCTGAACATCCATTTATTTAGCCCTTGCCACATTTTCCAGCACTTGTTGTTCGATGTTCAGGCCAACACCATTTTCAACTTACTCATTGCCATGCTTGTTGCATACATCTTCTTTGCAACTTTCTCACGGTGCTCATGTATAAGCTGGGCAACATTATGATGTCTCTCCTTTACCATCCAAGCATTGAAGGACTCAGCAAGGTTTATGGTAATTTTATCCCACAGTTTAAATGGGAATTTGCTCATGGCCCATCTGTCAATATCACCATGATGGATCAACCACTCAACTGCTTGTTGATTGAAAAGTCTCATTTGTTCCATCACAGATTCAAAGTCACAATCAAGTCTCGCATATGCAATTGCATCAAGTAATTGAATGCGGTTTGCCTTTGTTGCCTACATATCGTCCTCTTTATTTAATCATTTGGGCGCTAAAGTTCTCCTTAATGTGCCTATAGCAATATGCATGTCTCTCAGACCCGAAAACTCCTCGGACTGTAGCGATTATTGCATTGTGTCGGTCAGACACAATTGTAATTTGTAATCCTCCTAGTGTCCTCTTCACCATTTCAAGGAACCATGTCCAGTCCTGAATTGTCTCTCTATGGACAATAGCAATGGCAAACGGCACCAAATCATTGTCTGCATCAACGGCAAAAGCTGACAGCAAAGTCCCCTTATATGGTCCACTTAAGTGGCTTCCATCAATGTACAAAACAGGTCTGGCACCAGCAATGAACCCCTCTATACAACAACCATACGCTATGAATACACGCTTAAAGGTGTTGCTCCTACTAGCGACCCATTTAGCCACAGTCTTGTCATCAGTTTCCTTCAACCTATCACATATCCTTGGTATCAACATGTATGTCTGTTCAGGTCTACCGTGAATTTCCTCCATGGCCTTGTCCTTTGCTCGATATGCTTGCTTATATGTCAAGTGCACATCGTACTCTCTTGCCAAACTCTTCCTTATATCATTTGGACGCTTGCCTGTGTGATTTTTAACCTCTTCAATAATAATTGTACTTATCAAGGTAGCACTTCGAGAATGTGTCACCTCAAGATTGTCTTGTGTTGTATGATCATGGTCTTCGGTGTATCTTGTCACACGTAAGAAATTATTGCTCTTCCTAATTGCCCTTGCAGTTATCCTCCATGAACAATCTTCAACCTTACATTTAACATACACATAGTCCCTTGAATTCTTCACATATGTGTACTCAAATTTGTGGGCAATACTGAACTTGTGCAGCACCTTCTTGAACCCATTCGCATTTGCAAATGTTTGATTCACTCCTACGAACAAGTTCTTCCACTTCTTAGAGTTCATCTCTGGCATCGGTGTTGGTGCGCTCTGACTTGCACATGGAAGGCTCAGAAGAGGTCTTCCACTACAATCATTTGTTACGTCATCATCACTCAGTCCGTAACACATCGACTCCTCAATGTCAACCATTTGCTCTATAAGACCCACTAATTGATGAACCCTGCATAGATAACGACAAACTTTATCAACATATTACCAACAACCCTATAGGACATTATTACTTCTCTAACTAAACTAACTATGGCATACCTTTCTTGATCATCTATTTCCCTTGCTGCAAAATGAGTACCTTTACATCCTACATACACATGTGCACTTCTTTCATTATAATTAAACAGATTTTCCATTTTAGAATCATCAATCATGTCTACTAAAATCTTTTCATCAAAGCTTAAAGTGTATTTAATGTCACACCCATGACCATCTAAACCAAACCATTGTCCTATCATTACCCTCAATTTTTCAAGTTTCATCCCCTCCTTCAAAGATTTTTACCCTCACACTCCCACCATTATATTTAACTTCACCTTCTCCATTGGCTACAAACTGCCCTTAACATGGAAGAAACAAATTAGTGACTTTGAAGAAGGTGTTGCCACCATATTTGATGTCATCTTGCATTTTAACTTGTAACAAAAAATGAATATTTCATCATAATGTTAATGGTTTTCATAATTGTAATTACAAGTTCAATAATTACTACTTCCTCCAATATTAATGGTTTTCACAAAGTCTGTAATGATTTTCAAAAACTTACAATGGTAATAATTACAAATTCTTCAATGGTAATTACAAGTTCAAGAATGACATTTACCAAACACCTTAACAGTTAATGACAACTATAATAAATATGTTGTAAAGAAGAGAAGGACAATTGTATTTGCAAATTTCAGACATGTGTAGAATTCATATACAGTGTTGTGACCTAGAAAGAGATTATACTCCTATGGGTATAATCTTATTAAATGGCAATATTGAAAGTCTAAATGAGAGTTAATTGTTAAAGTAAAGCTAATGGTCATCTTTGCGTAGGGTGATCAATGCTAGTTAATTGTTAAAAAATATGCACTGCCACAAAACTTGCAACGGCATTTACAAATGCTACAACGTCATTTACAAGAGAAATGCAAGAAAATGTGTTCCAGAAGGAGTGAATAATTACAATGAATGAAGAAACCTTTGTCAAGAATATAATCGAAAAAGGTTCCAACGATGAATGCAGAACCCCAAAAATTAATGAACAAACCAACAATGAATGAAGAAAATTTGGCTGACCATTTCAACAATTAATGCAAAAACCAAAAGCTTGGGAATATAATCGAAAAATGGTCTGCCATTCCCTATGTCTAAAACTAGAAAAATGAATCAGAGCTCAAAGAAGTAAAATAAAAAAGCAAAGTCCTAACTAAGTACAGTACTAAGTGGAATCTTTTTCTCCTTCCTTGCTGATTTAATCAAGGTCAATCCCTTTGGTCTTGTTGTTCCATCACTGTTCCAAGAATGAATGCAGAAAAAGGAGTTTATATGGCCAAAAATGAAACATTAAAATCGAAAAAGGTACCTCTTCTTTGTGCTCAATCTTCATGAAATTGGCGGCAGCGGCGTCCACGATGGCGGGAGCGGTAGCGACGGAGTGGGTCAAGACGACGAACAAGAGGCAGGGCGAATGAATCTTTGTACGGGAATGAATTTGCATAATCTGTCTTCATAACCCTTAAGGGCATTGTGGTCATTTTTCCTGAATTCGCATATCCCTCATAGGTCCATGTCACCTCTCAATCTTTGTACAAATTTGATGGGCATATGGGGATTTTGCGAATTCAGATGATATTTATTTGTAATTTTCCAAAATGAAAAAAGGGAAAATTATTCTAAAACTCCACATAAAATACTTGAGAAGTCTCTTGAAATCATTAAATTAGTTTGAAGTCCAATAAGCCTCAATTGCAAATAATTTTGAGGCATATTTACTCAAATATCCTTAAGTTAATAAAAATAATCATCTCGCTGGTCACGGTCATAACCCCCACTACTTACAACAAGTTAAATGTGAGCAAAGGGGAGTGGCAACTTATTTATAGTAAATTGACAACATCAACTATTTATAAATTAGGTAAATAAATTTGAAAAGAAATTATAAGTATTTAAGATAAAATGGATTGAGATATTATATTTTAAACCATATCCAAGTCTTCAACTAATGCTAATATATATATATTTTTAGGGAAAGTTATAATAAAGGACCTAAGAAAAATAATATTTATTAAGAAAAACCATAAAAAATAGTAATTATTTTGAAGGACCAAAAATTAAAACATTAAAATAGAAAGACTAAATTGCCCTTAACAATTTCGAAGGTTTCTGGATCTGGCCTTCCTCCTCCATTTCCATCGGGTACTGCACCTTTTACCCTTAATGCAGGAACTACAATGCATCGCACTTATCTTTCTCTACCAATGTATATGGGGTTTGTGGTTTCCCTGAACATCCTAAAAAGATATCTATACTTTGAAGGTTTCTGCTTGGTGGGATATATTTCATATTAAATCTCATTTGCAATTATTTTTCATGCCTCAGTACCTAATTGGCTGAGAGGAAATAAAGAAAGCTGTTATTGCTTATTGCTGCTCCTTCTATTTGGTTTGCTGAGGACGAATCAAAATTCATGAATGATGCTGTTGATGAGTCCTATACAAAGGGTGACGAGCAAGATAGCAAAAACATTGATATTTCTGGCCAACGAAGCACAGGGTATCGTGGAGGGTCTTCAACTATTCTATGTTGTTTATGCAATAAAAAAAGAACGAGTTATTTGAATTGGTCTCTATTTGAATCTGTCTAAATTGGCTTTACATAGATTCTGATTCAATTAAAAAAATATAGGAAATCAATTTAAGTGCAATTTAGTCTTTCTAGTTTAATAATTTAATTTCTAGTCCTTCAAAATAATTACCATTTTTATAGTCCTTCCTAATAAATATTATTTTTTAGGTCCTTTATTATAATTTTCCTTATTTTTTATCGGCCAAAGGCACCACAAATCAAGTTATAATTACCCAAAATAAATTGAAGTTGTTAATTTGCTATACTTAAGTTGAAACATCTCATTACCAATATTTAAGTTGCCATATAGTGGGCAACAATCAATTGAACCTGTTTGGGGACAGCTTTCTAGGAGCGGTCGGTGAGCGTTGCGGCGAAAAAGCTCGACAGGGAGCATCTATGAAGCACGGACACTCCTATTTTTTAAAAATATGCGTGTCGTGTAGTGTCGGACACTCCGACACCGTCAACACTCTTATTTTTTAAAAATATGCGTGGCTTTGAATATTACTGAATTGATGATGAATTTTTCTTTTGTATTTTTTTAAAAAGGAGGCATGGCTTTTATAATGAGGCCGAATCTACGATGAGCCAAAGCTGGAAGCCAAGATTTTACGGAATATTGAACTTGAATGTAAATATATATATATATATATATATATATATATATATATATTATCAAAACGTGTCCTAATGTGTTAAAATTTGAATTTTTTTAGAATTAACGTGTCGGAGTATCGAGTCGTGTCGTATCTCGTGTCTCGTGTCGGTGTCGGTACAACATAGGGAGCATTGCGCAGTTGAGGTGCCATTTGGGTAGGCGTTTAAGTGATTGGGCTTTTCCCGGAATAGCTCAATGGCGTAGAAGTTGAAGGGGCGAGCGTTTGGAGCGTGGTGATCAAGAGAGAGATGGAACAGAGGAAGCTGTGTGAGAAAAAGAAGAAGAACTTATGTGTGAGAGAGAGAGAGAGAACTATGTGGGAAAGAAGAAGAAAGTTCGAAAGAGAAAACGAATAGAAAATGGGAAAATATGGAAATGTGGTAAAATATAAATAAATAAAAAAATTAATTAGTCAAACTAATTAGTTTGGGGAAAAGTAAAAATATAAATACTTTAAAATAATTTGAATTAGCTTCCTTAATCTCTTAAAGAAAAAAACAACTTTATCTTATATTTAGGACCAGAGGGAGTAATAATTTAACTTTTTTTTTTTATCAAATTTAAATTTTTAATTTCAATTATCACAATATATACAACTAATATATATGTAGTATTCACTAAGATTCATATCTTTTTTCAGTCATTTTCCATCTTAACAAAGTTTTCAAATAATTATCCAAACACTCTTTAATTTGAAAAACAAATAAACACTTCTGCCATCATCAATCTAAACACAAATCACATTTACAACCTGACTTTTTCCTTATCGGGCTTCTGCAAAAATCAGATAGAAAATAAGTCATCACTCCTACTACTAACTTAAACAGGCTCAATAGCGAAATGGTCTGTGCGATGACTTTTTAAAGACGGTAAATGGTAGCCGTCACCACTGCAGGCAACCATGCACGGGGATATTTTTTAAAAAGTAAGGGTATTATTTTGGTAAATTCATGGCAAACTTTATCTATAATTAAGACACGTGAGACTACACAATAATTTGATGATTTCAAAGCTCGTTGGTGTATTTTATGGTGTTGTAAGAGACCATGGAGAAATTTTCCCAGAAAACCTAATATTCTTTTTTTGTATAAAGTTTTCCAAATTGGAAAATATTCTACTATTATCTTTACCTAAATAAGGAAGCAAATGCTTTTAAAATATATTTTTACTTGAATTCAATATAAAAATATATAAAACGAATGTTTTAGATTCCATCTAAATTCATGAGATCTACTTAGTTTTGATGAATAAGCACTCAATTGCTATGTCTAATTGAGTGAATCGTCAGCGGAATAATATATAATATTAAAAATTATTATTAATATATTATCAATTATTTGGTTTTCCAAACTTTGAATTTTACATTATTCTAAAATTTTCAAATCAGCCTACTCACAAATATAAATAAAGTACTTTATTTTCTATAGTTCATGCAATAGAAAAAAAGAACTTGGTAGGAATATTTAAGTTCCATAAAAAATTATAATATTTGTTTACCCCAAATAGGAAAGTAACAAAAATTTTCATTAAGTAGTCACATTTTTCTTTTTTTGAAAAAAAAACCATTGAGATGCTGGATGTGGCAGATGTCTAACATTATATTGCCCAATGGTGTGTTTGGTTTGGAGGGAGTGGATGGGAACAACCCCTAAGTAGCATATTGATCAAATTGTCATTAATGAGAAGAATATTCCTTTTTGTTAAGAGTACATTTTTGAAATATTGAAAAATTTTCATGGGTTATTTAATAAATATGAGAGAAAAAAATTTCTCGCTCCTCCCTCGCTCTCCCTCCCTCAAACCATTTGATTTAAGGGGAAGGGAGGGAGGGGAGACCTAGAAAAATTTAATTATTAATTTCTAAGTTTAAACCCCATCTCTTCCTCTCAAATCAAACAAACTCTAAGTGATCAAGACAATTCTATGTATGATACATTGGTTAGTATAAAAATTTGTTTAATTTCTTTGGGATTCTAACTGTCCCTTCTAACAAAAGTGATTCTTCTATGACTCAAATCAGAGACTTAAAGAGATGTAACAGGGTCTTACACTACTAGACCAACTTTATATTGGTTATATTTATATTGTCATTGGAAACGACATTTGATTTGAGTTTTGAACAAGTATAAGCTAAAATCATATACTAATAAAGACTTCTCATTTGTTTGATATCTTAGGGATCGGACGTGAAATATTTACCAATTATGGTTTTTTTTTTTTTTTTTTTCCTTTAAGAATGATTCTTATATGCCCTTTCAATGTGAACTTTGTCCATGTTAGATAAGGCTAGCATCTAAGGTATTGCTTGGTTGAGGGTTTTGGAGGGGAGAGAGGAAGGGATGGGAGGTGTAGTGACGTGAGGGGAGGGAGTGTGTTTGGTTAGAAAAAATGGAGGGGGCTTAGGTTTTTTTTTTCCCCTCCCACTCCTCTCCCCTCCAAAAGTGGGGATTTGGCTTATATCCTTTGCGCATATCGTCCGCTGTTGTCCATTGCACTTCAAACATCACCATTTTTTGCTTTTTCCGTCAAAACACATATACCTGGTTCTATTAAAAAAAAAAATTCAGAACACTGCCGAGTAGTAAAAAGATAATTCAGGATATTAAATGCTACTAAAAAATTCTTAATGATATTGAAAAATTATTTGAGGATCTTGAAAAAATATTTTAGGGTACTGGCTGGTACTAAAAGGATACTGATTGGTACTAAAAAAATAATTCATGATCTAAAAAAATTATTTAAGGATATTGAAAAAATATCTTCAACTATATTTTTAGTAGCATTCTGTACCTAAAATATTTTTTCAAGATCCTAAAATAATTTTTTAACATCATAATTTTTTTCAGTATAGTTGGTATCCTTTTAGTACCAGCCAGTACCTTGAAATATTTTTTCAAGATCATCAAGAATTTTTTCAGTACCATTCAGTATCCTAAATTATCTTTTTATTACCCAACAGGGCCTTGATTTTTTTTAATGGAACCAAGTGTGTGTGTTTTGAGGGAAAAAGCAAAAAAACGATGGCGTTTGAAGTGCAGCGGGCGGACGGTATGTGTAAAGGATATAAACAAAATCCCAAAAGTGGAGGGGTTTTTTTTTTTTTGTGAGGGGAGAGAAATAATTTATCCCATCTAGACCAAAATGCCAATACTATTTTTCTAATATTTCAATTCTATCTATATCGCATTTGAAACTTTTTGCTCCATAGCTTTTTCAAGTATTTGATTTTTTTTTTTTTTAAATATAATGTTTGATTCTTATAGTTCATCCTTATTTTAATTTCGATCCCTTATAATATAAAATGATCTAAGTTCTTATTAACCTTTTTTGTGAAAAGAAATTTCTCATTATATAACAAGGCATGCTTTGGTTGACTCTCACACCAGCAACAATAATTTCCTTTATTATTATTATTTTTTGGCTCTTCTTCTTCTTTTTTTCAAATATTTTTAGAATGTTTTTATGAGTTTTTTCTCTTCACTTTTTTTCAAAAATTGGGTTTTGCTAAAAACAAATCTAACTTGTATTTTTTTAAAAAAAAAAATTATGAAAACCGAAGTAAAAGATCACATAAATTATAAAAATAAAAAATAAGAAATTTTTTAAATAAAATAATAAGGGTATATATTTGCAAGTTGCAACTTTTAATTAGCTTCGCTCCCTTCCCCTTCAACCAATCAAACCCATAATCTCACCTCCCCTTAATTAACTCCCCCAAAAAAAAAAAACCAAATATAACCAAATTAAAGGGCTAAATTGGGTATCTTTTCAAATATTTTTCCTCACTCAAAAGCAATGAAACAGTGAAAACAATGAGAAAAACAGTGAAGCAATGGAAGAGATAAACATACGACTTTTATACTAAATTAACTCATATCACTTAGCATATGTATAGTCCTCAAAAACTGTATGTGATTTTTCACTAAAGTGAAGCAAGTTTAAAATAAAAAATCAAATTACAACCACAAGACAAACTTAGTAAGTGTGACAGACTTGATGCTGACAGACTTGATTTTTGGAAGAGATTATGAAAATATTATGAAAGAGATTACCCTTGATGCTGACAGACTTGATTTTTGGAAGGTAGTCAGTTTGTGATATGCCTTTGACTAAGCAAATGAAATCCAATGGCTATGAAATTTTCCATACATAAGGTATCCATGACAAGCTTTAATTTGATGGGTCATGTGGCTAATTTGGATATCTATACATTGAGTTATGAATTATTGAAGTTAGCCCTTGAATCTGGAACGTTTTCTGGACCAGTGTGAAATGATTGATGAAGCTGGGACAGATCACATGTGTTTGACCATGGGAGGTATTTTTCCCTAAAACTAGATTTATTAATGGCCACATTGTCTTTGGAATAACTACAATTGGACATTTGTACAATGAGAAATGAATTTTCAAAGTTGGTTGAAAATTCTACTAGTTTTAACTCCAGACGGAAATGAGTTTGGGGGAGGGGCAAAATGGTCAAATGATATTAGTAGGGTGTGGACCCCATATAGGGAGCCACCTCACCTCCTCTTGACTTGTCCTCCAAGCACATCCAGCTTGCTCTCCTAGCATATCAAGCTTGTCCAAGAAGCCACTTCCCCTTTACTTGGAAACCAAGCCATTTTTGGCTTATTCAAGAAGCCAATTTTCTTTAGCTTGAATGATAAGCCTTTTGAATTTCCCTTATTTCCTCCCTCACCCATCATTTCGTCCAGCACATGGAGAAAGAGAGGAGGAGGCCGAAACATAGAAGGAGTGAGAGAGGGAGGTCGGTTGGAGAGAGACGAAGGAGAGAGAAACACTTCGGAGCCGATTTCGCCTCTGATTTGTCGTTTCTAGCTCTTGAGGCCTTCTTTAATATTGTTCCTCTCAGTAAGAGCAATATTTCTACAGTTTTGGATTCTCAATCAAAAGTGTTTGGTTCTATCTAAACCGTGGAGGTGCTACTTGTAACACCCCAAAATTCAACATCCAAAGCCTTGGCAAAACACTTGATATATCTCTAACAAGGATGATCAACATCCAAATCATTAAAATACATGACTAATTCAATTCAAAATGTATTCTTGAATCAACATAAATTCCCAAAATATTTAATCATAAAATACAAAGCGGAAGTCTTATAGTCATGGAAAATAGAATAACATAACATAAGTTTTAGGAGCACAACCAAGCCTTCAAGGCTCACTCCATAGGTTCTTTCCCTTGCTCCCTACTAGAACAATCACCTGAAAATTTTTAATATAGGGTGAGATTGACATCTCAGTAACTACTGAAAGTTTCTACCGTACACAAGCAAGTCACATATGACAAAAAGTAGGAGCTGATTACATATATATTTGTATATACCATAATTTCATACAACATAAATTATCATGATGTCAATGTGAAACGTACTAGTATACAATATGCAGTATGCAGCCTCCCTTATATCACCGTCCATCCTCAACCGCTGACTGGAGCCATAGGCTAACACATAGTCCAATAGGAACTCATCCATTTGACTGGATTGTCCCAAGCTCACCAAAACTTAAGATACACCCAGCCAAAGGTATAGAGCTTAAGCATGGACTATGGCTCTGTAACATCCCATTTTTAAAGCGGATTTTTTTTTTTCAATCAGAGTAGAGCATTGGAGCGAGTGAGTAACTGAACCATAACAAAACATTAACCATAGTGTAATAGTAATGATATAGCCATCCTATTGTTCAAAAGTAAAAACATAAATGATAAGTAAATCTCCGTCCGGAAGCCTACTCCTGCTGCTTGCCTCTATCACCAATCCTCGGTCCTCCCGACCCTGAAGCTACAGCTGAGATCCAATTCCCATTTGGATCTCAGCAGCAGCATATCAGTACATAAGCACAAAGCAGATGCATGATCGTAACAACGACAGAACATAAGCACATAGCAGTATATAAAGTCCCACAACAATAGTCTGCACATACCCAGTGCCACGATCACAACATGTGTCCTCAGCGCTAGGAAAACATAACGACATTATTATGACTATAACCCGTGTAAAGCTGTATGTATAAATGACGACCCTAAACAGAGCCTCAGTCTATGAACGTATCTATCACATATAAATATACGAGCAGCACAGAGTTAGGGTTACAGTACGCGTCCGTACCTTCGTTGACGAATGTCTGGTACTTTGATGGAAAATGGTACGTTTGATAGCGGTACGACAGCGGTACGTGATCACAGATATCATATAAGGATAATATCACATTTATTAATATCCAACATTATAACAGGCATTTTAGGTACAAATTACCATTTTGCCCCTAGTTTGACTAATCGGCGAAATTTCACCAGAGCTTCGCTACTTTGACCCTAATCTTCCAAAATTTTGACATATCTCTTTCTCCAACATATTTTTGAAATAAATATCATATTTATCCCTAAAACATGATATCTAAACAAATTTGGAAGATTAAAGACTAAACTAGTTCAAGGATTTTGAGATATGATTTATTTTCCATTGGTTCTCATTTATATTATCTGCCATTTTTGTTTTTCGTCTTATCTCTTAAGCATTCCGCCGGTTACGGAAATGACTTCGGAGATAGCCCACTCCGAGATAAAAATTCACTTGTTTATAATATGTCCTGATCTTAGAAACCTAGTTCATGGTTTTCTAGATAGGATTTAATTTCTATCGGTTCTCATTTATCCTATTTGCTTTTTACAAAATATCACACTTTATATTATTATTTTATTCAATAATATCATGATATTTATTTTGCCAAATCTTATCCCCTTTTTGTTCAAAATTTCGGCCAGCTCCCTCTTGGACTTTTTTATTTTACTTTTATGTTTTAATTAATTTATAATATTCTAATTATCTTATATTTAATTTACCAAAATTCTCCCATTGGTCCATTTCTAATTACATGGATTTAGGTTCTTAAAATTGTTAGGAGATCTTGTAGCCATTGATCTTGCTTGATTAAATTATATCCTAACCATTGACCATTATTTAATTTTTCTAATTTAATTAGAAAGCTTAATTAGAGTCTTAATCCCATGATTAGAGACTTTTTAGGATTAGGGATTTTCATGTCCTTAATCTCATACATTTTTCTTAATCTTTTCCAATTAATTGGAAAGTATATTTTATGCTAATTTTAGCCATAAACATTTAATTAAAGGGTTTTTCACAATTTAACTTGGATATTCCCTTGTTTAAGCTTAAACAATTAGCCATTAATTACTTAATTAATCACCTACTAATTGTTGATAATTTTCTTATTTAGGATTAATCATTTTCTCACAAATATTACACTGACATTGGTATTTTATGTCCCATGCATTATATTAAAAATCTTGGGGCCATTTTGGTTCTCAAAATACTTTTTGATTTTTGCCTTTTAATTTTTCCAAGGTTATAATTTAATAAATTACCAAAATTAGAGACAATATACTCTCTAATTTTTAATATTTATTTTACTGCCTCTTAAGATTTATCATAATTTCCTCAGGCTATTTTATTTTCCACAAGGGTATTTTAGGAATTTTGGCATATTATTCTTCCTAATTTCAAGAGATTTTTCCTTAGAAAATAAGATAAATGTAACACACTCTTTGAGACCACATATTCACCTATCAGAAATAGCCATTTATTTATCTCTATATAATATTCCAGATACACAATTATCCGGGTATTACATTTCTCCCCCCGTTAAACAAAATTTCGCCCTCGAAATTTATTCTATCGTAACTAAACTTTGGGCCATGAACTCTGGGTATTTCTCCCTCATGTCTCTCTCTGTTTCTCATGTCGCCTCATCAGGTGACAAACCCTTCCAGAATACCTTCACTATCAGTATGGTCTTATTTCTAAGCCGTTTCTCCTGGTGTTCGATAATTCGCTCCAGCTCGACTACGAAGATATTATCATGCCGTACTTCAACGTCTTCGTACTCAAGGACATGATCACGGTCTGGTTGGTATTTCTTCAATTGTGACACGTGGAAAACGTCATGGAGATTACTCAGGTTCGGGGGTAAGGCTATCTGATAAGCTACTGGTCCTCGCTCAGCCAAAACTTCAAATGGTCCAACATATCGTGGACTGAGTTTCTTCCTCTTAAGCGTTCTGCCGACGCCAGTTACTGGAGATAATTTCAGAAATACATGGTCGCCGACATAAAACTTCAATGGTCTCCTCCTTTTGTCAGCATAACTTTTCTGTCTGCTTTGTGCTGCAAGGAGTCTTTTCTTGATTAACGCGATCTGCTCGGAGGTTTGTTCTATCATATCAGGCCCAAGTAATTACCTTTCAGAAGATTTTGTCCAGCATAGTGGTGATTGACACTTCCGCCCATACAATGCCTCAAACGGGGCCATTTGTATACTTGCATGACAACTATTGTTATATGAAAATTATGCTAGCGAAAGATGTCGATCCCAACTTCCTTTGAAATCTAGGGCACATGCTCGCAACATATCCTCCAGCGTTTGTATCGTTCTTTCAGACTGACCGTCGGTCTGAGGGTGATAAGCAGAACTGAACTTCAGCTTTGTACCCATACCTTCATGCAACGCTTGCCAGAAACGGGATTGGAATCGTGCATCACTGTCAGAGATAATACTCTTTGGTACACCGTGTAGTCTCACGATCTCTTTAAGGTAAATCTCTGCCAATCGTTCTGGAGAGTAATGGATACTGATGGGAATGAAGTGTGCTGACTTAGTTAATCTGTCAACAACTACCCAGATCGTATCATGATTCCTGATCTTGGGTAATCCTACCACAAAATTCATGGTTATGTTCTCCCACTTCCATTCCGGCATTTCCAGTCCTTGAAGAAGACCAGGGAGTCGTCGGTGTTCGATCTTCACTTTTTGACATGTCAAGCACCTGGCCACGTACTGGGCTACATCTTTCTTCAACCTGGGCCACCAGAGTTCAGACTTCATGTACTGGTACATCTTGACTATGCCTGGATGTAGAGTATATTTACTCTTATGAGCCTCATTCAATATCTTCCGCCTCAATTCATCAATTGGCGGTATGTATATCCGCTTCTTGTATCTGACCAAACCACTAGGTGATAGGTCATGATCTTGGGTCTCACCCTGAGAGATCTTCTCCCGTATGGAAATAGCCCAATCATCTTGCTTCTGAGCTTCCTCAACTTCATCCCTCAGATCGTATCCCCCCTGACTAACAAGGAGAGTTGCAAGATAGGCATCATTTGGTGTGTTGAGACCCACACAAATTTGATTTGATAGATTCAGATCTCTGAAATCTTCAAGTAATTTCTGCTCTTGCATCATCATGTATGCCACCTGCACCGCCTTTCTACTGAGAGCATCTGCAATGACATTTGCTTTACCCGGATGATATTTGATCTCCAGGTTGTAGTCTTTCAGCAACTCCATCCAGCGACGTTGTCTCATGTTGAGTTCCCTTTGATCAAACAGGCATTTCAGGCTCTTGTGGTCGCAGTACAAGTAATTCGTAATGCCCATACCTGGTCCTGAAAGCCGTCTTGGGAACATCACTATCTTTAACTCGCAACTGATGATATCCCGAACGCAGATCAATCTTTGAAAAGACAGTAGAACCAGATAACTGATCCAAAAGATCATCAATCCGGGGAAGTGGGTACTTGTTCTTGACAGTCACTTTGTTAAGCTCACGATAGTCGATACAGAGTCGGAAACTCCCGTCTTTCTTCTTCACAAATAGCACTGGGGCTCCCCATGGTGATACACTGGGTCGAATGAACCCCTTCTTTAGAAGTTCTTTTAATTGCTTCTTCAACTCCTGCATCTCGTTTGGTGCCATGCGGTACGGTGCTTTTGATATTGACCCTGTGCCAGGTATCAATTCAATAGTGAACTCCACTTCCCTGGTAGGAGGTAGCTCAGTGAGATCCTCCGGAAATACGTCAGGAAACTCATTCACCACAGGAATATCTTTGAGTGAAAGTTCGGCTTCTGCCTCGACTGAGAAGAATACCATATATGCTTGGCATCCTTGCTTCATGCATCTGTCAGCTTCCGTAGCAAAGAGAAAGGTCAGGCTCATTTCAACCTTATCTCTGCTGGGTGAATTGGAAAAAGATATACTCTTATTGCCACAGTCGATCTTCGCACTATTGGCCGTCATCCATATTTGGACCGAGTATGACATCGATGCCATGGAGTGGTAATCGGATAAGGTCCACTTTAGAAACTCGTCCATCCACATTTGCAGTACAATTAAAACATGCATTAGAAGCTAAAGATTTCACGCCAAGCGGTGTAGACACTATCAAGTCATAAGGTAACCTATAGGCATGCATTCCTAAGCGATTTGCACAATCATAGGAAATAAACGAATGACTGGCACCCGAATCATATAATGCCTGAAGTAGATTCCCATTAAGAGAGATAGTACCTTGGACCATCTCCAGGGATTTTCTGGCCTCTGTATTTGTCAGCGCAAAGGTCCAGCTTGCGCTCTGAGGTCTTGCCTCTGTAGCCTTCTCAGGACAATCCCGGCTGAAATGTCCAGGCTTCTGGCATCTGTAACAGATTTGCTTCCCATCACAGTTGACTCCCGGATGGTACTTTTTGCACTTTGGACATGATTGGGATCCCGTCTGTCTGGGATAGTTCTGCTGCCTGGCCTGGTATGGTCTCTTGTTCCCGCCTTGGGGGTTATTCCATGGTGCCTTCCTCTTTCGTGAGGAATTTCCACGGTTAGACCCGCCACGACCTGCACCGCTACCGTCGGAGTTCCAGAATCTACGCAGCTCTTTCAAATTGCGCTCAGTCAATCGGCAAGATTCCACCGCTTGAGCCATATCTGGAATCTGCTGAGATACCAGCCTTGCTCTTATATCGTACTTCAGCCCGTAAATCAACCTATTTGCCTTCCAGCCTTCGTTTTCAGTACTCTTCAGGTACAATGAATATCGCGACAGGTTGGTAAACCGGGCGAAGTAATCGTCAAATGATTCGTCTTGACTTTGCTGGATGTGAAGGAACTCCTCCTCCTTAATCACTTGTATCGAAGGAGGGAAATATTGTTCATTGAATTTCTCCAGAAAATTCTCCCAAGTGACAGGGAAATACCGGGTCTGCAAGGTCGTAGCAACGCTCTTCCACCATCGATGCGCATCCCCTTCAAGTTTATATATTGCAAGTTGGACTTTACGGTTTTTTGGGCAGTCCATAACGTCAAAGATCTTATCCAAACTCATCAGCCAGTCTTCAGCCAAATCGTTCTTCCCACGGAAAGCGGGTGGCTTGAGTTTGGAAAACATGGTTGACCCAAAATTGTGTGGTCTCCCTTACTCTCCTTTGTCGAGGAGGTAATTGGGATCTATCAGACCCCTCTGATTCCTCAGCATGTCCATCACTTTGGTCATTCTCCTCTTCTTCTTCTTCATTTTGTCGTTCGTTTAATAGTCTCTGAGCTTCTTGATCTTGTCTATTCTGTCTTTCTAATAGTGCATCTATAAGAGCCCTTTGTTCTTGCAGAGTTCTTCTCATTTCCTGCATTTCGTCTTGCTCTGGTTGTTCTGGTATTTGGTTTCGTCCAATTTCAGGTATCGCTCTCATCTGAGGCTGTCTGCCTCCTCCTCTACCTCGGCCTCGGCCTCTACCTCTAGGTACACCGGCGCCTCTTATGCGTGCCATTCTTTAGTTTTTCCTTTACTTAATGGTGACAGATATAAATATCAGAGATAGCACAATAATTGGCACAAAAACATACATATATTCATTGCATCAAATTTTTACAATAAGTATCAACCTAGTAGTCTGTTACATCCTAATCTTTGTCATATAAGTCAATATATTACAGCCCCTTTATTCAAAAGTATTTTGCCTTTTCACGGCTCCATCTACTGGTGCCTTCTTTGATCCTGGTTCCTTTCCTGAACCTTAGACACATCTGAGGTCCAATACCCATCGGACCTCAGGTAACAGTTAACCTCATGTGAAAAGTATGAACAGTATATATGTCGGATATTCATTACATTTCAGCATCAACCAAACATGGCACACAACAGATGTAAGGTTACAGCAATACATAAGCACACAACAGATGTAACACAACAGTACATATCACATATAAGCATACATGCCAAATCAGAGTTAAAGTTACTAGTACGTGAACGTACCTTTCACCGTGTAATTACCAAAATGTCCGTCTTTTGAATCCGACTCCGGACATGATCCCGAATATCCTATACGTTATTGTCAGATTACTTCATTTTCCATAACTTATATGATATTGTAATTAATACCATATTTCCTAGAATAATATCAACTGTAACATCCCATTTTCAAAAGTTGTATAATTTTTTTTTTCATCAGAGTAGAGCATCGGAGCAAGAGTGTAACTGATATATATATATATATATATATATATATATATATATATATATATATATTCAAAATGCCGTAAGTCTGACTAATTACAGTGACGGTACATTGACGGTACATTGTTCCGAGTGTTTTCAAATGTAAATGACAACAAAAGTGTCTCCCTGGTGATACCCACACCGTGGCAACAAAAGATAGCCTTCAGCCGGATCTCTAAGCGTCCAGCTTGCCTCTCTCCTCGGTCCTCGGTCCACCCGACCCTAAAGCTATATTAAGGGCTGAGGTCCAACGCGCACCGGACCTCAGGTAACGGTTAACCTCATGTTTATATACACCATATATGTACTACAGATATTCATCAAGTTTCGACGATATTTACTACAATCAGATGTAAGGTACGCATAATCAGATATGTATGGCAATAACAATATAGTCAGATGTAAGGTTAAGGCACAGTGGGAAATGTACATCAAATGAATGATCCGATTCTACAGTCAGATGTAAGGTACACATAATCAGATATGTATGGCAATAACAATACAGTCAAATGTAAGGTTAAGGCACAATGGACAATGTACATAATCAGATATGCACAGCAATAACAATACAGTCAGATGTAAAGTTAAGGCATGACAGAGGAAATACACATATGCATACAATAACCATCAGAGTTAGTGTTACTAGTACGCGAACGTACCTCCGTTGACGATATACGGTACAACTGTTGGTCAGAACGTAATCACAGGTATCCTATAAGGACAATAGCGTATTTTTTTACTAATCAATCATCATAACAGTCATTTTAGTCAAAAATGACCATTTTACCCCTGACTCCACTAATCGACAGAATTTCTCCAGAGCTTCGCTATTTTGACTCTAATCTTCCAAAATTTTGCCATAACTCTTTCTCCAACATATTTTCAAAATATATATCATATTTAACCTCAAAACATGATATCTAAACTAACTTGGAAGATTAAAGATCAAACTAGCATTCCTACTATAACTACCGAAAGAACTACTAGAACTTAAGACCAGGGACCGAAGAACTTACCCAGGGCTTCACTACTACTTTCTCCAAGCTCTTCCTTCTCTCTAACTTTTGAACTGGCTCATGAATTGGTGAGTTTTGCAATGAATCAAGAGGCCTACTTATAGAAGAAATGTGAGGGCAAAGAGGTAATATTCCAAACTTTCTACTTCAATCTTGGCCATTGGATCTAAGGCACTTTTTGAAGCTCAAATCCTCACCTTACACACCCCTTGGCCGACCTGCATGCCCCATTTTTCAACAAAGTGAAGTCATCAACATGATGTCACTCTTGTGCTTTATGGTATTCAACCGATAAAGTTCCCTGATCGGTGTTCTAATCGTGTAATCTTAACAACTCTCAAAAATTCGACGACGTAGTCTTGGAGGTCTATTCTTCCTCTTTAGAAATATCCGGGTTAACAAAATTTTTGATCCCATTAAGGGTATTTCCTAGCCTGCTGAAGATTTCAGGGCAACCGCCGTCGGTTACGGAAATAACTTTGGGTAACACCAACTTCGGGACAAAAATTCACCGGTTCATAATATGTCCAGATGTTTACCACTTAATCCAAGGATTTCAAGATAGGATTTAATTTCTATCGGTTCTCATTTATCCTATTTGCTTTTTAACAAATATCTTCTTTTATTATATCATTTTCCTATCTACTTGCATGCACATATGCTCAATACTTTCTCTCTCTTTCTTTCTTCATTATTTTCGAAATTCATGGGCAACTCTTGGCCAAAGAATATGCTTCAAATATCCCATGCTTTATGTTCCCATTGGCTTGTGTTTTTATTTGACTTTTCCACATAACTTCTTAACAAAGTTTTCTTAATTCTTTTTCTCTTCAAAAACCGTCCCCCTCCCCCCTTATTTTTCCATTTTGTTTTTTCAATTAACCTATATTATCCTTTAATTATCTTAGCAAAAATTCTCCCATTGGTTGCTTCATTATTACATGGATTAAGGCTCAATTAATTAGAACCATTAGACTAGCTTTAGAAGATTCAATCTTGCCCCTTTATGAACCATTAATATCTAATTAGGGTTTTAACTTAGAATATCACCCTTAACCATGCTTAAACAATTAGCAATCAATTACTTATCTAATCACTTACTAATTGTTGATAATTTTATTATTTAGGATTAATCATTTCATCACAACTATTACACTGACATTGGTATTTTATGTCCCATGTATTATATTAAAAATCATGGGGTCACTTATGATCCCCAAAATAATATTTAATTTCGCCTTATTATTTTCCAAGGAAAATAATCCCAAAAATTATCTAAATTAGAGACAACATACTTTCCTATTTTTAATAAATATTTAATTGTCTCTCATAATTTATCATATTATTTTATGTCTCATACGTGTATTTAGGGCCTTTTAGCACCTTATTCTTCTAATTTCAAAGGAAATTATCCTAGAAAATAAGATAATTTCCACATAGGATTTGAGACCTCATATTCACCTATTTCCAATAGGTATTATTCACTAAATTATGATATTTATCATAAGTGGGATTTTTAGGGTATTACATCAACAAGGATATTTTCACCTATTTTGACATTCCTACCTCTAGTGGATTTGTTATTCCACTTTTGCCCTTACATTTTATTAAAAACGAAATACTGGATTTTCTGGGCAGATTTTTCAGCAACTTTTAAAACTCATAATTAATTCTACAAAACTGGAAATGAGGTTCCGTAAAATTTCTTGGAATCCTTATCATGTCTACTTTTGAGGAAAAATACTAGTTTTTAACCAGATTTAATATATCATTCCCAGTTTAATATTCTTCAACCTCTGCCCAGAATTTTCGTCTAGAAAAATAGCTTAACTTCAAGGATTTTTATCTCCTTATGTAGAACTTCAAATGATACATATTTTATATATTTGGAAATACCTATATGTCTAATTTATTCATGTAAAATATCAAGATTTTTGAAGATCATTTAATACATAAAATAATAACATTAATTTCGACAATTTTTTACCTCATTAGGAATTTTTCAATGCAAGGAGGCCTAAAAACAAGTAAAAGAACTTTCCTAACAATTCCCTAGATTAAAACTACAATTTATACTAAGAACTACAAAAGCTAAAAACTTAAAGTTTAAGAACTAGAAAACTTACCCTTGAAGAATCTTGCTACTCCTTCTTGCTTCTCACTAGCTCTCACTTCTCTCTACTCTTTGGAATGGTTTTTGGTGTGAGGAATTGAAGAGAAGCTATGTATCTATTTATAGGAAAAGTTCAATGTTAACCATGGTAACATTGGCAACCATGGTTAAGTCTCATCTTTCTTCTTAACCATTGGATCCAATTCATTTTATTAGACTTAATCCTAGCCCTTTATTGTTGTTAGAAAAATCCCAACACTATCGAAGATTTTTATTTTAAAACACATGTGTTTTTTATTAATATTATTAAACAATCTTTCTCTCTCTTTCTCTCTTCAATTTTCATCCTCTCTCCCTCTCTCATGGGGCAGCCTACATGCACTCCTAATAGCCACTTAAACATGTATTTAGCTTTTGCAAAATATCCTATTGTTCCATCCTCTTATTGGCTAGGTGATAATTTGACTTTTCAACATGTATTTTTGTGGTAATCATCAATATCAATATCATCATCATCATCATCAATATCATCAATATATACTTAATAGCAATAGCAAAATAAGCTGATTACTGTTCATCCTCTCACAATTTACTATTCAATTAAACAGTAACGGCTTAACAGTGCGGCTTATGTTTGGCTTCGTGCACAGATCAAGATAAGATGCCAGCATGTTGGTTTTCAATTTTGAAATTCCCTCCATCCATGTGTTCTCTCTCTTTCAATTTAAGTTTGCATCCCTTTTCCTTTCATTTCTCATCTCTCTCTTCCTTTTATTTCACTTTCTCACCTGCTCTTTCAGATTTGCAAAAGCTGTCCTTTGCTTAAACGTCTTCCTTCTTGCTCCTCTGAGCGAAGTCGATGATGAGAACGAAGATCGGCCCATCTGAGCGAAGTCGAAGATCGGGAGGAATGACAAGTTGAGAGTGAGAAGCCAATTTGACGATGATGCGAACGTGATGAGAAAGATAGAGCGGCTCTGTAGGTGCTGCAAATCGGGCATAATTGATTCTGGATTTCATCGTTTCGGTATTTGTGTTTTTTTCGTCTCTACTCTTTTCAGTTAGTTCATTCATCCTAATTAAGAGAGTTGAACTTTCACCTTATTCCTTGCCTGGGAACTATTACTGTAGTCATCCGAATTCCAGATGCTAATCAGCATGGACGTCGATTTCTTAAGACTGACAAGCTTAAGGTAAACTTCTATTAAAATAACTGCTTCTTCAGTTCACTCGCTCTGTTCTCAAACTCAACCATCTCTCAGGTCTCCTTCACTATCTGTTGACCTTTTCTAGTTTTCCTTCATTCTTTTTCAGTGGCTTCCCTTTCATCATAATGTTCTCATTCATTCAGGTGCGCTGTACTTGGAGCTGGATTTGCAGGACTCTCGGTAGTTTGGCATTTGTTAAAGGTACTCTTCCTTTTCTCTCTGAATTTAGTTTATCGATTATGTTTCCTAGCTTCACTGTTTCTAGCTTTCAACTTGAATTAATTTTTAACATTTGTAACTGTGTTGCGACCAATGTGTGCATAGCTTTGCTCATAGTGAGTTTGTGGACACTAGCACAACTACTTAATATCATAAAAATTTTAAATTTCTTTAAGTATTTCTCGTGGAATTATTCTTTGCAGAATAGTCCTAGGAGATTGGATCTGAAAATTGATTTGTATGATGAAGTGGGCATTGGGGGTGGTGCTTCTGGGATTGCTGGAGGTCTCCTTCACCCTTATTCCCCAAAAGGTTTCTGTTATATCCTTCACCCTAATCTGGGCATAATGGATTGTTTTCCTTTCATATGCCTTCCATGTTGCTTACACTTTTAAATTTATTAATGGGTCACTGCAGTCAAGCTTCTCTGGGAGGGTGCTCAGTGTTGGAATGACAATATTATTCTCTTGATCGAAAATTGCTGAAGAAGTCACCAATTCCAGAAAATGCAAAGTCGGAGAATCTTCAGAAAATATTGAAACTTTTGTTGGTCACAAAAGGTTTCCCCCATTCCTTCAAAAAATTGAGGAATTGAATCAACTGAAACCTCCTAAGCTACATCTTCCCCAGACTTGAACATCTATCTATACTATTTGCCTGTCAAGGACTGTTTTTGACTTCTTATTTCTCTCATGATACCCCACCCCCAAAAAAAAATTTGGTGACATTCTTTAGTGACATTTTTGTTATGGTTAGTTATCAGCAAAAGTTTTGAAGGTTCTATGTGCCATACTACCTGTTAAAAGAGAAAAAAGAAGTAAACATGTTTTCTTGGGAAATGATGATGATCACACATAATTAAAACATTTTAACAAAGATCGTAAATTTGCATCTATTTTGTACCGCATCAATTTCCTTTTTGTGAATTTTCTTGCTATATGCAATGGTAGGTAATTTTCACTTCTTGAACTGTCAAATTTAAAAGAGGATTCAATGTGTTTTGAATCTCTTATTCTTAATTGTTGATTGAAGTCTTAGATTTGCTTTCCTTTTTCTGATGAAATCAGCTGACTTCAGGGGCATCCTAAGACCAGCAATGGACATGAAGAATTTGACCAAACTGAATGATGTAATCTCTCTGCTCCAATAAATTCTGGAATCTTAATTATTGGACATTGATTCCTAAGTGATAATATACTTCTTTATGTGGTTAGAATGTCCAGACTTGCCTTCCCAGTTGCAGAATAGAAACTCTTTATCAGTTCTTAGACCTTCTGACTCTGAAAACTGAAGTTCATGCTGTGTGTAAGGAGCCTTACAGGTTAAGCCACAAAGCTCTAAACTTTCTTTTTATATGGCCACATGTTTATGTCTGTTGATGCATATATCATGCTCATTTAAATGTCATATTATGTTTTAAGCATTAGATTATCAATTATTCTCTTGAATTTGCTGATGGACTATATATAGCTCTTCTTGTGAATCAACAACATTCTTCTCATTTGTAATATAATATTTCTATAAATCATTATTGTTGGAGTGTTGGAATAAAACAAAAAATCTTACCATCTTGAGACTCTTCAGATAATTGTCATAGACGTTCTTCAACTTTTTTCCACATAGGACCTTTATTTGTTTCTTATTCTATGGAAACTGTTTGTGAAAAGTGATTTTATTTTTACATAATTTTTGTATATCGTGGTGGCACTTTTGAGGTTCATTGGTTGCTCTTTAAGTTTTGTTGGTCATGTGCAGTATCTATAAGGCCGTTCTCAAATCAAATGGTTCAATCAACAAGATAAACCAAATTGCACAGGTTATTCTCAACTATTTTTTGGTCTTTTAACTATGCCTTAATGTGTTGTAAGGAAATTTGCAGAAAACCTTAAATTTGTTTGTTGAAACATACCCAGCTTCGTATCATCATAAAACCAAAGGCATGCGTGGGAGTGGGGCCATTGTGTAGTTCACAACAGGTAATTTATTGCCCACTGTCAAGAGATTTGCTGTCTACATTTGCTCCACCCTGCACTTGGTATAATAGAAGGCATTCTGTTGTTTCTGTCTTGATTTATGCAGATTTGCTACCACGTTTTGGGGTTAGTCCATGGAATTTGGACACCTATTCCTAGATCTGTGCGTATGCTTTTGCTTCTATGTGAGAGTTCTTAGTTTAAACGAACAAATTTTTCAATGCATAGTGAATTTTTGTTTGTTCTGTAATAGATGAAAGATTATATTGCAACTCCCAAACCTAATGGCTACCAGAGTCTCCATACCACTGTGATTCCATTTTTGTATCAGAGAATGTTTGGACTGGAAGTCCAGGTAATGATTTTCATTTTCATTCTTTTTAGAAATTGAGCTCAACTTGGAAACAACCTCTCCAATTGTGGGGGGGAAGGCTGCATACATCTGTCCCTCCTCAGACCCACCTGGTGGGAGCCTTGTATGTTGGGCCGCTTTTTTTTTAGCAATGGAGCTCAAGCTCATCCAAGTAGCTCTTTGGCTTTTGTTTTCTCAGGTATGGTGGGATCTATCTGGACTCAGATATCATAGTTTTAAGACCAATCTCTTCCCTTAATAATTCTGTTGGTGTGGAGGATCACGTGGCTGGAAGTGCTTGATGGCTTTTAAAAGGCAAAGGTATTGATATCTTGATGTCCTAATTATATTGGCTGTCTAATTGATAGTGCTTTACAGGAGGCATTTGCAGACCCTAGCCGAGATGACAGTTTGATCTTTGAACTTTTAGGATTCAAGCATGACGTTGCTGATAATGGAAGTGCTACATGGTTTCTTCAAGACCTTGCTACTAAGCAAAATGCCGAAGGAAGTGTGGTATAGAATTATTTCATTTGATTTCCATAAATTATAGGATTAGTTAAATGTCAGCCCATTGCGGATACAGTACCTTATTTTTACTCCCTTCAATGTATCAAAGCATAGTTCATACCTAAAGCTAATACTCAACATTTACTTGCAAAGATGTTTAATGTTTTAGCACAGGGTATGTTATTGTTTACATAGCCATATGCTAGATTTTTTTTTTTTTTTTTTTTTTTTTATCTTTTACTTTTCCTAAATGTCTTCTCTGTTTAATAGGCTGTTGTGTTAGTCATTGCAGAAAAAAATCAAAGCCAGCACGGTTTACCCATTTCATGGCATGATGGAAAAAAAATAACCGTTCATATATATAACTGCATCTATCTCAACAAATATTGGGTTTATTCAAGAGTGTTATCAAACCTTTGATAAGATTCCAGGAATTATGGCCCCTTCACTGTAATTCAAAAGCAGAATCCTCCCAGGAGGAGCTCGATTAGGAAAGAGAGATGAGCTGTATATAGTTCCTGAAAAATAAAAACAAAAATGGTTTATTTTCCTCATTGTCAAACTTGACTAGATGCAATAACTAACCACCAAAACAAAAGTTCCTAAATCAAATTTGGATAGGAATCGATCTGGATAAAAAAGTTTATGTCATACGCCTTGCCTTTTACCATAGCCGACTATATGTTTACCTAATGTCTCCACTCCTTGAGTACGTGGATGCAACTGCCCTTTAGTTCACCATCTATTAAGCATTCTGTTCGAATAGCTTCTTTTGGATAGGATATGGATACTGCAGCAACTGGAGGATCGTAAAACTTTGAAAGTGCATCTGCAGCAGTAGTCTGAATGTTAGTTCATTTAACATCTTTTTTTGTCAATGATGTCTTCTTGTGTGCCATGATCAATTTTTCCCATAAAATTTTAGGTGATTGAGCAATCTGAAGTTCTTGAAGCTCCTGGTCTAATAGCAAATGCATAAAGAAATTTACCCAGGTCTAGTCCTTTCTAATAAACAAATCATAAAGTCATTCCAGCGACAATTATCATGATTTGTTGGAAAGATGACTGAAAAGTTATATAAATGGCATTTAAAGTCTTTGTTTTTTTTTTTTTAACTTCTACATGTGATATAGTTGGATTAAACGGGTATTTGAATATGTGGAAGAAATTATATTTATTTGTCCATTATATTTCATATAGGGGCTTGTGTTTGAGATGCATAAATAACCAAACAATCATCTTTTGTATATGTGATGAATAGGTGAAGTCATACCCCCGACAAGCTTTCAGTATGGATGATAGCTCATTTCCCTTGAGTGAAGTAGGCCTGACCAGCAGGCATGAAGCATTCTTTCTAGAATTCGTTTAGATTTACTTGACAATATGCACGCATTACTCCTGCAGTTAATAAAATAGAATGCCTCCCTCAGTGGCAGCAACTCCAACTCCAACAATTTTGTGCCTCCCATGGAGTTCACATCTCTGTGAGTATATATATATATACTGTACCACCTTAAATTAAAACGCATGTCTGTCATTATGACTTTCTTTACTTTGAAGATTTTAAATACTATTAGAAGAATTGTTATAGGTTCAACTTTCTTTTGGCTTGTCAATTGTTACTCAAAGGTTTGTTTAAGAGATAAGTAAACACATCAATGGAATTATCATGAACTTTAAGTTTGTGTTTGTTTGCTCCTTTCTAAAATTTGTTTCTTTGCTTCTTTCTTAATATGTAATTAGAGCAGTCAATGAACTTTAGGTATGATAAAGATTTAAAGGCTGCAAATGATAGAGATTTAATCCGTCAAGACTATTTAAAAATCTGACGACTCACAAAAATAGGATTTTGAGGGGTCATGATTTGGAGGGTAAGGGGCTGCTTTTGAGGTATATGTTTTTGTTTTTAATTTTTGAAACTCTACTACTTCCTTTTGCTTAACCTTTTCTGGGCAATTAAATAAACATACTAACGGGTTAATTTGCAACCTGGAAAAATTATATGGTATGTCACACAATTCACTTAGTTACGAGAAGGAAAAAATAAGAGCAATTCTATTGCCCCATCCTTTATTATTACTCCCTCCCGTCAATTATTCCCCAATTGGTATAGGAAGTTACTATTTATGATAGTTGTTATTACTCCCTCCCGTCAATAATTATGTGAGCCCCATGCAGTTTTCCCCGGTGTTTCTCTGTTATTCAGAAACATAGGTCCTGTGGTTAATATTGTGATGTTCATTCTAGCCTTTTTTATGAGATGCCTTCCCAAATTTGAAACCAGTTAACTTTTCTTACCATGCTTTCACCGTTAAATTTAATTTTCTGAAATTATTATCCATCCAGTACTATTCATTTAAGGCCTGCTTTATTTTCTGTAGTTAAATCCATTCATTATTCAACAATATAGTTGCTGTGGTCGATAAAATGTTCTTACTAGAACCTTTGATGATGTATGTACCATTCCTCTAAAGCTAAGATTTTTTTTCCAAAAAGAAAAACTATGCCTTTATATTTATGATTACAAATATATTTGACGCTACTTGGTAATTGTTCTTAAAAAATATGTGCATGATATAAAATATTCTTCTCTCTGTCATAATTGCACTAGATCATGCTTATTTGAAGCCATCTGTGTTCCTCAACCTCTCTCTCTATCTCTGCATTCTTTCATGTATGACATTCTACCCCATTCGGGGTTTACAATAGGAAGGGGAATGCATCACATATGCAACAAAATGAAGGCCCTCAGGGTTTACAATTTATTTTGCATTTTATCTAGACTGAAAATGTAAGAAAGAAAGGAGAAGAGGAGATTCTAGATCGCTTTGTCTAAGGATGAAATTGAAGAAGACATATTCGTTATGACTAGGTCAAGGCCCTCTCGACGGCCAAAGAAAAGGCCTAAGAATGTGCAGAAACAACTTGATGTATGAGTTTAATCTCTGCTTCTCTAATCTTTTGTTATATCACATATTTCGCTCAATGATGTCTCCTTACTTGATTTCAATTTCACGGTCGCTTAAACAAAGAACGTTCTTTTTTCAAAATTTTAGAGGTTTCTTCCTAGATTGTGGTTAGTGGGGTACACTGCAGACATTTATAAGATGACAGATACTACAGCTAAGGTTATCTCCTTTTCACCCTTTCTCTAATGTGTGATTGATGCTATACTTAACATAGTTCTCCAAAAGATATAGGGATCTTTTCCCCTCTACTTATGGAATTTCTAATACCAAAGTATGCCTCCATCTATGTTAAGTTGTTCAGGATTAGCATTCTGAACTGGCTTTCCTGGGTTTCTGTGATTTGATCTTATTTTAGATTTTTAGAACTTAAAAAGTCATGCTTCTACATCACTATTACAGTTTAATTGAGCATATATACAGTTTAATGTAGTGGTAGAATAGTCTAATAATTCCAATTTGTAAAGTGTATCTGTCTATTTGTGTTGTTATCTAACTGTTCCGGATTATGTTTCTTTTCTATCATGTCTTAGACTCTTAATGGACAGTGATTCTTCTTGCTGTCAAACAAGAAGCATGTGTTGGTTCATCATTTCAAAGGGAAAGAATAAAGTCTCAATTATAGAGTTTTATCATAAAGATGGAAAACGATTTCTTCCAAGTAAAGGTAATTACTGGTGGTTACTATTAATTGAGTTTGGACAAAGGTTTTTAAATACTCACTTAGCTTTTAGTCTTGCTTATCCAATTGCATGAGTGATCTTCTTCTTGAGTGACACATATCATTGAAGTGTGTGTACTTTAGGAATATGCTCCTTGGTTTAATATCAATTTCTATTTGCCATTTTGTTTTTGTTTTCCTCACTCTTGCTCCATTTTGATCAACATTACTATTCCCAATGCCATTACAAATTTGTGAAAATTCAAATCTTGCTTCTTTGTGTCATATTATGTTTTTCCTCAACTGAATGTAAGAACATGCATAGGTAACACTCTTCTGGCATGCACATTATAATTGCACATTTGCATGATTGATGAGTGATTCAGAATTTCCTAAAAAAAAATGATTCATATAAATCATCTGTGTTGCTGGGTAAAATCGGCATGGTAGGTATGAATAGTTACTGTTTTCCCTCTTAAAAAAATTTAATCTCCTAACTGCTGCTTTTTCATACTTTTTTAAAACATTTCCCAATGCGAACACACTTATTTGTGTGATTGCAGCCTCATTGTTATGTAAGTATATTCTTTTGATATGACCATACTTCATTAGGTATGACTAGGTACTGTTCCTGTTTGTTAAAAAAAGTCTAAGCCAAAGTGTTCAGACACAATATTCTAATTCAGTGTTGATGTATTCTCAAGAGCACTAAGAAAGTGAAAGTTGTTGAGATTCATGATCAGGAAGTGGGGTGTTTTGTATTGATAGTATAAAGGTTTGATTTTGTGATATATGAGTATTTTAATTACGAATGAAATTTTGTGAAGGAGAAATACATTGATGTATTATGTTAAACCAAGAAGTTTGAAACCTGTCATGGTTGGATATATGAGGGCTACTCAAGATGTAGAACTAAACCAAAGGTTGAAAATGGGAATGTTTCATGTATCAATAATTATTGGAAGGGAAACCTGTAAGGATCCAATCAAAGTATGGTTCCTTAAGTGTGTTAAATTTCATATATATGCTTCATGTGTTTTAAGATTAGTAGATGTCACATTTTTTTTGTTAAACAGGTTTAGGTTGAATTATATGATTGTTGACACTGCATCAGTCATTTGTTTTGTAAATAAGAATGTAGCTGAGCTATTTGAGAAAAGTGCTGTTGAATTGAAAGTTGATATCCTGAGTAGGTATGGATATTGAGTTTAGTTATATTTCATGGTTTCTTTGAGGTTGCTTATATATTGTTTCTTTCTTATATGTAGGAAGATTATGTTTTGCATTTCCTAAAGAGGTGGAACAGTTGGTTGAGAGGAAGATACTTTTGAAGATAGAGTTGAATAGATATAATAATGATCACCCAAATTCAAGTGTTTCGGTTGCCACATATGTTGAATGTGTTGATCTAAATGATGATTTTAATGAAGTTGCTTCTGTAGTTCAAGTTCAGTTATTTCATTTTATGTTTGGTTAGGTTGATCAATGTATTTGTTGTTTTAAATAGTGATTTCTCTATATTTTGAGTAGGCTGGAGGACCAAGTGCATTAGCTATTAAGGAGGATAAAAACATTGTGTATGTGAAAAATGCAACTGTTGAAGCTATGAGTCCAGGGGGTACTGAGGCTGTTGTCACAGTTGTTGACAACTCCCTATATGTGGAACTCGAGGAAGTTTCTATTTCCCATAAGAAACCTGTTGGTGAGAACTCGAAGTCTGGAGCTATTCCCATAATAACCTTGCACAAAAAAAATTTGTAATGTGGATACGCTGCTTTTTTGTATTTTGGGGAAGTGTTTACATATTCAAAGCATTGTGTATTGCCTTTGTAGTATGTTTAGGGCCCTTTTTCTTCAATGTCAATGTCATGAGGGACTTTGTGTTTTGGATGCGACAATATATATATTTCTTACTATGAATGTGATGGAAATGAATATAAATTTCTAATAAAGTGTTGGCTTTAATCATATTATTTGATGTGTTAAGTAGAAACTGAATTAATATAATAGTGATCACAGTTGAGGATTCAAATCTTGATAATAATAAAAAATGACTAATGGAATATGCTATAGTTGAGGATGATAAAAACGGAACATATTTGGTTTTATAGATTGGATAGATTTTTTATGTTATGGAGGTAGTGTGGTCAATTGTATAGTTTTGGTCATAATGAAATATGAAGATATGGTATGTGAGAATTCATGGTCTAGATCATGATTTAGGGGTTAGTAATTTTTTTCAGTATGAGCAAATGGAGAAGTTTGACATTCTAGAACATGAATTTAGTTTCAAGTTGGTGGTTGTTACATGGGATTTTAAGAAGATTTGTTGAGTGATAGACAAGTTTTATTGAAAAGTGAATTGAGTTGACATTTTAAAATGTTCAAATCTTATTTTGTATAATTTAACTCAACTAAGTGCATGCTTGATAATCGGGTAGCTATAGGAGCAATGAAGTGTATAGTTGGATAATGAAGTATAAAGATATGTTATGGTAACTGACAGTTTTACTTTAATAATTTCATTGAAATACATATGGTGCAAAAATGTGACTGTATTTTGTAACTGGTATTATTTATTTTATAAAAATTTTCTCCTGTAAATTATCTTAGAGCTACAAAGATTAGTTGGTGAGCTAAGAAGTTCATAATTGCACAAAATGTTGCAGGATATATACATGATTGCAGGAAAACTTTGTTGACTGGAGGTTGATGAATTGAAGGGCAGCATTTATTTTAAGTGTTGTAGATGTTGCACTCGCGCAACATGCGGGGGCATTGTTGCTTGTTATCATGAATACTTGGCTAATATCCCTCTCTCATGGCTTCACGTTTTTGATGACTTTTGGGGCTGATTTTATGAAGCTAATTAATGCTATAAGATAAGTCTTTAGTTACCTTGAATTTACATGACAACTTGTAGTTGTTTAGTTAGCCTACCTAGTTGCATTTGGATATTTGTCTTGCAAACTTGGCTAATAATCATCCACACATGCTATAGACAAAGCAAACTTGGCTAATAATCATCCACACATGCTAGACACAAAGCAAACTTGGCTACTTGGAGCAATAAAGGCCATACATATATGCATATGTCTTCAATTTGTCTCCTCCCTCCTATTACTTTCGAAAATCATGGCTATTATTTGGCCATGGAATGTGCTTTTCCATTTACAAAATATCTAATGGTCAAGTGTTTCCATTGGCTAATTTATTTTGCTAAGGATTAAGACTTAATTAATTGGGACCATTAGATTTAGCTTTATTAGATTTAATCTTGGCCATTAATCTTAGTTGCAAGTTGACCTTTCAAAGCTTGATTAGCAAAGCTTAATTAATCCTTAATCCATTGCTTAATTTGTCCTTTCATTGCATCTCACATTGATTAATTGGTTTACTCCATAATTCAAGTCATTAGAGCATTATTAGTAAAATAATCTCATATTCCATTGGCCTTCATATTTTCGAAATTAATGGCCCTCATTGATGATCCTAATTTGCCTCTAATCATCTTGAAGGATTATGCAACTAATCTCAATTAGTGCAAGCTAAATTGTTCATCTATTGTTGCTAATTTTCATTAATTTGTTTAAGTGTTTACATAACACTTTCTTGCTTTTTATAGTTTATAGAAGAACCATGATTTAATATGATAATAATATCATATTTTATAATCCTTAATTGTGGTCTCATAATTAACCATTGGTTAATTAATTCCAAAGTAAAATTTGGATAAAATATAATCAATAGATTATATTTCTTTGAGACATATATCCACCTTTGTTATTTTGCTAATTATTAGCCAAAATAAAATGCTTATAAGAATTATGAAAATTAGGGTATTACAAGTTAGGGTTTTCCAGAGTCGGGCCCAGACCCTAGACACAGAGGGAGGACGAATTTGAGGAGGGCCCAGAGGAGAGAGAAAGTGACTTGGAGAGAAAGAAAAGGTCACATCATGTAATTATGAAGAGAGAGAAAGATAAAATAATCAGGATTAATCTGAACCACACAATTTGAATCTGACATGACCATGAAATGACATGTAATTATGACCCTAAAGGGGTCATTAATGGCACATCCAAGGGAAGATTTGGTGGGTCCCACTGACTTGGAGAAGTAGCAGTGCAAAAAGACCGTTTTACCCTTGGACCTAAAACCTACACCTAGAAATACTAAAAACCACTATCAGGGGCAGTTCTGGAAATTCAATTTTGGGCAGATGAAGGTGCCATTTTTGAGCCAAGAATTCTCTAGAATTCTTGAGAATAAGTTAAGAAATGTAATACCCTAAAATCTGACTTATGATAAATATCATAATTTAGTAAATAATACCTATTGGAAATAGGTGAATATGTGGTGTCAAATTTATATATGGAATTTCTAAGGTAAATTCTATTAAAATTAGAAGAGTTAAGGTGCCAAAATTCCTAAAATCCCTTGTGACACATAAAATTCCTAGAGAATATTATAAAATATTGCAAGAGGCAATTAAATAATTGTTAAAAATTAGAGAGTATGTTGTTTCTAATTTAGATAATTTTTGGGATTAATTTCCTTGGAAAATAATGAGGCAAAATTAAATATGATTTTGGGGACCATAATTGACCCCGTAATTTTTAATATTTTACATGGGACATAAAATACCAATGTCAGTAAAATAGTTGTGAGATAATGATTAATCTCAATCAAGAAAATTGTCAACAATTAGTAAGTGGTTAATTATGTAACATCCCGTTTTCACAAGCAGTATAAATTTTTTTTTTTTCATTAAACATCATTTCAAATCATCAGAGTAGAGCAACAGAGCGATTGAGTAACTGATATGTGTATATAAAACGCCGTAAGTCTCGGACCCCAGGTAACGGTTAACCTCATATTTAAATATACAGTATATGGACTACAGACAAACACAGCATCAACAGTATAAGAACACATAGTACAAGCATCTCCAAAACATGAGTACCCTGGCGGCACATAGGCCCCTGCAGCGTAACCCTGGCGGCACCTAGGCCTGTAATACCCGGATTTTATTATCTGGAATATTATGAATAAATTGGATATTTCTGATAAGTGAAATTAATGTCTCCAGACTTGTGTGAATTCAGCCTGTTATTCTGAGTTAAATTCTGTAGGAAATCAGGAATTTAAGGGCCAAAGTGCCAAAATGACGAAAATGCCCCTAAGGGACATAAATAACTTAGAAAAATTATGAAAAATCCTAAAAGGCAGTAAAATGATCAAGTGAATTAAGAGAGTATGCTATCTCTAATTATTATAATTTAATAAATTATGAACTTGGAGAAATTGTTGGAAAATACTCAAAAAGAAGTGAAATGACCATAATACCCTTGTAATTTCTAAAAATGCAAGAGGCATGAAAATACTAATGTTAATACAAGAGTATGAAGGTAATGAGGCATTGTAATTAAGAAAATTATCAACAAGTAATTACATAAAACCCTAAAATTAGTAGTTTTTGTTTTAAAATTAGTAAAAACATGTTTACTAATTAATTGGAAATTTTGGAGAAAAATAGTTGAGTTTAGGTATTTTTAAGCCTAAATACAAGAATGGACCAATTAGGTATTTTTGTGGAAATTTTGGGAAAAAGTAAATAAATAAATAAATAATTAATTAATTAAATAAAAAATAAATATTGATTAAAAATAAAAGAGGGCCAGCCGAAATTGGGCCAAGAAAAAAAAATGAAATGAAAAATAAATTTTGCAAGTTGCAAATATTTTAATAATATAATTAATTAAAGTAAAAATGATGAATAGTAATTTAGAAATTAGGAAACGGATCCTATCTAGAGATCTAGGAATGAGATTTCCAAAGTCAAGGTAAAATATTGATCAGTGAGTTTTTACCTTCAAGTGACCTTTTCCGATTAAACACCATTTTTGTGTTGATTTTCCAAGGTTAAGAACAAATTGGAAAATGCCTTATATGTCCTTAGGTTTTTCTATAAATAGGCCACAAGAGCTCTTGAAATTTTCACTCCATTCTTCAAGCAAGAATCCGAAATCCTAGAGGGAGAAAGAAGAGAGAGAAGCTCTGGAAAAATTTTGCAGAAGTCTTCAACGGGTAAGTCCTTCGGTCTTTAGCTCTTTAGTTCGGTAGTTAGTAGAATTGTTAGATAGATTTAGTAAGTAGGGAGTGAGATTCCTACTATTGTTTTTAGGCCTCATTGCATTGAAAAAATGCCTGACGAGGTAAAAACTTGGTAAGGATCAAGTTCCTGAAAAGTTGAAGATTTAAGTAGCGAAGTGCTGGCGAAATTCCGCCAATTAGGGGTATAGGGGAAAAATGGTAATTTTTACCTAAAATGCCAGTTATTATGTCAAATCACTAATGGAAGTGATATTACTCTGACAGGACGTCAGAAATCCTAGTTTGCTGCCGTTACGCTGTCCCACGTGCCGCTGTCGGACAAACCGCTGTTTTCCGTCAGAAAGTACAGTTTCCGCCAGAAACATCTACGTATGTCAACGAAGGTACGGACGCGTACTGTAACACTAATCTTGTGCTGCTTAAATGCATATATGTCTAAGATATGTTCGTAGACCGTTATACGAGCAGTTTTATATGGGTTATGTCTTGTAATGCCGTTATGTTTTCCTAGCGCTGAGGACACGAGTGAGTATCGTGGCACTGGTGAATAGTGCAGGCTGATAGTGTTGTTTTACATTGTGGGGCTTTCATATTGCTATTTGCTTATGTTTGTCGGCATAATGATCATGCATCTGTTGTATGCTTATGTAGTGATATACTGTTGTATTAGCTCTAGAATATCTGTTGGCTATATACTGTGTTATTTGGGCTTGAGGTTAACCGTTACCTGAGATTCAATGCGGTGAATTGAATCTCAGCTATAGCTTCAGGATCAGGGAATACGGATCGAAGATCGAGGCAAGCAACGATGAGACGTGCAGCCAGAGACCTATCTATCTTTCCGCTTTCTGTTATTTACTTTCCAAACACTAGGATTACTGTAATCAATACAATGTTACACAATGGTTGATGTTTTGTTATGATCAGTTACTCTTTCGCTCCATTGCTCGACTCTGATTTAAAAAAAAAAAATTCCGCGTTTCAAATTGGGATGTTACAAGGCCCCTGAACCCTGGTGGCACCAAGGCCTCTGACAATCGTATCCTGGCAGCACCTAGGCCACTAACAAGCGTATCCCAATACCTAGCAACCATAACAACAGTACATAAACATACAATACACATAGCACATACACACATACTATAAATATCAGAGTTAGGGTTACTAGTACGCGAACGTACCTTCGTTGACGGTAGACGGTATTTCTGTCGGAATACGGTACGACAGTAGGTCAGAACGTAATCAGGGATATCCTATCAATATAACAACGTACTTGTTAAGGATCCATCATTAGGACGGACATTTTTAGTCAAAATGACCATTTTACCCCTGACCCCCTAATCGGCGGAATTTCGCCAGCACTTCGTTACTTTGACTATAATCTTCCAAAATTTTGCCATAACTCCGACCCCATCATGATTTTTGAAATTAAAGACTAAAATACCCCTAACATATGATATCTAATCATACTTGGAAGATTAAAGACTAAACTAGCATTTCTACTATACCTACCGAAAGAACTACGGAAGCTTAAGACTAAGGACCAGAAAACTTACTCAGAGCTTCGCTACAAAATTCCCTGGACTCCTTCCTTCCTCCTTGTTGCTCCCTATTCGGCCTTGAGCTTGTGAGTTTGGCGTGAAATTTTTAAATGAAGGCAATGGCTATTTATAGAGTTTTTGCAGGGGCATTTCGGGCATTTTTGAATTGTTCTACACCACAAGAATTAGGGTTTCTGGAAGGAAAATTCTTGTCCACACAACACTACTTGACCGTCCTTCCCCCTCCCCCAAGGTCATTAAATCATTTCACCAACTTTTGCTTTTTGCCTCCGACCCGATAGAATTCCCCGATCGGTGTCCTAATCGCGTATTTCCGTAAAATCTCAAAAATTTGGAATAGTAACTTTGAAGACATTTTCTTACTCATTAGAAATGTCTGGGTTAACTAAATTTTTGATCCCTCTCAGGTCTTCTCCTGTCCTGTCGAAGATTTACGGAAAAACGCGTCGGTTAATTTAATCTCTATCGGTGGTCATTTATTATTTTATTCTAAATATCTAGATATTATTTTGACAAATTCTTATCCATTCCCATTCCAAAAATTTCGGCCAGCTGGTCCATTTTTTATTTAATTTTCGTTTTTATATTTTATTTAATTAATTAATATTGTATAAAATAATTATTTTATATAATTTTTTACAAAATTTCCCTATTGGTCCATACTTGTTTTAGGCTTAAAATTTACTCAATCTCATATATTTTTCTTCATATTTTCCAAATAATTAGCAAATATATTTTATGCTAATTTTAGCCATAAACCACTAATTATAGGGTTTTACATATTTATCTTTGGATTTTCCTTTGTTTAAGCCCAAATAATTAGCCAGTAATTATTTAATTAATTACCCACTAAATGTTGATAATTTTCTTACTTAGAATAACTCATTTTCTCACAACTTTTTCACTTACAATGGTATTTTATGCTTTACATAAAATATCTATAATCACGGGGTCAATAATGATCCCGGAATACTTTTTAATTTTTCCCTCACTATTTTCCAAGGAAATAAATCCCAAAAATTGTCTAAATTAGAGACAACATACTCTCTAATTTTTAATAATTATTTTATTGACTCTAAGGGTTTTTCATAATTTCCTTAAGTCATTTTATGCTCCACAAGGGCATTTTCGTAATTTTGTACTCTAATTTTTAAGAGATTTTTCCCTACAAATTTGTCACCACATATTCACCTATTTCTAATAGGTATTATTTATTAAAATATAATATTCCAGATAAATAATTATCCGGGTATTACATTTCTCCCCCCGTTAAATAAAATTTCGTCCTCGAAATTTGCACTCTACCATCTAAATTTCGTACTTAACTAAACTTTGGACTATACGCGCCGAATCTTTACTTCGTCTGCCAGTCGCTCCTCCTGGTGATCGAGAATTCGCTCCGGTTTGCCCTTAAAGATCTTGTCACTTCGTACTTTGATATATGGTGTTTCCCGTGGTTCCCACTCACCGCGGTCAACACCACAGATACCAAAATGGATACCAAAAATGTCTCCATAGCTCCCATACACCATGGCAACATAAGATACCTAATACTCAATGACATGATCACGACCGAATATAACGAAGAAATATGGAACACATGTCTAACATCTAATTCATATATTGTCTAGAGAAGATTCCGTCTAAGAGAGATAGTACCTTGGACCCTCTCTGAAAGTTCCCTGTCCATCGCATTGGTTAGCGCGTACATTCGGCCTTGGTTCTGTGGCCTCAACTCCATAGGTTTCTCAGGACAGTCTGCGATAAAGTGTCATGGCTTCCGACATCGGTAGCAAACCCGTCTCCTTTCACAGGCAACACCAGGATGGTAATCCCTGCATTTTGGACATGGTCGGGTCTCCAGCATTCTTGAGTTGCTCGGCTGCCTAGACTGGAATGGCCTCTTACTCTCTCTTTGGGAGTCACTCCATGGTGCCTCTCTTTTCCGCGAAGAACTTCCACGGTTGCTCTCGCTATGCCTTGCACTACTAGTGCTGGAATGTCGGGATCTATGCAGCTCTTTTAGATTTCGCTCGATTAGCCGGCAAGATTCTACGGCTTGAATTAGTTCCGTGAACCGTTGAGACACCAACTTTTCCCTTACCTCGTACTTCAGCCCGTGTATCAGTATGTTTGCCATGCTGCTTTCATCACCATTTTGCCTCAGGTGCGTTGAATATCGTGATAGATTAGTAAACCGGGCAAAGTAGTGATCGATAGTCTCCTCGTGGCCCTGCCGGATGTGAAGGAATTCTGTCTCCTTGGTCACTTGTATCGAGGGAGGAAAGTACTGCTCGTTGAACTTCTCCAGAAATTTCTCCCAGGTAACGGGACAGTAGCGTGTTCGTAGGGTTTCCGCCATGACTCTCCACCAACGGTCCGCATCTCCTTCAAGCTTGTATATCGCCAATTGAGCTTTGCGATTTTCCGGGCATTCCATTACTTCAAAAATCTTCTCTAACTTCATTAACCAATCCTCAGCCGCCACGTATTACAGCCAGTGCCTCTTGCAAAACAATCTGTTGAGTTGGTTCTTGAACTGGTTGCTCCGGATCTACTACTAGATTCGTCCGAGGTCGTCTACCTCGCCCTCTGCCTCGGCCCCTTCCTCGGCCTCTGGGAGCCCCGGCTCCTCTTACATTCGCCATGTTGCGTTCTTTTTCCTTTATTAAGGGAAACATTAGATACAGGGAAGACAATTAGTACATCGCAGACTCTATCGTATTAGTATTCACACCACAAACGAATAGACACCCGCAACATTTCTTTCGTCAAAATCTCGCTTATTCTTTCTACTAAAAAACAGGTACGGAGAAAAAAAAAGTGGATCAAATCCAGTTTCCAGAAGAGTACGGAAATACGTAACAGAAATTTCTCCGATAGACATTCTCTACATGGGTCAAATATCGCATGTACTAGGATAGAATTACCGTCCAGTGCAAACTGGCGATTATCAGGGGTATCAGAGACTGATATCAGAGTTATCATAGCTATCAGAGACTGATATCAGGGTTATCAGAGTTATCGGAGACTGATATCAGGGTTATCAGAGCTATCGGAGACTGATATCAGGGTTATCAGAGTTATCGGAGGCGATATCGGGGTTATCGAGTTATCGGAGACGATATCGGGGTTATCGAGTTATCGGAGGCGATATCGGGGTTATCGAGGCTGATATCGGAGTTATCGAGTGATGCACCGACCGAGGGTGGTACACCGGTTCAAGATGGTATACCGGTTCAGAATGGTATACCGAAGTAAGGTGGTACACAGACCTTAGGCTATATCAGTACTCATTTTCAAAATATGCTCCAAATTTTTTTGAAAAGGCTTAGAACCTAACTCCGTTAATCAGACAGATTGGCCAGGTAAGTGTCTATCATGGGGGCCACACCGAGTTCACGGCGACTAATTGGCTTACCCACATAGACTAGCCTTGCCGTCGGCACTAAACTGTCTGTAATAACATAGTTAAATTCATGCCAGGACTACTGCTCTGATACCAAAAATGTAACATCCCGTTTTCACAAGCAGTATAATTTTTTTTTCATTAAACATCATTTCAAATCATCAGAGTAGAGCAACAGAGCGATTGAGTAACTGATATGTATATATAAAACGCCGTAAGTCCATTTGGTTACAACGGCGATACAGTAACCACGTGGTTCAAAAGTGATGTACAACAACAAAGGAAGGCTTCCTTTGGAACGTCAAAGGAAGTCTTGGTAGAGTCTCTATGCGGCCTGCTTGTCTTTATCTTCGTTCCTTGGTCCTCCCGACCCTGAAGCTATATGGAGAGCTGATGTCCATTGCAATCGGACCCCAGGTAACGGTTAACCTCATATTTACATATACGTATATGGACTACGAGACAAACACAACATCAACAGTATAAGAACACATAGTACAAGCATCTCCAAAACATGAGTACCCTGGCGGCACATAGGCCCCCTGCAGCGTAACCCTGGCGGCACCTAGGCCCCTGAACCCTAGCGGCACCTAGGCCTTTGACAATTGTTTCCTGCAGCACCTAGTCCACTAACAAGCGTATCCCAATACCCAGCAACCATAACAACAGTACATAAACATACAATACATATAGCACATACACACATACTATAAATATCAGAGTTAGGGTTACTAGTACGCGAACGTACCTTCGTTGACGGTAGACGGTATTTCTGTCAGAATACAATACGACAGTAGGTCAGAAAGTAATCAGGGATATCCTATCAATATAACAAAGTACTTGTTAAGGATCCATCATTACGACGGACATTTTTAGTCAAAATGACCATTTTACCCCTGACCCCCTAATCGGCGGAATTTCGCCAGCACTTCGTTACTTTGATTATAATCTTCCAAAATTTTGCCATAACTCCGACCCCATCATGATTTCTGTAATTAATGACTAAAATACCCCTAACATATGATATCTAATCATACTTGGAAGATTAAAGACTAAACTAGCATTTCTACTATACCTACCGAAAGAACTACGGAAGCTTAAGACTAAGGACCGGAAAACTTACTCAGAGCTTCGCTACAAAATTCCCCAGACTCCTTCCTTCCTCCTTGCTGCTCCCTATTCGGCCTTGAGCTTGTGAGTTTGGCGTGAAATTTTCAAATGAAGGCAATGGCTATTTATAGAGTTTCTGCAGGGGCATTTCGGTCATTTTTGAATTGTTCTACACCACAAGAATTAGGGTTTCTGGAAGGAAAATTCTTGGCCACACAACACTACTTGACCGTCCTTCCCCCTCCCCCAAGGTCATTAAAGAATTTCACCAACTTTTGCTTTTGCCTCAGGCAGATAGAATTCCCCGATCGGTGTCCTAATCGCGTATTTCCGTAAAATCTCAAAAATTCGGAATAGTAACTTTGAAGACATTTTCTTACTCATTAGAAATGTCTGGGTTAACTAAATTTTTGATCCCTCTCAGGTCTTCTCCGGTCCTGTCGAAGATTTACGGAAAAACGCGTCGGTTACGGAACGAACTTCCGGAATCATCAATCTCTGGACAAAAATTTACTGATTCGAAATATGTTCAGATAATTATCAACTCATCCCTAGATGTTGAGTTATAATTTATTTTCTTCAAACTCCAATTCGTGACTATCTGCCTTTTTCACAGATTACCCTATTTCGTCTTATTACCTAAGTATTCTACCGATCACGGAAATGACTTCTGAGACAGCCCATTCCGAGATAAAACTTCACTTGTCTATAAAATACTATGAGCTTAGAAACCTTGTTCATGACTTTCTAGATAGGATTTAATCTCTATCGGTGGTCATTTATCCTATTTGTTTTTTCACAAAATATCACAATTTATATTATTATTTTATTCTAAATATCTAGATATTATTTTGACAAATTCTTATCCATTCCCATTCCAAAAATTTCGGCCAGCTGGTCCATTTTTTATTTAATTTTCGTTTTTATATTTTATTTAATTAATTAATATTATATAAAATAATTATTTAATAATTATTTTATATAAGTTTTTACAAAATTTCCCTATTGGTCCATACTTGTTTTTAGGCTTAAAATTTACTCAATCTCATATGTTTTTCTTCATATTTTCCAATTAATTAGAAAATATATTTTATGCTAATTTTAGCCATAAACCACTAATTATAGGGTTTTACATATTTATCTTTGGATTTTCCTTTGTTTAAGCCCAAATAATTAGCCAGTAATTATTTAATTAATTACCCACTAATTGTTGATAATTTTCTTACTTAGAATAACTCATTTTCTCACAACTTTTGCACTTACAATGGTATTTTATGCTTTACATAAAATATCTATAATCACGGGGTCAATAATGATCCCGGAATACTTTAATTTTTCCCTCACTATTTTCCAAGGAAATAAATCCCAAAAATTGTCTAAATTAGAGACAACATACTCTCTAATTTTTAATAATTATTTTATTGACTCTAAGGGTTTTTCATAATTTCCTTAAGTCATTTTATGCTCCACAATGGCATTTTCGCAATTTTGGTACTCTAATTTTTAAGAGATTTTTCCCTACAAATTTGTCACCACATATTCACCTATTTCTAATAGGTATTATTTATTAAAATATAATATTCCAGATAAATAATTATCCGGGTATTACATATTAAATAATTAATGGCTAATTGTTTAAGCATGGATTAAGGGAATATCCAAAGTAAATTAGGTAAAACCCTTTAATTTAAGGTTTATGGCTAAAATTAGCATAAAATATAGATGCTAATTAATTGAAAAAGATTAAGAAAAATGTAGGAGATTAAAGTTGATGAAGTTTTATTATATTAAGATATTACAATTAAAGAGAGACAAAAGAGAAAAGATGAAGTCATAAACTTTTTGTAAAAGATGTTGAAAAGTCAAGGTTTACAATTAGCCAATGGGAGCTATTGTAAAGAGGATATTTGTGCAAGTGGAGGCAACATCTTTTGTCAAAAAGATGCCCTATTTTTCGAAAATGAGAAAGGAAAAATGAAGAGAAAATGTTGTGTGTGTAAGTGGATAAAGAGTGCAAGTGGATGAGGAAAGATAAAGAGGAGGGAAAGCAACATCTTTTTGCCAAAAAGATGCCATGCAATTCGAAAGAAATAGAGAAGAAAGGAGAGAGAAAATATGTATGTAAGCATAAAGCAAGTTGGTGGAAAAGTGATAAAGTAGAAAGAGATTTTTGTGGAAAAGCAAATAGGATAAATGAGAACCGATAGAAATTAAATCCTATCTTGAAATCCTTGAATTAGGGTTCTAACAACTGGACATATTATGAATCAGTGGATTTTTGTCCCGAAGATGACATTACCCGAAGTGATTTCCGTAACCGACGGCGGTTATCCGAAAATGTTCAACAGGATAGGAAATACCCTTAATGGGATCAAAAATTTAGTTAATTC
This sequence comes from Acacia pycnantha, assembly GCA_025563575.1. Classification (NCBI taxonomy): domain Eukaryota; kingdom Viridiplantae; phylum Streptophyta; class Magnoliopsida; order Fabales; family Fabaceae; genus Acacia; species Acacia pycnantha. The sequence goes on along the minus strand of JAMWYP010000257.1, from coordinate 237,808 downwards.
AAATATTTTTAAAGAGGAAGATTAGACATTCAAGGCTATGTTGTCGGATTTTTGAGATTTGTTAAGATTACGCGATTAGAACACCGATCAGGGGAAATTATCGTTAGAAATCCATAAAGCAACTAAAGGTGACATGGGATGACATCTTTTTGTTGAAAATCAAGGCATGGAGGTCGGCCAACTAGGTTGTGGGGAGGATAATTGAGCTCACAAAAACCCTAATTTTCCATGGTTGTGGTTGAAGGAAAAGTTTGGGAAAAATGCAAAGTTGGCCACAAATTTCTTCTATAAATAGGCCATCCTTCATTTGAGTTCTTTACACCAAATCCTCTTAAGGATTTCGAAATATTAGAGAGAAGTTAGAGAGAGGAGCTCTGGAGAAGTGAGAGCAAGAAGGAAGAGGAGGTTCTGCAAGGGTAAGTTCTTCGGTTCTTAGTTTTAGTTTGGTAGTTCTTGAAGTTCTTAGTATAGATATTGTTTTGATCTTTAATCTTCCAGTATATTTTAGATATCATGATTTAGGATTAAATATGATATTTATTTTGGAAAATATGTTGGAGTAAGAGATATGTTGAAATTTTGGAAGATTAGAGTCAAAGTAGCGAAGCTCTAGCGAAATTCCGCCGATTAGGGGGTCAAGGGTAAAACGATCATTTATGACTAAAATGTCCGTCATAATGTTTAATCATTAATAAATGCGCTATTGTCCTTATAGGATATCCCTGATTACGTTCTGACCAACCGTCATACCGAAATTTCGTCAACGAAGGTACGTTCGCGTACTGTAACACTAACTCTGATGTTTACTGTATGCAGGTATGTAGTATGAGTATTGTATGCATATATGTGGTTGATGGTCTGTTGATATGTTGTGAGTATTGTTATGTGATTTTGGATACATGCACTCCGTGTGATATATCTACATGCACTCCGTGTGATACATCTATATGCACTCCGTGTGGTACATCTACATGCACTCCGTGTGATACATCTGTTATACTGTTAATGTGGTGAATGACTGTGGTCTATATACTGTATATGTAAATATGAGGTTAACCGTTACCTGGGTTCCGGTGCGGACCTCAGCTCTTAACATAGCGTCAGGGTCAGGAGGACCGAGGACCGAGGAGAGAGGGAAGTAACAAGCATAGAGATCCGACTGTAGACTATCTTTTGTTGCCACGATGTGGGGATCTCCAGGGAGACACTTTCTGTGATTGTATATTACTTTTGAAACACTCTTGTACCGCTGTTTAACCAGCAAGACATGCTACCGTGGGTACTTTGAATATATATCAGTCACTCTTACGCTCCGGTGCTCTACTCTGATGATTTGATGAAAAACAAAAAACTGCTTTAGAAAACGGGATGTTACAAGAAATTATATTTAAATCCGAAGCACTCTTTTGTCCAATGGATACTAACCAAACTTGGGTAAAAGCCTTCACCCTTGGAGCCTATATAAAGGGCACTCTTCCCTTCGTTTGGAACCTTCCCAGCATGATTTTAAGAGGAGAGGAAGAGGAGGTTCCAGTTGAAGGTTTCCTCCAAGGGAAGAGGAAGGCACTCGCAACCGAAATCCCGAGGTGAGTTCCCTAACCGACAACTTAGCAAATTTTGATTCTGCCTGTGGTGTTTTCGTGTAGATAAAGTGGGATTTCCATATTTTTGAGGTTCTCATTGAGTCCAGAATGTGTTTTTTTTTTTGGGGACAAGTGGGATCACCTTTTTCCAAACTCAAAAAGCTTAAGACTTTAATGTACGAAAATCTGCCAGCTTTTACGGTTTCTGGGCAGCGTGGGGAAAACAATGTTTTTGAAACAGTAAATGAATTCCGAATGCTCTTAAATTTTACATGGTAATATTCGAAATACTGAGAATTATTTTTGTATAATATTTTGTGTCATTTGGAGTTTCCAACCGAGAGTTATTTAAGGCTGAACATGACCTAAAAACATAGTTTTTCTCTCAGACCAGTAGCCAAAGCTTGGAAACCAGAAAATTATTCGAACCCATTTGTCCTTGGGAATTATTTTTCCTAAAACATAGACATCCTAAGGGTTCTAGAGCCACTGATTTCGTGTCGATACGAGTTTTCTAGAATTTATTACAAATCGACCAAGCTTCTAGAAATTTTGGGTGTTAGGCGAAATTCATGAACTTGAAGCAAAGTTTGTTCATGTAATTAACAAGCATGGTATTTGGATGAACCTAGGGTACTAACGCGTGTGATACGCATTATCGACACTAAGGGAGGAGTTTACTACTTTTGAGAAGTGCCAGGTAGTAACTGTTGACTTGTATACTCTATGTTGTTTTTGCATGTATGTTTTATCATGATGTAGGAGATTAGGCTTTAGTGCCTCTACTGCAGTACCGAGATCGGGCTGTAGTATCTATTGGACTGTGTGTCCTTAGGGTTTCTGCTACAGTACCGAGTGCATGTAGGATTGGGCTGCGGTGCTTATTGGACTGTGTGTCCTTAGGGTGTTGCTACAGTACCAAGATATGTGAGGTAGGCAGGGCCTATGTGACTATGTATTCATAGGTTGCAACTGGAGTCATTCCACACTTAGGACATCATCCTCGCTCAGCCAAAGAAAGTTTAGCTCATGACTGATAAGGGAAACAATAAACAGAGTACAGTAGAATAGCCCATGATCAAAAGATTGTCTAGAATAAATAAAAGCAAAACAGAAAGCTTGATGGAGGTTCGACGGCATGGAAGAAGCCCTGTCACGTCACAGCTCAATGTCTTCTTATCTTCGTCTCACTCGTAAGGATGGATGCTAGGTTCTCCTGACTGTTTCGTGCTCTGTAACTTCTCTCACTCTTCTCTTGAATCTGGCCGCGAAAGGTGGTATCTTTCTTTTCAGAAGTACTTCGATACTTTCAGGGTTGGCTTTCATTTCCTTATATAGTCGGGATTACTTGTTGTGTACGTCCAACGAGCTGGGCCTTTCCTAATCTGTCGAGGTTCAATCGTATCTTTCCTTCCACATCTCGATAGATTGATTCTGCTGATATTGAGGGATTCTTCAAATCTGTAGTTTTGATATTCCGCATCCCCATATGACAGCAATCTAACCGTTTACTAATCTTCTCTTTGTTTCCTGAAATAACCTTGAAAAAAGATCAGAGGAAAAGCCACATAGCATTGCTTCATTTACTCTGCTATAGATTCAGGGAATGCATTGTATTACGCTTTGAGGGAGCAGTCCTGATGCTATAGCATTGTATTGGCCATGCTGTGCGTCTTTTACATAAAACACGATATTTTTCTCAGCACATGTAAAGGATGCTTATGTGATTTATTCATGTTTATAAACTTCATCCTTAAGTTCCCCATATAATGAATTAATGCCTTTTTTCCTGGATTGAACGCAATTAAGCTTATGTTTGCCACACAATTCAGTCACAAGATATAGGGAAAACATGGCATAAATAGTGCTCATCAGTAGAGTTAATAGTCTTCTGAAGGATTTGCTTAATCTTTCTATTTGAGACTTCAGCTTGACTGTTGGTCTGAGGATGGTATGCTATGGAGACCTTGTGAAGCACTCCATACTTGCGTAACAAGGCACCCATGCTTCGGTTGCAAAAATGGAAACCTTGGTCACTGATAATAGCTCTAGGAATGCCGAACCTGTAGAAAATGTTAGACCTAACAAAATCCACCACCACAGAAGAATCATTAGTCTGGGTGGCTGTCGCCTCAACCCATTTCGAGACATAATCAACAACCAGCAGTATGTAAGTATAACCATATGAAGCAGGAAATGGACCCATAAAATCAATATCCCAAACATCAAAGATCTCACAAAACAATATAGGGTTCTGGGGCATTTCATGCCTACAGGAAATATTCCTTGCCCTTTGACAATCATGAAACAGGAAAGGCCAAAATAAACCACATTCTAACACTTTCCTAGCAGTTCTTTGGGGTCCAAAGTGACCACCACAGTCAGAAGCTTGAGAAAAATGCAAAATGGAGTGAAATTCATGATCATGCACACATCTCCTAACTACATGGTCACTACAAAACTTCCACAGATAAGGGTCATCCCAAACATAATATTTAGACTCACTTTTCAATTTTATAGTTTGGGCCCTAGTGGAGTCTACAGGAAAAACACCAGCTACCAAGTAGTTAACCAGATTAGCATACCATGGGATTTTACCTTGCAGCTGTAGAAGTTGCTCATCAGGGAAATCATCCCGAATAGAAGAGGGGTGAGAGGGAGAATGGGTGATTGGACTCAAGTGGTCAGCTACCCAGTTTTGGGCTCCACTTCTGTCTCGAATCTCTACATCAAACTCTTGGAGCAATAACATCCATCAGATGAGTTGTGGCTTAGCATCTGCCTTTTTCAACAGGACCTTTAAAGAAACATGGTCAGAGAAAACAATTCTCTACTAGCTAGTAGATATGACCTAAACTTATCAAAAGCAAGTACAATAGCCAACAACTCCTTTTCAGTAGTGGTATAATTAGACTGGGCAGGATCCAAAGTCTTGGAAGCATATGCAATGACATGAGAGGCTTTCTCAACCCCCACTTTTCCAAGATAGCACCCATCGCATAGTTGGAAGCATCGCACATCAACTCGAAGGAAAGGTACTAATTAGGGGGTTAGATAATTGGGGTTGTGGTGAGGAAACGCTTCAAGTGATCGAAGGCCGCCTTGCACTGGTCATCAAATACAAAGTCAATGTCCTTATGCAAAATGTTGGACAAGGGTCGAGCAGTATTGCTGAAATCCCGAATGAAACGCCGATAGAAACCTGCATGACCAAGAAAAGAGCGAACTTCCTGCACAGATGCGAGGTAGGGCAAAGCAGTTATTACATCTATCTTAGCAGGGTCTACCTCAATCCCTTTCCTAGATACTATGTTTCCCAAGACTATACCCGACTTAACCATGAAGTGACACTTATCCTTTACAAACTGAAAGAAAATACTTACCATACAACGCTGAAAGGTGCTAGGTGCATTGCAGAGGCCAAAAGGCATCCTTTGGTAAGCATATATCCCAAAGGGGCATATGAAGGTCATCTTCTCCTAATCGTCAAGAGCAATATGGATCTGGAAATATCCTGAGTACCTATCCAGGAAGTAGTAGTGAGACTTACCAGCCAATCACTCTAACATCTGATCAATGAAAGGTAGAGGATAATGATCCTTGCGAGTGGCTTGGTTAAGTCTCCTATAATCAATGCAAACCCTCCAACTATTCTGAACTCGAGTAGGAATGAGCTCATTCTTCTGATTGGCTACCACGGTGACTCTAGACTTCTTGGGAACCACTTGGACCGAGCTAACCCACTGGCTATCAGAAATGGGATAAATGATGCCAGCTTGCAGAAGCTTAGTGACCTCCTTCTTCACCACATCAAGGATAAGGGGGTAAAGGCATCTCTGGGGTTTCCTCACCGGCTTAGCTTCCTCTTTCAATAGAATTGGATGCATACACATGGAAGTGTTGATGCCAATGATACTAGCTAACGTCCACCCAATGGCTTTCTTGTTCGCCCTCAATAAGCTTAGTAGCTTCTCTTCTTGATCAGGAAGAAGATTATTTGCCACAATGACTGGCAAATGTTCATTCACTTCCAAAAATGCATACTTCAGGTGATCTAGAAGGGATTTCAACTCAAGTTTGGGCGGTAGCTCAGTAGAGCGGAGAAGTCTGGGCAGTTGTTGCAACAACTCTGATGTCATCACACTGGAAATGCCTGAAACCACATCCAAAGAAGCAGAAAAAGAACTGTGGCTATACAGCTCAATGTTAACATCAAAATTTAACTTATCAAAATCAGAATTAAGCTTATCAAAATTGTAATCAAGCACATATTCAGGATGCACATCAGGATCAAGATGAATCTCAAATTTAGAATCAAAGTCAGAATCACCAAATAATGCAGCATAAACCAAATCAGTACAAACAGAACACCATTCATTATCAACACATGCACAAATGGCAGTGAATATGTGCTTACTCCTATTAGCTACTAGAACATCAGTAGGACGTAAAGGACCAAGACCAAGAGATTTATCAACAGATGCAGGCATAACATTAATAGAAGCACCTAAATCTAGCATGCAATCATCAAATCTATAATTACCAATAATATATATATATTATTAATTACAATCATTATTAATTAATATTATTATATTAATTTTGAATTTTATATATATATATATATATATATATATATATATATATATCCATCCTAGATTAAATACAGTATTCATTAAATCTTAGACGTATCTAAGATTCAATGAATCTAGACACTTTTGCTCGTGTTGGCTATTCTTGTGTGTGACCCTGCAGACCCATATGAGATTGGAAGTGGGCCAATACTGTACCAGCCCACAAGTCACAAGCGGCCTCTAGCAAGACATTGCGACTACCCAATTCATATGGGGATCGATGATACGATACAACCTATCGTACAACCTTGTCACGTCCCTTTTGTCACGCGATAATTTGGTCAAGGATGAGGCATGGAGAAAGTCAACTTCCAGTTCTTGACCATTACTTTCTCGATTCTTGAGTAGTCTAACAATTGAAATGGAAACTCCTTTCCATCGTAGTATGGCCATACATTTCTTAGACTCACTCATCGAGGGCCCAAGATATCTCTCTACAAATGTGAGGACAAATTCCATCTTGACCATTCACATTCCTCTCGCATGAAAACCACCGATCCCGATCCAAGCCTTTATCATCACCCGGTCAAAGGTGACTTTTGACTAGGTCAAAGATCGCGACTCATCATGTAGGAATCCATGATGATCTCAGTCAAAGGGCGTTGTGACACGGTTATACATGAGAAAAGCTTATGACTTATTCCATTCGGCTTTCTCATAGTGGGTCGGTCCAAGACCTTGTACTCTTACAAGTGCCTATGACTTTGACTCGTATCTCCATACTCATCAAAGTCATACCGGTCTTATTTCATCTTCGCTCCCGCGGAGATGACCGACCAGGGACATTTAGGATAATCTATAAGATATATCCAAGGATCAGTTATCACTATAAACTTGCAAATGAAATGATAATTAAAGGAGAATACTTTAAATAACATTAACGTTTAAAGTACAATGACTTGCCCCTAGGGCATAATTTCCAACAGTTCTCACTGACTCAGAGTGTCCAATATACCAGATTTTATGATAAAAAAGAATTACTGACACTAGAGTAGGAAATGGAATGTATGATGGACTTCTTGAGGAAAAATGAAATTTAGCCATTTCCTGGAAAAGCCAGTTACCAACATTAATAGGAACTTTATTAATGATGGCAACAAAGAGAGGGTAATCCTTCTTTATGAAATGGGTGTAGTTGCCACCCTTTTGTAGTAAATTCTTAGAATAGATATACCACACAACTTTATAGATAGGAGGCATAGTAACAGGATTAAAAGATAAAGAAGCCAATTGATCCTCTAGAATAGGTTCATTTGGCCTTAGAATTTCAAACATTTCCTTGTTACTATATTTGATAGTGGGGACAAGAGGAGGATTTTCAATTTTCAAAATGGAATTCAAGATAGAGGCAGATAAGGTGATCTTAACACCTCTCACAGAAGTTGAAATTCTCTCCTCAACTAACTCACCCTCAGAATTTTCAAGGCTATCCCAACACATATTGAAATAAAATAATCTGACAATATTGGGAGTAAAGGGAGCTGAGATAGAAATGAGAAACTAAAATTGATTAAGCCAAGGAAAGAGGTCAAGAAAACACTCTTCCTTGAGCTTAGCCAGATTGACTGACACAATTAGACAGAAATATTACTTCATGAAAGATTCCTTGAACTTAGCAGCTTGCTCATTTTCTAAGATAGCAGTGGTATTAACGAACCCCTCACGAGACTTAGAATGATTATAAATCTCGGTAATGGCGTCGTATACCTTCGAGCTTTCTTCCTCGGAATTTTCAGAAGGTTGAGCAGAGGGTTGAGAAGTAGAGGTAGCCTTTGAAGACCCTTGCCCTCTGATATTCCCTCTGAACTCAGAAGCATACCTCGTTTTCTTGGGAGGCTTGGTAGCTTCACCTTGCTTCTCTTTTCCCTTTCCTTTCTCTACTTCTGGTGCAATGATCTTCCTCTTCTGTCCCATAGAAGGTTCTTGAAAGGAAATCCCCTTCGTTTTAGGGGAGGGAGCAGGCTCATTTTCAGCTACACCAGGGATCTTTTTGTCAACCCCATAGCGAAACCTCTTGGGAGTGTGCTTCACTCGCATAGGTCACTTGGGATGAGAAGGTGGAGGTGAACCAGTGTCTTCATGGTCGAAAATCGAACCCTAGGTGGATTTGGAGGATCTCTTGGAGGCCATTTAGGGTTTTGGGAGGACGAAAATGGAGAAGAAGATAAAGAGACGAGAGAGAATAGTGCGAAACTTGAGTTTAGATTAGAGTAAAGACGAACAGGCAAGACCCACTCATATATAAAGCGCGTAAAAGCTTACCTGGATTTCAAAGGTGTATAAGTAAACCTTTGAACTTCTGCGTCAAAACTCGAGTTTATACTTACCAACTCGAGTTTGCATCTTCCTTCATCAGGTATGTTGCTCTCTGTCTGATTGAAACTCGAGTTTCCCACTTAATGACTCGAGTTTTGTCCTCTTCCAAAACTAGACAAAGTTCTCTGGGCCTGACAAACTCGAGTTTGGTTTCACAAACTCGAGTTTGCTTCTCTTGACAGCAAACGTCAGAAGTTTAAGCATCCTGCATAAACCACAACTAAACACTCCGATGCTTAAATTAGTATCTAATAATCATCAAAACCATAACTAACATTAGATAAAAATACTCACAACTCATTGGGATTTACCATTCCCAGTTCTCTTTTAATGAAATTGAATTGCTCCTTAGCCAATGGTTTGGTGAAGATGTGAGCAAGTTGAAGATGAGTTGGAATGAACATGACTTTGACATCATTTTTTCTGAACATGATCCCTTATGATGTGATGTCTCACATCAATATGCTTGGTCCGAGTATGTTGAACTGCATTCTTTGCCAAGCTTATTGTGCTGGTGTTGTCACACAAAATTAGGATCTCCTTCAGGTTGATTCCCAAATCAGATAGTTGTTGCTTGAGCCATAGGATTCAAGCACAACAACTTGATGCAGCAATCTACTCAGCTTCAGTTGATGACATAGAGACGGTTGTTTACTTCTTGCTAAACCAAGAGTCAAGTGAGCCACCAAGGAACTGACATTGATCACTTGTACTCTTTCTATCCGTCTTGTATCCAGTATGATCTGAATCTGAATAAGCCACCAAATGCTCAGGTTGACCTTTGGGAAACCACAGTCCAAGGGTCTTTGTGTCAGCAAGGTATCTGAAGATCCTCTTCACATTCTCAGCATGAGACTCCTTGGGAACAGATTGGAACCGTGCACACATTCCCACACTGAATTGGATGTATAGGTGACTAGCAGTGAGATAGAGCAATGATCCAATCATTCCTCTATATCTTGTGATGTTGAAGTTCTTTCCCTTCTCATCAGCATCCAACGAAGTGGTTGAGCTCATTGGAGTGTCGGCTCCATTGCATTCATCCATTCCAAACTTCTTCAGCAGATCATTGAGATACTTGGTTTGAGATATGAAGATTCCATTCTTCTTTTGCTTGATTTGCAGACCAAAGAAATATTCCAATTCTCCCATCATTGACATCTCAAATTCTCCCTACATGTTCTTAGCAAACTCTTCACACAAAACATCATTAGAAGCACCAAATATAATATCATCAACATAAATTTAAACAATTAAAATTTCATTAAGCCTATTACTCTTTATGAAGACAGTTGTATCTGCTTTTCCTCTAACAAAACCTTTATCTAGAAGGACTTTGCTTAATCGCTCAGACAAAGCTCTAGGAGCTTGCTTAAGGCCATAAAGAGCTTTCTTGAGACGATAAACATGATCTGGATGATGATCATGTAAATGGGACAAATCACCAAGAGGGGGTGAATTGGGGATTTTAAAATTTTTTCGGATACTCTGTTTTATAGAACTAAAACAGAGCAGAATAGAGGAGAATAAGAAGAAGCTTGACACAAGGAGATTTATACTGGTTTGGTCCAAATCCTTGACCTACGTCCAGTCCCCAGACACTCTGGGATTTTCACTAACTCACAATATCAATTACACACTTTACACTCAAAAGTTATCCTCTCTATGATACATTCCCCCTTACAAGTTGTAATTTGATATTCCCAATCTCCAAGTCCCCTGACTTGAGATTCTTACAATAAATTATTTCAATAAATAAAACTCTCTCTAAGAGAGGATAATGATAAACATCGAGGTACAAATGTATCAAAAGATACTTTACAGTAGAAAACTGAAGGAGTAGTTGGAAACTTGAATGATTTTTGTTTTCTGTAGATTTTGTTGTTGTTGAGAAAACTTGAATATAACCTCTTATATATTAAGAGAGCATTAAATGACCGTTGGATTCTTCAATGTAGCCGTTGGACACATTGCTGAGTTGATTAGGAGTACTTTGGTCTTTTCTCTCTCTACTTTTCAGTTAATCCAGGTGCATAGAGAATTAGGGTTAACTTCCCTTCAATTTAATCCGTTGGAAGAGCAGCTTCTAGTTAGGGAAAAGAAACATTAATCCCTTTGCAACGTGTAGAGAATGATTATCCAAATGGATGCAAGCTTTCTGGACATTGCATTTAATGTGCTGACGTCACCTTTTGCTTTAAGCTAAATCTCCATCAAATACTCTTTAAATCATTTGAAACTCACTAACAAACTGATTAAACATTGTTAAGAATTGCAATGAGTGATGATCAAACATAAAGATTTCACATATTCGAGTAGTTTGATTTTCAAACTTTGCGACACAAACTCGAGTTTGTTCATCCAAACTGGAGTTTGCAATTCCCTTCAGAAGTCTAAACTCGAGTTTTCTTTATCTAGAGAAGAATGTCGTGATTTGATCTTTGAAGCAAGTTTTGAGTAAGAGCGAAACTCGAGTCATTAAGTGACAAACTTGAGTTTTGGACTTTTATGATGAAAAACAAATTTAAGTCCAAATGCTCAAAACTGAAGTTTCCAAAGGCAAATTGGAGTTTCGAAAAAGTTCAAACAAAGCAAAGCTCTCTGCTTGGCACAAACTCGAGTTTGCAAAGTGAAACTCGAGTTTTCAAAAATCTTAGGAAAAATGGAAAACTCTCTGTTTGGTCCAAACTAGAGTTTGCAATTGAAAACTGGAGTTTTCAAATCTTTAGAAATATTGAGTTGTTCTCTGTAAGTTCCAAACTCGAGTTTCCAAACCAAACTCAAGTTTCCTCAAAATAGAGAAAACTTTGAAAAACATTATGCCAGATGCAAACTGGAGTTTTCTCAAGTTCAGAGTAGAGCATAGTTCTCTGTATGTTATAAACTCGAGTTTCCAAATACAAACTCGAGTTTCCAACAAAGGTTGGAAACTTAGAGAACTCTCTCTCTAGCACAAATTGGAGTTTCTAAATGGAAACTGGATTTTTGCTAAGTTCAAAATGTTGATAGCTCTCTATCTTGACAAAACTCGAGTTCATTAAAACTAAACTCGAGTTTGCTTTGTCTTTGAAAAACTTAGGAGCTCTTTGTATGATCTAAACTCGAATTTCAAAACCTAAATTCGAGTTTATCTAAGTTTGTAAAAACTTGAGCTACACTCTGTCAAGTCCAAACTCTAGTTTTCAAACCAAAACTCGAGTTTGTCTTTGACAGTAAGTTTTTTCAACTTTAACAAAGACAAACTTCAATTTGGGTTTACAATTGTCAGTTATCATCAAAACACATAGAGAACTAATATTCTCCCCCTTTTTGATGATGACAACACTAGTAAACCAGAATTTCCAAGAGTTTGACAGAATTTGGCATTTTGAAATGGATTTGCTCAAAATGGTTTGAAATGCTCAGTTAAGCAATTGGTCAAAATTAATCAACTTGGCATTTGCACAATATGTATCAGAGTTTAGACATAGCAGAAGCGAATGGTAAGTGAAATGTCATTTTAGTTTATAAAAACAACTCCTCATATCAGAGAAAATTCAAACCATATCAGTTGGGCAACAATTACATTTATAGCAATTAAGAGAATTCCAACTGAAATTTGAAAATACAACGGAATTGGCCAAAACAGAAACATATAATTCCAATATAACCAAATTGACCAAAACGCATAACTCAAAAACTAAAAAAAAATAAGCTCAGGAACTCTTCAAATAACTATTGCTCTGGTTTCTCTCCCCCTTTGTCATCAACAAAAGAGGATAGAGCTGAGACAAGATTATCAGCAATAGGATTCACCATAGGGGTAGGAGGAGGAGAATCAAGCTTGACTGTGGAGGTGTGAGAGGGTGGAATGATCTCAGTAGTTGGGGTAGAAGGGACAGGTTCAGAGGTGGGTACAATAGGAGTAGTGAAAGTGAATGAGGGTGAAGGTGAGGGCTCAGATTTCAAACCAGTAGGTGTGCCAAAACCAGAAGAGGGTCCAGAATTCAGAAGCTTCTGAACCTTATCTACCTTATCACTGAGACTAACATGGGAGACCAACAATGTTGACTGCTTGGAATCATGGTCTTCCATATGACCAGTAAGAGTGTCAACCTTCTCTTTCATGGCATCCTGAACATCTACCAAATCATGATTACCCTTGGTCACCTCTGCAACCAACTTTCCCACTTCAACCTCAATTCTCTCAGGCATATCAAAGATAGTCTTATCCACTATAGCTTTTACCCTTTCATCAAAGTTAGAGGGAATGGAGGACTGAGGTGGAGGTGGAGCAGACTGAGCTTCCTGAGCTCTTGCAACTGAGGCTTTGGATCGAGAGGGTGCCCTTGATTGGCCTGAACCTTCTGCCTCAAAGTTGATCCGCATTAAATTAAGTTTGTGTCTTGCCAAAAACAGTAGGGGTCTTCATTGTGTCATATGCATCAACATACCAGATTTTGTGATAGAACAAAATTACTGACACAAGGGAAGGAAATGGAATGTGGGAAGGCCTTCTAGATGAAAAACGAAATTTGCTTATTTCCTGGAAGATCAAGTGGCCAAGATTGATAAGAACTTTGTTGACAATGGCAGCAAAGAGAGGATAATCTTTTTGAGCAAAATGTGTGAAATTGCCACCCTTCTGAATCATGTTCCTAGAGTAGATGTATCAAAGGACTCAATGAATTAGAGGCATAGAAACAGGAGGGAAAGATAGAGAGGCCAATTGATTTTCGGGGATTGGCTCATTGGGCCTCAGAATTTCAAAAATCTCCTAATTTGAATATTGAATGGAGGGAACAGGAGGAGAATTATCAATCTTCAAGATAGAATTGATAATAGAAGCAGACAAAGTGATTTTTACCCCTTTAATTTGGGTAGAGGCTCTTTCTTCTACGAGCATGTTATCACAATCCTCTAAGTTTTATTTTTATTTTTTCTTCAAACTATTTAGTTTGACTAATAAACTAATATATAATCTAAGAATATACAATATATGAAATGAATAAGAAAAAAGTGGCCTTTATAGTGGTTGGAAGTCTTATCAGAAAAAAGTTCTTTTTACCAAACGCAATAAATGCAATTCAAAAAGCTTGTTAATGTATTAAGTATAGTATAAAACTGTTACTTAGAGTCGTTAATGTCTGATGCTAGCATTAGTGTGGACGTTAACACGTAAGTGAGAAAATGTGAATGCAATATTGTTAACACATCCAGTAGTGATGATGCTAACACATTAGATTTTTTTTCTTTTTTAAAGAAAAAATTGAATATTGGAAGTGAACTTCGCACATTAAGTAGGGTAATTAATTCATTAAGTGCATGGCAAAGTCAAAGGCAAGATTTTTCAAAAGCTTGTTAAAGCATTAGGAACATAGTTAATGTGTTAAATAAAAGGCAAAAGTATACGTTTGGTTCTTTATGTTTGCTTCTAGTATCATTTTAGTCCCTTAAGTCTGTAAAGTACACGTTTGGTCCCTAAAAGTTAACACCGTTAGTTTAATTTAACGGAAAATACTAACTCAACAATTGTTAGCGATAACTGTACAATTAAATGCTGACTAAACATGCTTATATGTTAATATTTTAATAAATTAATATTTTAAATCCAATTAGTTGAAAAATATTTAATCTTCACCGACAAAAAAAAGTATTTAATCTTTACAAACAGTGAAAAACCGTATAATAGTCCGTGAAAATTAAATATTTTTCAATTAATAGGATTTAAAATATTAATTTATTAAAATACTAACATATATATATAAGCATTTTTGGTCATCATTTAATTACACAGTCATCGCTAAAAATTGTTTAGTTAGTATTTTCCGTTAAATTAAACTAATGATGTTAACTTTCAGGGACCAAACGTGTACTTTACAAATTTAAGGGACTAAAATGATACCAGAGGCAAACATAAAGGACCAAACGTATACTTTAGCCTAAATAAAATTTTGCACAATTTGGCTTAGTTAACATGCTAGGAAGTCAAGGAAAGCACACTTGAGAATCTTCCACAGGCAAACATTGAACAATGAAAGCTTTGTTTGTTGGAACATGCTTGCACCTAAGAGGGGAAGGAACTAGGAATTGGATAACTGAGCAAGCAAGATGAAATGTGAAACTTAAAAGATACAAGAAGAGAAGAATGATGCACAAAGATTTATATTAGTTCAATCTAACAACTTGGCCTACCTCCACTCTTTAATACCACACTCATTATCTTGCAAGTTTCACAACAGGGCACTTGCAACCACTACAATCCTAAGGCTCAATTCAACTTTGTAACTTATAAATTGCTAAACTTTCTTACTTGCAATCTCTTAATAGGTGACAATCCATGCGCCTCAAAAATGTTGTGTTGACTGACACAAAAAATGAAAAAATAAAATAAAATCACATTCCTTAAACCTTAAAACATATAAATAGATACCTAATAAAATATTTATAATAACATTCACAATATCATGATTAAAATAACAATCTTCAGCATGCATATATGATATACCTTTTCCATTTCGTGTGTATATATAATATTTCTTATAATCAAAATACTAAGCTTTTTCAGAAATTTCAGTTGAGTGTCCTATGTAAGTTGGATTTTCGAAAATTCTACAATAACTTGAAGATAGTTCAATACAGTATAGGTACTATATATATATATATATATATATATATATATATATATATATATATATATATATATATATATATATATATATATATATATATATATTGTTCTGGATAGAACATAATTCTCTAACCCTAGGTGGGCTAGGATGTAGATGTAGGATCAAATAGCTCTCTCCCAAGTATCCATGGATTGGATACACAGGAGGATAGCACAAGGACTTGACCTAGGTGCGATACCTAGGGCCTACGTACCCTGAGGAGGGATCAAAGTCCACGTAGTTCGATGATACTGCTATATATAGAGGCTACCTTAGGGTTAGGGTTTGGACTTGTTGGGCCTCTTGTGCCTCCAAGCCCAAATGTATTAGATGTCTCCTGTTGGGCCACACCTTGTATGAGCCTAATATTTTATTCCATAACAGTTGCCCCCAAGCTCGGTAGTTTAGGTCTCTGAGCTGCCGAGATTAATTGACTGCTTTCCGAGATCCCCTGAATCCGACTTTGCTTTTGTTGCAATTTTCCCGGGCTAATTGTCTGGTTTATATTCCTGCATTTAATAACATGTAAACAAATCACAATAAACGGAAAATACTTACTGTTTGCGCAAATCCCGTGCTCATTTTGGATACTTGTTCGAGCTTGCATTAAACTTTCTGGTTTGCATTTACACCGGTTATTGATAACACACTTTTCCACTTAACAGATCGTTGTCCACTCTGTTACCCCCCAGCCTGGTGGTTCAGGTTTCTGAGCTGCCAGGATGTGTTATTTTTCAACCCGAGCCAGGTGGTCGTCATTGTTGGGATTCCGTGCGTATTGACCCGAGATTCCAGGTTTATAAATTGAACTCCGAGATTCCGGGTTATATATTCTAATACCGAGATTCCGATTTAGATACTTGAACTCCGAGATTCCGGGTTATATACTTTAATACCGAGATTCCGGGTTAATGATTTCTGAATTCGGGTTTGTTTACCCAAATTCAATCAAATAAACCTGGCGGCATTGCCGTCGCAGAATGATTCCAATAAAGGAATCTAAAATAGACTTGCTTTAACTCTGAGATTCCGGGTTATTCTTCCTAACACCGAGATTTCGAGTGTATTTACCTTAACACCGAGATTTCGGTTTTACATAGACTGTAACACCGAGATTCTGGATTTATATATTCTAACACCGAGATTCTGGGTTATTTACTTTAACACCGAGATTCCGGATGCTTGTCGAATTTTCACTAACCTCGGTTGTTGTTACCATGCTTTTCCACTAACAACTCGTAAATCCACTTTGTTGCCCCCCAGCCTAGTAGTTCAGGCCTCTGAGCTGCCAGGATGTACGTTTTAACCGTTATTTCTGCGGAGCCCGGATTCAACCAAATTCAGTGAAGCCGGGGTTCGCCTTTATCCCTTTCGTAAGGACGGACTCCACAATCTATCCGGGGTCCAATTAAAGAGCGCGGATTTAATCATATAAAACAGACTTTGACATGATTCATGAAAGCGGGTTTGTGCACCTCGGATTCATGCATGTTTAAATTGGGCATGATTTTCGAAAACGAGTTTGTTTACTCAGAATTCTACATGTTTAGCTTTCACATGATTTTCGAAGACTGGTTTCCTTACCATGTCTTCATACATGTTTAACTTTGACATGAATTTCAGAATCGGATTTATGTACCTCGGATTCCTACATCTTTTAGTTGTACATGATTTTTGAAAACGGGTTTCTTTACCCTGAATTCTACATGTTTAATTTGAAACATGATTTTCGGAACCGGGTTTACGTACCTCGGATTCCTACATGTTTTATTGGACATGATTTTCGAAAATGGGTTTCTTTACCCTGAATTCTACATGTTTAATTTGAAACATGATTTTCGGAACCGGGTTTACGTACCTCGGATTCCTACATGTTTTATTGGACATGATTTTCGAAAACGGGTTTCTTTACCCTGAATTCTACATGTTTAATTTGAACATGATTTTCAGAACCGGGTTTACGTACCTCGGATTCCTACATGTTTTATTTGTACATGATTTTCGAAAACGAGTTTCTTTACTCAGAATTCTACATGTCTAAACTGGACATGATTTTCGAAAACGAGTTTGTTTACTCAGAATTCTACATGTTTAATTTGAACATGATTTTTGGAACCGGGTTTACGGATTCCTACATGTTTAACTTTGACATGATTTTGGAAGACGATTTCATTACCCTGCCTTCTACATGTTTATAGATTTGGAGGTTGTAGCCATCGTTACGCGGAGCCCGGATTTAAACTAGATTCAGTTTAAATCGGGTCCGCCTTCAAAAATGTACACGGAGCTGGGATTTTAACCAGATTTGGTATAACCGGGGTCCGCTTTCAAAAGGCGATTCCAATAAAGGAATTTAAGATAGACTTGGCATCAATAACCGTCGCAGATAATCCAATAAAGGACTTTCAGATAGACTTGTGACCTCGCCGCCTTTACATAGGACCTGGATTTTAACTAGATTAAGTTAAATCGGGGTTTGCCTTCTTTTCTGTTGCACATCCGCTATTGATGTTGTTGCGGCCATGTGCTTTTTCTCTAAACCTTACCTAGTTCAACGATGAAGGGTAGGAGCTCATCCATGCCACAAGCAATAATAAAATCTCTTATCTGCTCAGTAGATTCCCATATTTTCCCTAGACACAACAAATCTAATAATGGTATCCACGAGCTTCTTGATTTAGATGTCCACATGTATGGGCCTTTGTGTTTGATTCATTCTTTATTATTGGAACTTGAGGTGGCAGAGAACCTTCAACAAACTTTTCCTTTGATGATTTATATCAAAACCACAAACTCCTCAATTATGCAAAATCCCCAATCCGAATTGCTGACAAGAAGAGTTCATTTTTGGCATATAATCATCTTTTGAATGATCTTCTAATAGAATCACTATGTGGATTAGATAAATTTACCCTTACCATTCAATTCTCAGGGTAGAGTATTTAATTCTCATGTCTTCTAGACAAACAAAATTATAAGTAACTTCCAGCCACTATTCTTAAAAAAGCCAAATTTAAATCAGAAGGTAAAGCACCAATGGCCTAGCCATGCAGGTGTCTCTATCATCACTTTTTCAAATATGACCCTTTATCTTCAAACCAAGTAATTATTGTCAAAGGCGATATTTTCAAACCTAAGACTGGACATTCCCATAGATTAATTCTACCATTACTTTTGGCCATGGCAGGTATGGGAGTCTTATTTAAGTCAAATATTTTGGGCTATTAAAACCCAAAATTCAACAAAAGCCATGTTTGTATAACTTCACGAAGCCAGACCAATTAATACCTCTTCATTTGCATTCCAAAACATAAATAAAGAGACTAGATACATACCCGGGGAGACGCCTCACGTATTTTGCATTCCAACACATAAATAAAGAGACTAGATACATACCCGGGGAGACGCCTCATGTATTTTACAAGAAATACTCAGACGGAAGAAAACCAGATATTTTGCTCGTGGAAGCCTTACCAAGTGACTGAGTTTCGAGTCACCCCTTCATTTTTAGGCAGGCAGGCAGTGTCATATCCCTATCTGTATCACCTCCTTGCCCCCCTAATCTTTGAAGACTTCGCCTTTAGCTTTTGGTCTTGCACGTTGTATTGATAAGCTTGTTTGGGGAATCTGAATGACGACAAACTCGCAGCAGAGTAGATCCTCGCGCAACAAAGGAGCAGCGCCCAGCAGGGACATCTCTGGATTTGTTATCCCAGCGCTGTGTTGGCATCTCAGAGCTTCAAATGCTATCCCGGATTTCACCCGTCTGCTTGATCACCTCAGACATACTCAGCAGGAGCTGTCTCGTTTCTCACCTTCTCTATCTCAGCATACCCGATTTAGTAGTTCCAAAGAGATTCCTTTAGCCACCTCATCGTTTAAACATGCTTGCGCCCTTTGTTGCAGGAGAAACGTGCGACATTATGCGAGATAGTGATAACAGGCATTGCACCCAGGCACTTGATCCCTCAGAATCACCCCAACTTGATTCGCCGTGTTGGTGATGAACGTGCCGAGATCAGTGATGATGATGACGACGAGTCCGATGCTCTGCATTCTGGGTTGCTGGAGATTCAGGTTGCTATTATCTCGGCTGGTTGCTCAGCGGAAAAGGAAACCACCCTGGCATATCTACTCTGCAAACCGACTTTAGGCACTTGAAGCACCTCGGCATCTCAGAATATCCATCTCGGCATCTCACTCGGTACGGTTCAACTATCTCGGCTTAAACATCTTGGCAACTTCAGATATTAACCTCAGGATTCGCTGGTCAATTTTTTGACACGTGTAATGAAGCATCCTGGCCTTCGAGATTGTATCTCGGTATGCTCCTGGAAGGTGGCAAATTCACCATCTTCCACCTAATGCATCTTGGCTCAAGTATCGAGATTTGAACATAAAGGCCTGAATCTCAGACTTCATTCGGTTACTATGCAAAGCGGCTTAAAGCTAAATCAAGATTGGGCCACTGCAAGAAAAGTATCCCCACAACTCCCATCTCGGCTTGACGTCAGACTTGCACCCCTATCCCGCCATTATCCTCATCCCGAGTTTGTAATATTTAGAAGCATTCCGTCAATACATCAGGGGTGTCATGGCGTTTTGAGGCAGCGTCATATCCCCCTCTTAGCATCAACATTCCGACACTCGAAGAATCACAGTCGTGCAGCCCATGATTTGTCTTCATCTCGGTATTGAGGCACAAGACTGTGGCATCTCGGTAGTCTCGGCACTTCATCGTGCATCTTGTGAGTACCCAGCCTACCGACGTTGCAACGAACGCCAACCAAATATATATCTTCGCAAGTCGACATCTCTCAGCATCTTGGCATCCCGGTTTTGTATCTCAAGTTACTGTGTGTAACCCGGTTACAACCTTTGAGACATCTCCTGTTTAACTCGCCATATTAGTGGTGAAAAGAATCACGGCTCTTCAGGTAACACCGAGCTCCCTTTCCTTCTTACTCACGATGAAGATGACGGTGGTCAAACCTCATGGTAGTCGAACCCCTCAGATCCGATAGTGCAATCCTGATCCCAAGTGCTGCAATCTTCCTTCTTTTTTTTTTTTTAAGGAATGCCTCCGTGTTAGGTCTCACTTTCTTCATGTGGCTACCCGAATAAAACCCACGCTAGATTGATGACGACGGAACTTGGTAAGTTTTTATGCCCCAAACACCTTTTTGGTAATTGAAGATTTTAATATTCAACGCCCATCATACTTTGTGGATCGAAGCGGGCTCTTAAATCGAGTTACCAGTCAGCAAAACATAGAATTGATTTCTGAGAAGAGATAATAAGATGGAAAGCCCTTCGCTATCGTTTCAATTGGAATCGTTCGTCTAGCAATTGGGAATTGGAATCATTGACCATCATGGCTGTAAGACGATGACGATTGCGTTTTTCAACACCGTAAACCCTAACTTCAAAACAAGATTGTTCGTTTGGCAGTTGGGAATTGAGAATAATTGACCTTCTTCGGTCGCGGGAATCAGAAATTTACCGAGTCCCCACGGACGGCGCCAATGTTCTGGATAGAACATAATTCTCTAACCCTAGGTGGGCTAGGATGTAGATGTAGGATCAAATAGCTCTCTCCCAAGTATCCATGGATTGGATACACAGGAGGATAGCACAAGGACTTGACCTAGGTGCGATACCTAGGGCCTACGTACCCTGGAGGCGTTTAGCCAAGGGGGGTGGTGTGTGTGCTCCGTGTGCAGTATATGCAATTGAGAGAGAGCTTAGAAGATGTGTACCTCTTTAGGTTAACCAACTATATATAGAGGCTACCTTAGGGTTAGGGTTTGGACTTGTTGGGCCTCTTGTGCCTCCAAGCCCAAATGTATTAGATGTCTCCTGTTGGGCCACACCTTGTATGAGCCTAATATTTTATTCCATAACATATATATATATATATATATATCTCTCTCGACACACAAGCACACATCTCCAAATATTATTAAAAGACGTCCTACGTAGAAGCATGAAGCACAGGGACGGACCCAACAATTGTAAATAGGAGGGGCGAAAATTACATAAACGAACCCATAATTTCAGGAAATCACATTTTTACCTCATAAATATATTAATCTTTTCATTTTAGTCCCTCTATGAAACTATTAGGAGAGGACTAAAGTGAAAATACTGAAATTTTTATGAGGCTGAACTATGATTTCCTAAAATTTTGGGTTCTTTTCTATAATTTTAGGGGGGCGGGAGCCACCCCTAGCCCCCAAGTAGGTCCGTCCCTGATGAAGCAACCTTGGTACAACACATAGAAGTATGTTTTAAATATTTATTCTAATCCGTGTGATATAGGTAGCTGTCAAAAGCTTCTTATCCAATATAAGAGTTTCAAGAGTCAGCTGGACAAGTATGACCCCATATACTATCTTAATACAAAAATATTCTTCTAGCAGGTCCACATTTATGACTTTAGATGAACTGTAGCAATGGATAAAATTATGATTTACTTTTTTGCAAAAAATGATGGATCAGATGTTAGGCCTTGACCCGCTTTTGAGGGATCCAGTTTCCGTGCCAATCAAAAGATAGGCAAGGGGAGCTTGTCCACTATGAACGGTCTAAATGAGATCTAAATGATCCAAATTTAATTTTTTAATTTAGTGATTTTTAAATAAAAGAAAATCATTTTTAAAAAAAAAATATTAGTTGAGAGATTATCTATATTTTAGATACTCTACCTATTAAAATATTTTTAAAAAAAAAAAATTAAAAAATTAAATCTGAACCACTTAGATCTCATCTGGACGGTTCAGAGGAGCCAGCTTCCCTCCCCTGCTTTTCCAAAGAATAGGCAAGGAAATTAGATCCCGCCTTTGAGAACTTTTTTTGATATTCTTGATGAATGAATGAAAGTGTATTTCAGAAATTAATATGTTTTGAGCTGTGAACTGTGTATTTTGGGCTTGTGAAATGTTCTATTATAACTTGGGTCTCAATGTGTTCTAGACCTTTGTTTTCGAGTGAAGGGATAAGGCTTTCATTACTTTTTAGGGAAAATTATAATAAAGGACCTAAGAAAAATAATATTTATTAAGAAGGACCATAAAAATGGTAATTATTGTGAAGGATCAGAAATTAAAATATTAAAATAGAAAGACTAAATTACCCTTAGCTAGATTTCCTATATTCTCTCTAAGTGAATCAAAATCTAGAGTGATTGATGGATAATAACAAATAAAAATCAATTCAAATAACCTTGTTCTTTTTCGATTGCATAAACTTAAAACTAACCCTACCTTTTCATATTTCATATCAGATTAAACTTGAAAATATTAGCAATGAAGAAGAACATCATTTTTCGATCATCTACTTCCAAGCCTAAGTCGCAGCTCGGGTAAAGGGTTTTGAGTGAATTAATTAGTTTCTTAGGACGGATATATATTTTTTGAAAACAAATAATCTGGAATTCTTTTTCCGTATTTTGGTTTTTAGGTCGGTGAACTCCAAGGCTGATTGGAGTGACAAAATGGGAATGGTAACCGCAGCTTAATCTGATATGGAATATGAAAAGTCAGGTTTAATGTCAAGTTTATGCAATTGAAAAAGAACGAGGATATTTGAAATAATCTCCATTCATCATTATCCATCAATCACTCCAGATTTTGATTCACTTAAAGAGAATATAGGAAATCTTGCTAAGGGCAATTTAGTCTTTCTATTTTAATGTTTTAATTTCTGGTCCTTCAAAATAATTACCATTTTTATGGTCCTTCTTAATAAATATTATTTTTCTTAGGTCCTTTGTTATAATTTTCCCTACTTTTTAGTGTTTTTTTCAAAAAAATATATTATGGTCTTACATATTGCACAAAATTATCAACAATCATCATATGATTTTTGAAGGAACTTAATAGCTTATGGATAATAATATGATTTCATGAATATATAACTTGTTATGTTTTGGGTTGTGTATTTTATTTGTTCGTATTATAAGTTTTTTAAATATTTATTATATTAGTTAGCGGGTTATATATTTGTAGCATTTGTTTGTTTGATTTTTTTTATTGGGTGCCATTATACTTATAAGTAGTATACTTCTCTCTCTCTCTAGATACATACATACACATACATACATACATGCATGCATGTATGTATAGCAAATATTCAAATTTTTTCCTAATGAATCTTGAAGGTCATACAATTGGCACAATCTCCATTTACCATATTTTTTTCTAATCAGAATGGTGAGAATGAAATTTGAATGATTTCAGTTTTATATTTTACAGAAAAATTACTGAAATACTAAAATTTACAGCACACTTAATTAATTAATTAAAAATGACAGAAATTATATAGAAAACAGAAGACAATAAAAACAAAATTTGAAGGAGTGGGTGAGGACAGGAATACTCTAGGGTCAGTACTCCCTCAATGCAATTTTTTAACTTCATTTTTTTATTTATTCTGAAGATATAAACAAAAGGAAAGAAAAAATTACAGAAGGGGGGGATTTATCGCAGAGCCTCATAAGCACAAATATCCCGTAAGGAGAACGGGCAAGAATCTAGAAAGGGACAACAGGAAGAAATCCCCTCCCTAACAAGACAGTCAGCAAGCATGTTGCAATCTCGAGGTTTAACTTCATTTTTATTTATTTACTTATTTGCTGAGGTTCAAGTCAATTGGGCCATTGGATTTTTGGGCCAACACATGAGCCATTGGCCAATACTGTTTTAACCAAGCATATTGGGTCTACCTCGGTGGGATTTTATGTGAATAAAAAATTCATGGAAAATTACGTGTAGGTCCTAAGAAACAAAAATAATTACAAAAAAATCTCTTGAAATCACAAAATTACACAGAAGTCTCTAGGGACTTTTTTGATATTATTTGTATTAACAACAGGAAATGTCATATTTACAACAGGAAATGCCTATATTTAGAATAACATTTAAACACTTGACCATTTACAACAGAAAAATCATATTTAGAACAGGAAATTCCCTTATTTACAACAACATTTAAACATCTGGATTTTGAATGTAGAGGTCATTTACAATAGAAAAATGCTATATTTACAACAGGAAGTGCTGTATTTACAACAAAATTTAAAATCTTGATAGTTACAACAGAAAAAGCCATATTTACAACAGGAAATGTCTATATTTATAACAACATTTAAACACCTGGATTTTGAACGTAGAGAGGTCATTTACAACAGAAAAATGCTAGATTTACAACAGGAAGTGCTGTATATACACCAAAATTTAAAATCTGGCCATTTACAACAGACAAAGCCATATTTACAACAGGAAATACATATATTTACAACAACATTTAAAAACTTGGATTTTATTTCCATACAAATAATATCAAAAAAGTCCCTTGGGACTTCTGTGTAATTTGGTGATTTTAAGGGACTTTTTGTAATTATTTTTGTTCCTTGGGACATACGCGTAATTTTCCCAAAAAATTACGACCTACTTGACTACAATAGACACTTCTGAACATGTATAACGAAAAAGTTAAGTAAGTTTGGTTCCAGGAACTCAAGGATTGTGGTAGACTTTTAGAACCCCGTTTGGAAACAATATTTATAGCCAGATTGGTTCGACTCCATGGGAAAGTATTATAAATTATTGTGTTGAAACATATTGATTACAACTTTTGGTTGAGTTTATGTAATATAAAGAGGATTACATTTTGTAATCTTGATCACATCATTTGATGTAATTGGGACTACACTACTAGAACTGATGAAAGGAGTGAAGTGGCTCATAGATATGAGGCACGAACGAATAGGAAGTAGCTTTAAGTTCTGGGGATGATGATGCATACATCATGTAATCAAGTGAAAAAAGACACTATTGCTTTTAATTTGACAAAATTGCCACTCATAAATGTTGTTAAATATTAAATAATTACCACCATTAAATATTTTTTTAAATTAATTAATTATATAAAAATAAACAAATATTCCCCCTCTAAAAAAATAAAAAATTATATTCCACCTCTAAAAATATTAAAATATTCCATTGAGTAATATTCTCACGGTTAAATATTAAAAATTTACTATGAACTCACTTTGTACCGTGCATAATATTTCCACCATTAAATATTATAAAATTATTATGAACCTAACATGTAAAATACACAAATTAAGAAAATTACCATCAATTGAATGTGTACATTATATATGTGTAGATATGGATTATTTTGTCTCTTACTATATTATTCACATATATTCTCATGTTCGATATAATTCAACCAAACCTTTTTTTGCATATACATCATCTTTCTTTAATGACACATCAAATAAATTTATGTAATCATCATTACATTACATTACATTTTATTCCATTACCTCCGACTCCGTGAACCATACCAGCAATTAGTGTCTTGAATATTGATAAATCAATAAATTACTAAAACTGAAAAGATTGAACAAGGATATAGAACAATTATGGAGGAATCCATAAAATTGTGGCATGAACGGAGGGAAAGTTGGTAAAGATAGCAAAGTCTCACCTTTCAAGAACATGAATGAGACAACATTCTTTCTTTCTTTGTTAAAGCCTTGTTTTATTCTCCTATTTCTTTTGCATATTTTTAGCCTTTTTTTTAATTTATTGAAACCAAATTTTAAAAATAATACTCCCTCCGTCCCTAATTATAGGAGCATATTTTAGAGTTGGTTTTGGTCCTAATTATAAGAGCAAGTTTTAACTTTTGTCAATTTTTTCTTATAATACCCCTATTTATACTTATTATTAGGAGCATTATATATATGTGTGTTTACATATATATGTATATTTGTGTTTATGTGTGTCAATATATATATGTGTAGATATATATGTGTGAACACACACACACACATAAACATATATATATGTGTGTGTGTGTGTGTAGATATATGGGTGTGTGTCTCTATGTATGTAGATAAGTCTATATGTATACACATAGATATACACACATATATGTTTATATAGCAAGACCATTATTTCAATTAGAAAGCGTGTGGAAAGAAAATTAGATCTATATGTATACACATGGCTATATAAAAAGCAACTAATATACATATATAAACTAATATGTCATGGATATTTAACGTAAGACAAATTAGAAACACTTATAATTAGGGCAACTTGTGTCATTTTAAATTTATATAAGGACATTTTAGGAAAATGAGTAAAATTAACTAATTTAACTCCTCTCCTTAATTCTCCCAAAATCGGTTAAATTGCTCTTATAATTAGGGACCGAGGGAGTAATAATTTACCTTTAATATAGCCCTTCCATACCACTCACACGCTCATCACATTACCCACAACCAGGACAAAATCTTAAACCCTAAACCCTAAATATATAACCTCTCATCAAAGAGAAATGTGGTTTACCAATTGATTGGCCATATCCTCTTGGCTATAATAAAGGGAGAATTTCATTAAATGACCACAAGACCAAATTTATTTCAATTAAAAATTAAAACATTCAAATTTTATTGTAGGACTCAATGGCGGATGTTGGGAGAAATATTTGAGGGCGGCCAAATATATATTCATTAACTATTTTAAAAAAAAAATTATTTTGGGGGCCAAATGTATAAATTTTTGGGATAAATATATAAAAAACTCTAATTTACAGTAGATATTTGAGACAAATATTTTTTTTGGGGGGGAGGGGGTGGTGCCATGGCCCCCCATTATCACAATGAAGATCTACCCCTAGCACGACTATAAACCAAAATGAATATAAGTTGTATAGGTAAAAAGACAATAATGTCACTTGCTTTATTTTTTGTAAAAAAAGGTTTGATCGTTGCTGGAGCTCCGGCGATGGTCACCTGCTGCAGCGAAGCAGGAATGGCCCCCACCGACCAACCATAACCCATAAAGTAACGTGTTGTTTATAGGAGGATTCTACTTGTTCATGAAGAGTTGCACATTTGTTTATGATTTCATGAACAAAGGTGCTACTCATCATGAACAAATGGAATCCTCATATGAATAATACGTTACATTTTAGTGGTCAGAGTTCCTGCTGGTTCATACCAGAGCTTCGATGGTTGGCCAGCGGTGGTTGTTTTGGGTTGGCTCACCAGAGCTCCGACGATGATAAACCTTTTTAAAAAAAAATAAAGAAAGGGGAATTATTGTCCTTTTACCAATAAAACTTATTTTCATTTTAGTCCTTGGCCTTGCAGTGAAATTTTATAATATTTTGATCCTAGACTAAAATAAATTTGGTCCTACGATTCTTTAATAAAATTTTCGCAATAATCAAACACACTTGAGCTGTATAGAAGACTAAAGAGAGAGAAGGGCCGACACTGGAGACAAAGTAGGACCCATCAAATATCAGGTGCTTCATTCCATCATCATGAGATTTTAGAGGAACTTCGTGGATTTGATTACGAAAGCCATTATTGCTGCATGGAATTCAGTAAATCGTTCCCTCCCTGTTTGCCTTCCTTCGGCCTCTATGAAGCTTAAAAATAAATAAATAAATAGTTAATTCAGTTTCTCTCACAAAGACATATGTTTCATTTAAAAAAAAAATACTACTTGAACTTCAAAATTTTAAATAAGTGATTTCCTACTAAAATGAGTTATCAATTGCTATACTCTTGTAGTTAATACCTATAATCTTGTAGGCAACAAGACCAATTTAGGATTTTGAAGTTTGAAAGGTATTTTCATATCATTTTTCTTATTTTTCAATGAAATGATCAAAATGATATTGAAACGATGATAATTTATTTATGTTACATATTTCAGTAAACAACAATTACATAGAAAAGCTATAAGTTCATGATCAAGTTCTTTAATAAAGCCTATATATGTTAAGCAAGTGAAGTCCGTTTGGATTTAGTTTTTAGAGAATAACTTTTGGGATTTACGAGGAAAATGACATTTTCAGAATAGCTTTTTGCAGAATAGATTATTGAAAAAAGTGATTCTGATAAAATGATATTGTGTGGATATGATTATCAGAATAGTTTTTTCAGAGTCAAATTTACCAAAAAGGACGTTAGCTTTTGGTATAATTGCATATAAATGATAAGATTGTATTTTAAATATTTTTAACATTTAATTTCATAATAAATACAAATAATTACATAAATTTGTGTACAAAATTAAAATACTTAAGGGTACTAAAAAAAATATTTCATGATTTTAAAAAACATTTTAGGATATTCAAAAAATATTTCAAGGTAATGACTTATCTTGAAAAAAAATTTCAGGGTGCTTATGGGTACTAAAAAGATGCTTAAGGATACTAAAAAAGTACTTCTCATGGTTTGAAGAATTTATTTTAGGATTTTGAAAAACTATTTCAGGATACTGACGAGTACTAAAAAGATACTTAATGATATTGTTTGGTATTGAAAAAAATACTGATAATGGCATAGAAGAGAGAAAAATCTGAAGAAACAAATATCTTTTCCAAAACCTCGGTTTTTGGAGTCAAAACCATGGTTTGAATGCAAAATAGTTTTTGGACATTTTTTGGAGTGTTTGAGAAATTTTTGTCAAAACCAAGGTTTTATTTCCACAACCTAAGTTTTGAAATTTGCTAAACAGTCTCTTAATCTTGTGAGGGCTCAGAAGATGTTGTAGAGGGCTCAGAGACTTCAATCTCTTCTCAACGTCTTGAGTATCAGAATTATCAGAGTGATGAGATTGAGCTGAAAGAATAGGCTCATCATGAGGAAGGGAGCCAGAGGGTATGGGATCTAAAAAGAAAGCTAAGGACTAGTGGCCTGTTGAGGTGGGATAGATTTATCCACAGTAATGTGGAGTGGTGTGGAAGAAGTAGGATCGGCCATAGAAAATATAATATTACTTGGAGAGGGCTCAATGCCAGATGATGGGGCGACAGACACTGGAATGACTCGAATATGAGTGAAGGTTTTTGAAGAGAGAATATCACTAAGAGGGGGTGAATAGGGGATTTTGAAAATATTTTTCGGAGAATAAAGACGAACAGTAAATACAGAGACAACGATAAAGAGAATGAACACTGAAAATTTATACTAGTTCGGTCCAACTCCTTAACCTACGTCTAGTCCCCAGGCACTCTGGGTATTTCACTATCTCTTAATCACAGTTACAATTATGCACACTATATTCGAGATGATCCTTTCACACTAGGATTAACTCCCCCTTACAAGTTGTAATTGTATACCCACACTCAAGGTTCCACAACCTTGAGATTTGATTGATAAACAATAAATCAAATAAGTGTTCAACTCCTCACAAGAAGATAAAATATAATCATTGAAGTACAAGAATATCCGAAGATATTAAATGAAGTGAATGAAACAATAAGTTGAAATAATGTCGAATTGATTGCATAGAGTTTCGGTAATTGGTGGAATTGAATGTGATGAGCTTTTATACCAATCTTCCATTCATGCTAATGTGAAGCTTTGAATTTAGCCGTTGTGTCTCTTCAAACTTCCGTTAGGCACAGATGGTTTCCGTTAGGTATAGTCGAACATTGCTTCATTAATGCGTTCGCCGTCGACGTACTTGTGTGTTAGACCTGGCTATCACCCAAGAGGGGGGTGAATTGGGTGTCTAATAAAACTTTAGATAACTTTTAAAATCTTTTCAAACTTACTGAAAGTAGTTCATATGACAGTAGTAATTTATAAAGCAATAGTCAATCTTTCTAACACATATGCTGGAAACATAAGAAATAAGGGAAGAGAATATGCAAACTATGATTTATATTGGTACGGCCCAATCCTTGACCTAAGTCCAGTCCCCATGCTCCACTTGATATTTTCAATCCATTATCCTCTTGTTTAATCCGGGCACAAGAGAAGCCTTTACATACCCACAAGTTTAGCCGGACACTTGTGCAGCCTTTTACAAATCTCTTACGAGATACTCCCTCTTACTCACCGTAAGGATACAACCTTTGTAATGAATGATTACAGATAATCTTCTCTCTCAGAAGTGATAAAGATAAACACTGAAGCTCATTACAAATAATCTCACTCTCTAATATAAACTATATGATCATTGAGATAATCAGAGAGTAGGTTTATGTGTATATCAAAGTATTAGCATTTTGAAGATGTAAGCTTGTGTCTCCAACTCCTTCTATTTTGAATGCTTCTTCTTTTATAGTTGATGAAGAGCATTCGACCGTTTGAGCAATTCTTTCAGTTTTGAATATGACCGTTGTGAGCGTATATAACCGTTGGAAAATATTACCGTTGGAGCTTTTGACGTAATCATCTGCTTTTTGTAAACTGTTGTTAATCCTTCATATAATCATCTGAAACTTATTAACAAGCTAATTAAACATTGTTAGAAACAATAATAAGTAATTATATGAAGTACCCATAATGTAATCAGAAGTGTTCAGATTACGAGAATGAAGAATTTGAAATCTGATAAATATGACTTGAGTTAAATAATCCAGTTCTCAAATAAGGAAGATTTTTCGAAACAACTTGACTCGGGTCATGCTTAACTTGACTCAAGTCATCTTTTCCAATAATTCATTCGAAGCTCTCTGTAAGCCACTTGACTCAAGTTATGTTTTAAATGACTCGAGTCATATAAGTTTCTCAAAAAGCTGCTATCAGGTTTGGATTTTGAGAAACTAATATATCAGACTATGACTTGAGTTATTAAATGATTGACTCAAGTTACAAGTTCATCTCAAAACTTGGTTTGCTCTCTGCCTTCCATTGACTCGAGTTATCATCACTTAACTCAAGTTACGCCTTTGTTCCAAACTTGCTTTGCTCTCTGTCTCACTTGTACTTGAGTTACCAACGTCTTAACTCGAGGTAACTCATCAAACTTGGTTGCTTTAAAATTATATGAAACACTTGTTGAGTCTAGATTCATATGAAATTGGTTTCACTTCATTTGGTTGTGTATAATGTGAGCTATCTCAAGAAAACCGAGCCTATGCTGAAATGGTTTCAGAATGTCAAGTGTCAACTTTCGAAGGTCATATCTCCTCTGTCTGAACTCCGTTTTAGTTGGTTCAAGTGTTGGTGGAACTAATTTTGAGTCTCTTTTCATATGCAACCAATTTAAGCTCAATTGGATTTGTATTTTGTGAGATACACTCAAAACATCGAAGCTTGGTCTTCTATGTGATGTGAATTTCACTGTCAACTACAAAAATTCATAGCTCCTTCCCATGACCTCCTTTGGACTTGAAGTTTATATCCAAATGACGAATTGGGAGTCTAGTATTATAAATAATTGGTTTCACCTCAATCAGACTTATGGTTTGGGAGATATCATCAAATTACCAGAGGTCGCTCAGCTGAAACGTGAAACAGAGGTGAACAGAGTTGCTGAAATACACTTTGACTCGAGTCATTTAGTGACTGACTCGAGTCAAACCAGTCCAGAAGTGCCAAAACACTTATTGACTTGAGTTAATGATATCTTGACTCTAGTCAAGTCATTCCAGAGAAGCAAATCACTGTAACGAAGTGGTTAACTTGAGTTGCAACTTCATGACTCAAGTTGGATTGCCTGAACCTTATATTTGCTTGTTTTCAGCTCTGAATTGAGCCATTACAACTTCCATTTGATCGTGGAGACTTCTTGTATCAATCTAAGAACTTGAATAATGATATTCTCATTCCATTCAGCAAGTTCTTCCTTCTTTTCTTCTTCTCTTGATCATTCTCCATACTTCAACTCTTTCTTTCTTCTCTTCTCTTCTTTTTGAATTCAACTTGGAATTCTTGAACTTGACATTCTCTCCTATTTCTTCTTTCTGAAATCTCTTATCTCTTTCTTGATCTATAATTCAACTTGGACTAATCTACATTAAATATAGTAGTTAGTCAATGTGGGAGATAAATATATCATTCAAGCTTTTTGCTCTTAATAATGACATCTATATAAGACATCATGAAAACTAATCATATCCGACATTGTGTACAGAAGTTGACTAAGAGCATTTGCCAAAATAGGTAAGCCTCGAGGAATGACTTTGTTGTTAGTTCTATAATTGGTTTTGATGATAACGGATAATTGTAAACACAGATGAAGTTTGTCTTTGTAAGTTGAAAAACTTACTGTCAAAGACAAACTCGAGTTTCACTTTGGAGCAATAGGACTTGAGCACAGCAACTTGATGCAGCAATATACTCAGCTTCAATTGATGATACAGAGACGGTTGTTTGCTTCTTACTGAACCAGGACACAAGTGAGCCACCAAGAAATTGACATTGGTCACTTGTACTCTTTCTATCCGTCTTGTACCCAGCATGATCTGAATCTGAGTAGGCCACCAAATGTTCAGGTTGACCTTTGGGAAACCATAGTCCAAGAGTCTTCGTGTCAGCAAGATATCTGAAGATTCTCTTCACATTTTCAGCATGTGACTCCTTGGGAGCAGATTGAAATCTTGCACACATCCCCACACTAAATTGGATGTCTGGGTGACTTGCTGTGAGATAGAGTAATGATCCAATCATTCCTCTATATCTCGTAATGTTGAAATCAGTACCCTTGTCATCAGCATCCAAGGAAGTGGTTGAACTCATTGGAGTGTCAGCTCCATTGCATTGATCCATTCCAAACTTCTTCAACAGATCATTGAGATACTTGGTCTAAGAAATAAAGATCCCATTCGATTTTTGTTTCATTTGCAGACCAAGGAAATAGTTGAGTGAAAGACTTGGCTATCACCCAAGAGGGGGGGTGAATTGGGTGTTTGATTAAAAACTTAGAACTTTAAAAACTTTCTGCAACATATTGAAAGTAGTTTGAATGACAATAATAATTTATAAAGTGATAAGCAATCATTCAAACATATATCTTTGGAATGTAAGAGCCTGTTTGATTACACACTCTGTACTCGAAGATGATCCTTTCCCTAGGACTCACTCCCCTTACAAGCTGTAATCAACACAATGTGTTTCCCACTCAAGATCACCCAATCTTGAGTAACTCACAGATATAATGATAGGATGTTTACAATGATTCTTCTCTCTCAGAAGTGTATGGATAAACACTGAAGTACAATTACAAAAGACATTTCACTCTCTATGATTTATAGACATTGAAAATCAGAGAGTAAATGATAATCACATCAGAGTAATAGCATGTTGAAGGTGTAAGCTTGTTCCTCTGCTTGTTGTCTCTCTTTAAAGGTTTGTATGCAGCTCTATATATAGCGGCAAATCTTCATATGACCATTGCTTCTCAATTCGTATTGTCTCCATTTGAATTTCTAGTTTGTTGTGGTCATGGATGAGGAATATAGCCGTTGGGTCATAATGTTTCTTGAATATCGATGATTGCTCGCATTGAAGATTATGACCGTTGCATATCCATTCTGATTTGACTCCATTCAAAATTATAGCTGTTGGGAGCCTTTCTATATAATTCTCATTTCGCATAATCTTTATTTAGTTGGAGACTTTCTGTTGGAGCGTCCTAAATATTTGCCCATGATGTGGTGTTTCCTAAAATAGATTTACCAAATCATGTCTCTTTGCTTTCTGACCGTTTGAGGATAATTATCCTCCTTTCCAGCAAGTTGCCCATTTTGCTTCGTTTCCTCAAGTTTCTGATTGGATTCAGTCCTCTTTCGTGTTTCTGAAAATCTGCAGCAAGTTCATCTTCTAGATCTTGATTTCTGTCAAGATTGATGTTCTCTCAAGCTTTAATAATCTGAAACATGTACACAAATGATATAAATAATGTTAAGAATAAGTATAAGTCATTTGGGTAATCATGTGGATGTTCTTTGATGAGAAACGAGACTTTCGAAATGCTGTTTTTCTGAATCAGGGTCATGAACTCGAGCTTGGATAAGTAGGCTCGAGTTTGCAAGGGTCCGGTTCAGCTTCTGCAAGGTGCAAACTGGAGGTTCAGAGCAAACTCTAGAGTTTGTAACATTTTTCAGCATCTAGGCTCGAGTCTATAATTATAGGCTCGAGTTTGGGTCTCTTCAAAATCATCTTTTGCTCTCTGTCTTGTCTAGGCTCGAGTTTGTCACTTATAGGCTCGAGTTTGGATGATTTTCGCGACCTGGTAGCTCTCTGTAACCCGCGAACTCGAGCTTGTCAACTAATAGGCTCGAGTTTGCTTCTCAGCGAATTGTGCAACACCCAGAACAGACTGTCTACTTTCGGGGGCCATATCTCCCTGTTTTGAACTCCGTTTTGGTTGGTTCAACTATCTATTTTAAAGCCCTTTGAGTCTACTTTCCAATGCCACCGATTTCAGCTCAATTGGATTCTCCGTTTGTGAGATACACTCAAAACATTGAAGGTTGGTCATTTGTGTGACGTGAATATCACTGTCAACTTCATAAATTCATAGCTCCTTCATATTGACTCCGTTTGGCTTCAATTATATATCAAAATGACGCATTGGGAGTCTAGTTTCATATGCCACTGGTTTCACTTCAATCCGATCTGTATTTTAGGAGATATCATCGAATGACCACACGTCGCCCGAGTGAAACGTGGAACAGAGTAGCTGAAATGTTGAACACCGCTGTAAGCTCGAGTTTGCCAACTAATAGGCTCGAGTTTGCCTTGTCCAGAGACACCAGAAATGCTGAAGACACTACAGGCTCGAGTTTGCTAATGATGGGCTCGAGTTTGGAGTTCCAAACCTGAGGTTTGAGTTCTAAGCTCGAGTTTGACTTGTCCAGAGGCGCCAGAGTTGCGAGGACATTACGAGGCTCGAGTTTGCAAGTTATGAACTCGAGTTTGCTCATCCTGGAACTGATTTTTGATGGTTTAAACTCTGAATTGATCCGTTCCAGCTTCCATATGATCTTGGATACTTCTAGCATCAATATAAGAACTTCAATAAAGATATTCCATTGCATTGCAAGTTCTTCCTTCTTCAATTTCTTCTCTCCTTCTAGATTATCCCCCAAAATCATTTGATAACCTCTTGCTTCCTTAATATTATGATATTCCCATTATATTGTGCAAGAGCTCTTTCTTCAATCAACATTCTCCATCATAAAACTTTGCATCTACATTAAATATAATAATTAGTCAAAGTAAAAGATAAATGTAGTATGCAAGCTTTTTGCTATTAAGAATGACATCTATATAAGACATCATCAAAACTAATCAAAATCAACATTGAGTTCTCCCATCATGGACATCTCAAACTCTCCCTGCATATTCTTTGCAAAATCTTTACACAAAGCATCATTAGAAGCTCTAAATATGATATCATCAACATAAATTTGGACAATTAAAATTTCACCTACTTTATTGCTTTTAATAAAGAGAGTTGTATCTGCTTTTCCTCTAACAAATCCTTGATCAAGAAGGAATTTGCTTAATCGCTCATACCAAGCTCTAGGAGCTTGCTTAAGACCATAAAGAGCTTTCTTAAGGCTATAAACATGATCAGGATGATGTTCATTTTGAAAACCAGGAGGTTGTTCTACATAAACTTTCTCCTGAATAAAACCATTAAGAAAAGCACTTTTTACATCCATTTGATAAAGCTTGAATCCTTTGACACAAGCAAAGGCTAGAAGAACTCTTATAGCTTCCAATCTTGCCACTGGAGCATAAGTTTCTTCATAATCAATTTCTTCTTCTTGATTATAGCCTTTAGTAACCAATCTTGCCTTATTCCGGACAATGATTGCTGACTCATCTCGTTTGTTCTTGAATACCCATTTTGTGCCAATGACCGGATGGTCCTTAGGCCTAGGTACCAAATCCCAAACTTGATTTCTATCAAATTGATGTAACTCCTCTTGCATTGCTATCACCCAATCATTGTCTGAAAGGGCTTCATCAATTTTAGAGGGTTCTATTTTCAAAATAAATGCTGAAAAGGTAACTTCATTCAAAGTGCTACTCCTAGTTCTTACACCTTGATTAACATCACCTATGACTTGGTCTAGGTTGAGGTTGATCAAGATTTTCCAAATTGTTTTGAGGATACACTTCGAAAATATTTTCTGAATTTTCAATAGAGGCAGGAGTAGTTTTCGAAAAGAACTGATTTTTCAAAATATTTTCCTCATCATCATCCTTGGATTTGTCAGATTTGGATTCACAGAATGCAACATGCATAGATTCCTCTACAATGCGAGTACGAATGTTAAAGACTCTATAAGCTGTACTTCTATTGGAATAGCTCAAAAATATACCTTCATCCGCCTTGGGATCAAACTTTTCCAGGTTATCCTTACTATTATTGTGGATGAAGCACTTACATCCAAACACATGTAGATGACTCAGATTTGGCTTTCTTCCTTTGTACAACTCATAAGGAGTCTTTTTCAGCTTCTTTCGGAGGTATGCCCGATTAGAGATGTAGCAAGTCGTACTCATTGCATCAGCCCAAAACATTTGTGAAGTGTTGTTTTCATTCAGCATAGCTCTTGCCATCTCAGTAAGGACTCGATTCTTCCTTTCTACAACACCATTTTGTTGAGGAGTCCTTGGGGCTGAGAAGTTGTGATCAATCCCCATATTGTCACAAAACTCAGCAAAGGCATAATTTTCGAACTCACCTCCATATCGGTTCGAATTCCTGAAATGATGAAACCTTTCTCGTTTTGGACCTTCTTGGCAAAAACAGCAAATTGATCAAATGTTTCATCTTTAGAGGATAAAAATATGGTCCAGGTAAATCTAGAGAAATCATCAACTATGACCAATGTATATAAATTGCCACCAAGGCTTCTTACTCTAGCTGGTCCAACTAGATCCATATGAAGTAGTTGAAGAGGTCTAGAAGTTGAAATCTCATTTTTAGATTTGAAAGAAGATTTAATTTGTTTTCCTTTTTGGCATGCATCACAAATCATATCATTTTTAAAGCGAAGTTTTGGAACACCAATCACTAAATCCTTTTTAAGTAATCTGTCAAGTTGGATCATATTGACATGAGCTAAACGCTTGTGCCATAACCAACTATCATCCAAATTACTAGCAAAACATTTTTCAAATGTAGAGCTATCTCTAGAATTGTGAAGAGTGTAACAATTGCCTTCTCTAGGAGCTCTAAAAATAGCTTTTGATTTTATATTATCTAACGAGAGAATATCCTTACTCACTATCAAGCATTCCTCAGAATCGAAGATAACTAGGTTACCTTTATCAGTACTTTGACTTACACTGAGGAGATTGTGACAAAGCCCTTCCACGAGGTAGACATCTTTGATTTGTGGTCCTTCATTGTTTCCAACTTCACCAATTCCAGTAATCTTTCCAGATTGATTTCCACCAAAGGTTACTTTGCCACCATCCTTGTGCTTGATTGTAGCAAATTTGGACTGATCTCCCGTCATGTGCCTAGAGCATCCACTATCAATGTACCATTTGTTGGACTTTGATGCTCTTAAACATACCTATAAAACATAAACAATCAGGTTTTGGGTACCCATCTTTTCTTGGGTCCTTTGGGGTTAGTTTGTGTCTTAGGAACCTTGTAAGATCCCTTAGGCACCCATTGGTAGTTCCCAATAGGCTTACTCCTTCTTTCCTTTTTATGAAAACAAGAAGAAGTAGTATGACCTTTTCGATTGCAATAATTGCAATGTGCAAAAGGGTTCGAAGAATGAACAGATTTTCTGAAATAATTCATGTAAGATTTTTCACCAAACCTCTTTTTGCCTTTCCTTTTGTCAAAATTTGGTTTATAACCAATTCCTAATTTATAATTTGTAAATCTCTGTTGTTTCAAAATGACATTGAGCATCTCACTTCCTCTAGTGAATTTCTCAAGTGCCTTGGTAAGATGTAAATTCTTTTTCTCCAAATCAAGACAATTTTCACAAGGCATTTCAGATGAAAGATTTTTAACTTGCATCTCAAGAGTAACATTTTTCTTTTTCATTGAAATGTATTTTTCTACAAGTTTTTCAAATTCAGACTGAACAACAATGTACTCAGCAAATAACTCATCATAAGATGGTTTCGGATTATATACCTCATTGTTGTCGAGTTGCTCTTCTTCTTCAGCAACTAAGCAAATGTTTGCTTTCTCTTCTTCATCAGCTTCATCTTCATCGGATGAGCTATCTCCCTATATAGCTGAAACATAGGCTTTCTTTTTGAATCTGTTGAACTTCTTCTTTTCTTTATCCTTGTTTCTCAGCTGGGGGCATTCAGATTTGATATGGCCAGGCTTGTCACATTCGTAGCATATAATCGGCTTCTTTGCCTCAGTGCTGTTGCTACCTTTATTGAATCTTTTGTACCCTTGGTCCTTCTGATAGAACTTTCTGAATCTTCGGACCATCATGCCCAGCTCTTTATCTTCGTCATCATCATCATCATCATCGGATTCCTTAGCCTCTTTGACCGCCTTGAGAGCAATGCCTTTATTTTTGACATTCATCTCATCAAGTCCTTTTTTGAACTTGATTTTCCCTTCATACTCAGACAGGCTGCCGAATAAAGCTACTACCGAGCTCATTGATTCACCACGGCCTTCCTCAATGGCAGTAACTTTGGCTTCCCATTCGTTGCTGAGGATATTTAGAATCTTCCTTACTTGAATAGGTTGCTCGTATGTTTTGCCCAATGCAGCAAGCTAGTTGATGAGATGAGTGAATCTCAGCTGGAAGTCGATGATGGATTCGCCGGTCTTCATACGAAGAAGATCATACTCAGTCATGAGAGTATTGACCCTATTCTCTTTTACTCCGGTAGTTCCTTCATGTGCTATCTCCAAGGCATCCCACATGGCTTTTGCTGATGGTAAGGTGCAAATACGGAAGTACTCTTGTTGACTTAGAGCACTTTGCAGCATGAGGATAGCCTTGCTGTTGAGAGTGACGTTTCTTCTGTCATTCTCATCATATGCTTCTTCTGGCTTAGGAACTCGAAGACCATTTTCCATGACCGTTGGATTGTAGTTGCCTACTTCGAATACTCTCCACAGGCCGTATTCACTGGCCATGACAAACACCTTGAATTTGGCTTTCCAGAAAGAGTAATGTTCGGCACTGAAATCAGGAGGCCATTTGATCGAAGCTCCATCAGGTAGAATACCTTCCATATTGATCCTTCTCGAGATGTTAAGCTCTTAGGAGAAGACCAAGATCTGATACCAAATGAAAGTAGAGCTCAATCACCAAGAGGGGGTGAATTGGGGATTATAAAAACTTTTCAGTTACTCTGTTTTTCGGATACAAAACAGGGATAAAAATATAATGAAGAGAAGAGAAGTAAGACACAAGGATTTATATTGGTTCGGCCTAACCTCTTGACCTACGTCCAGTCCCCAGACTCTCTGGGATTTCTTACTATAACAATTGATTACACACTCTGCAACTGAAGAGTAATTCTCTCACTAGAACTTACTCCCCCTTACAAGTTGTAGTCAATAACCCAATCTCCAAGTCCCCTTGACTTGAGATATTTTACAATAAATGATTTATAATCAATAAACTCTCTCTAAGAGTAGATAAGATAAACACTGAAGTATGAATGTATCAAAAGATACTTTACACAAGAAAACTCAAAGAGTAGTTGGAACTTCAATGATTTTCGTTTTCTTACAGATTGGTTGTTGAGAAGAATTGAATGCATCTCTATTTATAACTAGAGATCATTAAATGATCGTTATAAATCCTAATGTGACCGTTGCCAACATTGGAGGATGATTAGTGAAGGTTTTGGTCTTCTTCTCTCTCCACTCTTTGGTTAATCTAGCTTTGCAGAGGTTCATGATTGACTTCCTGACTTTTAATCCGTTGGAAGAGCAGATGCTGGATGAGGAAAGGAAACATTAATTCCTTCAAAACGTGTGGAGAATGATTGTCCAGAAGCATGCAAGTTTTCTGCACTTTGCATTTAATGTTCTGACTTTTACTTTATGCTTTATGCTAATTTTCCATTTAATCCTGTCTAACTCATCTGAAACTCACTAACAAACTGATTAAACATAGTTAGGAATAGTAATGAGTGATGATATAAAGTATTAGGATCAAACACAAAGATTTCGCAAATTCGTGTAAGTTGAAATTTGAATTCAGCGATGTAAACTCGAGTTTGTTCTTTGAGACTCGAGTTTTCATTCTTTCATTAAAAAACCTAAACTCGAGTTTCCAAAAGTTAACTCGAGTTTTCTCATTTCAGAGAAGAACATCGCGATTTCAAGTTTGGACAAGATTTGTGAACAATGCAAAACTCGAGTCATTAAGTGACTAACTCGAGTTTTGGACTTTTGATGAGAAATTATGTTTTAGTCCAAAAGCTTAAAAATGGAGTTTCCTTAGTGTTCAAAATTGGCAGAACTCTCTGCTTGGTCTAAACTCGAGTTTCGAAAATAAAACTCGAGTTTCCATGATTCTTATAAAACAATGGAAACTTCTCTGTAAGGTCGAAACTCGAGTTTCCAAAACCAAACTCGAGTTTCCTCGTTTATGAGAAAACATTGAAAAGCTTTGTCAAAATGATCAATGGAGTTTTCACAAGTTCAGAATCGAGCATTGTTTTCTGTATGATGTAAACTCGAGTTTCCTTCGGTAAACTCGAGTTTCCAACAAAGCTTGGAAACTTAGAGAACTCTCTGTGTAGCCAAAACTCGAGTTTCCAAATGTAGACTAGAGTTTTGGTATGTTTGAAAAACTTGATAGCTCTCTGTCTTGTCAAAACTCGAGTTTATTAAATTAAACTCGAGTTTTGCTTTGTCTGTGAAAAACTCAGAGGCTCTCTATATGGTCAAAACTCGAGTTTTCATATCTAAACTCGAGTTTGCCTTTCATTGCAAAAACTTGAGCTCTTCTCTGTCAAGTCCAAACTCAAGTTTCCAAAGTGAAACTGGAGTTTGTCTTTGACAGTAAGTTTTTGAACTTACAAAGACAAACTTCCATATGTGTTTACAATTGTCCATTATCATCAAAACCAATTAGAGAACTAACAATAACCCAATCATTGTCTGAAAGGGCTTCATCAATCTTAGAGGGCTCAATCTCATATATGAAGGCAAAAAATGTAACCTCATTCAAAGTACTTTTTCTGGTTCTTAC
Source organism: Acacia pycnantha (assembly GCA_025563575.1). Lineage (NCBI taxonomy): Eukaryota > Viridiplantae > Streptophyta > Magnoliopsida > Fabales > Fabaceae > Acacia > Acacia pycnantha. The sequence continues at coordinate 196,681 of JAMWYP010000257.1, read as the reverse complement.
ACCTTGTTTCACATCTCCTATTACTTGGTCCAATGGATGAATCCTAATGAACTTCCGAGCTTTAGGCTAAGATTGATCAGAATTTTCACAATCGTTTTGAGTATTAGCTTAAAAAACATTTTCTAAGTTTTCAATTGAGGCAGGAGTAGTTTTTGAAAAGAATTGATTTCAAAAAATAGGTTCCTCTTCTTCATCAACACACTTGTCAGGCTCAGATTCACAAAACACAACATGAATTAACTCTTCTACTAACCAAGTACTTTTATTGAAAATTCTATAGGTCTTACTCCTATTAGAGTATCCAAGGAATATACCTTCGTCTGGCTTGGGATTAAATTTTCCCAAGTTATCATTACCATTGTTGTGGATGAAGCATTTGCAACAAAAAATTGGTCGAGGTTGAGACTTAGAAGAGCCAGATTCGGTTTCCTTCTTTTGTATAATTCTTGTGGAGTCTTGTTGAGTTTGTTTCAGAGATAGGCTCAGTTTGAGACATAACAGGTCGTGCTCATTATGTCTGCCCAGAACATTTGTGAAGTGTTGTTCTTGTTCAGCATTGCACGAGCCATTTCGATGAGCACATGGTTCTTTCTTTCAACCACCCCGTTCTATTGAAGAGTCCTCGAGGTTGAGAAATTATGGTCAATACCATGAGCATAACAATACTCTCCAAAAAGCTTGATTTTCAAATTCACCTCCATGGTCGGTCTGAATACTTGAAATGCAAACACCTTTCTCATTTTGCACCTTTTTGGCAAATACGACAAGTAGATCAAATGTTTCATCTTTCGAAGAAAAAAAGATAGTCCAAGCAAATCGAGAGAAATCATCGACAATGACCAGAGTATACAGATTGCCACCAAGGCTCTTTACTCTCGCTGCTCCAACTAAGTCCATATGAAGTAATTGGAGTGGTCAATTGGTCGAGATTTCTAACTTAGTTTTGAAAGATGATTTAGTTTGTTCACCTCTTTGACAAGAATCACAAATCATTTCATTTTTAAAACATAGTTTAGGTCAACCAAGAACTAAATTTGTTTTTAACAACTTGTCTATTTGGAACATGTTTACGTGAGGTAGATGCTTATGCCACAACCAACTTTCATCCAAGTTGCTAACAAAACAATTTTCAGAATTTACTTTAGGAAGGTTTAAGGTATAGCAATTACCTTTTATAGGAGCCTTAAACAAATTTTTAAGGTTACCTTTGTTGATTGGAAGATCATCCTTATTCACGATAAGACATTCTTCTGAATTAAAAAAGATCAAGTTGTTCTTGTTTGCACTTTGGCTCATGCTCACGAGATTATGACAAAGTCCTTCTACGTAATAAACATCTTTAATCTGGGGTCCTTCCTTTTCACCAATTTCGCCAATTCCAGTGATCTTTCCAGTTTGGTTTCCCCCAAAGGTTACTTTGCCACCATCATTTGCTTTCATTGCCACAAACTTGGATTGATCCCCCGTCATGTGTCTGGAACATCCACTATCAATGCACCAATTATTGGTTCTTGATGCTCTTAGAAAACCTGTAATTGAGACAATGTCATGCCTTAGGTGACCATCTTTTCTTAGGTCCTTTCGGTTTAATTCGGGCCTCAGGGAATACATAGGTTCCCTTAAGTACCCACTGATAGTTGCCAACAGGTTTATCTCATCTTTCCTTTTTATGAAAACAAGAAGAAGTATTATGCCTCTTTCAGTTACAGTAATTACAATGAGCAAAGGGATTCGAAGAGTGAACTGACTTTTGAAAATAGTTCAAGTAAGGTTTTCCACCAATTTTTTTTCCCTTTCTTTTTGTCAAAAAATGGGATTGTATCCTATGTCTGATCGATCATTTGTAAATCTCTGAGCTTTCAAAATTACGTCGAGCATTTCACTACCTTTAGTGAACTTTTCAAGTGTTTTATTAAGATAAGCATTTTTCTTTTCAAGATTAGAACACTTTTTGCAAATTGAGTTTTCGCAAGCCAGAGGAAAATCTTTAGCTTGTTGCTCAAGCAATTTGATTTTTCTCTTTGAAGTAATAAGATCTTTCGCAATATTTTCAAAATCATAATGTAACTCATTGTATTCAGAGAACAGCTCATCATAAGTGGGTTCAGAATCATATACCTCATCGTTGTTTTCACATTGCTCTTTTTCCTCAGCAACTAGGCACACATTCATAACCTCTTCTTCCTTACTTTCTTCATATGGCAGACACATATGCCCTCTTCTTGAAGTGATTGAATTTCTTCTTATGTCCTGGCTTCTCACATTCATAACAAATAATCTGATCTTTATCCTTAAAATCACGTATGTTACTTGAGCTTCCCTTCTGAAATCGATTTCTGAAGCCTTGATCTTTCTTATAAAACTTCTTGAATCTCCAAATGAACATACTTAGTTCTTCATCTTCAACTTTATCTTCCTCTTTAGGTTCCTTCTCTTTCACAGCATTGAGGGCAACACATTTTCCTCTATTGTTGTTGATCTCATCCAAGACTTTCTTGAACTTCAATTTGCCTTCATATTCAGATAGGCTTCTGAATAGAGCAGCTACTGAAGTCATTGACTCACCATGGGCTTCTTTGATTGCTTTGACCTTCGCTTCCCAATCTTTTGTCAGAACGTTCAAGATTTTCGTGACTTGGGAATTTTGCTCGTATGTTTTACCCAGAGTAGATAGTTAATTGATTAAATGAGTAAAGCGAAGTTGGAACTCTCCGATGGATTCTCCGGTCTTCATTCGAAGAAGATCGTATTTGGTTGTCAACATGTTGATATGATTCTCCTTTATACCAAATGTTCCTTTGTACACTATCTCCAATACTTTCCACATTTCCTTTGCAGTTGCCATGTTGCATATATGAAAATACTCCTTTTGACTAAGTGCACTTTGGAGCATCAAGATAGCTTTTCTATTGAGAGTTATCTTTCTTTTGTCATTCTCATCGAATTCGTCTTCAACGTTTGGAACATGGTTTTGCCTTCAACTCTTGTCGGAACATAGTCCCTATTCTCGAATACATGCCACAAAATGTATTCACTAGCTAACACAAACACTTTGAACTTTGCTTTCCAAACTGAATAATGTTCACCACTAAAGCTAGGTGGTCGGTTGATCGAGGCACCATAAGCAATAATCCTTCCATGATCTTTCTTGGGATATTAAGCCCAAATGAGAAAACCTTCTCTGATACCAAATTAAGAGAGAATATCACCTAGAGGGGGTGAATAGGGGATTTTGAAAATCTTTTTCGGAGAATAAAGACAAACAATAAATATAGAGACAAAGACAGAGAGAATGAACACTGATAATTTATACTGGTTCGGTCCAACTCCTTGACCTATGTCCAGTCCTCAGACACTATGGGTATTTCACTATCTCTTAATCACGATTTCAATTACACAAACTATACTCGAGATGATCATTTCACACTAGGACTCACTCCCCCTTACAAGTTATAATTATACACTCACACTCAAGATCCACAACCTTGAGATTTGACAGATAAACATGAAATCAAATAAGTGTTTAACTCCTCACGAGTAGATAAAAGATAATCACTGAAGTACAAGAATATCTGAAGATATTAAATGAAGAGAATGAAACAGTAAGATGAAATAATGTCAAATTGATTGCAGAGTTTCAATAGTTGGCGGAATTGAATGTGATGAGCTTTTATACCAATCTTCCATTAATGCTGTTGTAAAGCTTTGAATGTAGCCGTTGTGTCTCTTCGAACTTCCGTTAGGCACAGATGGTTTCCATTAGGTACAGTCGAACGTTGCTTCATTAATGCGTTCACCGTCAACGTACTTGTGTACAGAAGTTGACTCAGAGAATTTACCAGAATAGGTAAGCCTCGAAGGAATGATTTCTTCTGCTACGAGGTCTCATTCCATTTGTTGGCTCTATTTACAACAAGCATTAAATGCTTCAGACACTTCAAACGGCTTTTGGGCTAATAAGAGATTAAGCATGGTTAATAATCTATAATTCACTCAAAAAGATGATTAGATATGATATAAATGAGTTTCAGTGAGATTAAAAAGAAAAATATAATAACCCTACTTCTACTGCCTCAGGCACCGGAGGCATAACTGTTGGAAATTATGCCCTAGGGGCAAGTCATTGTACTTTAAATGTTATTAATATTTAAATTATTTCTTCTTTTTTTATCATATTATTTGCATGTTAGTTATCATAACTGTATCCTTGGACATATTATATAGATTGTCCTAAATGTCCCTGGTCGGTCATCTATGCGGGAGCAAAGATGAAATAAGACCGGTATGACTTTGATGAGTATGGAGATACGAATCAAAGTCATAGGCACTTGTAAGAGTACAAGGTGTTGGATTGACCCACTATGAGAAAGCTACATGGATTTAGTCATAAGCTTATCTCATGTATAACCGCGTCACAACGCCCTTTGACCTGAGATCATCATGGATTCCTACATGAGAGTCGCTGATCTTTGACCTAGTCAAGAGTCATCTTTTATCGGGTGATGATAAAGACTTTGATCGGGATCAGTGGTTTCCATGCAGAGGAATGTGAATGGTCAAGACGGAATTTGTCCCTCACATCTGTAGAAAGATAATACCGGGCCCCTTGATAAGTGAGTCTAAGAAATGTATGGCCATACTACGATGGAATGGAGTTTCCATTTCAATTGTTAGACTACTCAAGAATTGAGAAAGCAATGGTCAAGAATAGGAAGTTGACATTATCCATGCCTCATCCTTGACCAAATTATCGCGTGACAAAAGGGACGTGACATGGTTATATGATAGGTTGTATCGTATCATCGATCCCCATATGAATTAGGTAGTCGCAATGTCTTGCTAGAGGCCGCTTGCGACTTATGGGCTGGTACAATGCTGGCCCGCTGCCAATCTCATGTGAGCCTGTAGGGTCGCACACAAGAATAGCCCAACACGAGCAATAATGTCCAGATTCGTTGAATCTTAGATATATCTAAGATCTAATGAATACAACATTTAATCTAGGATTATATATATATATATATATATATATATATATATATATATATATATATATATATATATATATATATATATATGTATAATTTTGAAATTAAATAATAATAATATCATTTAGATAATGATATTATTATATAGTAATTGTTTTGTATTTAATTTATTTGATAAATTAAATAACCAAAATAAATAGAGATATCATATATCTGATTTAATTTGAATTGAGATATAGTATCTCAGATTTAATTAAGAGTAAATACCCTTTCTGGTCCCTGACAAAAAACACAGACCCCATTTTGATCCTTTACAAAAAAATCGACCATTATTTGTCCTTTTTTAGGGACTAAAAAGGACCTTTTGGAAATTTGTGAGGGATCAAAATGTCAACCAATCGACCCTTATTCATCCTTTTTATGGACTAAAAAGGACCCTTTTTTTGTAAGGGACCAAAATGGGGATCACATTTTTTTAGGGACCAGAAAGGGTATTTACTCTTTAATTAAATAGACAAATATCATATCTCAGATTTAATTTTTGAATATAGATATCATATATCTGATTTGATTTGAATTGAGATATAATATCTCATATTTAATTAAATAGACAGATATCATATCTCAAATTTAATTTATAAAGATAAATTAAATCAGCAGGCCTTTAATTTGGATTAATTGAATAGATTTGATTAGATCTGTTGGACAGATTTAATTAATATTCAAATTCGAATTCAAGGTTAATTGAAATTAGTCTTGAATATTTTAAAACGATCCAATTAGGGTTTTAGAAAATTTATAAAAGATATTGATCTGGTCGTATTAAGAGAACGAACTAACAAGCCGCGAAAGAAATCCTAGAGAGAAAAACGTGAGACACAAAGTAAGAAGGCGGTAGCACACTGCCGTACATGTTGGAGAGATGTTCGGTGTGGATACCGGTAAAGGGAGTGGATTCATAGAGTTGGCTCCTAGAGATTGATCGAGCAAGAAGGTGTTAGCCCACGAGTTCTCTAGACACGCATACCAGTTTGAATAGGTACGGTTTTTCTTAACTAACCCGATTTAGATGCCATTGATAGATCCTCTTAATGGAATTCGTAAAAATTTAATGGATGAATTCCTTTCGCTGGATGTACGGATCCCAACAATAACAACAAGAGGTTGTACAAAGAATGGAACATCAAAGGGTGGGATATATTCGGGTTGATTCAAAGGTATCTGTTCAGGCACAAATGCAGGGTCAAGGAAATTAGGAATTACGGGTACATATGGTTCATTGAATGCCGGAGGAAAAACTGGCATCGGCAGATCAGGTACAGGCATCTCAAGTCCAGGTACCACACCGGGTATGACCTGAGGGTCAATACCAGGTTGAGGAGGAAATATGGGCACAAAAGGTTGTATCTGTTCCGGAATAGGTGGTAGCTTTGGCTTGGGTGTGATCAAAAGAATGAATGGAATTTCAGGAACAGGTGCTATTGGAGGCAATGGTGGAAAGTCTGGCTCTAGAGCCGGTATTTTTGGTGGTGTCGGTGCAGGTATCCCGAAAGGTGCTGGTGCAGGCAGGTCTGCTCGATGTCGTGCCCTGCCAAGTATCCTTGGCTCTCCTCTCCTTCCCTTCCTTTGATAAACTTGCCCATATCTTGGATCCGGGTCCATTCGCCTACTCCATTCACAATTCCATTAGTACCCATAACTGATTACCTTTTACCAGTACCGTCTAGACTGTGCTCTGATACCAAAGCTGTTACATCCCTACCGGCCTCGTCCTTTCGTGTGGCAGGTTAGAGGGATCCATTTTAAATTGTTACCTTTCCTTAATTGTTAGTCCATTTCATTATATATCAGAGTTCACGCAACAGAGCATCAGATCGGTTTGGACAACTACTGTACTGGTAAAAGTGTAAATAAACAAAAAGTAAAAGTCCCCAGAGGGTTAGGGTACAATCATCCATAAATATATACCAAAATAATATACAATCATCCAAAAGTAAAGTACAAAATATGATAGGGCATCCCCTATCCTTCACCAGCACTGTCATTCCCTACCTTTCCAAAAAGGCCTTTCAAAATCATTCAGGCTCATCCCCTTGCGTCTACAAAAGCTTCTGGAGTCCAATAATGGTCGCCAGAGTAATTATCAATACTCATGCACTCAATGTGTAAAGTGTATGAATGCAACCATTTAATACATATGATTACAAATAATATGCCAAAGACACCACATATGCAAGCAGAAACATACAACAATAACCGACTACCACGTGCCGTCAGGCTGCCTTACCAAGGCAAGCCCCAGAATTACCGGAGTCACAATCTCATCTCCGTTAAGACGCCACTCAAGGCAAGCCCCGGACCAGCCCGCAGCACAAGAACACAATCATTAACATGTTCCGTATGCATATTTGGAAAATCTCATACAAAAACACATATGGTAAGCAAAACATACAACAAAACACATAAAAGTGTTAGAGTAAAGTAGTTACTACTTGGTGAGGTATGTACTGTATAAAAATTCTATTGGGCCCACTAGCTCCCAAAGTATGGTTCAGCCCTAAATAACACCAAAAGGCCTTATTTTATTACTTTCCAAAAATACCCTTACCTTTACTAGTTTTTCGGAAAATCTAGTGGTTTTGGTCCAAATTCACTGATTTTTAATAAATTCCGAAAAAACTCATTTTCACATGAAACCAGTGCCATATGAACCATTGATATCTCTATTATTCAGGAAAAATGATTCCAGACTCTGAAAGTTCTTATAGTTTGGCTTGTAGCTTATTTTTCACTCTCTGGTCAGATTTCGCCTTGTTACTCTCTGGATCAACTTTACCAATTTTTATCTTTTAGTAGAAAAATCAAAAAGACACAAAATTATACATCATGGTGAAACTTAGGAAGTTTAATTTTTTCCTATAAAATTTCAACTTCAACCAAGATCATTTAATATTCTTAAAACCGAGTTGAAGCTTTGCTGCCCAGATTTTTCAGAACTGGCAGCAAGCTTTGATCTTAAGGTTTTCGGTGTTTTCGAGTTTGGAAACTTAAACCATGGCTTAAACCCATACAAAATCAAGTTTTGAACACTCTAAGACCATAAAAATCACCAAAATCATATCACAACACCAAGCCCTAACCACTTGAAAAAAAACCTTAAGTTTAAGTTTCAAAGGTTCAGGTTTTCGGTGTTTACTTCAAATCGGAGTTCGGTTAATGATCTTAGTAGCTTGGATCTTGATTTTGGCTATGGAACTTGGAAGATATCTCTCACTATACTCTAGAAATGTCATCCTTCAATGGCCAAGAGAGAGAGTGTTTTGGTCTTTAATAATGGTAAAAGGAATCTGAACAGTCCAAAATAACTGTGCTAAATTCCTATCCAGTAGCTAGTGAATTTGTTCTGGCTTTTGACTTATTTTCCAAGAAAATATATAAGGATCAAGAGGAATTACAGGTGGCACATCCCTATCCAAGTATTCAGATTCTTATCTTTTTAAATGGTGAAAATTACCTTCTTTGGCCTGGAATTTATGAAAATTACTAGTTTTGGCCCGAAACTTCTTTATTATTCTTTTCTTTTTCCCCAAGCACTCTAGGTGATTCCTAGGGCTAAGTGGAACCTTCTTGGGCCCAAAAATCTGATATCTTTATTTTTATTTTATTTTTCCCAATTTATCTGATTTATTCCCTTTTTATCCAGAAAGTGGGACCCACACTTTGACTTTTGGACTACTTTTGCTTTTCTTTTCCTCCAAGTAATTTTTTTTAATGATTATAAGGATTGGGTGGCGCCATTTTGGGCCCACCAAATCTGCCCTCATGATTTCCCTCTGTCCTATCCACTTTATTCGGTCCAATCTCCTTCCACTAGTCCACGCTGGGCCCCGCTAGTCAACAAGGTGCTTCCTTTTGTACTTTTCTTTAAATTTTTAGATATTTTCCTCTGAATGGACATACATATGTGGAGCCATCTTTGTTAGTTCTCGGTGTTTTGATGATTACAATTTGTGAGTTATTAAATTGAGTGAAAAACATGCAAATCAGAGTTTGCTCGAGCAGCAAACATATCATGCCCGAGCATCATCGGGATTCAGAGTTAAGAAGCTAAGCTAAGTGTATATTGCCCGAGCAGCATAAATACCCTTGCCCGAGCAACACTCTCCTATATCGCAAAATGGGCAATCATGCTCGAGCAGGAGAAATCCCTTGCTCGAGCAACGACGAGGCAGAAGCAATCCTATTGCAAAACAAAAAGCTTGCTCGAGCACCAGAGAAAGCTTGCTCGAGCACCATGCCCGAGCAGCAGGAAAAAGGTTGCCCGAGCAGCCTCCCAAAGTACGCTGTAAGATGTTGTCTTCCCGAGCATGAATTCTTTCATGCTCGAGCACCATGCCCGAGCAAAGATAAATTCTTGCTCGAGCAACATTACTCAAGCCCTCTTAATTCGCCACTATATGTCATCTGCCCGAGCAGGTCCTTTGTCCTTGCTCGAGCACCATGCCCGAGCAACATATATTTGTTTGCTCGAGCAGCAAAGAAATATCCCTGATTTTTGCCTCTGCCTGAGGCTTGCTCGAGCACACCATAACAGCCTTCCCGAGCAGCAGCGAGAAAAACCAATTTCCCTGAGGCTTGCTCGAGCACCATGCTCGAGCAAAGTGAATAGCCTGCCCGAGCATCAGCGAGAAAGTCTGTTTTTCTTGAGGCTTGCCCGAGCAACGAAAAACACCTTGCTTGAGCAAGGTCGTTATGAACTGAATCACGATGCACTATCTCTGATTGATTTCTTTCTAAACTATTATTGAATCACCATTATTACTAATCATATTCAAACTCATTAATTTCCATTTTATAATCATTCTACTTAAGTGAGTTTCAGGAATCAACCACTGATTGACGAAATGGAAAATCAGAGTATTTACTTTCACGCGTCAACAGAGGAAAAATCAAGAAGATGAAGTACTTCACTTGGAAACAATTGATATAGCCATTACTCAGAGTGATTCCCAGCATGAAATGAGTAAAGACACTAAATGATGCAACGGTCATAATCTTCAATACAGAGCAATCATCGGAAATCCAAGAGACAATATGACCCAACGGATATCTTCTCAAAACACTGATCGACACGAATCATAAACATTATAAAGAGACATCTGATTCAATTGAAGAAACGACTCAAGGATATACGAGACATACATCTTTCTTATTACTACAATTATCTTGTGAATCACAATACATATTGTACTTCAGTGTTCATACTTTATTCACTCGTGAGGAGCTGTCAAACTCCTTCATTATTTCTATTGTTAAAACTTGAGGTTGTGGAACCTTAAGTAAGGGTGTACAATTGCAACTTGTAAGGGGGAGTGAGTCCGAGAGTGAAAGGATCATCCTAAGTTACAGAGTGGGTAATTGTACGCGTGTTTAAAGAGCTAGTGGAAATCTCAAGGTCTACTTGAGAACTGGACGTAGGTCAAAGATTTAGACTGAACCAGTATAAATCTCCTTGTGTTCAATTCTCTTCTCCTACTCCAGTAATTTATTTTCTAAGTGAATCCCATAAAAGTTTATCAAGATCACCTATTCACCCCCCTCTAGGTGATATTCCACCCTCAATCTTGTCTTCCCAATATGGCCCTACATTTGTCTCACTCAGTCCAAAAGAAACCCTTGACCGGTCCTTATCGGTCCCCTTTCTGCCGGTCAATCACCTATGGGACCCGCATTTTGTGTTTAGGCCTCAATATGGATAAATTTATCTGTCTTTTCCTTCTCTCTCCTGGGTGGACGAATTTATGACTTAAGGGGTAAGGATTTGACAATTTTGCCCTTACTTTTCCTCTTTTACCCCTGAAGTGACACATGTCTCAATGTAATCATTACACTGACTCTTGCTTTTTGACATTTGACCTTTTCAGTGTCACTTTCTCTTCCCTGACCATGGATGATGCATGGTCACTTTCCAGAGGCAGGAATCTGTGTCTAGTCAATATTCCCAGGCGCCGCCTCATCATACCGGCTTATACTACACCTATGTTTTGCCCTGGGCCCGCTTTTCCTCAAATCTGAACACCGTCATAATCTCTTTTTCTTGTATACACCAGGCAACATTTTGGACCTTTTTAGGCCCCACCATACTGTCTCCCATCATTTTGACATCATTTTTTATTAAAATAAATTAATTAGAAAATAATAATTATTAGATCAGCAATATATACTTCTCATTAATTCAACAGTGCTTACAAATACAATATTTACAACAATAGGGGTGTTACAAGATGTCAATAATGCTTTCCTCCGAGGGGATTTACATGAAGATGTTTATATGAAAATGCCACAAGGATTTGATCAATTTGGAGGCAATAAGGTTTGTGAATTGACCAAATTATTGTATGGTTTAAAGCAAGCTTCAAGGCAATGGAATGCCAAGCTCACAAAAACTTTGATACAAGGAGGGTTTAGACAAAGTAAGTATGACTATTCTCTCTTTATATCAAGCAAGAAAATGGGAACATTATTGTAGTGTTGGCCTATGTTGATGACCTAGCACTGGAAGGAAATAGTATGCAACATATTAATGAATTAAAAGCTCACTTGCATCGCAACAAAAGGTTCCAGTAAAGAGACCAATTGCTAGAAGATCCTTCTATGTATAGAAGGTTAATCAATAAGGTGTCGTATCTTACTATTACCAGGCCTGATATCTCTTTTGCTGTGGAGACATTAAGCCTGTTCGTGAGTGCACCAAGGAAGTCTCATATGAAGGTATCCATACGAGTTGTGAGACATCTCAAAGGGAATCTAGGCTTGGGTTTCTTCTAGCAGCAAGATAAGGGAATATCTTGGAGTGCTTCGTTGATTCAGACTAGTCAGCATATCATGTCACAAGTAAATCAGTCACAGGCTACGTCATTAAATTTGGAGGATCTCAGTACTGGGCTTTAGGAGTAGTCGTTTCAGAGATTGTTTGGATTACTTGGTTGTTAAAGGATCTGACTATAGGTGATATTGAACTTGTTCCTATATACAGTGATTGTCAAGCTATAATTCACATTGCAAGCAATCTGATTTTTCACGAACAAACCAAGCACCTAGAGATAAACTGTCATTTCATTAGTGAGTAGTTGCAACAAGGAGTTATCAGTGTACATCATGTGCATACACTACAAAAAAAAACAGTTTTTGCCACGGAAAAAATCTGTCACAAAGGAGGGATTTTCCGTTGCAAAATGAATTTGTGATGGATTTAGTCCGTCGCAAAAACCCTCGTCGCAATTGCGACAGATTTCAACTTTTCCGTCGCAAATTCAAAAATTTGTGACGGATTTTGAATATGTCGTAAATTTTCGATTTTGCGACGGATTCATAATCTGTTACAATTTGCGATGGATTCATTATCCATCGCAAATTGCGATGAATTTTTAATCCGTCACAAAATTTTTGAATTTACGACGGATTTAAAATTCGTCACAAAAACTTATTTTTTAAAATTTTATTTGATTTTGCGATGGAGTCTAGATCCGTCGCAAATGTCATTATTTTTTAAAAATTAGAAAAATATTTTTTAAATTTTATTTTAAAAAATTACATAAAAAATATAAAAAAAGTTGTATACCATATAAAATATATATATAATAACAATCATACATATATAGTTTTTACATAGAGAGAAAACAAAATATATGTAATAGTGTTGCAAAGAACATGTACTAAAAAGTAGTCGAAACAACAACATTGGAATCATCATCATCATCACCACCAGCATTGTCATCATCATCAGGAGCCGACTCCTTACCCTTGTTTTTCATTAGGGACATGAGTTGAAGCTGCATTTGCCTTACCATCTCACGTGTCTCCTGCAGCTAAACTGCTTGCGACTGCACCAACACCTTCATCTTCTTCATCTCATCTGCAAAAAAATAGGAACTACGTTTATTTTCTGTACTTTATTCAAATAGACTAGGGAATGAAAATGTAACAATCAATATCAAATGTATTACGTTTACCTACAGAAACACCTTCATAGTCGGATGAAGAGCGCTTCGTTTGCTTAAGTCGGCTGGCAGAGGCACCGTACCCAAAGATTCTGCCTTTGTTGTTAAATTCGCTTACAGCCTGAATGAATAGACTCTCGTTATCGGATTGAGAGGATGTGGGGTCAGTCACACTCTGCGAGTCTCTCTCCTCCGTCAGCCTCTTATAGGTGTCCTACAAGCAAAAAAATACATCACAGATAAGCCATGTGAAATGAAATAAATATGTTGATGTCTGAAACGAAGAATAAATGCAATATAAATGCCTCACCGCTACTTGCTGCGCCTTGGCGTTAATCAAGCGCATCTCACTCCCTTCAGACTACTGGGGATGGGTCCGGTCAAAGGCAGTCCAGTCAACATCTTCTGCAGGAACATTCCCAAACAGTGCCTGCAAACACAAATGATGACTGTTAATTAATTGTTTCAAAGAAAAAAATATTGAATACTTAAATAGAAAATAACGTGTACTCACAATTTTTCGTTTATGCTCACTCATTGGAATGGAGCCGCCAGCATATCAAGGTCTTTCCATTTTGGCCCTATTTTGCATATTTTTCTGACTTTTATTATTAAATCTCTCATCGGAGGCCCAATTTTGAACTAATTGGTCTGCAATCTCAAGTTGAATCCAATCTTGCCTGCCTCTACCTTTTCTCAATTTAAAAAACTTCTCAGAAAACTACCGGCCTGTCTTGTGGTTATAATCTTTTTTTAGATCTTGACGATGTTCAGGTAACGTCATAAACTTATCCTAAAAATCAATAACGAACAATCGGTGCTTCAAATTTTAAAAGTACTTCATCAGTTTGCATTTGGATAAGAAATTAATAACCATAAAACACATAACTTACCAAGAACTCATTGAACCAAGCATCCCGATTCGCCTTAGGAATCTCTGTCCAACAGCCGAAAGGCAGATTGAAATTATGAAATATTTGGTTTGAGATGATATCAGACACCTCAATATAAGGTTGAAATCTGAAGACAAAGGATATGATGCAAATATTAGCATAGAAACTAAATGTAGAAAATCGTAACTTTACTGGTAACTTTACATGACTTACTCAATGGTGCCCATAGGATGGATCCATAGCTTCCCTATTGCAGGATCTACCGATCCTCAGATTGGTTCCTCAGAAGAACTACCTTCTTCCCTGACCTGGCTCTAAAGCGACGCAGTGTGTTGAAGGAAGGAATGTGAACTATTGAGGATGTTTATATATAGATGGTTATTGAAAACTAAACATATGTAAATCAATTAGAAATGGTAAAGTAAACCTGCTCTGCCCCTTATTGTGGACCAGTGGAAGGTCCTGGCACACGTGTACCGCCCATGTACGAGTCGGTAGTAGACGGTGACAATGAAATATTAAGCGACGATGAAGATGACAAATAAACCGACGATGAAGATGACATCTCAAAAAGCGGAACCTTTGGGGAAGCATTGAGCCCTTTGCCTACAGAGGGACCAGATGGCATTACCCTACCCCCTCTGATAGGACGGGGTCAGACTCGACCACTACTACGTCCACTACCTGAACGTCCTCCTAGATGCTCAATCTTTGAACACTTATAAACATGAGTAAATACCCTTTCTGGTCACTGACAAAAAACACGGACCCCAGTTTGGTCCCTGAAAAAAAAATGTCCTTTTTAGTCCATAAAAAGGATGAATAAGGGTCGATTGGTGGACATTTTGATCCCTCACAAATTTCTAAAAGGTCCTTTTTTATCCCATAAAAAGGATGAATAAGGGTCGATTTTTTTGTCAGGGACCAAAATGGGGTCCGTGTTTTTTGTCAGGGACCAGAAAGGGTATTTACTCTATAAACATTATATATATATATATATATATATAGATATATATATATATATATATATATATATATATATATATATATATATAAAAGATATTTACTTAATATGATAGTAGCGAAGTAACAGAGTATGTAGTATAACAGATCGTCATAAACAAAGAACTAACACAAATCAACCGGACGATTCTTGTTCTTTGACATCTGTTTGCATGCCTTCCTCTGGAGTCTCATAGTCGACGAACCCAGATTCACTATCAGAGTAAATCACGTCTGCCTCATCATCTGATTCTTCATCGTCATGTTGGATAGAAATCAACTCTAACTCCGCAGCCCAATCAAACAGATTGCTTGGTACATCGTCGTCGGCAATGTTTAGGGGCAGTACATGTTCCGCATCAGCTTGGAACGGTTCAGCCATACCGTCATTTATTTCTGACTCTTTCGAGTTGGGTATAATATTCCGTGCTTTGGGTTTGATAACTCCCCTCCACCCTTGACGGGATGTGGGGTATAAGGTATAGTAAACTTGTTCCGCCTGTTGAGCAAGGATGAATGGGTCATAACCAACCGTATATCTCCTTGTCCAGTGGATCTCAACATTGCCATATTTGTCCACTTCTGTCCCACGCAAACTATTATCAAACCACTCACATTTAAAAAGAGTCACTACCTTGTCCCACTGGTAATGCAACTGAATTATGTCAATTAACTTCCCGTAGTAGGCGTCCTCGACCCCGTCAACTTGGTCACCTCGACAACATACACCGTAATTGCAACATAGTATATTTGCGTTCGCTTCAACAGTTGAAAACTGATACCCATTGATTACATATTTGTTGCACCGGGGTAACAACTATTGCAACTCCATAAGATAAACTCCACACAACTTCATTGGGATCTGATGGATTTTCCACGAAGTAGGATCGAAACCATTTAGGAAACTCAGAGTTCGTGAATTGATCAACTTCGGACTCCGACATTGAAGGATTTGTCAATCGGACCCAATTAGAGAAGTAACTGTAACAAAAAAATGAATTTAATACTTTAATACTTACTGTAACAGTAAAAGGAAAAGAAATCTTACTTTAAGTACTAGGCAGCCTCTTCACAGTTGTTTAGAATGTACCACTCTGCTACTTGCTTATCTCTTCCTTCCAGAGTTGACCTCCAATTTTTTCCCACTACTCGGCCTGGAAAATTAAATATTGATTTTTGATCGCAAGTATCACCGCCATCACCGTTGCGAGGTACCCCTCTCCATCTTGATATCATTTCAGGGGGATAATAGTATGTCACAAATTTTGTGGCCTCTTCGACCAGATACGCTTCAGCGATAGATCCTTCAACGTACCTTGGATTTTTGATCTTGTGCTTAAGTGTGCGTAAAAACCTACAATATACAATGAGAGGGTATTTATAAACTAAAGTACCATGTTCGTCAATTAACAACTTCGTGAAAGAAATATATATATTACCTCTCAAACGGATACATCCACCTATATTGTTGCGAACCTCCTACCTTTGCATTGTAGGCCAAGTGAACAAGCAAATGTTCCATTGAGTCAAACATGCTAGGAGGAAACACCATATCTAACTTGCATAGTGTTATTGGCATGCTTGCAACATTAAGCTCAGAAGCACAAATTTCTCTAAAGAACATGGAAAATTCCGTCAGAATTTGCCATATATGCTTCAGAAGTGCTTTGAAGGCCCACGGCAACAATCTCTGGAAAAAAAACATGACAATCATGACTCTTCATCCTAAATAACTTTTCCTCGTGCATGTCGACACATCTTCTCAAGTTTGACGCATAACCGTCTGGGATTTTCAGATCTTTAACCCATTGCAACAATTCTAAATTCTGTTGTTTGTTGAATGTGTACGACGCTCTAGGTTTGGAAGTCCGTCCCGTGTCATTCTCCACCAAATGCAAATCAGGCCTTCTGCAAATCGCTTCTATGTCCCATCTTGTGTTGATTGTGTCATTCGTCTTGCCCTTGGTGTCCATCACGGTGTACAAAATATTGCAAAACACATTCCTCTCAATATGCATGACATCAAGGTTGTGTCCTAACAATTGATCTTTCCAATATGGTAGTTCCCAGAAGATGTTGTGTTTGTTCCAATGATGATCAATGTCGTATCCCTCAGGTTCGCTTGAAGCAACCCCTTCTTCAACACTTTGAATGTACTTGACTCTGTCCCAAATTTCTCGGCCACTTAAACGACGAGGTTGAGCTGCCTGTTCGACCACATTCCACATGAAATCTTTTTTATTTTTCCTAAACGGATGCTCGGGGGGCAAGAATCGCCGGTGCCTGTCAAACCAATAAACCTTGCGACTGAAATCCAAGCTAAAACCCATGTTTTGTTCAAGACATACCAGGCATGCAAGCTTCCCTAACGTTTTCCTGCCACTCAACATCCCATATGCAGGGAAATCATTTATCGTCCACATTAAGGCAGCCCGCATGGTGAAATTCTGGCTCAATGATACATCATACGTAAGAACTCCACAACATCTTCAACTCGTCTATCAAAGGCCTGAGGTACACATCTATCTTCTTTTTTGGGTTGGATGGCCCAGGGATTAACGCGTTAAGAAACAAAAACTCTCTTCTCATGCACATAAAAGGTGGGAGGTTGTACGGAGTCACAATGACAGGCCAGCAGGAATAATTCATGTTCGTATTGATGAAAGGAGCAAATCCATCTGAACATAGACCAAGACGGACATTACGGGGATCCATAGCAAAGGAAGGATTTACCTCGTCAAATTTACGCCAAGCTTTGACATCAGATGGATGCGTCAAAAATTTTTCATCCCTGCAATGCTCCGGTGCCACCTCATGTGAGCAGCAGTTTGTTCTAATGCATACAATCTCTGAAGTTTGGGCACAAGAGGAAAGTACCACATCTTGCTTAATGCTTAATAGGTCATTTTCCTTGCATTCCTCACAACTTTGTATCTGTCATGTCCATAGAATTTGCAATTGGTCAGCTCAACATCATCCTTGTAATACAAAATACATCCTCTAGGGTAGCAATGGATTTGTTCACATCCAAGACCAAGCTCTTTCACCTTTTTTTTTCTTGGTAAAAATCCTTCGACAAATTATTGTCTTCCGGAACAATCTTACTCATGATCTGCATCATTTCGTTGTAATTCCTCTCACTCATATGGTGATCAGTCTTCAAGCTTAGTGTTGCTAGGGTAGCCGATAGCGATGAATATTCACTATTTTCAAAGTGTTCGCAACCTTCCCATAACGGACGTTGCGCTTCTTGAAGCATTTTATAGAACCTATCGGCTTCCGGATGAGGATCCTCTCCTATGTATTGTGGTTGAGTATGTGTATCGGTCTCCTCTCCCATGTATGACGGTTCAGCATGAGTAACGGGATCAAAATATTGGCCGATCGGCGGTCCCGCGGCATCCATAACCAACTGCTCATAATGATTAAGGTTGTTTCGATGACTATCGTCCCCGTAATAACCACTCAGTGTCTGACGGACTTCGCCATGACATTCCCAACATTCATAATCCTTCATGAATCCATTTTTACACAAATGGTTTTGACCGTGCCCAAATCTTTAAATCTTAAACACCTACATTTGACACACGGACAACTGATCGCCCTGCTTGAATTAGTTGAATGTGCCAAAGCAAATTGGATGAACTCTTTCAAACCCGCCAAGAATTCTTGAGTTAGTTGTCTTCTATGAGTTAGAGGATTGTACATCCAACTTCTATCATGATTGCCTTTCATACTTCCTAGCTAGTTCAGTTACTAACCTAATTAACATCTAATTCAATGCCACAAATCTATATAAGTGGCCAATACAACTAGCCACTTATGCCAATCAATTGTCACTTAATTAAGAAAGTGAGAAACAAACACATGCATTGAACAAAGAACAGATCCCAGCAAGCAACCAAAGAATGAGGATAGCACAACAGAACATGCGGACATATATGTGGAGGGGGCAAACAAAGAATAGGACACTATAAGTATTTTGGAGTTTATAAGATATATGGGCTTAAATCAAAGAGATTATTTAATAGCATAATATATAAGACTTAATCAAGATTATATAATATGCAAAATGAATTTTATCTTTTGTATTTATAATTACCTATTTATCTAAATAGTATTTATAATTTAGTTTTTTAAATTATCCATCTTTATTGTATAACTTGTTAAAGATATATTCAAATCAAAAATGTAAATGAGATATTTTTTTCAAAAAACTTAATAGTAATTTTTATAAGACATTAACTCAACTAGCTAATTTAACTATTTTTTATAATACATACGAATTTCAATGTTCCCTAAACTCACATCTTCTTTCTACGGTACGTTAAAGATAGATTCAAATCAAAAATGTAAATGAAATATTTTTTTCAAAAAACTTAATAGTAATTTTTATAAGACATTAACTCAACTAACTAATTTAACTAATTTTTATAATACATACAAATTTCATTATTCCCTAAACTCACATCTTCTTTCTACTTTACGTTAATCAATTAATTCTCTTATCCCTCAATATCACTTTTAACAAATTATTTTTCTCATTTGAATGCTATCCTATTTATAGATTTATATATCTTTACCAACTAATACAATATCATAACAGTTATTGTAAGCTTCCAACAAAGTAAATATTATCCTAAAAAGTAATCTTCCTATCAACATCAAGCACCTTTTAATCTACATACACTAATGAATATCAAAAACAACTACATTTTAATTCTTTGCTTTATCACCTCAAGCATATGTCAAACTTTGCACTTTCTCTTATATTTTCAAACATCAAATAATTAACTTCTCAATTCTTATTATATATGAATAAGATATATTTTTATCATACCAACTTACATGATACACACACTCAAACATATACAAATGTAAAACATTAAAGCCTTCATTGCTAGAGAGAGTATTATTGACACAATTGATTCAAAAAATTGTCATGTAAATACAATCACACACCAAAAAGAAAAAGAAAATAGAAACATATATGGTTGAAGACGATGAAGAGGCTGAAAATAGAAACCGGAAGGCGAGAGGTGGAGGATGAACCTGAATCAAGCAGAGGGAGGAAGTTCAGACGTTGGAGGAGCGAGCACTGGCGACGACGGGAAGGGGGAGGACGTCGGACGGTGAAGGAGGCGGAGGGGAGACCACCAGCGACGAAAGACACGCGGAGGAGGACGGACCGGAGGGAGAGTCAGGGGAAAAGGAAGAGGAAAATGCGAAATGGCAGACAAAGTGGGGGCCGAACTTATAGTTTTTTTTTGCGACGGATCTATGGATTCATCGTAAAAAGTAGTTTACGACGGAAACGGGTCTGTCGCAAACTACTTTTTGCGACGGATCCGTAGATCCGTCGCAAAAAGGCGGACCATTTGGTCCACCTTTTTACGATGGACCAGAGGTCCGTCGCAATTTGGGCGACGGACCTCGGGTCCGTCGCAAAATAGGCGACAGACCCAGCGTCCGTGCAAAATTACGACGGATTCGAAGATCCGTCGCAAAATGGCGGACCCACTGCGACAGACCCATAGTCCGTCGCAATTTTGCGAAAGATCATTGGATCCATCGCAAAAAGGCGGACCCAAGGATCCACCTTTTTGCGATGGACTCTTTGTCCGTCGCAAACTTGCGACGGATCCGTTGGTCCATCGCAAAAATTTTGTGACGAATTCTGAGTCTGTCGCAAACTTGCTCAATTTTTTGCACTGAGCACTTTTTTTTCTTGCGACGGGTTACGCATTCCGTCACAATTTTTGTGACGGAAATATTTTTTCCGACTCAAATTTTGTTTTTTGCGACGGATTTAATTTTCTGTCGCTAATTTTCAATTTTCTAGTAGTGATACTAAGAGTCAGTTGGTTGATGTATTCACAAAGGCCCTAATAAGGAAAGAGGATCATGAAAGGTTGGCTAGTAAGTTGCTAACCATAAATTTATATGGTATCCAACTTGAAGGGGGAGTTAGAATACTAATATTGTTGTAGTGTTTGTAAATGTACAGGTTGTTGGGCTTGACAGATTGTATACTACGCGTGATAGCCCAATAGCATTTTGTGTACTACAGAATCCTTATTGTAATACGTTTATCTATACATACGGTGGATGGGGGTCAATAATTGTTGATCCTATATCTTCAATTGATGGTCCATACGTTATAGCTTTTACTCATTTTCTTTTCAATTCTGATTTCAAATAAAGGCAACTCGGTAAATTCACAATTGCAATATCTTACTCCAATGTCCCTTAGGATTTGTTAAGAACTTGAAAATTTAATAAGACCTTGCAAGAATAATTTCTCTTACAAGGGACCTAAGTGTAATTCCCCTTCCTTCAATCTTAAATATAGAAGGTAGATAACTAATTTACAAATATTAAGAAAATTAGTTATAGGTAATTAATTTATAGATTTTAAAGAAATTAATTAAGTTAGTTATTTTTTTATAACATAACCAATTACTACCTCTCGTCTTAAATATAGGATATAGTTTTGCACTACAAACTCTGTCATATATTTAGGACCGGAGGAGTATATTATTTGAGAAAATAGGAGTACATAAAGATAGACATACGTACAACAAAAACACTCACTGTTCAAAGGCAAAATATAGAAACTATAAATTAGAAACCACTATGAAAATGACCTAAACCGATAGCCAAATTAAAGCCTTCCATAAACTACGGGATAAAAGGAAACTACAAATAATTTCCAGCCGCATGAAAAATATCGTGACTATAAACCAAGGAGAGCAAAGACTAGCATGTGTACGTTGAACAACTTCAGCTTTATTGAACTGGAGTACGGCAACTATAAAGACAACTCTCTAAAGATGACCCATGCAGAACCAAGTTTTGCTAGAAGTATCCCATTACTCTCAAAGCCATGTGCTTAATGAATCCACCTATGTTATTAAGGTGGAAATCATACTCTGACACTTGCAAAACCCAAAAACCAAGAATACTGAAAAGAACTATAGGTGATTCCTCAATCCACAGGCCACCACAGTATGTTGCAAGTTTTCTTATACTGACCGTTCTTCGATGTCATGATATTTTCTTGCAAGTTTTCTTATTTAAAAAATCCCACCTATAGGCTCAATTGGTATCCTTCCAAGATTATTCCTCTATTTCAGCACCTCCCTTTCCTAAATGCCCCTAGACAGACATTATGGCCATAGAAACTTGAATAACCCCTAAAAACTCATATTGTATCTCATTACTCTTCCTAAAAGCTCAATCAGTATCCTTTCTAGGATTAACTTTTTAATTTATGTTCTTTTAGAAATTCAGCCCTACAATGTTGGTAAAGGTAAATCTGTTGGTAGACTTAATTTAACTAAGGATAAAGGTGCAAAAATACACACATAAGCTTTTACCCAAGGTGCACCCAATACCAAATGTTTTTTAAAGGTGCAAAAGTACTCATAAACTTACAAAATTGGAGCAAATTTCATAGCACCGTTAAAAGAGACTAACTCTGTTTGTGGGACCCATGTTATTTAAAAAATAAAAATATCTAAATTTTCTAATTTCCATGGTTGCCCTCCTATTGATCTTACCCCCTCCATTCCTCTTTTCATCGCTCTCTTTGAGTATTTCTCTAATGGCCGCCATTCCCATGCTCTCTCCCTTATTGCCCACAATTTCTCTTCAGGCTTCGCCTTCTTTAGCCTCTTTAAAGCCCAATCACCTTCAATTACCTTGACCTCTCTGGGATTTTTCACTATCACAATTGATTACACACTCTGTAACTCAAGAGTAATTCTCTCACTAGAACTTACTCCCCCTTACAAGTTGCAATCAATATCCCAATCTCCAAGTCCCCTGACTTGAGATTCTTACAATAAATGAATTTCAATAAATGAACTCTCTAAGAGAGGATAAAGATGAACACTAAAGTACAATGTATCAAAAGATACTCTACACAAGAAAACTCAAAGAGTAGTTGGAAACTTGAATGATTTTTGTTTTCTGTAGATTTTTTGTTGTTGAGAAGAATTGAATGCATCTCTATTTATACCAAGAGAACATTAAATGATCGTTGTAATCTTCAATGTGACCGTTGCCAACATTAAGAATGGATTAGTTGAAGTTTTGGTCTTCTTCTCTCTCTTCTCTTTGGTTAATCCAGCTACACAGAAGATTATGCTTGACTTCTTGACTTTTAATCCGTTGGAAGAGCAGCTACTGGATGTGGAAAGGAAACATTATTCCCTTTGCAACGTGTCTAGAATGATTGTCCAAAATGATGCAAGTTTTCTGGACTTTGCATTTAATGAGCTGACATCATTTTTTTTTTTTTTGCTAATGTTTCATTTAATTCTCTCTAAATCATCTGAAACTCAGTAACAAACTGATTAAACATAGTTAGGAATAGTAATGAGTGATGATATGAAATATTAGATTCAAACACAAAGATCTCACAAATTCGTCCAGTTTGAAATTCAAAACCAGCGACACAAACTCAAGTTTGTTCATCAAAACTGGAGTTTTCATTTTTCATTAAAAGCCTAAACTCGAGTTTCCAAAACCTAACTCGAGTTTTCTCCATCCAGAGAAGAATGTTGCGATTTGGTCTTTGAAGCAGGTTTTAAGAAGAGTTCAAAACTCTAGTCATTAAGTGACAAACTCGAGTTTTAGACCTTCGATGAGAAAACAAGTTTAAGTCCAAAATCTCAAAATTGGAGTTTCCATATCAAAACTGGAGTTTTCAAAAGGTTCAAATTTAGTAGAGCTCTTTGCTTGGCCTAAACTCGAGTTTCCATAAATCTTTGAAAAATGGAAACTTCTCTGCTTATTCAAAACTGGAGTTTTCAAAACTTTAGAAACTTTGAGTTCTTCTCTGTAAGACCTAAACTTGAGTTTCCAAAACTAAACTCGAGTTTCCTCATCTGAGAGAAAATCTTTGAAAAACCTGGTCAAATGAAAACTGGAGTTTTCAATCAAAACTGGAGTTTTCACAAGTTCAGAATTGAGCATTGTTCTCTGTATGCTGTAAACTCAAGTTTTCAAAACCAAACTTGAGTTTCCAACAAACCTTGGAAACTTAGAGAACTCTCTGTTTAGCACAAACTCGAGTTTCCAAATGGAAACTGGAGTTTTGCTAAGTTTGAAAAATTGGTAGCTCTCTGTCTTGTCAAAACTCGAGTTCATTAAAACCAAACTCGAGTTAGCTTTTCCTTTGAAAAACTTAGATGCTCTCTGTATGGTCAAAACTCGAGTTTCAATACCCAAACTCGAGTTTGTCTAACTTTGCAAAAACTTCAGCTACCCTCTGTCAAGTCCAAACTCGAGTTTCCAAACCAAAACTCAAGTTTGCCTTTGACAGTGAGTTTTTCAACTTAACAAAGACAAACTTCAATTTGAGTTTACAATTGTCAGTTATCATCAAAACCAATAGAGAACTAACAAGTAGAGCGATGGTGAGGAAAGTTGATGAACGATCTTGCCTCAATGATGATGCAATTGAAGCTTAGTGGCCTTAGGTGTGCTTGTGGTATCTGGAAGTCATGTCAACTTGATCTCAACTTGGTTGGTTTTTATACTTTGTTCACTCTCCAATTAATGATTGTTGATAATGAATTTTTAAGAGTGAAGAGGATGAATCAGAGGTTTTAACCTACGAGAGGTTGGGGGTTAGGGGCATTTTGGTCCTTTCAAATTGTAATAAATAGACGTTAGTCTCTTTTAATGATGCTGTGAAATTTGCTCCAATTTTGTAAATTTATGAGTACTTTTGCACCTTTAAAAAGCATTTGGTGTCGGGTGCATCTTAGGTAAGCTTATGTGTATTTTTGTACCTTTACCCGTCAACTAAATTCCAAAAGCTACCTTCTGAACCCAAATAGCTGAGAGCCTTTTTTGATTGGAGAACAATTTATAGCTAAAGACTCCGCAAGTGTATAGGTCGTATCAAGTAATAAAATGATGAGAAAAGTATTGTTCTCGCAATGACTTGGTACCAACAATTCAATTGAGCAATGACTTTTCACTTTTGCTTAAGTTGTGTCTGTTAGTTCTCTATGTGTTTTGATGATAACTGACATTTGTAAACTCAAGATTGAAGTTTGTCTTAGTAAGTTGAAAAACTTACTGTCAAAGATAAACTTGAGTTTTGGATTAAAAACTCGAGTTTGGACTTGACAGAGAGTAACTCAAGTTTTTACAAACTTAAAAAAACTCGAGTTTACATTTGGAAACTCGAGTTTACATTTGGAAACTCGAGTTTATACCATACAAAGAGCACTCTAAGTTTTCCAAGTTAAAGGCAAACTCGAGTTTATACTAGGAAACTCGAGTTTATTCAAGACAGTGAACTATCGAAGTTTTGAACTAAGCCAAATTCCAGTTTCCATTTCAAAACTCCAGTTTGTGCCTCACAGAGAGTTTTCTGGTTTCCCAAGTTTAGTTAGAAACTCGAGTTTGAGTTGAAAACTTGAGTTTGTGACAAACAGAAAGCTATGCTCCATTCTGAACTTAAAAAAACTCCTGTTTTGTTTTGTAAACTCCAGTTTGCATCTGGCAGAATGTTTTTCAAAGTTTTCTCTCTTTTGAGGAAACTCGAGTTTGTTTTGGAAACTCGAGTTTATAGCTTACAGAGAACAACTCAATGTTTCTAAAGATTTGAAAACTCCAGTTTACTTTTGTATACTTCAGTTTAGACAATACAGAGAAGTTTCCATTTTTCCTAAGATTTGTGGAAACTCGAGTTTAACTTCGTAAACTCGAGTTTGTGCCAAGCAGAGAGCTTTGCTCTATTTGAACCTTTTGGAAACTCCAATTTTGAGCATTTGGACTAAAACTTGTTTTTCATCATAAAAGTCCAAAACTCGAGTTAGTCACTTAATGACTCGAGTTTTGCTCTTACTCAGAACTTGCTTTAAAGATCAAATCGCGACATTCTTCTTTGGATGAAGAAAACTCAAGTTTGGATTTGTAAACTCGAGTTTAGGCTTCTGAAGGAAATTGCAAATTCCAGTTTAGATGAACAAACTTGAGTTTGTGTTGCAGAGTTTGAAAATTAAACTGCTCAAATTTGTGAAATCTTTGTGTTTGATCTAGATACTTCTTATCATCACTCATTACTATTCTTAACTATGTTTAATCAGTTCGTTAGTGAGTTTCAAATGATTTAAAGAGTATTAATGGAGATTTATCTTAAAGCAAAAAAGTGACGTCAGCACATTAAATGCAAAGTCCAGTAAACTTGCATCCTTTTGGACAATCATTCTTTGCACGTTGCTAAGGGATTAATGTTTACTCTCCCTAACTAGAAGCTGCTCTACCTACGGATTAAATTCAAGGGAAGTCAACCCTAAATCTCTATGCACCTGGATTAACTGAAGAGTAGAGAGAGAAGAGCCGAAAGTGTTTTTGTACGAACTAAGGCCATGGATGTGTAAAGTTCAATGAGACGATTCCAACGACATTTAAAACATGTCAAATAGAGTTTAGATGAGGGAGATGTGAAGTAGAAAAGTTGGCAGGCCGCCTTACCACCACTGCCAACGTACTCATGATTTTCTCCTTGAAAATAATGTTATTTAAGCAAATAAATACCATGGATCTGTAGTTCATTTTGCAATGATTCCAACAACACCCATAATGTTAAAAATGGAGCTACAAAGAGGAAGATAGGACCTTCCAAAGTTTTTAGGTCTCAAAGATCTTACAGAGCTCCAACTGGGATAAGTTGACTCGACTGGAGGTTGAAGACGATGATATAGTAGTCAACGAACTAAAGATGGAATATCACCTAGAGGGGGGGTGAATAGGTGATTATAAAAATTTATTTTTTAAACAAACACCCGAACCCAAAAGCAGCGATAAACAGACACTGAGAGAAGAGAAAATAAACACAGAGAATTTATACTGGTTCGGTCTAACTCAACGACCTACGTCCAATCCCCAAGCACACCTTGAGATTTCACCAACTCTTAATCACAATACAATTACACACTTTGTACTCGGATGATCCTCTCACTAGGACTCGCTCCCCCTTACAAGTTGTAATTGTACACCCACACTTAAGGTTCCACAACCTTAAGATTTTACAACAAAATAATCTAAATAAGTGTTTGGAAACTCCTCACGAGTAGATAAAGATAAACACTTAAGTACACGAAATATATGAAGATATTAATGAAACAGTAGTAGTTGTAATAAATCAAAATGAATGCACAATGTTTCGATAGGTAACGACTTCAATGCTTCTGGTCTCAAATCTTTCCATTAGACTCATGACGCTTAGGACAATATTTTTCGTCGTTCAAACATTCCAGCTGGATTTATAGTTCCAACATCCCCTTCATTCCTTTTGTTTTGCCCGTTATGAAATAGCATTGAAAGCAAGAGAAAATATTTGTAATCGCTTTCCCTTTGCTTAGAAGGTGGTTACTGAGGATATCACGTCTTTAGCAATTTGCATTTAATGCTTCTGTCAGAGTTCTTGCTTTTCTGCTAAAACAATGGTTAGCATCCTGTAACATACTTAAATGATGATTAGTGCTATGTTTAAATATCATTCAAAAGTTAAGCAAGGAATTTGAAGGTAACCCATGAGATTTGAATTGAAATATATATCGATTTACAGAACAGAGAGTAGTCATGCTCGGGCATGACTTCAAGCTTGCTCGAGCATCGTTCAGAAAGCATGTTATAAAATGAAAGCATCGACCTATGCTCGGGCAGCACAAAGTATCTGCTCGAGCACCCTGCTCGAGCACTCAAAAGTGCTTACTCGGGCAAACTAATTTTGAAGAAGAAAATGATTCAGTAAACGATATTGCTCGGGCAAACTACTTATCATGCTCAGGAATGATATCGCTCATGCTCGGGAATGGTGGTGGTGATGCTCGGGCATGGGTAAGGTAGAGAGCATCGAATACAAAGCGTCAGGCTTGCTCGAGCATAATATTGTGTCTGCTCAAGCATGCTGCTCGAGCAAGATATTTTCTTGCTCGAGCACAGAGCATACAGAGAGCAAAGAGCGAAAAGCAACAATGCTGCTCGAGCATGCTTTTACCCTTGCTCAGGCATGCTGCTCGAGCATGCTATTTCCATGCTCGGGCATGCTTCGTCCAGGGAAGAATATAGAGAAAGCAAGAGACACTGCTCGAGCAACTCTATACCCTTGCTCGAGCATGACTATTTCATGCTGGGGCAACATCCATCCTGAGACGAATGCAAAGAAGGTGAGTAATGTTGCCCGGACAACTCTAAACTCTTGCTCGAGCATGCTACTCGGGCACGTGTAATTCATGCTCGGGCATGAGTCGAGCAACTCTTAAAAGAAGAAGAGATTGTGTTGCCTGCTCGAGCACATATCTACCTATGCTCGAGCACTATGCTCAGGCATCACTTACTCGCTGCTCGGGCATAGTACATATGTAAACACATACTTTCAGTTTTTGGCCCTATGATGCTCGGGCACGCTGATTCCCTGCTCGAGCATACTTTACCATTAAATTCTTTTCAACACTTTGAACTGATTATTTAACTAGCAAAATCAATTTTGTCATCATCAAAACATATGAGAACTAACACGAACCATATCATCAGTCAACCATATAATGTGGCCCATTAGAATGGAGATACACCAAGCCAACACGTCATTAGTTAACTTGTTGACACGTTAGCGCTACTTTGTGCCACATCGAGGGTCATTGGTCAATGGTTGACTGTTGACTAGTCAACGATCAATCATTTGTTAGTTCTCTGTGTTTTGATGATAACTAACAATTATAAACTCAAGTTTAAGTTTGTCTTTGTCAAGTTGAAAAACTTACAGTCAAAGACAAACTCGAGTTTTGCTTTGGAAACTCGAGTTTGGACTTGACAGAGAGTAGCTCAAGTTTTTGCAAACTTAGACAAACTCGAGTTTATATTTGGAAACTTGAGTTTATACCATATAGAGAGCACCTAAGTTTTTCAAGACAAGGAAAACTCGAGTTTAAGTTTAATGAACTCGAGTTTTGGCCAGACAGAGAGTCTTCAATGTTTTTAAACATAAGCAAACTTGAGTTTGGATTTAAAACTCGAGTTTGTGTCTAGCAGAGAGTTTTCAAAGATTTTCATCTTTTAAGGAAAAATCGAGTTTGATTTGGAATCTCGAGTTTAGAACTTACAGAGAACAACTCAATGTTTCTAAAGATTTGAAAACTCTAGTTTACTTTTGCAAACTCCAGTTTAGACAATACAGAGAGTTTTCCATTTTTCCAAAGATTTGTGGAAACTCGAGTTTAACTTTGTAAACTCGAGTTTGTTCCAAGCAGAGAGCTTTGCTCTATTTGAATCATTTGGAAACTATAGTTTTGAGCTTTTGGACTTCAACTTATTTTCATCATAAAAGTCCAAAACTCGAGTTTGGAACTTAATGGCTCGAGTTTTGATCTTACTCAAAAACTTGTTTCAAAAATCAAATCGCAACATACTTCTCTGTGAGAAGAAAACTCGAGTTTTGTTTGTAAACTCGAGTTTGTTGGCTCTCGGTATTTTGATGATTACAATTTATGAGTTATTAAATTGAGTGAAAAATATGTAGGTCAAGGCTTGCTCGAGAAGCTCAGATTATGCCCGAGCATCATCGGGATTCCGACCTCTTAAACTAAGTTGAAAGAATCTTGCTCGAGCAGCAGCTTGTGATTGCCCGAGCAACATCGGGTCAAAAGCCTCACTTTGTGAATTGAGCAGTTATGCTCGAGCAGAAGGTATTTCTTGCTCGAGCAGCATAGAGGTATAAGTGAAATATCACATGTAAATTAAGCCTGCTGGAGCACCTGAAAAATCCTTGCTCGAGCACCATGCCCGAGCAGAGAGAATGGGCTTGCCCGAGCAGCCTTCTAATTTCGTCTCTGGATGATGTCTGCCCGAGCATGACGTTTCTCGTGCTCGAGCATCATGCCCGAGCAGAGGTAAACCCTTGCTCGAGCAGTACCTCTCAAGTCCTCTCTTTTCCCTCAGTATGTCATCTGCCCGAGCAGGTTTTCTGTCCCTGCTCGAGCATCATGCCCGAGCAACAGATAATGTCTGCTCGAGCAGCATCGGTGAAACATTGATCTTCGCCTCTGTCTGAGGCTTGCTCGAGCACGCCATAACAGCCTGCCCGAGCAGCAGCGAGAAACTCTAGCTTGCTCGAGCATGACATACCTCATGCCCGAGCATCAGTGAGAGAATCTGTTTCTTTTCAGAAGCTTGCCCGAGCAACGTAAAACCTCTTGCCCGAGTATAGAAACAGAGCAACGATTCGGTGTGTCTCTGATCAATTATGTCTGATGACTATTGGACAACCTTACTCTTTATTACTGATTATATTCAAACTCATTTAATTCCTATTTAATCATTTTTGCTTTAAATGAGTTTCAGGAAATCAATCCTTGATTGACGAACAGATCATAACTTCACGGATCAACGAAAAGATCAGTGGTGAAAAGAATAAGGTCCTTCGATTTGGAAGTATTTGACACAACCTTTACTCAGAGTGATTCCATGCACAAATTAAGGGAAGACACTAATTGATGCAACGGTAATAGAACCTTCAATGCAGAGCAAACGTTGGAAATCCAAGAGACAGAATGGCTCAACGGCTATCTTCGCAAATCACTCATCGACATGAATCATAAACATTATAAAAGCACATCTGATTCAATTGAAGAAGGAATACAACAGAATACGAGACATACATCTTTTCTACTACTGTGATCAACTACGTAAAGTGTCTTGAGTATCCTCGGACACCTATAGTGCTTCAGTGCTATATTGTAATCACTCGTGAGGAGTTGTTAAAAGAGTAAATACCCTTTTTGGTCCCTGAAATAACACGCGCTACCCATTTTGGTCCCTGAGTAAAAAAAATGTCATTTTAGTCCTTAAACAGTAAAAAAAAGGTCCCTTTTAGTCCTTTTAGTCATTTTTTGTGGGCATTTTAATCCCTCACAAATTCCCAAAAAATCCTTTTTAGTCCCTAAAAAGGACCGAAAATGACATTTTTTTTACTCAGGGACCAAAATGGGTAGAGCGTGTTTTTCCAGGGACCCAAAAGAGTATTTACTCTTGTTAAAACACCTTCATTACTTCTATTATTCAAACTTAAGGTTGTGGAACCTTAAGGAAGGGTGTACAATTGCAACTTGTAAGGGGGAGTGAGTCCGAGTGTGAAAGGATCATCCTAAATTACAGAGTGGGTAATTGTACGTGTGTTTAAAGTGTTAGTGGAAATCGCAAGGCGTACTTGAGGACTGGACATAGGTCAAAGTTTTAGACCGAACCAGTATAAATCTCCTTGTGTTCATTTCTGTTCCCTTACTCTAGTAATTTATTTTCCAAGTGTATCCCAAAAAAGTTTAACAAGATCACCTATTCACCCCCCTCTAGGTGATATTCCACTACGCGTCTCCAGGGTGGGTCTCAATCTTCTGGGAAAAGGAAACGTGCAAGCTCACCCTCTCTGGCTCACTCAACTGACGACTCCGAACGAACGATAGAAGCAATTCATTCTAAGGAGAAAGAAGACCGCTCTCAGATCTCAAAACCCGCCCTCAGTTAGAAATCTCAGGCTTCGGGAAGCAAGCGAGTCTCCTTCTCCTTCAAGTCTCAGGAATCAGGATGCAAGCGAGAACACGTTTCCACGAGCAGACCCCAGGATGGTCAATTACCAGAGCCAGCTTCTGGTATGATTCAGGGCAATATTGCTATCGATGATCATCAGTTATATGCTAGATATTATGAGCAGAGACCATTCTGTCCTATCGTCTACGTTGATCTGGAGTATTTCAAGAAGGCATGAAACTTTGATATGACGGATTGGCTGCAGCAATTCATGCCTCTACTTGGCATCAGCAAACCATTCTCTCCTCAGGTGGTCCGGGTCTTCTACCACAACATGTATCTCCTGGAAAAGGCTCAGGAAGACGATGAGGATACACTGGTCACTACCATCCTAGGTCAGATCATTAAGCTCACTGCTTATGATCTTAACATATTACTTGGCATTGTCAATCCTCCTGAAGATCCCCCGAAGCTGTCTCCAGCTCAGTGCCACCAGATTTTATTTCCTCACATCTCGGTAGATGAGAAGAAAAAGATTAATCTGACCCCTGCTTCTATGAGCGATGAGCACAGGGTTCTCTGGTACATCTACAGTCGGAGCTTAGTTCAGAAAGGTCAGAGCTTCACCCATTTTGTTTTGAAGGACTTTGAGCGCTTTGCCTCTCTCATAGCCAAGGAACCAAGGAATCTTGGTAAGTGGATTCTGGACGAGATGCTTTCCTTCATATCAGAGGCCAAGGTGAAGCTTAGAGCTACCATTCCATATCCTACCCTGGTGTCCCAGATCTTGGAGGTCAACAACGTCTGGTACTTATCAGAGGACAAGGAAGAATATCCTCCCCGCTTTGGGCCAGAGCATCTGATCTTTCTTCGGGTATCTTTCACCGAAGCATCATCCAAGAAGAAGCGCAAGGGAAAAGAACCAATTCTTCCTTCCCAGCCTTCAGTCCCCAGAGCTGGACCTTCTGTTTCCTCCTCTGCTCCTCCAGATGAAGCAAAGTCCTCCAAGGCTGGTCCTTCTACATCTGCTCCTTCCTTCTCTCAGACAGCTACTCAAGCAGCCATTTAGGCCGCCATTGATTCTTCTATTCGAGCAGCCGTTGCCCCCGTCTTACAGTCATTGGACGCCTTCAGGAAGCTGACATCTCAGATGATCCGAGCCATGTCTGATGAGATGAAGAATCTCAAGCAACATTTCGGCCTCACTTTTGACATGGACTTGGCTGAGTTGAAGACTGACTTCTGGACTCAAGCGAGAGGTCCAGCGGGTAGCAGATCAGCAGCAGAGGCAGATTTCTGGACTGGATGCCACATTGGACGCCTTTGTCCAACATTTCATACCTACTGGCTCCCACATTCTTCTGAGGCATCCTATCGATCCATCCACTGTCCCTCTTCTATCTACTTCATCTTCTGACTTTCCCTCTCCCTCTGCTCAGGCCCCTGATAATTGAATATTTTATACACTTCTTTTTATCTCTTGATTAATAATTTAGGACTCTTTAGTTAATAAATAATGGTTTTTATATTCATTTGGGCTTTGGGCCTTTGATTACATTTTCACCATTTTTAATAATAAAATTCCAGTTTTACATTGATTCACTATTTTTACCATAACTCTTGAACCAGACATCGAATTTGCCTCATTTTTGTCTCATATTTCAGATGATTCAGAGAGCAAAATTGTTATGAAGACATAAAGAGAAAATTCGGACAAGAGGGCGGTCAATTTTGGAGCCGAAGTCAGATGTACAATTCTGGATTTTATTTGGACTCGAATTTTGTAATTAAAGTCCACTTTTATTTTATTTCTGTTTTGGGCTGAACCATTGGAGCCCATTTCCATTTAAGGTTAACTTTAAGTTAGATGGCGGCCACAAACACTTGTCATTCACGTTTTTGTTATTTGGTTGATCAAAATAGAAGTTTTGAAATTCTCTTAACTGTTCTTCATCTGTTCTTCGTGTTCATGATGAACTTCTTCATTTCTGTTCCATTTTCGTTCTGCATAGCCATGATGAGCTAAGCTTCGGTGATTAGCCCACGGATTGAGGATTCCACTATCCAGAGGACTCGTTCTTAACGGTAACAAATTCATTTCTGTTTTGTAATTTTGGATTCGATTTACTTTCGGCTTGGGTGTTAGATTTAACGCCCAGATTGAGATATCCCAAGGATCAATTTCAAACTAGGCTTAAGTGCTTGCCGTGCGATCGCACAGTGACACGCCACTGTTTGAATAAATGATAGGTGATCGTCTAGTTGAGGGATTTTCTGGATGAACGCAGAGATTTCGGTTCATCCAGAATCAATCGCGAGTTCGTTTCAAAATCTGTTTTCATCCTAGGAAGGAAAGTGGTGGAATTCGAAATCCTGGGTTAATCTTCTATTTATCTGTTTAATCTGTGTTTATTTGATTCTGTTTCTGTTATTTCGTTTTTAATCTGTTGAACCAAACCCCCCATTTTACTGTTCTGTTTCGTTGTTACTGCCTATATCAAACCTGCTGCAAGTTCGTTGGGAAAACGATCCAGGTTCCCTATTACTGCAAATCTTTTACTGAATCTGGATATTTTGAGGGACACGGAAAATCTCTTTCAGCCCCTCCTTCTGATCAGGCCCCTCTTTTTCCTGATGACAGAGGGGGAGAATAGATAGGACTAGCATTTGTGTTGTTTTGTGTTGTTCTTGACTTGAGCTTGTAGTGCTTATCTTGTATTTTGTTAATTATGAACATTGTACTCAACTGCTATGACTAATGAAAAATGTTCCCTTGAATCTTCCACATAAAAACCATTCTACTTCTATGATTTTTCAAATTTATCTCAATTCAATAACTTATGAAATTCCCCTCAAAATCACAAATTCTTAAGAGTTGTCATCATCAAATAGGGGGAGAATGTTGGCTCTCGGTATTTTGATGAATACAATTTATGAGTTATTAAATTGAGTGAAAATATGTAGGTCAAGGCTTGCTCGAACAGCTCACAGATTATGCCCGAGCACCATCGGGATTCCGACCTCTTAAACTAAGTTGAAAGAATCTTGCTCGAGCAGCAGCTTGTGATTGCCCGAGCAACATCGGGTCAAAAGCCTCACTTTTTGAATTGAGCAGTTATGCTCGAGCAGAAGGTATTTCTTGCTCGAGCAGCATAGAGGTAGAAGTGAAATATCACATGTAAATTAAGCCTGCTGGAGCACCTGAAAAATCCTTGCTCGAGCACCATGCCCGAGCAAAGAGAATGGGCTTGCCCAAGCAGCCTTCTAATTTCGTCTCTGAATGATGTCTGCCCGAGCACGACGTTTCTCGTGCTCGAGCATCATGCCCGAGCAGAGTTAAACCCTTGCTCGAGCAGCACCTCTCAAGTCCTCTCTATTCCCTCAGTATGTCATCTGCCCGAGAAGGTTTTCTGTCCCTGCTCGAGCATCATGCCCGAGCAAAACAGATAATGTCTGCTCGAGCAGCATCGGTGAAACATTGATCTTCGCCTCTGTCTGAGGCTTGCTCGAGCACGCCATAACAGCCTGCCCGAGCAGCAGCGAGAAACTCTAGCTTGCTCGAGCATGACATACCTCTTGCCCGAGCATCAGCGAGAGAATCTGTTTCTTTTCAGAAGCTTGCCCGAGCAACGTAAAACCTCTTGCCCGAGCATAGAAACAGAGCAACGATTCGGTGTGTCTCTTATCAATTATGTCTGATGACTATTGGACAACCTTACTCTTTATTACTGGTTATATTCAAACTCATTTAATTCCTATTTAATCATTTTTGCTTTAAATGAGTTTCAGGAAATCAATCCTTGATTGACGAACAGATCATAACTTCACGCGTCAACGAACAGATCAGTGGTGAAAAGAATAAGGTCCTTCGATTTGGAAGTATTTGACACAGCCTTTACTCAGAGTGATTCCATGCACAAATTAAGGGAAGACACTAATTGATGCAACGGTAATAGAACCTTCAATGCAGAGCAAACGTTGGAAATCCAAGAGACAGAATGGCTCAACGGCTATCTTCGCAAATCACTCATCGACATGAATCATAAACATTATAAAAGCACATCTGATTCAATTGAAGAAGGAATACAACAGAATACGAGACATACATCTTTTCTACTACTGTGATCAACTACGTAAAGTGTCTTGAGTATCCTCAGATACCTATAGTGCTTCAGTGCTCATATTGTAATCACTCGTGAGGAGTTGTTAAAACACCATCATTACTTCTATTATTCAAACTTAAGGTTTTGGAACCTTAAGGAAGGGTGTACAATTGCAACTTGTAAGGGGGAGTGAGTCCGAGTGTGAAAGGATCATCCTAAGTTACAAAGTGGGTAATTGTACGTGTGTTTAAAGTGTTAGTGGAAATCTCAAGGCGTACTTGAGGACTGGACGTAGGTCAAAGTTTTAGACCAATCCATTATAAATCTCCTTGTGTTCATTTCTCTTCCCGTACTCTAGTAATTTATTTTCCAAGTGTATCCCAAAAAATTTTAACAAGATCACCTATTCACCCCCCTCTAGGTGATATTCCACCCTCAGAGTTTAGGCTTCTGAAGCAAAGTTGCAAACTCCAATTTGGATGAACAAACTCGAGTTTGTATCGCTGTGTTTGAAAATCAAACTACACGAATTTGTGATATCTTTATGTTTGATTTAGATATTACTTATCATCACTCCCTAATTAGAAGCTGCTCTCCCAACGGATTAAATTCAAGGGAAGTCAACTCTAAATCTCTGTGCACCTGGATTAACTGAAGAGTAGAGAGAGAAGAGACCAAAGTTTTCCTAATCAACTCAGCAATGTGTCCAATGGCTACATTGATCAATCCAACGATCATTTAATGCTCTCTTCATATATAAGGAGTTACATTCAAGTCTTCTCAATAACCAATCTGTGAGAAAACAAAAATCATTCAAGTTTTAAGTCTTAGAGTGTCTGGGGACTGGACGTAAGTTAAGGATTTAGACTGAACCAATATAAATTTGTGTGTGTCAAGCTCCTTCTTACTCTCCCCTGACTTGAGATTCTTTACAATGAACGATTTACAATAAATGAACTCTCTCTAAGAGTAGATAAGAATAAATACTGAAGTACAATGTATCAAAAGATACTTCTCACAAGAAAACTCAAAGAGTAGTTGAAACTTAAATGATTTTTGTTTTCTCACAAATTGGTTGTTGAGAAGAATTAAATGCATCTCTATTTATACCAAGAGATCATTAAATGACCGTTGCAATCCCTAATGTAACTGTTGGTAACATTGGGGGTGGATTAGTTGAAGGTTTGGTTTTCTTCTCTCTCTACTCTTTGGTTAATCCAGCTGCACAGAAGTTTAGGCTTGACTTCTTGACTTTTAATCCGTTGGAAGAGCAGCTACTGGATGAGGAAAGGAAACATTAATCCCTTTGAAACGTGTGGAGAATGATTGTCCAAAAGGATGCAAGTTTTCTGGACTTTGCATTTAATGTTCTGACATCACTTTATTCTTTATGCTAATGCTTCATTTAATCCTTTCTAAATCATCTGAAACTCACTAACAAACTAATTTAACATAGTTAGGAATACTAATGAGTGATGATATGAAGTATTAGAATCAAGCACAAAGGTTTCACTAATTCTTCCAACTTGAAATTCAAAACCAGCGACACAAACTTGAGTTTGTTTATCCAAACTGAAGTTTGTCACTGTGCTCAAAGTGGAAACTCAAGTTTCCATTAGCAAACTCGAGTTTTCTTCTTCCAGAGAAGAAAGTCGTTTTTTGAGTTTAAAATCATACTTTGAGCATTGAGGAAAAACTCGAGTAGATTAATGACAAACTCGAGTTTTGGACTTTTACAGTAAAAACATGTTTAAATCCAAAACCTCAAAACTGGAGTTTCAAATAGTAAACTGGAGTTTTCAAAAACACTGAAATAAAGCAAAGCTTTCTACTTGGCACAAACTCGAGTTTGCTATACGAAACTCGAGTTTTCTCTTAAGTTTGAAAGCACTTGAAAATTCAGGCTAAGTGAAAACTGGAGTTTCCAAATACCAACTGGAGTTTTCTCAAAGTGAGTAAAACATGAAGACTCTCTGTCTTGTGGAAACTCGAGTTTCCAAATACAAACTCGAGTTTCCTCATAAGAGAAAACTTTGATAAATATTATGTCAATTGAAAACTAGAGTTTTCATAAACTCAGAAATGAGCATAGCTCTCTGTGACTTGTAAACTTGAGTTTACAAAAGCAAACTCGAGTTTCCAAATTACTTTGAAAACTCAGAGAACTCTCTGTGTTGGCCAAACTTGAGTTTCCAAATGGAAACTGGAGTTTTGCTTAGTTCAAAAATATTGATGGTTCTCTATGTGAGCAAAAATCGAGTTTGCCAAATGCAAACTGGAGTTTTGTTATCTCTACAAAATATTGAAGTGTCTCTGTAAGGTATAAACTCGAGTTTCCAAAACCCAAACTCGAGTTTTCCTTGAAGTGAAAACTTGGAGTGCTCTCTGTATGATACAAACTCGAGTTTGCCTATGCAAACTGGAGTTTTCTTAACTTGTGAAAATTGAGCTACTCTCTGTCAAGCCAAAACTCGAGTTTGCAAAATCAAAACTCGAGTTTTGTCTTAGACAGTAAGTTTTCAACTTACCAAAGACAAAACTTCATCTTGAGTTTACAATTGTCAGTTATCATCAAAACCCATAGAGAACTAACAGATATAACTCTCCTTCACATGGTTGAGTAAACAATAGCATAAGTAAAACTATCAACCATATGTTGGCAAGTAAACTCATAGTTATTATCTTAACACTTAACCAAATTCCCTCCAAGTTGGTTACAACCTTTCCTTGTGAGTTATGGATAGGCCTTAAACTAGGCCCAAGTGCCTTAAGACCAAAATGGTCAATAGCTTATATCCATAATTCTTCTTATGAATATGGAAGATTGGGGCTAAGACATGGAAGGTATGTCTTCACAAGATAAGTCTTCATTAGTGAAAATGATGATGGCTTAGTGGCTACGAGAGAACCAAGGGACACAATGTTCATAGAACTCAAATTTTCTAGCAGGAAATGAGCATTGACCATATTGAATCTCTTTAAGATGTTAACAGTGATAACGAATAAGCAAGTATTCCTCAATTTATTAATTTGAGTGGGAGGGTTGAAACCATTTTCACAACGAAAAAGGTAAAAGGTAAGTTAAAAGAAGAACACCTTACCCATACATAGGAAGAGAATCCTATGAAATCCACCTAGGAAAAATCATTATTTAGCATATGATGATAAGGGGATAGATTCCCTAATAGATTGAAACTCACTTCATCATTTAGAAGATACAATGACTACCTAGAAGTGTCTAAAAGACACTAAATGGCCTTGCTAAGAAGAAAATGCCAAAGGGCCATGCAAAAGGATATGGATTCTTTTTGAAACTAGCTAAGAATATGATTGGATGACTTGTCTCCTAGCCAAAAGGTGATTGGGAACAAGTAGATTCTCAAAACTACAACAATTAGTGACTTAGGGGTACTACACTGGGAAGATTACCCGTTGTGCACTTTAACTCTCACTAAAAAAATAAGAGATTAGCGATGAACAAAATCTATCGCTTTAGAGGGAAAATCCGTCGCAAATAAGATTTGCGATGGAAATTGAGACGGACCAAGGTTTGGCATAACAATTGTCGCCACAAAGCAATCTTGCGATGGAAAAACAGTATTCCATCGCAAATTTTCAAATATGCGACAGAAACATTATCTGACACAAAAAAAATATTGCGATGAGATTTAATTCTATCACAAATTCAGGAATTTTGTGACGGAATTATTAAAATAATCTATTGCAAATTGAATTCCTCAGAAAAACAAATATTACAATATTTATAGACACTTGCAACGGATTTGTTAAAAAATCCGTCGCAAATATAAAAATTATATAAAAAAATCTTTCTTATGTCTCTTCTTCAGTAGCCACTAGAAAAAAAATTGAAATAAAAAAGAAGTTTATATGATGAAAAATATATAATAGCAATCATAAAAGAGTATACATAGAGAAAATGAGATATAAACTACAATATTGCCAACAAAATGGACTACAAAAAACATAAAACAAAATCATAAATAATGTATATACAGTAGTAGTATGGTCATCATCATCACCAGGAGTTGACCCTTTATCCTTCTTGTCCTTCAAGAGGGATTGGAGTAGATCTTGCATTTGCTTCATCATCTACACTTGTTGATTCATCATCTCCTCTTGATGATTCATCTTCTCTGCTTGCTGATTCACCAGCTATGTTGTAGCCTACAACTGTTGTGTGGTAGCAGTGAGCTACTATTTTAACGCTTTCACCCTTTTAAGCTCATATGCAAAAACAAAATTAGGGAGTCAGTTTATTTTTTGTACTTCATTTACATGGACAAAGGAGTGAAAATGTAACAATTAATATCAAAAGTATTACATTTACCTATAGAAACACCTCCAATATGGCTGAATGATCGCTTGATAGCCTTCACTCGGCAGGCAGTGGTCTTGGCTTTCCAGATGTGAGTCAAAGTTAGACCTCTGTTAGACAGTGTTTGATGGGCGAACCCGTGCATAGTTCGACCTAAACTGTAGATGCCAGGAATGGATTTACCGCTCATAACCAGAACACCTATAGCTAATCAGATAGGTTGAACTAGAAATCACCATAGGAATATAGGAGAGTAAAGCAAGGACTGTATTTACAGGATTGTAGAAACTTCTGTATAGGATAGTAGTGGTTTAACTGAATAACATTGTGAAAGGCAGTTATGTTGTAGCATTGTGGACCTTGTGCAGCATAATTGCTATAGCAATGCGTTGTATGCGAACTGGGGGAATGACACAACTTAAGACGAAATCTGAGCTCAACCTATTGTTAAATTGATATATTCCTTCGACTTCCGATCACTTGTTTAATTCTTGTCATTAGAAATAGCTAAAACAAACATACCAAATAAAATTTTCACACAACACACTTGTCATTTGAAACTAACATCATTCTCGGTATCGACAGTCTCTGTGGGATGATGCTCTACTCATTCTTTACTACTTGTTCGACTGGTTCACTTGCCATAAGAGAATTCGACCAACACCCACCTTCTAACTTCCTTGCCTTCAACTAACAAATTAAAACCCACAGAAACTTGTAACTCACTTCCTACTCAACTCACACAAAGTAAAATAAATTATTGAAAAAAATCATTCATTGAAAAATTTATTGTTCAAAGCTACTTGAAATTATCCCAATTACTTAATGGACAAGTTTCTTATCAGTTGTTCCTAACAAAGTCCAAACTGATTTATAATTATGGCACCTACCATTAGCACAACTAATTAGAAATTAGGAAACTTGCAACTCAAATCATGATCTAATTGATACCTAACAATTCAGCAAACAGACATAAAGAGACTTCGATTTAGGGAGGATTGAAAAAGTGTGTCGAACTAATAAAACTAACTGGAAGCATATAGGAAACAAAACTAAGAGACTTCGATTCACAAAATTACCTCCAGAAATTAGCACAATACGAGTCAAATATAGACAATGCTAAACCTTTTCCCCCAAACCAGTAGTCATGTTTCAAACCCAGCATACACAGAGGTATCGATTTTTTTTAAGCTAGCAACCATCGTATAGATGACCAAATAAAGCATGATATTTTTTCAATCAGACTCATCTCATGTTGTGAATGATAAGAATTCATCTCAGTATTTAAGAAACTAGTTAACAAGCACCTAAAATATTGCAGCTATGAGATCTCAAAAAGGAAAAGACAAATTTTACATAAGAGTTTAGAATACAAAATCAAGGCATTCGCATTACTTTGGTAAAGATATTGTGGCAGCAGTAAGCAGTTTGATTCAACATTGTTAACCAAAACAGAGGGTGAGAGAGGTTAAAAGACAGGAATCATACACGTTAGACACCAATGCAGAGAACGAGGTGGAGAACAGAGACCTCACGTCAGAGGCTGGATAAAGATCAGTGGAGACAAGCGTCGGATTTGATATGCGTGTATGTGAAAAACCCAAAGAGCTCGAGGCAGAGATTGGAGAGAGATTGGTGAAGACGAGCGATGGATGTGCTATACGTGGATGTGAAAAACCTGTGTATAATATGATTCAATTTGCGACAGAACAATTTTCAATCGCAATTTACGACGGAACAATTTTCCATTGCAAAACGGTGTGATTTTTTCCCACCGAGTCAATATTTACGCCCGTCGCAACTTCTGTCGCAATTTGAAACGGATATGTGTTTCCATCTTAAAATTTGCAACAAATATTATAAATCCGTCTCAATTTGCGACGGATATCATTATCCATCGCACATTGCGACGAACATTTACATTTGTCACAAAAATCGGTACAATTTTGCAACGGAATTTATTCCATTGCAAATTTTGTTGCCATTTCATTATTTTCTAGTAGTATCTAAACGACCAATTTTGGCTATAACAGCAAGCTTATGCTTGAAATTACATCAAGAAAATGTAAAGACTGCTTTCCAAATTGGAAATTGAACGATGAGTTCTACATGAAGTAGCTTAAGGGCTTCATAGAAACAACCATCCAGGTAGTGATATCTAAGGTATCACAAAGTGAAAGCGCTGCTAACTTTGAGATTATCGAAGAACACTACATGAGTGCTAAATGGTCTTGAGATGATTCTTTGTGAAGTCATTCTTTGTGTTAAATGACATATCTTTAGCCGAAACGAGTGTGAAGGGAGTTAAGGAATAAAGGATCAAAGTTATCATTGAATTCTAACTTGAAAGATCATAGGTATAACTAAATATATCTTGAATGACAAGATAAATAGAGATTGCACAAGGGAAGTACAGTCTTTGCCACTTAAGACACGTATAAGTGTGACCCTTAAGCATCTTAACACATTAAACTACAAACCCATAGACACCCTTGAAGTCAAGGGCATAACCTTAGAGAGGTTAGCGTCTTACAAGGAATCCAATGCTGAAAAGGTGGATAGAGTCTCATAGTAAGAATATGGTTGGTAACATGAATGTACACATTGATATATAAGACCAAATACATTTTGGTTGGACTTGGAACCTATTTTAGGGCCTAGCTGTGAAAAAGATTATGAGAATAACCATGGATTAAGTTGTCAAGGCAACAACTCACATTTGTAAGGATACTCCAATACAAGACCTAGGAAAATGGTAATTGAGTAAAGAAATAAACAGTGAATCTATGTCATCCATGGAATTAGAACGCAGAGTGTGTTTTAACATCATTCAAGGAGCCATATGGTCAGAGAATTTCCCATGAGTAACTAGGAATGGATGGTGGATAGAAGGATCCAAGTGACAACATCTTATGATATGGATCCTAAGTATCACAGCAAGGTGAAACATACATTTTATGTATCTCTTTGATAGATATGCTTTCAGAGAAGGAAAGCAGTAGTTCAATGACCTTCTACTAACAAAATATTGGTAAATCCCCTTACTGAGCCTATAGCTTGATATCATTGAGTTAGTGAAGATCTTGGGGCACAAATAGAACATAAATTCTTGAACTTCTTTTATATGAAGATAAAAGAAATAGTATGTATGTTATGAGTAAATATATATAAGGTCTACAATGTTTTGTGTGTACAAGTAAGAAAAGATTGGTTCACTCACACGAACAACCGTCTTCCTACATTTTGCAGGGGCATGGGAGGGTAAGACGAGCAAATGATCACCATGAGATAGTTAAGAAGAATCTTTGCATTTGAGTCGCCCTAGTTAAACTGACATGAGATCCATATGTATATATATACATAGAAAATGGATTAAAGTATGAATACAAACTTGTAGTCCGGTAAAGAACTCTTTTTTTCAAAAATGAGATTGCAAAAGAGATATTGTGAAAAGAAAGTTATGGTTCAAATGTTGAGTACCTTCTGGAACTAATGTCTATACAGTGAAAGAAAAAGAAATTAGCGTACACCTCAAATCGATCACCGTAGCATGCAATTCATACTTCATGTACTTAAGAGTTAGACTGCAACACGAGATATAGGTGAAAGATCCATGGTTCACTGCGATGTGAGTCCCAGGAAGGAAAAATCCTTCCATGATGCCCTTAAGACTTAGGCGGCACCATGAAAGCTTGGTTTGGTGACAACTACTTTAGCTGAAGCTCTATGATCACACACAATTCGGTCAAACAAGTGAAAACTAGGGAAGCAACCAAG
The DNA here is from genome assembly GCA_025563575.1 of Acacia pycnantha. NCBI lineage: Eukaryota > Viridiplantae > Streptophyta > Magnoliopsida > Fabales > Fabaceae > Acacia > Acacia pycnantha. The sequence continues at coordinate 153,034 of JAMWYP010000257.1, read as the reverse complement.
TCAAGATGGATTATGTAATCAAAAAGGAAGATTTACTCCTAGATACATGGGCTGTGCTAGTATATGTGGTCAACCCCTTACTTGTAAGTGCGGATACTTTGTTCATGGAAGGCAATCTAAGTTAATCAACATATTAACTCGAGAGGGATTTGACATGCCATAAGTAATGTGTATGGGAGAATCTGGGGCATTCTAAGGAAACAAATAGATAGCTTAAAGATATATAAGGGATGTTCTTGGATATTAATCCAATGTGAGGGATTTCTAGTATCACAAGCACCAAATTTTGAAGACATTTTGCTCACGCAGTCACGGTAAACGCCTAGTATGAAACTATGTAAGGCCAGTAGGTATATATCTATCCTACAAGCAAATTCAGTCCAAAAACTTAACCTTACACGATTCAATTGAAATTCTATTCTATATTTCCTATGTCTAGGCTTCTTTAGAACACCAAATAAAGTTCCAATCAAATTTCTCATATTTCATAAAAATTAAGCTAACAATTGAATCAACAAACTTAAGATTATAGCAATTAAAAGAAGAAACCATCATCCACTAATCCATAATCAAACTAAATAATTCAAAATGAAGTTTTAGCTACATAAACTAAACATTGTCATGAACAAAATAATAGCTAACCAAAGATAAAAGGAAAGACAAAATGAAGAAGAGAAAGGAAAGGAGAAACAAAAACTCAATGCCAAATTTTCATCTGCATGTGTTGTAGAGCTTCTGCATCTCCAAACTTTAATCTCCCCTCATTAAAATTCTGAGTTCTTGCCTTGCCCTCACCAACAACAAAAAATAGAACACACCATCTTCTCGCTACACCTTGCATATATATAGGAATATTGTAATACCCTAAAAATCACTCTTAGGGTAAATATCAAAAATTGGGAAATGTACCTATTGAAAATAGGTGAATATGAGGTCTTAAACACCTTGTATTGAGGTTACCTTGTTGTTAGGGTAATTTCTCTTGAAATTAGATAATTTGCAAATAGGTCCCTAAAACGTTTGAAAATATGCAAATAGGTCCCTAAACACATTATGGGTTATAAATACCCTGTGAAAGCTATAAAAGAAGCAAGTAAAAATCTATTTGAAATAGGGAAGGATATTGTCCCTAATTTAGGTAATTTATTAAATTACAAACTTGGAGAAATTGAAGAAGAATACTCAAAAAGTATTGAAATGACCAAAATACCCTCGTAAATCCTAAAATAATGCAGAGGACATGGAAACAGAAATGTCAGTGTAAAAGTTATGAGGTAATGAGGCATTCTAATTAAGAAAATTATCAACTATTGATAAGAAAGTAATTAGGTAATTATTGGCTAATTACTTAAGCTTAAGCGAAGGAAATTCAAAGATAATTATGTAAAACTCCATAATTAGTGGTTAATGGCTAAAAATTAGTATAAATGTATTTTCTAATTAATTGGAGGAAAATGGATGAGTTTAGGTAATTTTAAGCTTAAAAACAAGAATTGACCAATAGGGAAATTTTGTAAAAAATATATAAAATAATTATTAAATAATTATTTTATATAATATTAATTAATTAAATAATAATTAAAAACGAAAATTAAGGAAAAAAGACCAGAAATATTGACCAAAAATATGAGTCATTGTGGATAGAATTTTGAAGAAAATATCATGATATTATATTTACAAGTTGCAATATTATATTATATAATTAAATATAGTGAATAGTAATAAAATAAATAGGAAACGGATCCTATCTAGAGAACCATGAATGGGATTTCCAAAGTCAAGGTAAAATATTGATCAGTGGATTTTTATCTTAGTTAGACTTTTAGGAAGTTAATTAAGCCCGGTGTGCATTTTCCTAATAAAACAAAATAGGGAAAAATGTAGATAGGCATATTTTTGGATATGAAGAAAATAAATTCTAACTCAACATCTAGGAATGAGTTTGAATTTATCTGGACATATTTGGAATCAGTGAATTTTTCTCTAGAGATTGATGATTCCGAAAACGAGTTTCGTAACCGGACCCGTACGGACACGTTTTTCGAGGAACTTCAGACTGACAGTTGGAGCCCTATATGGAACCAAAATTTAGGTTAACTTGGACATTTCTAGTAAGTGAGAACTTGTCTTCAAAGTTGTAAATCCAGAATTTTGAGATTTTTCGAGATTACGCGAAACGGGGACCGATCAGGGAAATTCTATTAGACCGGGCTTAAAGCAAGCCAAGTCATCAATATTTGACCAATCCTTGGCTGCCACATCAGCCCTCTATTTCGTCCAAGTGCATTCAAGAGCCAAGATCTTGCCTTGATGAAGAAGTTGCATCTAATGGTTGAGAACAACTTGGAAAATGACATTTGTGTCCTTAGAAATTTCTATAAATAGGCATGCCATGCTCTTGAATTCTCACACCATTTGGAGAGCCTCTTGGCTGAAATCTAGAGAGAAGTTCTAGAGAGAGAAGCTCTGGAAAATTCTGAAGCGAAGCTCTGAGTAAGTTTTTCGGTACTTAGTCTTAAGCTTCGGTAGTTTTAGTAGGATTGTTAGTTAGATCTAGGAAGTAGGAGATGAGATTCCTATTCTTGTTTTTAAGCCTCATTGCATTGAAAGATGCCTGACGAGGTAAAAACATAGTAGGGATTGAGTCTCTGAAAGTTGAAAGTTAAAGTAACGAAGTGCTGGCGAAATTCCGCCAATTAGGGGTATAGGGGCAAAATGGTAATTTTTACCTAAAATGCCAGTTGTAGTGTTAAATCACTAATGAAAGTGATATTACTCTTATAGGATATCAGAAACTCTGATCTGCTGCCGTTACGCTGCCCGATGTGCCACTGTTGGAGATTTCACGATTTTAGTAAAAGTACGATTCGGACGGAAATACCGTCTACCGTCGGCGAAGGTACGTCGCGTCTTGTAACACTAACTCGATGTTTATGGTATGCATGTATGTGGTATGGGTGTAGAGGTGTTATACTGTTTGAGTGCATATAGTGGTTAAAGAATGTAATATGCGTATCTTTGGGTGCAATCCGTCTGTATGTTGGGTGCGATACATGTACGTATCTTGGAGTGCAATATGTGCGCATCTTTGGGGGCAATACATATGCATGGGTTGTGATTGTAATAGAGTGATGTTAGTATTGTTAATGTCTGCTGTATCGTATACATAAACATGAGGTTAACCGTTACACGAGATCCGTCTTGTGGATCTCGGCCACTGCTATAGCGTCAGGTTCCAGAGGACCGAGGACCGATGTAATACCCTAAAAATCACACTTAGGGTAAATATCAAAAATTGGGAAATATACCTATTGAAAATAGGTGAATATGAGGTCTCAAACACTTTTTATTGAGTTTACCTTGTTGTTAGGGTAAATTCTCTGGAAATTAGATAATTTGCAAATAGGTCCCTAAAGACGTTTGAAAATTTGCAAATAGGTCCCTAAACACATTATGGGTTATAAATACCTTGTGAAAGCTATAAAAGGGGCAAGTAAAAATCTATTTAAAATAGGGAAGGATATTGTCCCTAATTTAGGTAATTTATTAAGTTACAAACTTCGAGAAGTTGTAGAACAATACTCAAAAAGTAAGGAAATGACCGAAATACCCCCGTAAATGCTAAGATAATGCAGGAGACATGAAAACAAAGATGTCAATACAAAAGTATGAAGGTAATGAGGTGTTCTAAGTAAGAAAATTATCAACTTGTGATAATTAAGTAATTAAGTAATATTGGGCTAATTACTTAAGCATAAGCAAAGGAAATTCGGAGATAATTATGTAAAACCCTAAAATTAGTGGTAATGGCTAGGAAATTAGCATAAATATATTTCCTAATTAATTATAAAATAGTGAGAAAAATAAATGAGATTAGGTATTTTTAAGCCTAAATACAAGTTGGACCAATAGGAGAATTATGTAAGAAATTATATAAAATAATTATTAAATAATTATTTTATATTAAATAAAATATAAAACGAAAATTAATATATAAAAAAAGGACCAGATATGTTTGACCGAAATTATCCAAAAAATATGAAGATAGGAATGGATTTTGATAATATCATGATATTTTACAAAATTTTAATATTATATATTATAATTAATTAAAGTGAAAAATTGTGAATAGTAATTTAATAAGTGGGAAACAGATCCTATCTAGAGATCTAGGAAAGGGATTTCCAAAGTCAGGGTAGAATGTTGATCAGTGGGATTTTATCTTCCGTTAGACTCTTCCGGAAGTTAATTCTGAGTCCGATTGTGCATTTTCCTAATAAGACGAAATAGGGAAAAATGCAGATAGGCATATTTTTGGATATAAAGAAAATAAATTCTAACTCAACATCTAGGAATGAGTTTGAATTTATCTGGACATATTTGGAATCAGTGAATTTTTCTGAAGAAGTTGATGATTCCAGAAATGCGTTCTGAAACCGGACACGTTCGGACACGTTTTTCGAGAAAACTTCAACTGGACTGTTGGAACCCTGTAAGAGACCGAAATCTAAGTTAAATTGGATATTATTGATGAGGAAGAGAAGATCGTCAAAGTTATGAATTCAGAATTTTGAGATTTCGCGAAACGGTCACCGATCGGGGAAATTCTATCGGACTGGGCATAAAGCAAGTTTGAGTCATCACTTGGAACCAATCATTTTGTGCCACAACAGACATGTTATGTCGACCAAACACCCCCATGGACCAGAATTAAACACCGTTTTGGTTTGATTTTATGTGGTAATTAGGTAAGGGAAAATTACAACTTTGGGCCCAAACTTGGTTTGTGAAAATTACACAACTTGCCCAACTTTTGCCTATATAAAGGGAAAGCCTCCTCTTCATTTTCTCACCTCATTTCCCTTGTTTGGCCGAATCCTAGAGGGAGAAAGAAGAGAGAGAAGCTGGAGAAATTCCGAAGTCTTCAACGGGTAAGTCCTACGGTCTTTAGCTTTTAGTTCGGTAGTTAGTAGAGTTGTTAGTTAGATTTAGTAAGTAGGGAGTGAGATTCCTACTATTGTTTTTAGGCCTCATTGCATTGAAAAATGCCCGACGAGGTAAAAACTTGGTAGGAATTGAGTTCTGAAAAGTTGGAGATGTAAGTAGCGAAGTCTTTGGCGAAATTTCTGCAATTAGGGGTAGAAGGGCAAAATGGTAATTTTTACCTAAAATGCCAGATATAGTATCAAATCACTAATAAAAGTGATATTACTCTTATAGGACGTCAGAAATCCTGTTTTGCTGACGTTACGCTGTCCAACGTGACGCTGTTGGACGTTTCGTTGTTTTTCGTAAAACGTGCTAGAATAACATCAACGAAGGTACGTTCGCGTACTGGTAACCTTAACTCTGATGTTTATTGTATGCATGTGTGTATATTGTCTGTACTCCGATTGTATCTTGTTGTTGTTGTCATGCCAATTGTCTGTCATGCCTGTACTCTAACTGTACTGTTGTTCTGTCATGCCTATTGTCTGTCATGCCTGTACTCCGATTGTACTATTGTTTGTACTCTGATTGTACTATTGTCTGTACTCTGATTGTACTATTGTTCTGTACTTTGACTGTACTATTGTCTGTACATCCGACTGTACTATTGTCTGTACATCCGACTGTACTATTATGCTCTTACTCCGACTGTACTGTTGTCTATCATCCGACTGTATGATTGTCTGTCATCCGACTGTATTGTTATTGCCACACATATCTGATTTGTATACCCTATGTCTGACCGTAGTAAATGTTGCCAAAAGTCTAAGAATGTCTGTTGTACATATATGATGTATGTAATCATGAGGTTAACCGTTACCTCGCTCCGGTGCTCTACTCTGATGTTTACAAATGATGTTTGAAAAAAAAAAAAATTATACTGCTTGTGAAAACGGGATGTTACAATTTTGGTATCAGAGCAATAGTCCTGGCATGAATTTAGCTATGTTATTACGGACAGTTTGGTACCGAAGGCAAGGCTAGTCTATGTGGGTAAGCCAATTAGTCGCCGTATAAGTCGGTGAGGCCCCCATGATAGACACTTACCTGGCCATTCTGTTCGGTTAACGGAGTTAGGTTCTAAGCCTTTTCAAAAATTTGGAGCATACTTTGAAAATGAGTACTGATATAGCCCAAGGTCGGTGTACCACCTCATTTCGGTGTACTAGTTTGAACCAGTATACCATTCTGAACCGGTGTACCACTTTCTATCGGTACATCAATTCTGATAATCCTGATATCAGTTTCTGATAACCCTGATATCAGTCTCCGATCATTCTGATAATTCGATATCGCTTTCGATAACCCCGATATCGAGTCTCCGATAACTGGACGGTGATTCTTTCCTAGCATCGAGCTTATATGCGATGATAGGCCACGCGGATGAAACCCCGAGACCAATAAAGATAAGTACATGCAGTATTTGACTCATGTATAGGAGCTTCCGATACGTATTTCCGTACCCGTTTTGAGTAGAAAGAACCAACGGGAATCTAACGAAGGAAAGGATCGAAACCTGGCTCCGTGGTTTGGAGTCGATAATCATATGTTTTTACGAATATCCTTGGTGGCCGGTGTCAGTGGAGTACTTCAAAGGAGAACTCGTAGTCTTCATAACGTAAGACCATTCGAACTTTCAGATAGCTTTACCCCCGAAACTTGAGTAGATCTCTGTGACGTGTTCCATGTTTCTTCGTTATTACAATTCGACCGTGATCGTGTCATTGAGTAGGAGGTATTTTGTGTTATCATGGTGTGTGGGAACCATGGAAACATTTAAAGTATCTTGTGTTGCCATGGTGTAGTCCAAGGAGACATTTTGGTATTTGTAGTGTTGACCGCGGTGTATGAGCCACGGGAGACACTATATATCAAGGTACGATATGACAGGATCTTTATGGTCAAACCAAAGCGAATTCTCGATTATCAAGAGGAGCGGCTGGCAGACGAAGCAAAGATCTGACGCGTATAGTCCGAAAACAGGATAATACGAGGTTTAGTGGGTAAAGTACAAATTTCGAGGACGAAATTTTGTTTAACGGGGGGAGAAATGTAATACCCTAAAAATCACACTTAGGGTAAATATCAAAAATTGGGAAATATACCTATTGAAAATAGGTGAATATGAGGTCTCAAACACCTTGTATTGAGTTTACCTTGTTGTTAGGTAAATTCTCTTGGAAATTAGATAATTTGCAAATAGGTCCCTAAAGACGTTTGAAAATTTGCAAATAGGTCCCTAAACACATTATGGGTTATAAATACCTTGTGAAAGCTATAAAAGGGGCAAGTAAAAATCTATTTAAAATAGGGAAGGATATTGTCCCTAATTTAGGTAATTTATTAAGTTACAAACTTCGAGAAGTTGTAGAACAATACTCAAAAAGTAAGGAAATGACCGAAATACCCCCGTAAATGCTAAGATAATGCAGGAGACATGAAAACAAAGATGTCAATACAAAAGTATGAAGGTAATGAGGTGTTCTAAGTAATAAAATTATCAACTTGTGATAATTAAGTAATATTGGGCTAATTACTTAAGCATAAGCAAAGGAAATTCGGAGATAATTATGTAAAACCCTAAAAATAGTGGTAATGGCTAGGAAATTAGCATAAATATATTTCCTAATTAATTGGAAAATAGTGAGAAAAATAAATGAGATTAGGTATTTTTAAGCCTAAATACAAGTTGGACCAATAGGAGAATTATGTAAGAAATTATATAAAATAATTATTAAATAATTATTTTATATTAAATAAAATATAAAACGAAAATTAATATAAAAAAAAAAGGACCAGATATGTTTGACCGAAATTATCCAAAAAATATGAAGGTAGGAATGGATTTTGATAATATCATGATATTTTACAAAATTTTAATATTATATATTATAATTAATTAAAGTGAAAAATTGTGAATAGTAATTTAATAAGTGGGAAACGGATCCTATCTAGAGATCTAGGAATGAGATTTCCAAAGTCAGGGTAGAATGTTGATCAGTGGGATTTTATCTTCCGTTAGACTCTTCCGGAAGTTAATTCTGAGTCCGATTGTGCATTTTCCTAATAAGACGAAATAGGGAAAAATGCAGATAGGCACATTTTTGGATATGAAGAAAATAAATTCTAACTCAACATCTAGGAATGAGTTTGAATTTATCTGGACATATTTGGAATCAGTGAATTTTTCTGAAGAAGTTGATGATTCCAGAAATGCGTTATGAAACCGAACACGTTCGGACACGTTTTTCGAGAAAACTTCAACTGGACTGTTGGAACCCTGTCAGAGACCGAAATCTAAGTTAAATTGGATATTATTGATGAGGAAGAGAAGATCGTCAAAGTTATGAATTCAGAATTTTGAGATTTCGCGAAAGCTTGGCCACCGATCGGGAAATTCTATCGGACGGGCATAAAGCAAGTTTGAGTCATCACTTGGAACCAATCATTTTGTGCCACAACAGACATGTTATGTCGACCAAACACTCCCATGGACCAGAATTAAACACCGTTTTGGTTTGATTTTATGTGGTAATTAGGTAAGGGAAAATTACAACTTTGGGCCCAAACTTGGTTTGTGAAAATTACACAACTTGCCCAACTTTTGCCTATATAAAGGGAAAGCCTCCTCTTCATTTTCTCACCTCATTTCCCTTGTTTGGCCGAATCCTAGAGGGAGAAAGAAGAGAGAGAAGCTCTGGAGAAATTCTGCAGAAGTCTTCAACGGGTAAGTCCTACGGTCTTTAGCTTTTAGTTCGGTAGTTAGTAGAGTTGTTAGATAGATTTAGTAAGTAGGGAGTGAGATTCCTACTATTGTTTTTAGGCCTCATTGCATTGAAAAATGCCTGACGAGGTAAAAACTTGGTAGGAATTGAGTTCCTGAAAAGTTGGAGATTTAAGTAGCGAAGTCTTTGGCGAAATTTACGCCAATTAGGGGTAGAAGGGAAAAATGGTAATTTTTACCTAAAATGCCGAATATAGTATCAAATCACTAATAAAAGTGATATTACTCTTATAGGACGTCGAAATCCTGTTTTGCTGACGTTACGCTGTCCAACGTGACGCTGTTGGACGTTTCGTTGTTTTTCGTAAAACGTGCTAGAATAGCATCAACGAAGGTACGTTCGCGTACTGGTAACCTTAACTCTGATGTTTATTGTATGCATGTGTGTATATTGTCTGTACTCCGACTGTACTGTTGTTCTGTCATGCCAATTGTCTGTCATGCTTGTACTCGACTGCATCTTGTTGTTCTCGTCATGCCTATTATCTCATCATGCACGTACTCTGATTGTACTATTGTCTGTACTCCGATTGTACTATTGTTCTGTACTTTGACTGTACTATTGTCTGTACATCCGACTGTACTATTTTCTGTACATCCGACTGTACTATTGTCTGTACTCCGACTGTACTGTTGTCTATCATCCGACTGTATGATTGTCTGTCATCCGACTGTATTGTTATTGCCATACATATCTGATATGTATACCCTATGTCTGACTGTAGTAAATGTTGCCAAAAGTCTAAGAATGTCTGTTGTACATATATGATGTATGTAATCATGAGGTTAACCGTTACCTGGGGTTCGATGCATGGACTCCAGCTCTTAATTTAGTTTCAGGGTCGGGTGGACCGAGGATCGAGGAGAAGGACAAGCGGCACGCCTAGGAGTCGCGGCTGAAGACTTCTTTCTGTATTAGTTTTGAAACACTATTTTACCGCTGTGTAAACAGCAAGACATGCTACCATGGGTACTTTAATATATATATCAGTTACTCAATCGCTCCGGTGCTCTACTCTGATGTTTACAAATGACGTTTGAAAAAAAAAATTTATACTGCTTGTGAAAACGGGATGTTACAACCGCGGAGAGAGACAAACAACCTGCGTAGAAGTTCTGGCTGAAGACTCCGTTTTGTTGTTCCAGCGGAAGCCTTTCTTTTGTTATATACTTTTGAACCACGCGGTTTCTGTACCGTTGTTGTAATTAGCCAGACTTACGGCATTCTAAATACAAGTATCAGTTACTCAATTGCTTCGTTGCTCTACTCTGATCATTTTGAAATGATGTTTTGAAAAAAAAAATTTATACTGCTTTTGAAAAGTTGGGATGTTACAAATATATTGTCTCCTCTCAAAACTTTCAAAACAATGTTGGTCCTATCAATGAAAAGAAAAGAAAAGAAAATAATAATAATGATTATAAATCTGAATTTTTTTATTTGAGAAAACTTCCCATTATTATTATTATTATTATTATTATTATTATTCTTTCCTAAAATTAAAAACTTCTATTTTTATTGAAATCCCACAAATGATGCATCCAAGTGATATCTCATAAAATCTCAAGAAAGTTTCTTTAATTTAGCATTATGACTTCCCAAATATATTAAAATATATCTCAAATCTATTAAAAATGGGAAGTTATTACTTTTCCAAATCTCTTGACTTGAGTTTTGCTTCTTAGTTTTTTATACTTCAATTTGCTTTGCTTAATTCATGTTCTTGCACCTTTTATATGTTCACAACTTTAACCAATGCTTGTGTTTCTCAACTATCCAGAATAGGGCAACATATATATGTATCACTGTAATACCCTAAAAATCACACATAGGGTAAATATCAAAAATTGGGAAATATACCTATTGAAAATAGGTGAATATGAGGTCTCAAACACCTTGTATTGAGTTTACCTTGTTGTTAGGGTAAATTCTCTGGAAATTAGATAATTTGCAAATAGGTCCCTAAAGACGTTTGAAAATTTGCAAATAGGTCCCTAAACACATTATGGGTTATAAATACCCTGTGAAAGCTATAAAAGAAGCAAGTAAAAATCTATTTGAAATAGGGAAGGATATTGTCCCTAATTTAGGTAATTTATTAAGTTACAAACTTGGAGAAATTGTAGAAGAATACTCAAAAAGTAAGGAAATGACCGTAATACCCCGTAAATGCTAAGATAATACGTAACACATGGAAACAAATGTGTCAGTGTAAAATTTATGAGGTAATGAGGTGTTATAATTAAGAAAATTATCAACTAGTGATAAGAAAGTAATTAGGTATTTATTGGCTAATTACTTAAGCTTAAGCAAAGGAAATTCAGAGATAATTATGTAAAGCTCAAAAATTAGTGGGAAATGGTTGAAAATTAGTAAAAGTATATTTACTAATTAATTGGAAATGTTTGAGAAAAATGGTTGAGTTTAGGTATTTTTAAGCCTAAATGCAAGAATGGACCAATAGGAAAATTTTGTAAAAAATTATGTAAAAATAATTATTTAATTAATTAAATAATTAATAAAAAAAACGAAATAAAAAAAAAGGCAGAAAAAAAAGGAAAAAGAAAAGAAAATGCATTTAAATATTATATAAAGAGTTTTAAAAATAATAAACTCTAATTTAATATTAGAAAGGTGAATAGTAAAATGAAAATTAGGAAACGGATCCTATCTGGAGATCTAGGAATGGGATTTCCAAAGTCAAAAAACTTCAAGCTGGGCTGTTGGAACCTCTGTAAGAGACCGAAATCTAAGTTAAATTAGATATTATTGATGAGGAAGAGAAGATCTTCAGAGTTATGAATTCAGAAGTTTGAGATTTCGCGAAACGGACACCGATCGGGGAACTTTTCAGGCTGGATGCAAAAAGCAAAAATGGTTTGATGACTCATCTTTGCTTGGAGGAGGGCTGCACGTTTTGAAGCTTTCCATGGCTGCAAATCATCCACCAAAACCCTAAGTTTCCATGGTTTATATTCAAAGAGAAGGAGTTGTGAAATTACCAAAATACCCTTGAGTTTTCCTATAAATAGGCTTGCATCCTCTTCACAAATCTCACACCATTCTCTCTTGAGAATTTAGAAAGTAGAGAGAGGTTTTAGAGAGAGGAGCTCTGGAGAAAATCTGCAGCGAAGCTTTGGGTAAGTTTTCTGGTACCGAGCTTTTAGTCCGTAGTTAGATTTAGTAAGTAGGGAGCGAGATTTCTATTAATGTTTTAGGCCTCATTGCATTGAAAAATATGCCTGAAGAGGTAAAACTTGGTAGGGATTGAGTTCCTGAAAAGTGGAAGTTAAAGTAACGAAGTCTTTGGCGAAATTCCGCCAATTAGGGGTAGAAGGGCAAAATGGTAATTTTTACCTAAAATGCCAGATATAGTATCAAATCACTAATAAAAGTGATATTACTCTTATAGAACGTCAGAAATCCTAATTTGCTGCCGTTACGCTGCCCGACGTGCCGCTGTTTCACGTTTTCCCGTAAAAGTACGTTTTTCCGCCAGTAGTACCTAAAGTCGTCAACGAAGGTACGTTCGCGTACTGTAACACTAACTCTGATGTTTACTATATGCGGGTATGTAGTATGAGTATTGTATGTGTATATGTGATAGCTTTACTGTATGTCTATGTACTATTGGTGTACGTACGTTCGCGTACTGTAACACTAATCTGATGTTTATGGTATGTATGTATGTGTTAGGTGTAGTGTATGTGGTAGCTTATGGCTGTGTGGTATGTCTATGTGCTGTTTATATGTTTACGTTTGCTATGGGCGATATATCTGCATGCTATTGGGCGATATATGTATACATGCTATTGGGCGATATATGTATGCATGCTCTTGGGCGATGAGTGCACATATACTGTTGTTGATATGATTGTCTGTGGTCCATATGTTGTGTCTGTAAATATGAGGTTAACCGTTACCTGAGATCCGGTGCGGATCTCAGCTCTTAACATAGCGTCAAGTTCCGGAGGACCAAGGACCGAGGAGAGAGGCAAGCAGCCCGAGTAGAAGACCCGGCTGAAGACTTCCTTTCGATGTTCCGGTGGAAAGTTGGGGTGTTACAATCACAATTACTTGATCATACTTCAAGCAAACCATAACAAAAGTCTAAAGATTCTTACCTCCTGTTATCGTTCTCTTTCTGTCTTTAATTTATATAGCCCTTAATCCTCTTTCTCCAGAATCTACAACCATCAATAGGTAGTTTTCAAGGAGAGGAGAAAGTTTTTTGAAGGGTATTTTGTCTCGAAAGGTGGTTTAGTGGAAGAATTTGGAAACATTCAATTCTTTTCTTGAACTCAAGAGCTCTGCACTTCTTTTTTCTCTCTTTTCTTGTTCGGTTTTCAGCTAATGGAAGGCATAACAATAAGGTGAATGCTGAAGATGAAGCTTAAATTGTCTTAGTGAAACACTTAATCTTCTATTAAGCTAACATTGCCAAATGTACGCCACCTAGCTTTGGTCCATTGTCCAGCAATTTTTGTATTTTCTTCCTGTAATTATTTTTGTAAGTCCTTTTACCAAGCTTATCTCACAAGCCATCTCTTTATATACGCATCTGTCCCAATCTTCATGGCCATGGCATCACGTAATGGATTTAAAATTTGGGTTTATATGTTGCCCAGTTCATTTCTGGACATGTGGTAGCAAATTTACTATTTTACCCCTTCTTTATCGGTATTGAATTACTAAATAAATACTGGAAATTAATCATTAATAAATTATAAGGGTAAAAATAATTTTTTAAGTGTTTCCAAATATGCCCTTATAATTTATTTTATCATTGGACTGAATGTGAGACGAGTCCATGGATTATTCGGTTTTCTTCAAACTTTTTTCATACCATGGTCAATTATTCCGACATCAAAGTTTATATAATTCAATTACCATAAGCTTAAGTTTTTTTTTTTTTGGTACATTTAAAATATAATAGTAATATTAATTTAAAGGGCATAAAATCAATGTAATTGATCACCGACCCATGACATCATACACGTAAGATTCTTCATAACATACATTCCTTGGAGACAAAGGATTCTATTATAGCCAACAACACAGAGAGGGATAGAAGTAAACTTGATAGCAACAAGTGCTGAATTGAATGTGGGATATATTGATAAGCGTCCATTTAAAATGGATCATCAACAACTTTGTTCTGATGTTGTAGGTATGTTTGCAACTTGCTAATTTATGGGCTATACTTGACAAAATATAAAACACGTTCTCAGATAAATGGCCTGCTTCTAGAGTGAAATATAAATAAATAAATAAATAAATAAATATCCCAAAAACCAACACAGAATTGGTCTAACGGTGTAAGACCCCACTTGATCCATTTGAGTCTCAAGTTTAAGTACTAGAGGAGACATATTGTTATTCCAACTCATAACTTTTTAATTCATTTTTATACATATCATAAATCAATTGTATCTTTTACATTAAAAATAAGTAAAATATCATGAGTTGTTTGATGCATTTAAATGACCAAATCCAAATAGTGTCCTCTCAATTTTAAAATTGTATTAATAATTTGTTTAATTAGAAAATTTATTTCATTTCTTAGTTTGGTATTTTGACTAAATATGTCTGCCTCTAAAAATTAAAGAATTTAATTGGGAAGTCATTAAAATAGAATATTTATCTAATTAATATGAGTGGAAAGATGAAGAATGGAAGATTACTCCTATAACTAAATTTTACCCATTATGATGCGTGGTAAGATAATCTAGATTAATCATTTCAAAGTATTGTTTTATTCAGGGAAGGCATGTGTGATAATTTTTTTCTTCAGATTGGATTTAAGATCATGAAAAAATGTGCCTTAGTTTGAACCATGAGAAAGAAGTACACACACTGACACACATATTCCTTTACTTCGAATACATTTTAAATAAACCTCCAAATGCAGTGTTTTCTAGAGCGGTTTTTGTTTATGAGGCTAAAACATTTCATACAAATATTAATTTTTTAAAAAAAAAAATTGATAGAATAATGTATCAATATTTCTAAATTATTATTTAGGTTTAATATCTGTGAACTTTTCAGTTCTAAACTTAGTTTAAATTGTTTCACCTAGCTAAAAATTAACCCGACTTTTTGTTCTGAAAATAGCATATGTGTGTGTGTGTTTGTGTGTGTTAACATTAACCGAAATTGATTGTAATGAGCTTTTAAGTAAACAAATAATTAATTTAACTAATAGTATAATATAGTGAGAAACTGGATTATCGCATATGGTATGAAATATATTACAAGTTTAATAAAGTGACTAAACTTTTTGCTGCCGCCCCATACTAAGAAAAAAAGAAGTTGAACTTAGAAGTTAAATGACAAGAAGATGAAACTTTTTGAAAGAATCACTGTCTTCTTTAAGTATTTCATTGAACATTTTGGAAAAGTTATTACATTAGAGTAATAAAATATAGGGAAAATCCCCCTCAGAGCCCAAATTAGCAAAAAATTGTCAAAAAAGGCCCAAGAAAAAGTCACATGTCAAAAGCTTTTTGGTATTATTTCATAAACGTTAACAACTATATTAGTATAACATTAAAACTAAATCAGTAGACGTTAACAACAATATTCTAACAACTAAATCAGTACCCGTTAACAACTAAATCAGTTTCCATTAACAACTATATCAGTATACATTAACAACTAACATTTTATAAAATAATATCAGAAAATACCCTGGGGCCTTTTTTGACTGCGACTTTTTCTTGGGCATTTTTTAACAATGTTTTGGTTATTTGGGTCCTGAGGTGGATTTTCCCTAAAATATAGCAAAGATGATTTTGGAAAGGAAAAAAAAGGTTTGTAAATATAAAATTCCACTCCACCTTCATTTGGTTTCCAAATAAATAATTGTTTCCTAAACTGATTGCACATATCAAAAGAGAGACTTGAGGGAAATCAATACACATTTTATATTAAAGAAAAAAACTAATGTAATTACATTTTTTTTAACATCCGTAAATTACTTATTAATAAACTCTTATTTTTAGTATCAGACTGAGAAGACCAGAAGAATACAATAAAAGGAGGATGATTGAAAACAGAGAATAGATAGGAAATGTTGGTGTTGTGGAGTGAGTTGGGAGGGTCTTTTCAATGTGAATGATGGAGATAGAGAGAGAGAGAGAGATAAGAGCAAGTGGAAAAGGATCGAGAAAAGGATACTAAGAGAAGATGGCAAAGCTATGATAGCTCCATTTTTAGTGGTCATCCATCTCTTTCTCTATTAAAGTTTTGAGAAATTTATTTTGTGTAAAATATTTTTATTGGAAAATTACAAATAAAGACCCATAATTTATAGAGATCAATCAATAAATAATATAACCTCCTTTTAAATTAATTCTACTAATTGTTTTATGTGATAATTTTACTAATTTTCAAATACTTTCTTGCATTTTTTTTTAAAAAAAAATTATGTACGCATATTTATTATTTTTCCCAAATACATATAAATAATTTGTGATGGTAAGACATTTTTTCATTTTCAAAACATTTACATACATATGTCTGAAAAACAAGACCAAAGTATACAAAATTTTCCTAATCTGTAAGGAAAATTACACAAAGCTCCCATTTATTTTTTATAAGAAGACAAAACGATATTAATAATTTATAAATATCCCATTTACTTTTAGGAAAAATAATTGTAGACGTTATACAAATTAAAAGAAGTTTACAATAATATCAATAAAGATCAGGTATGATTATATAATCTACTCCATGTTTAAAAAAAGTTGCTTGTAGGCTTTAAAAAATAAAAACGAAATTGTTTTTAATATTAGTAAAACTATGTTTAAGTGAGATTTACATTGATTTTGAAAATTAAAATATATATAAACTAGACACATTTTGCTTATATTCTGCATGGAGTTTCAGAATGAGTCTTACCATTGCCGGCCAAAAAATAAATAAAGAAAGAGTATTGTCATTCAGGTTTATAAAAATTATAGGTATTTAAATTATTCAAACTTTAGCACCAACCCTTGGATCAATTGGCTGAGTTATTCTATAATTTAACCAATGGTTTTGTGTTCAAGCCTCGGCTATACAATCATGATAATTACTTGGAGATTATATTCCTGTAAATCAGATTAGTCAATTGCTAGTAGAGCCGAATATTGACAGAGAAATTAAAAATATACTCAAATTGTAAATATTGGTGCTTTTTTTCAAACTCCATGAAAATATAAGAGGCTCATTTCTAATTTTTTTTATATAACTAAATCATTTGATAAGATTTTTTTTTTTTTTGGTAATATTTTACTGAATTGAATCATCATATATAATAATATATCAAAATTTGTAACATTTAAAATTATTTTCAAATACATGCTATATAATTTCCAAGTAAATAATGTAAGGGTGGGTCCATATAATTTTGGAGGTTTCTTTCCTTTTGCAGAGAAGGGTGGTCTGAGTGGACACATGTGTACATGTATATAATGCATTGGAACATGATTAATTTGAAGCCCTATCAAAAGTCCTGTGTGAATTCAATTTTCCTCTTTTTTTTTAACAAAAAAAAAACTTTTAAAGTCTTTTTTTCTTAGCTTTGATGGACGTCTTGATGTGCCCCACCAGCACTAATTATTGTCTTTTAGACTTCCATCTCCCTAAAACCTTTACGTATTTTCAATTCAAATTCAAATAAAGTAAAATTAAAAAGAATATTTAATATATACAAGATATCAATATAAAATATAAGAAAGGCCTCAGTCCTCACTAAGTTAACTAGAAAAATTTTCTTATATTATGCTTAAAAGAAATATTTAATATTAAAAAGCACAAAAAAATTGTATTAAAAATATTGGTCATATAAATAATAATTAAATATTATAATAATTTTTATATAATAAATTTATTCAATATTTGTTAAAAAAAAATTAATATTTAATTCCTAGTTGAAAAATTGGTGACTAATATATTTTTGAAATATTGATCTGGTTATTAAAATTGGTTGAAACAAAAATAAGTTAATGAAATGAAACCAAATATATATGTGAGGTGTCACTCTAATATTTAAGATTTATATTTTTTTTTCTTGAAATTGAAGTCTATCTAGATTTTTTTTTTTAATTGTAACAATTTTTTCAAGATATTAAAATAAAACGCTTATATACAATCACTCTTTTAGAAGGGATCAGTTCTTGGTAAGGTGAATTTTCCTAATAAGTTAAATTAATATAATATAATATAATATAATGGGTGCACGCTTGTGCCGCTTGCTTGCTTTGTGAGATACCTTCAAAGTAAAAGATTTTTTCCTTTTCGTTTTTGCTTTGATAAGAGGGAAAGAAAGTCCTCCAAAGTAACATACATGGTAACGAAGTCGCATTTTGGTCATAAGCTTTTCTCAGAATATAGTTTAAGAAGATGAATGAATGGGAAAAAATTATCAATATTATATTTTTAAGAAATTCCCTTTAGAAGAAGGGGGAAAAAAACAACAACAGCAATATGTGCGTGTTGTGAGAAAAATTATCTAACGTATGCTTATTGCATATTTAGAGAAACAACTACTCCCTTCGGTCCTAATAATTATAAGACCAAGTTGATTTTTTTAAAAGAAATTAACGAAGCTAATTAAATTACTTTGGAGTATTTTAATTTTAATTTTTTTTTCTTCATACTACTTTGTTTGACTAGTAAACTAATATATAATCTAAGAATACACAACAACATATGATATAATTAAGTAATTTATTTAACTTTCTTAATTTCTCCAAAAAAGGTCAATCCGGTCTTATAATTAGGACCATAGGGAGTACTATAACTTTTCTGTTAATAAAAAACATTCAAAGAAAAAAGTGTAAGTGTGTGTGTGTGTGTGTGAGATAAAGAATTTGGTGTACTCCTTAAGAAAAGCATAAAATTTTATCTAAGAGTTACTCAACTTAAAAGAGTAAGCAAACATGGAAAATAATTTTGTATTCATAGTGACTAGTATTAGTTATGATGCATCTAATTAATCATATTTTATGTTCTGAAGTTGAAAAATAAACAGAAGATAGCACTAAGAAAAATATTTTGACTGAGTTGGGGAGGGGTGGGAAAAGCAGCAGTGAAAGCAATGACCTTTGCTATTGTGAAATTTCATTTTTTTCCCTCATCAAATTATACTTTTATTGCTTCTAATTTTACTCAATTTTTAATTTGATCATTACAGTTTAGATTTTTACAATTAGGTCTTTATAATTTAATCCCTTTTATATTCGATCCCCATAATTTATTTTAGCTAATATTTTGCAATATTCATATGCGGACAATGGATTTGGATACTTTCACTATCTTTAGTTAAAAATTGAATGTTTGAGATTTAATATATCATAAGCTTATATTATACAAAGATTCAATGTCTTATACTCTTATAAACTTATACTCTCTCCGTTCCATATAAGGTCCTTTCAACTAAATCGCAAGATTCTAAAAAATAGTTAAAATTAGTTAAATGTAATAGATATGTAGGAAATATAATTTATTTTCCAAAAATTTCCCTATATATATGAATGAGTAAGTGACACATTAATAATGACAAAAGAATGAAAGAGATTGTATGATAAATAAATGATTTGAGAGAATTAAAGGTATTAAGAGATAATAAAATATTAATACTTGGATGGTAAAATGTGTAAAAGTGTATTTATTATTGAGATAAATTCAAAAGGGATTTTATAAAAAGGGATAAGTATATTAAAAAAAAGGATTATATATATATATATATGTAACATCCCATGTTTGAAATGCGGAATTTTTTTTTTTTTTTCAAACAAACAATCAGAGTGGAGCAATAGAGCGAAAGAGCATTTGGATTCTTAGCCAAAACATCAACCATTGTGTAACATTGTAATGATTACAGTAGTCCTATGGTTTAGAAAGGAACAACAGAAAGAAACAGAAAACGGAAAGGAATACATAAAGCGATAGAGATAAAGCTGGTCTTCAGCTGCGCGCCTACTCCGGGTACTTGCCTCGATCCCCGAGCCGTGGTCCTCCCGACCCTGAAGCTACAGCTGAGATTCAATTCACCATATTGAATCTCGGTATGATTAACCTCATACCCAAACAATACGGTATACGGACAACGAGATATTTCTAGAGCTAATACAACAAGTATATCATAAGCATACTAGAGATGCATGATCATTATGCCGACAAAACATAAGCACGAGCAATATGTAAAGCCCCATAAGGTAAATAACAACAACAGCTTGCACTATTCACCGGTGCCACGATAATTAGTCGTGTCCTCGGTAGCTAGGAAAACAAAGCGGTGTTATCAAAACTATAACCCGTATAGCGTCGTATAACGGTCTACGAACATATCATTGACATATAAGTATTTAAGATGTGCAAGATTAGTGTTACGATGCGCGTCCGTACCTTCGTTGGCAACGTTAGGTACTACGGCGGAAACGTACTTTCTACGGAGAAACGTGCAAGAATCCTACGGCGGCACGTCGGCGGCGTAACGACAGCGAATCAACGTTTCAGATATCCTATGAGAATAATGTCACTTCCATTAGTAATTTGACATTATAACGGCATTTTAGGTAAAATTACCATTTTGCCCTTCTACCCCTAATCGGCGGAATTTCGCAAAGACTTCGTTACTCGACAAATTTTCTTCCCGAAATTTTGCCGAACTTCACGCCATTAAGATTTTCGAAAATAATGACTAAAATAGCCCTCCCATATGATACCCAATCATACTTGAAATTTAAAGGCTATTCTAACAAATTCTACCCTTACTTTTAAAAGAACTGCGAAAACTTCAACTTTTCGACTCGATCCCTACTATGTTTACACCTCTGCATATTTTTTCAACGCAAACAAGGCTCTAAAACATTTGTAGGAATCTTGTCACCTACTTTCTAAATCTAACTAAAAATTCTACTAACTACTAAACTAAAAACTAAAGACCG
The DNA here is from genome assembly GCA_025563575.1 of Acacia pycnantha. Lineage (NCBI taxonomy): Eukaryota > Viridiplantae > Streptophyta > Magnoliopsida > Fabales > Fabaceae > Acacia > Acacia pycnantha. Next base: position 132,324 of record JAMWYP010000257.1, on the reverse strand, counting down.
AAAGACTTACCCGTTGAAGACTTTCCGGACAATTCTCTGAGGGCTTATTTGCAAGATTTCCAGAACTTGCTCTCTTCTTTCTCTCTCTAGATTTTTCGGCCAAGAGCAAGAAAGGGAATGGTGTGAAATTTCTCAAGAGTTGAAGGGGTATTTATAGGTAAAAACAAGGGACTTGTTTGGCAAATTTTAAGGATTGTTTGGAAAATCAAAGTTGTAATAACTCTTTAATTCAACTTGTTCAAGAAGCCACTTCTTCCACACACACACACTCTTGTTCGACATAGGGGGATGTGTGGCAGCACCTCATTGGTCCAAAAGTGGTGACTTAGCTCACTTGATGCCCGGTATAACCGTTTTCCCTGATCGGTACCCGATTCGCGTGATTTCGGAGAAATCTCAAAATTATGGATTTACAACTCTGAAGACATGTTCTCACTTAGTAGAAATGTCCAAGTTAACCTTTATTTTGATTCCATATTGGCCTCCAACAGTCAGGTTGAAGTTTCCTCGAAAACGTGTCCGAACGCGTCCGGTGTCCGAATTCGTTTTCTTTGAGATATCAATCTCTTCGAAATAATTCACCGATTCCAAATATGTCTAAACAAATTCAAACCCATTCCTAAATGTTGAGTTAGAATTTATTTTCCTCTTTTCAAAATTATGCCTATATGCATTTTTCCCCATTTTGTTTTATTAGGAAAATGCACAAACGGCTTCTAATTAACTTCCGGAAGAGGTCACTTAAAGGTAAAAACTCACTGATCAATATTTTACCTTGACCTTGGGATTCCTATTCCTAGATCTCTAGATAGGATCCGTTTCCTAATTTTTAAATTATTATTCACAATTTTTGCTTTAATTTAATTATATTAATTTTATAATGTGCAACTTGGCCACTTGCTTCTTCTATTTCATTTTTATATATTTTTTCCATTTTCCTTTCTCTTGTATTTCGGCTGGCCCTATTTTAGATTAATAAATATTTTTTTTTTTATTTAATTAATTATTTAATGATTTATTTATTTACTTTTTCTCAAAAATTCCCCAAAATTATCTAATTGGTCCATTCTTGTATTTAGGCTTAAAAATACCTAAACTCAACTATTTTTCATAGAAATTTCCAATTAATTAGTAAATACATTTTTACTAATATTCCACTAATTTCCAATAATTTTTGAGCTTCACATAATTATTACTGAATTTCCTTTGCCTATGCTTAAGTAATTAGCCCAATATTACTTAATTACTTCATTATCACTTGTTGATAATTTTCTTAATTACAAAGCCTCATTACCTTCATACTCTTGTATTAACATTAGTATTTTCATACCTCCAACATTATTCCATAATTACAAGGGTATTTTGGTCTTTTTACTACTTTTTGAACACTCTTATACAATTTTCCCAAGTTCATAATTTATTAAATTACCGTAATTAGAGATATTATACTCTCTAATTCAATTGATCATTATCTTGTCTTTCAGGATTTTTCATGAATTTTCTAAGTTAGTTACCCTTTCCGGGGCATTTTAGTCATTTTGGCACTTTGGCCCTTAAATTCCCTAATTTCTTGCAGAAATTCTACTTAGAAAATATGCTACAATTATACAAGACTGGAGATTGAATTTTCACTTATCAGAATTATCCAACTTTTATTTATAATATGCCAGATAAATATCCGGGTATTACAATATATATATATATATATATATATATATATATATATATATATATATATATATATATATATATATATGGATGAAGTGAGTCTTATATATACTACTATATAAGAAATAAATTGTTAACAATTTGATCTGGATAAATTCATAACTGTAGACTGCATGAAAATAAAAAGAAATAATGATTTTATAAAATATTAAATCCCAATCATTCATTTTTCAATTTAATGGTAGGAATGGGATGAGTCGGGGAAAAAGGAAAAATGAAGAGAGGATCCAAATCTATGCAGACACAAGTATGTGGCAAGTCTTTTGGTTTCTTAACAGTGATTTTTCGGTTTGCATGAGTAGAATCTCTGTTTACAATTGACCTGTAAAAATATTAAATTATGTATTTTTTTATGTATTTTTTTTCCTCTCTTTTTAAAGAAAAGGAAAATCCCCAAAGTGCAGTCGGCAGGGTTGTTTAAGTGATAAATGTATAGTATGCAAACTAAGTGGAACTAACTTAAAATATAACTTTTGAGGATTACATCATAAATTTTAAATTATATTAACTTATTTAAAAATTGGATGAAAAAAAAAATATATATATATATATATATATATATATATATATATATATATATATATATATATATATATATATATGTATGTATGTATGTATGTATGTATGTATGTATGTATGAACAAAATGTATATTTTTTCTCTAATTTAGTGTGATGACTTGGATTTTAATTTTTTTTATGTTTTCCACTGCTTTCCCATCAAGCAATCTAACTATTATCCCTAATCATGTTTAATTATTGAGTGAATGAAAGAAGCATACATACATACAATACACACACATACACACACACGTATATGTGTGTGTGTGTGTAAAATAGTCATTTTTTTCACTGTAAAGGTTGATAAGAAATTCCTCATCTGGCAGGGACTGTGACTTGTGCTTCTGCTATAATTACAAGCCCCATTAAAATTTGTCCGATATTTTTGTGCCTACAATTTGCAGGGTTTGTGGAGAACAAATTGGACTTTTGACTATCAATATATCAATATAAAAATAATAGTTAATAAGTTATAATATTCATAAATTACAAACAGTGTTACTCATTTCTCAAATTTCAGATATTAAAGAGCAGGAAATCCACTTAATTCGGTTACAAAAAAAGTTTCACTAAAGTAGCATAGATCACCCTTTCTTCATCTCTATTCCTTTAGATTTCAAGAAGAAACACTTTGAGGTCACATCTTCAGTATAATTTAAGAAATTAAATATATTATAAATATATAAGATACTTTGCATCAACTAGATAAACCACGTAGATTAAAATGTTAGTTGAAATTAGTTAAAAGCAATAAATATGTAAAAAGATATTTGTTTTTAAAAAAAATACATAACCCTTTTTAAGAAGATGATGAGTGAAAGAAAGAATGAGTTTTGATCCAGAAAAAGAAAGAGAATGCGTGACTTGTAAAAGAGAAGAGAGAGAATATGATACAAAGAAATGGGACATGTAACATCCCAATTTCAGAGCCAATTTTTTTTTTTTTTTTAAAACATCAGAGTAGAGCATCGGCGGAATAAAAACATTGAGTAACTGATTATAACAATAATGGTGGCGTATCTGCTTTGTTCATAAAGATTAATACATTATCTGTTTAGATACTAGACGTCCTTGATCAGGTCTCCATGCGGTCTTCAACTTCATGTGTGATGTCCGCTCTGCTTACTCTTATCCTCCGTCCTTGGTCTCTCTCTCCAGGACCTTGATGTGATGCTATAGTAAGAGCGAGATCCAACGTTCATCGGATCTCGGAGTAACGGTTAACCTCATGCTTATATAACACTTTATGTTCAACGAGATATTTCTATGATTACAGGCAATGATATATATGATCATTAAATAACAAGCGCCCTACAAGCAAAGTTATCTGTGCACTTTAATTGTGTGCCACGATGTACTTGTCGTGTCCGTAGCGCTAGGAAAACATGACGGTATTATACTTAATATAACCCGTAAAGTCGTAAGTGATTATCTAAGTTTATTACCTTAGTCACGTGCATGGCCAGAACAAAGTTCCACCCATGGCTTATGAAATTATCCGTACCATATATAAGCAAACTATAAGCATCAGAGTTAGTATTACACATAAGCGGCATTTTAGGTAAAAATTACCATTTTGCCCTATACCCCTAATTGGCGGAATTTCGCCAGCACTTCGTTACTCTAGCAAATTTTCTTCCCGAAATTTTGCCAGAACTTCGACGCAATTATGATTCTCAAAATAATGACTAAAATAGCCCTCCCTTATAATATCAAAACATAAAAATAAAGACTACTCTAGCATTACTAACTATTGAACTAAAGACTAAAAACCAAAGACCGAAAGACTTACCGTTGAAGACTTCTGCGAACTTCCCCAGAGCTTCTCTCTCTACTTCTTCCTCTCTCTAATTTTCGGCCAAAGGGCAAGAAAATGGTGTGAAATTTCAAGACCCCCTCATGCCTTTATATAGGAAAAGATTGGGCAAGTTGTGCAATTTCACAAACTACTTTGTGCCCAAAGTTGTAATTTTCCCTTTTGATTATAACCATGGAAAATTCAACACAAAATGGTGGAAAATCCTTGGCCATGGAGGGGCTGGTCGACATGCACAAGGGCTGTGTGGCAGCCTAGGAGTGGTCCAAGAATAGTGATAATTGCCACTTTATGCCCGGTCTGGCTGATTTCCCGATCGGTACCCGATTCGCGTGATTTCGGAGAAATCTCAAAATTCTGGATTTACAACTTTGAAGACATATTCTCTCTTACTAGAAATGTCCAAGTTAACCTAAATTTTGATCCCATATAGGGCTCCAACTGTCCAGTTGAAGTTTTCTCGAAAAACGTGTCCAAACGCGTTCGGTTTCAGAATGCATTTCTGAAAACACCAACTTCTTCAGAAAAATTCACTGATTCCAAATATGTCAAAATAAATTCAAACCCATTCCTAAATATTGAGTTAGAATTTATTTTCCTCTTTCCAAAAATATGCTTATATGCATTTTTCCCTATTTTGTTTTATTAGGAAAATGCACAAACTACCTCGGAATTAACTTAGGAAGAGGTCACTTAAAGGTAAAAACTCACTGATCAATATTTTACCTTGACCTTGGGATTCCTATTCCTAGATCTCTAGATAGGATCCGTTTCCTAATTTAAATATTACTATTCATACTTTTTACTTTAATTAAATTATATTATATTTTATTATGCAACTTGCAAGATATTAAAAATGTGATCTTATCTTCATTTGTTTGTCCATAATTTCGGCAGCCCCAAATTGTTTGGATTTGTAAATGTTTTCTATGTATTTATTTAATTACTTAATTAATTATTTAATTTACTTTTATTTAAAAATTCCACAAAATTCCCTAATTGGTCTATTATTGTATTTAGGCTTAAAAATACCTAAACTCAACTATTTTTCACAAAAATCTTCAATTAATTAGTAAATATATTTTTACTAATTTTAAGCCAATTACCACTAATTTTTGAGTTTTACATAATTATTTCATAATTTCCTTTGTTCGAGACTTAAGTAATTAGCTAGAAATTACTTAATCACTTTATTATCATTAGTTGATAATTTTCTTAATTAGAATGTCCCATTACCTCATTATTATAACACTGACATTTCTGTTTCCATGTGTTCTGCATTATTTTAGAATTTGTGAGGGCATTATAGTCATTACAATACTTTTTGAATATCTTTATTCAATTTCTCCAAGTTTGTAATTTATTAAATTACCCTAATTAGAGATAACATACTCTCATTATTCAAATAATTATTTCACTGACTTTTAGGATTTTCACAATTTTCCTAAATCATTTATGTCCCTTAGGGGCATTTTGGTCATTGGTACTTTGGCCCTTAATTTCCCTAATTTCCAAGAGATTTTTCCTTATAAAATAAGATAATTATATCTTATTATTTGATATCCCATATTCACCTACTTTTTATAGGTATAATCTTACCAAATTATGATACGTATTTTTGGGGTATTACATTTCTTCCCCCCTTAAACAAAATTTCGTCCTCGAAATTTGTACTCTATCCTCTAAACTCCGTACTATCTTAAACCTTGGACTGTTAACCTCGGATCTCTACTCTATCTCAAATCCATTGCAACGATTTTGTCACATCGTATGGAAGTCTAAACGAGGTTCGGGGATAAGGCTATCTAATAGCGACTTGTTTGTTGTCAACATATACTTGAATGATCTCATGTGATGCGAACTACTTGTTCGTCTTTGAGGTGTTCTTTTGACACCGGCATCTAGGGATGTACGATCATCTCATTCACCAAAAGATTCTCACGATCTTTTGTGACTTGTACAAACTATCAAGAGACGTGATCAATCATATCCCAACTACGAAAATCTCTCGCTCAGATAATTTTATCGAGCAATATAAGTGATTTACACTTCACCCATTCAAGGCGTCAATCTGTGCCATCTTGATTGTAAGAAAACTTGGAAGTTCGGCTTTATCAGGCGTATTTTACAGTTTCGCGGGAATTTCCTTTATCAAGATCAAGTTTTCATATCCATGCAGCTTTTGTTTCCTTGATTCGTCATGTGAAATACCGGTACAATCTTTTGCAGAAAGTATCTTCTTGATAGTTTTCTCTATCCGATTGCTACTTATTTTCTATATTCTTTGCTAGTTTTGGTTCACAACTGGTGGTATTTCGGACATAAGTCAACTTTGACAAGATGTAGGAATTTTAGACAATAGAGTAGATCGTCGATCTTTGGAAGTGAACATTTGTTTTTGGATCTATACCCCTTTTAACTTATGGTAGTTGATACTAATATCGAAAACTTGAGTCTTTCCTCCCGGTGATCGAAAATTTGCTTTGGTTTGATTATAATGTTTTTATCATGTTTTAAATTGATATATAGTGTTTAGTGGCGTCAATACACCGCGTACTTTATATATATTGCTTAGTGGCGCCCATAACACCGCGTACTTTAGTGTTTTAGCGTTTCCGTGGCGCCCATAACACCGCGTACATAAGTGTTTCCGTGGCACCCATAATACCGCGTACTACATATTCATCATATCGCACTTTGATATACAGTATCCCCGTGGTTCCCATACACCGCAGCAATACCATATATCTCATACTCATGGATATCATGCCGTACTTCGATATATTATGTTCCCGTGGTTCCCATACACCGTGGCAACATAAGATACCTTATACTTAGTGATACAATCGTGATATGTTTTATAGTTACTTAAGAAATATGATAATACTTATCACTACGTTATGTGTGAATTGGTTTGACTTTAAGAGACTTGAGAGTGGTAAGTTATCACACTTGTCATCTTTGCAGACTAGACATATCCCAATTCGGTACCATTAAAAATATTTGGATTTGGGATAACCAATTTCTTGGTGCGGTAATCAACTTCTCACTCAATTTATGAAAACTTGTCTCACAGTCTTTGTTCAACATAAATGATTTAATTTCTTACTCCTGAGCCTTGTTTATTGGCACGTTACGCGAAATTTACTTGCATAAAGATTCGGTTTCCGCATCAGTTCTATCTCGGCTTGTGAGAATCATATATTCTTTTGTCACCGTTCTTCATCACCGTTTGTTTAACGCTTGTTTAGAATGTCGTCGATGTTATGAAGTCGTAGGAGGATTTATATTATATCCGAAACTGGGTTCAAAATACGCTCTACAAGCTAAAAGCTCACACCCAATGGTGTAGCTACTATTACAGCGTAAGGAAATATACGTATGCATCCCAAAAGGATCCGTACAAGCATCAAAAGGAATTGATCGGTTTAGAACTTGGATCGATTCATAATATCTACTGAAATAGTTTTAACTAAACGATAGTATCCGGAACCATCTCTGAGGATTCTCCGACTTCTGCTCCGAGCAATGCTATCATCGGGTCTATGTTACGTGGTTCGTTCTCCATAGCCATCTGGAACAGTCCTTGCCAATATGCCCTGGCTCTCGGCATTTAGAGCAAATTGGTCTTACATCACAGGCAACACCGGGATGGTAGTTCCCGCATTTCCAGCATGGATGAAGTTTCTGTTTCTGCTGTCCAGTCTGGACTGACTTCTGACTTAGGTTTTGTAATCCTATCCTTGCAGCTCTTAGAGGACAATTCCTACTGAAGTGTCCAGGATGTTGACACTTGAAACATATTTTCTTCCCATCGCGATCTGTACCTCGATGGTACCTTTTGCATTTGGAACATGATTGGGGTCCGTTCCTCCAGAGTTGTATTGTTGCTCATTGTTATTAGCACCTTGGTGGTGACTTCTGTGCTCCAAACAGTCTTTAATAATGTGTCCCGACTCCAGACATTGGTAGCAAATTCGTTTCTCTGTAGCTTCCTCAGTACAGTTTGCTATAATGTGTCCTGGCTTTCGGCACCTGAAACAAACCCGTCTCCCAATATAGCTATCGCCAGGATGGTACCTCCCGCATTTTGGACCTTTGTTGGAGTCCCGGCATTTGTGAATGGTTACATTGTTTAGTCTGAGCTACCTTCTTGCTTTTCCCTTGATTTCTGAGCCAAGGCGCCTTCCTTTTCCGTGTGGGTGTTTTGTGCCTAAGTCCATCATGACTTGATGCACTCTGCTGGCATTCCTTGATCTACGCAGCTCCTCTAAGTTATATTCCATCAGACGGCAGGTTTCCAGTTGTCTCTCAATCTGCCTTTCTTGTCTTTCAGCTAGGAGGGTATCAATAAGTGTCTGCTGCTCTTTCAGCTTTTCTTTCATAGATGTTTGCTCCTTCAACTTTTCCCGCTGAGTCTCTTGCTCTATCAGTTTGTCCATTCGAGCTATTTGCTCAACCGATCGTTCCTTGACTCTTGCAACTCACTTTGGTGTTCAAGATGTTGTCTTGGGATTGGCATCACTAGTGGTTGTCTACTGCATCTTCATCTTGATCTTGGCCCCCAAGCACTTCGATTCCTTGCCAATTTTTCATCTTGTCTTTCTATTTAAGATTAACAATTCTTTAGGGAACTAGCTTTGTATTACCTCTATATCACATATTGTTCATAGAAAAAGATACTATATCATTTAACTAGTTTTAACATCCGTAGTTACAACTTATAACTAGATTTATAACTACTTGCTTACATATTGTCTAAAACTAGCCTTTGAAGATGATTTAGGAAAGAGTAGAAATTGGTTGTACGTTCTCCATCTAAGATTTTATTAGTCTGCTCCATCCAGAAGCGGTCTCGGGGAAGAAGGTATAGAGTTGATTTCACCCAGTCATCTAGCTGGTAAGGGCACCTATTTCTCAGTGCGTAAATCGTTTTGACCTGTTCCAGAAACCGGAAATACGTCCCTTTGCTAGTCTCACTTCGTTGCTCTGCCGTCAAATACTCGGTTCGTAGAACACTGATCAACTCTTTGTTTGTATCCAGGACATGTTGTAGAAGATTTGGTTCATAGAAAGAATCATTCTCGGAGTCATCTTGATAGCTTAGGCTGCAGCAAATATTCACGGTTGTCATCATCGGAAGAATGATCGATCCTATAGGTTCTCTGATTGAGAAGGCATTCTAGCCATAGATACAAGGTAGGGCACGAGAATCAAAGTTTTGTACAGGGTTCGAGTTGATGTGTGAGACTTCCGTTCTCTGGGTAGTTGAAGTTCTTGCCTACTAATGAAAGATGTGGATTTTCAGGCTTTTCAGAGTGAATAAAGTTATTGGAATGATAAGAGATTTCAGAATTTATCAAGGTTATTTGAAATATCAATAACGAATATATACTCAAGATATGCTTAAGATGTTATAATCATCTGTGCGTACAAACCCTACTTGGTTATATCTGCTTTTATATTACTTCTCAGGGATCTAACATCACAACTATGTTTCCCCCCCGCATGTATTTCTATTCGTCGGTCTTAGAGTTTCGTCAGGCGTGGCCTAGCTCCACCTACAAGCTTTGTGCTAGGATAGAACTATCGTTCGGCCAAACGACGACTATCGAGTTATCGGAGCGGGTTATCGAATTTGTGTTGGGCTGATTTTCAAGATCTATGATCTCTGGGTAGTCAAAATTGTCGTCGGTAGGTGACATTACCGGGGTTATCGGGGTTATCGAGGCGATATCGGGGTTATCGAGCTACCGAGCGATATCGAGCTATTAGAGCTATCGAGGCGATATCGAGTTATCGGAGTCGATATCGGGGCTTTGGAACTATCCGAGATCGATAACGGGGTTATCGGGACTATCGATGTTGATATAGGGATTATCGAGGTATCGGAGGCGATATCGAGTTATCGAGATGCGATATCGGGGTCATCAGGGTTATCTACGGTATCAGGGGTATCCGAGATATCCGGGTTTTTAGTGGTATCAGAGATATCCGGGTTTTAGTGGTATCAGTGGTATCAGAGATATCCGGGTTTTCGGTGGTATCAGATATACCGATTCTAGGTTTAATCTGAACCCTATCTTACAGATATATGCACGGTACGCTTTCCTCGCCCTAAATATTTTATGCAAAGGACCTCATTTCTGTCCATCTCTAGAACATAACACTAGTGTTATATCAGTACTCATTTTCAAAGATATTCTCTGAGTTTAAAAGGCTTAAGAACCTAACTCCGTTAACCGAACAGAATGGCCAGGTAAGTGTCTACCATGGGGGCCTCACCGGGTTAGCAGCGACTTATGGCACACCCACGTAGACTAGCCTTGCCTTCGGCACCAAACTATCCGTAATAACATAGTCAGATCCATGCCAGGAAAACTGCTCTGATACCATAAATTGTAACATCCCAATTTCAGAGCAAATTTTTTTTTTAAAACATCAGAGTAGAGCATCGGCGGAATAAAAACATTGAGTAACTGATTATAACAATAACAGTGGCGTATCTGCCTGTTCATAAAGATTAATACATTATCTGTTTAGATACTAGACGTCCTTGATCAGGTCTCCATGCGGTCTTCAACTTCATGTGTGATGTCCGCTCTGCTTACTCTTATCCTCCGTCCTTGGTCTCTCTCTCCGGACCTTGATGTGTTGCTATAGTAAGAGCCGAGATCCAACGTTCATCGGATCTCGAGTAACGGTTAACCTCATGCTTATATAACACTTTATGTTCAACGAGATATTTCTATGATTACAAAGAATGATATATATGATCATTAAATAACAACCGCCCTACAAGCAAAGTTATCTGTCTGCACTTTAATTGTGTGCCACGATGTACTTTGTCGTGTCCGTAGCGCTAGGAAAACATGACGGTATTATACTTAATATAACCCGTAAAGTCGTAAGTGATTATCTAAGTTTATTACCTTAGTCATTGTGCATGGCCCGAAACGAGTTCCACCCATGGCTTATGAAATTATCCGTACCATATATAAGCAAACTATAAGCATCGAGTTAGTATTACGATGCAGCGCGAACGTACCTTCGTTTGATGGTACTTCGGTACTTTTGACGGAAATGGCACGTTTACGGAAAACGGCGAAACGTCCAACAATGCTCGTCGGACAACGTAACGGCAACAAACTAGGATTTCTGACGTCCTATAAGGGTAATATCACCTCTATTAGTGATTTGACAACATAACTGGCATTTTAGGTAAAAATTACCATTTTGCCCCTATACCCCTAATTGGCGGAATTTCGCCAGCACTTCGTTACTCTAGCAAATTTTCTTCCCGAAATTTCGCCAGAACTTCGACGCAATTATGATTCTCGAAAATAATGACTAAAATAGCCCTCCCTTATAATATCAAAACATAAAAATAAAGACTACTCTAGCATTACTAACTATTGAACTAAAGACTAAAAACCAAAGACCGAAAGACTTACCCGTTGAAGACTTCGAAAGGGCAAGAAAATGGTGTGAAATTTCAAGACCCCCTCATGCCTTTATATAGGAAAAGATTGGGCAAGTTGTGCAATTTCACAAACTACTTTGTGCCCAAAGTTGTAATTTTCCCTTTTGATTATAACCATGGAAAATTCAACACAAAATGGTGGAAAATCCTTGGCCATGGAGGGGCTGGTCGACATGCACAAGGGCTGTGTGGCAGCCTAGGAGTGGTCCAAGAATAGTGATAATTGCCACTTTATGCCCTATCATTTGATTCCCCGATCGGTACCCGATTCGCGTGATTTCGGAGAAATCTCAAAATTCTGGATTTACAACTTTGAAGACATATTCTCTCTTACTAGAAATGTCCAAGTTAACCTAAATTTTGATCCCATATAGGGCTCCAATCGTCCGGTTGAAGTTTTCTCAAAACGTGTCCAAACGCGTTCGGTTTCAGAATGCATTTCTGAAAACACCAACTTCTTCAGAAAAATTCACTGATTCCAAATATGTCAAAATAAATTCAAACCCATTCCTAAATATTGAGTTAGAATTTATTTTCCTCTTTCCAAAATATGCTTATATGCATTTTTCCCTATTTTGTTTTATTAGGAAAATGCACAAACGGCTTCGAATTAACTTCCTAAGAGGTCACTTAAAGGTAAAAACTCACTGATCAATATTTTACCTTGACCTTGGGATTCCTATTCCTAGATCTCTAGATAGGATCCGTTTCCTAATTTAAATATTACTATTCATACTTTTTACTTTAATTAAATTATATTATATTTTATTATGCAACTTGCAAGATATTAAAAATGTGATCTTATCTTCATTTGTTTGTCCATAATTTCGGCAGCCCCAAATTGTTTGGATTGTAAATGTTTTCTATGTATTTATTTAATTACTTAATTAATTATTTAATTTACTTTTATTTAAAAATTCCACAAAATTCCCTAATTGGTCTATTATTGTATTTAGGCTTAAAAATACCTAAACTCAACTATTTTTCACAAAATCTTCAATTAATTAGTAAATATATTTTTACTAATTTTAAGCCAATTACCACTAATTTTTGAGTTTTACATAATTATTTCATAATTTCCTTTGTTCAGAATTAAGTAATTAGCTAGAAATTACTTAATCACTTTATTATCATTAGTTGATAATTTTCTTAATTAGAATGTCCCATTACCTCATTATTATAACACTGACATTTCTGTTTCCCTGTGTTCTGCAGTATTTTAGAATTTGTGAGGGCATTATAGTCATTACAATACTTTTTGAATATCTTTATTCAGTTTCTCCAAGTTTGTAATTTATTAAATTACCCTAATTAGAGATAACATACTCTCATTATTCAAATAATTATTTCACTGACTTTTAGGATTTTTCACAATTTTCCTAAATATTTATGTCCCTTAGGGGCATTTTGGTCATTTGGCACTTTGGCCCTTAATTTCTCTAATTTCCAAGAGATTTTTCCTTATAAAATAAGATAATTATATCTTATTATTTGATATCCCATATTCACCTACTTTTTATAGGTATAATCTTACTAAATTATGATACGTATTTTTGGGGTATTACAGGACATATAACTAACTGAGGGTAAAAATGCAAAATAATCAGGACCAGAGTGAGTATATATTTCATATGATGTTTACCAAATTAAACGAGCCCAAGATACTACTTTGATCCTATATATAAGGCATTTTCATTATGTTTCATACAGTTTATTAACTCTTCCATAACATTCAACTTTCCAATTTTACCCATAATTAATATATATTATACACATTAGAGCAAACTCAATACAATAATAAATTAAAGGTAAAATTTTACATTCATACAAAAAATTTCTCTCTCTACTTTATAAATATGACCAAAAATGTTGTTCTCCCTCTCTCTTTCTGCCTTATATATAGGACCACAGAAGTAATTGTTTTATTTTGGAGAACACATACTTTTGATATATTCTAAGAAGAAATTAAAGGTCACTGCTAAATTTTTGGGATATAGATATCGTGATGTTGGATGTGGCTTTTCAAATTTGTGATATTGGTTACCTTGTTTGGGGTACAATGAGAGTGATAGTGAATACATATTTGCTTTATCTGATGAGGCAAATGAAAAAAGTTATGAGCTTTTCTCACGACAAAGTTAAGTTGGTTTCTAATATTTGGGAGGCCGAAGAAAAATGGATTCGCTGTAACACTTTCCTTCTTCAATGAAAAGTCCAATTCATCTTTATTTATGTTAGAAACATGTAATACTCCATTATCAAAAACAAAACAAAAAACAAAAAACATAATCCTACTATGCCTTCCCAAGTTTATGCCGTTAGGTACATGTATTGTTGTCGAAATGATTATTATAAGGTCGAGAGAAAGACACATAAGGAAGAAACAAAATATGATAATTAATCCTAAAATGGTTCCTAAAAATGACTAAATTACCATATTTGATCAGCTTTCTAAGCACTTAACCTCTTTAGAAAACTTTAACAGATGAGAGAAAACGAGAGAACGAGTGGGAAAAAATGAAGGAGTGTGTAAAATGAGGTATGGTGGGGGTATTTATGGAGATCTGTGTAACTCTTGTAGCGGTTGATGTGATGATTTTTGTAGTGGTTTATGTCAGTATTTGTAGCAGATTTACTTTTTGTAGAGGTTTTGTTTGTTTTATAGAGGTTATAAAACCGCTACAAATATCCGTTTGTACTTGTTTTATATAAAAAATATAGAGGTTTACAATAACATAAGCATAATATGTTTAATCATTCTTCGTCATCATTCCTACAAAAAATGTGTGGAGAAAATATTAGTTGTGAGTTTAATACGTTTGTACAAAAATTAAACTTAAATTAAGTGATAATAAAGCATAACTTATAAAAACATACCAAACTATAGGTAAATCACTAAATTGTCATTGCCTTTAGGGAAAAAGTTTTCAAAATTTGTGGTTGGAATGGCTCACTCTCATAGTCGATGTTATCACCATCACTCATGTCATAAAGGTCTCAAGGCTTAAAGTGAACCATCATATTCTAATCCCTATGCCTCTTATCCTTAACATAATAAATCTGGTGTGCCTCTAAGACAAGAATATATGCCTCATTATCTTGAAATTGACCAATATGAATTGGCCGGGAGGAAATTATTGATGTGATGCCTAAGTCATCAACTGTGAGTCCAAGGGAAATTGTCGTATTTTCCCACAAACACTTGAACAGCATCACAGTGAAACAACCTTAGTAATTTAGTTTGACGACATCATGAAGCTTTCCATAATAAAGGACGTCTCCGAATTGCATGTTGTCATCACTGCTACTCGCATAACTCCTTGTCCCAAAATTTCCATAAACACCTAAGTTTTGGGTTAGAAATCCTTAATTTCGTGAAATTAAACTTGAAAGCATCGACATTTTATGGCGTAAACCTAGTTGCATGGTCAAGAGGGCCAATTGCGAGAACTCTGAAATCTGGTGAGTGTAGGTTGTGATCATCTAGTATTTCGTGCGCAAACCAACTTGGGACTTCTTTGTGGACCTTTTTGTCAATTTCGGAGGATGTTTTTGCACGGATCCTGAGTTGACACTTCACATGACTTCTAAATTCCCTGCAATTAATCATGAGATGGTGATCATGAAATGCAAGTATACAATGTAAGGAAATATATAGGATAACATATGAATATACAATTCTTACTGAAGGAAAGGTTCAACTTCAGTGCAGTTAATAAAGACATGTCTATGCGCTTGCAACTTCTGAGTTGATGTTAGTTTGAAGTTCTCACTTCCTCCAACTGGTTTACCAATATGAGGTATTAACAACTCTCATAATGATGGCTCAAGTTTTGGACAATCGTCTACACGAGGTGGTCGGATGAAAGACATGACCTCATCTCCTATATAACTTTCAACTATAGAACCTTCTGATCACGCTTTATTCCTTACGTAAGATTTCAATTTCCAAGGAAACCTATAAAGTAAAGAAGGAAAAATGTTAATAAATGCTAAAATGTGCTTATCTTCTGCCATTGCTAAGGCGTAGAAGAAAAAGTGTTGCATTCTTTCTATCTGCTTTTGTTACATCGTCATTTTTTCCAAACTCGAATTCAACATACTGAAGTTGCTGTAAGATATCTACACTGGATAAAATCTGAGGAAGCCCTCTTTTTTCTGTTTCCCATTGAAATGGTTCCATTGCAACCTAAACTTGTGCTTACTATCGATAAACCTCCGATGACCCATGAAGCACCACTTTCGACTTTGGGGAAGGAAGACTAAGTCAGAGTCAAAATTGCAAGCTAGACACGCCACCCGAATATGAACATTCCACCTTGATAATGTTCCCAGGCTAGGAAATTGTAACATCCCACTTTTCAAAAGTAGTATAAATTATTTTTCTTTAAAACATCATTTCAAATCATCAGAGTAGAGCACCGGAGCATAAAAGTAACTGATATATATATATATAAAATGCCATAAGTCTGGTTGGTTACAACAGTGGTACAGTAACCGAGTATTTCAAAAGTGATGTACAACAAAAAAAGGAAGGCTTCCGCCGGAACAACAAAAGGAAGTCTTCAGCCAAGTCTTCTATGCGGACTGCTTGCCTCTATCCTCTGTCCTCGGTCCTTCTGACCCTGAAGCTATGTTAAGGGCTGAGGTCCATTGCAATCGGACCCCAGGTAACGGTTAACCTCATATTTACATATACAGTACATGGACTATAGTCAATCACAACATAACAGCATAATAGCACGCAACCCAATGCAAATGTACTGCTCCCCGCGAATGCAGATGTACCACTCCCAGTGAATCAGGACATACCACTCCCAGTGAATACAGATATACCACTCCCAGTGCATGCATATGTTCAATCATCCTCTAACAGCATAACAAATCTACTCATACAATACACCTAACAGTATACATGCATCACCATAAATATCAGAGTTAGTGTTACAGTACGCGAACGTACCTTCGTTGACGTTATACTGTATTTCTGGCGGAAAACTGTACGACAGTTAGTCAGAACGTAATCAGGGATATCCTATCAAGATAACAACGTATTTGTTAAGGATCTATCATTACGACGGACATTTTAGTCATAAATGACCATTTTACCCCTGAGCCCCTAATCGGCGGAATTTCGCCAGCACTTCGTTACTTTGACTCTAATCTTCCAAAATTTTGCCATAACTCTTCCTCCAACATTATTTTCGAAATTAATACCTTAATTAACCCTAAAACATGATATCTAATCATACTTGGAAGATTAAAGATCAAAACAACATCTACTTTAGAACTTCAAGAACTACCGAACTAAAACTATGAACCGAAGAACTTACCCGTTGAAGAACTTCACTACAACTTCTCCAAAGTTTCTCTCTCTAACTTCTCTCTATAATTTCAAAATCCTTAAGAGGATTTGGTTTGAAAAACTCAATGAGAGCAATGGCCTATTTATAGAGAAAATTCGGTGCACTATTCATGCTTTACCAGACGGATTCTGGACCGTAGGATCGCACTTTGTTGAAGTGGCTTCATCTTGGCCATCCAACCCACCTCCTTACATCATCATTCAAGCTCATGATGTCATGCCAATGATGTCACCCATGTGCTTTGATGATGTCATCCATGTGCTTTATGGGTTTCTCCCGATAAAGTCCCCTGTTCGGTGTTCTAATCGCGTAATCTTGTAAAATCTCAAAATTCCGGGAACATAGCCCTGAAGATTTCTTTTTCCTCTTTCAAAATACTTGGGTCAACCAAATTTTTGATCCCATTCAGGGTGTCTTCAGTTCCGCTAAAGATTTTGGATATCCGCCTTCGGTTACGGAAATCGCTTCGGGTAACAACATCTTCGGGACAAAAATCCACTGATTCATAATATGCCCAGATGTTTACCAACTTATTCTTGGATTTCAAGTTATGGTTTGGTTTCTATAGATTTTCATTTATCTGATTTGCTTTTTGAACATCAGATAGATTCAAAGTCAGTCTAGTATAACCCTTTTTGGTTGCGGAAATAACTTCGGAGACAGCCTACTCCGAGGTTAAAATTCACTTGTTTAGAATATACCCTGACCTTAGAAATCTTGTTCATGGTTTTCTAGATAGGATTTAGTTTCTATCGGTGGTCATTTATCCTATTTGCTTTTTACAACTTAACTACCATTTAACTAAAGTTGCATGATTTTTAACTTCAAAAATCTTATCCTCTTATCCATTCAAGATTTTTGGTCAAACCTGGTATTTTTTATTTAATTTATTTTTTTAATTAATTATTTAATTAATATTATATATATTTTTAATTATTTAATAATTTTTTTACATAATTTCCTATTGGTCCATAATTGGATTTAGGCTTAAAATTACTTAATCTCATCAATTTTTCTTAATATTTTCCAATTAATTAGAAAATATATTTTATGCTAATTATAGCCATAAACCACTAATTATAGGGTTTACACAATTTACCATGATTATTCCCTTGTTCATGCTTAAGTAATTAGTCAATAATTACTTAATTAATCACTTACTAATTGTGGATAATTTTCTTACTTAGAATTAATCATTATCTCACAAAATTTTTACTGACATTGGTATTTTACGCTCCATGTAAAATATTAAAAATCATGGGGTCAATTATGGCCCTACAATACTTTTTGATTTTTCTCCTTTAATTTTTCCAAGGTAATAATTTAATAAATTACCTAAATTAGGGAAAATATTCTTCCCTATTTCAAATAAATATTTATTTGCCTCTTTATAATATTTTCGGGGTATTTTATAACTCATAAATATTTTAGGGACCTATTTGCAAACTTTCAAACGTTTTAGGGACCTAATTGCACATTATCTAATTTCAAGAGAAATTACCCTAATAACAAGTTAAATTCAATAAAGGTGTTTGAGACCTCATATTCACCTATTTTTACTAGGCATTACTTACTGAGATCTGAGATTTTTAGGGTTTTACAGAAAGCCACTTATCCTCCACATCAAGGCTACACGCAAGTTGAACAGTGTGTTCTTGTACGTGTCATATGTCTCGATGCTGACATTCCACAAGTCCAGCAATTATGCAATAAGCTGTTGGAAATACACATCAATGTCATTACCCGGTGCCTTTTTGCATGGAATGAGAAGGAGCTTTATTTCATACACATCCAAGGCACAAATTGTAGGGAATTAAGACGACAGGACAAATACTGTAATTTGTATTAAGATTCCCAAATGGATTAAAACCGTCAGTCACCAAAGAAAGCCAAACATTTCTAGGGTCTGCCGTGGAAGATAGAAAGTCTGAGTCGAATGCTTTCTAGGCTTCTGCATCACATGGATGTCTTAATTTACCATCTTCGTTCTTGTTAACTTCATGCCACCTCATATACTCAACTATTTTAGACGACATATATAATCATTGTAACCCACCGGCCTTAACGGAAAGTACCTGAAAATATTTGTTGGTTTCTTCTTCTGCTTTTTCCCCTTCCGAATTGTCCTGTACCTTAAAGTGTGACATCGCTTACAAGTATCCTTGCGAGCATCATCCTCCCAATATAGCATACAATCATTGGGACATGCATCAATATTTTGTAGTTCTAGCCTAATCTGTTAATAATCTTCTTGGCCTCGTAGAACATTATGGAAATCTCCAAGTCAAGGAATGCATCTTGTAATAATTTCAGCAACATTGACATTCCCTTATCAGTGATCCAACACAAGCACTTGAAATGATACAATTTGATCAAGAAAGATAATTTGGAGTATTTTCAAAAACCTTAATACAAAGGACGATCTACTTCATCCATAAGGCTAGAAAAAAATTTAGCTGCCTCATTCCTCAAGAAAAAAAGGGTCTACACCATGAACTTCTACAATGAAGTTGTCATCTTGAAAACCAAACACATCATGAACACCATCATTAACAGGGTCATCTTGATCTACTTGAAATCCTACTTGTGAACTTCGAGGAAGATGATCATCATATGTCATAACTTATTTCTCACGTAAGATTTCAGTTTTCCAAGAAACCTATAAAGTAATGAAGGAAAAATGTCGATATATCAATGTTGAAATGTGCGACTAGGAAGTAATACTAAAGTAATTAATTTTAAATGAGTACCTCTCAATAGGATACATCCATCAGTAGTGAACTGGGCTAGCAAGCTTTGTTTCGTGAACAAGGTGTACTATCAGGTGAACCATCGCCGTGAAAAATGACACAGGAAAGATCATCTCCAAATGGCACAACGTAAGAATGATTTTCTGTTGCAGCTGGTCAAGCTCCTCCACGATCAAAACCTTAGAACACAACTTTCGGAAGAAAGAACATAACTCGACCAAAACGATCGACACATCGAGAGGCAGCGTATTCTTGATGGCCAGCGGAAGTAACTGTTGCATAAGCACATGTGAGTTGTGACTCTTCAGCCCAGTAACTTTTCGAGCTTGCATGTCAACACATTGTGAAATGTTGCTTGAATACCTGTCAAGAACTTTTATTTTCTTCAAAGTCGCGAGGAATATTTCCTTATTCGGTTTTGTCAGGGTGAATTTTGTCGGTTGAAATCTATTATGCTCATTTGGCCACGCATCTCCACGAACTCCCATCTCCCGGAAATCTTTCCTCGCTTGAAGATGATATTTTGACTTGCCTGGTTCATTTAGAATCGTGTACAACACATTGTCACATACATTCTTTTCAATATGCATGACATCCAGACTGTGTTGGAGCAAATTATCTTTCCAATACGAAAGAGTGAAGAAGACAATTATCTTTCGCCATTGCTGGGGCGTGGAACTAGAAGCCCTGGCAGTCTTTGCCTCGGCCTTTGCTGGATCGTCTTTTTTCCCATACTTAAATTCAATATCCTGAAGCTGCTCTATGATTTCTTCACCGGATAAATTCTGAGGAGGTCCTCTTTTTCCTGTTGACCATTGATTCAAAGGATAATCACTCTCATCCATGAGGCTGAAAAGTTCCCGAGAAGTATCATTCCTGAAGAAAACAGGTTCTGGACCCTGAACTTCTACCGTGAAGTTGTCTTCTTGAAAACCAAAAGCATCGCGAACAACTTCATTAACCGGATCATCTTAATTTACTTGATTTCCAACTTGTGAGCTTCGAGGAAGATGCTCCCCATATCTCATACCACGTTTCTCACCATGAACTCCTCAGAATGTGTATTCCTCCGGGAAAGGCTTCATAAGAAGATGTTCCATAGCACCTTGTCGTGTTTACCACTTCTTAAATTTGCTACAACAACACGAACACACGATCTTGCCATTAATGCTAGCATGAGAGAAGGTGAAATCTAAGAAATTTTTTAATCCTGCTAAATATACGGGAGAATTGTGCAGCAATTTAATCCATGACTTATCCATATGTAGTAAACAAAGCTAGGATAGAATATAAATGAAGAGAGAATTTTTAATTATCTCCACAGCACTTAAGCTCCTTAAATGCAAGATTGGATACTTTGTAGCGATTCAAAAACTGCTACACTAACCGCTACAAATATAAATTAACATTTGTAGCAGTAACCAAACCGCTACAAATTTCAAATTCAAACTAAATTAATTGTGCTAGTAATCTCCTTAGTCCTAGCGCCAACCTGCTCCGCAATCATCGCCTCAACTGCGCCTCTGGTGGCAACCTTCTTGAGTCGAAGGTTCTGGCCTCCAAGGCAGAGGTCTTGTTGTAGACCATGCTAGGCCTGGCGCCTAACCCTATACCCCTAACGCAACCAGGATGCTCGAATGGGCCCATGATAGCTTTCAATAGGGCCGTAGGATCCACAGACCCCTGTGACTACGAGGTCTGCAACGCTCATATCTTTGCCTGGCTCTGCTCGATCTACCCCTGACACACACATTTCATATAACATTAATCAAACAATTTAATTCAATTTAAATATATTAAATTAACTATATAAATAATTTTTTTGAAATTTACCATCAACTCCTCTGTCGCCTTATAGGTCGTCGTCCCATCACGGTGTCTATGGGTGTATGTGAACAACTCCCCATAGTCCGTCTGACGGTTGTCCTCCCGAGCCTTCGTTTGCTTAAATAATTAAAAGAATATAAAGTTTGTTATTTCAAAAATAAAACAATCAATCATTTAAACCTAAAATTAATTTAACTTTCAACATATCACCACCGTAGGTCGAGCAAATGTCTTGGATCTGCCGTGTGATGGATCCTTTGCTGTGCCTGGCTTCTAGTGTTCCTCTGGGATAGAGCCGGCAAGGAAGAGCAAACAAAATGTTATGTGAAATTAATTATTATTTTGATATATTGTAAACTAAGTTTAAAGTTTAAACTATATTTAAACTATAAATTAAGTTAAACTATATGTAAACTATAAATGAACAAATATTTAAACTATGGTTAAACTAAATTTAAACTATAAATTAAGTTAAACCATATTTAAACAAAAAATTAATTTAAATTATTTTTAAACTAAATTTAAACAATTAATTCATTTAAACCAAATGTAAACTATAAATTAATTTAAACTGTATTTTTATTTTTAAACTACATTTAAAAAAATTAATTTAAAGAAAATTTAAACTATAAATTAAGTTAAACTATATCTAATTATAAATTAATTTAAACTTTTTTTTAAACTAAATTTATAATTTAAACTATATTTAAACAAGATTTAAACTATAATTATTTAAAAAACCTACCTGTCCCACTAGACTCCTTCTACATTGGACAAAACCCGCCCAGTCATTTGGGTTAATGCCGTCTGGGCAGTTCTCAATCAGCTGCTGTAGAGGAATCGTCTCATCTCCATTCCTGTTGGTATAGAGACGACCCCTCCGACTCTTCCAACCGTCCCCTATCTTCAATAGTGCATACCTCTTCGCGTTGCCTCTCACTTTAAACTTAGCCTATATCATAATTTAATTGTTAATTAGTTAAGTAATAAATAAATAAACCACAAATTATAACCATTTACATCTAAATAGTTTGCATCGGATTCCCTCCCAACCTTTTGGAAGGTTTGCATCGGATTCCTTCCTGTGAGGAGGTCCGTAAATGTTTGTTTAGTATGGGAAGTTATAAAGCCCCTAGGATTGATGGTTTCCCTGCAGTGTTCTTCCAGAGACAATGGACTGTGATTCGTCACCAGATTATGAGACTTATTGTAGATGTATGGAAGAACCCCTCCCATATCCGCTTCTTAAATGCTACTTTGATTGCTTTAATCCCTAAAGTGCAGGTTCCAACGTCTATGTCTCAATTTCGGCCCATATCACTTTGCTCAATCCTATATAAGTTGATCACCAAGTTGATTGTGGGACGCTTGCAGCCGATTATGGAGATTGTAATCTCGCCTTTCCAGGCTAGTTTTATCCCCCACAGGCAGATTCATGATAACATTGTCATTGCTCAAGAACTGATTCACTCAATGCATAAAATGCGAGCAAGGTAATTTATGGCAATTAAAGTTGATCTAGAAAAAGGCGTACGATTGTGTTAACTGGAAATTTCTACGTAACGTGCTGGGGGAGGTTGGATTACCGTGTTCTATGGTTGAATTAATAATGCAGGCTATTTCTACTTCCTCTCTTAACATCTTGTGGAATGGTGGAAAAACTTCATCCTTTCAACCTTCTAGGGGTGTTCGTCAGGGTGACCCTTTATCACCATACTTATTTACGCTAGCTATGGAAAAACTGTCTCATATCATTTCCACGGCTGTTAATGGTGGTCTTTAGACCCCTATTAAAGTGGGAAAGGGAGGCCCCCCAATTTCCCATTTGATGTTTGCTGATGATCTTTTGCTATTTGCAGAGGCAAGGCCTAAGAAATTGGATATTGTTATGAAATGCCTATCTTTGTTTGAGCAGAGTTCAGGTCTAAAACTAAGCATTGAAAAGATGGTGATTTACCTTCCTAAGCACACCCCGGAAGACTTGGCTGCTTCTTTGGCAACTAAGAGTGGATTCAAGAGGGTTAAAAGTATTGGAAGATACTTAGGGGCTTGGATGGTTCATGGAAAAGCAACTAAACAATCTTATCAACATATTGTGGACAAGCTTCGAAAGAAACTAGGTGGGTGGCAACAACAGTGTTTATCTCAAGCAGGTAGAATTACTCTTGCCAAGTCAGTATTATCTACTATCACGTACTTTCATATGCAGTATGCGAGCCTCCCATTAAATATATGCAATGAGATTGATAGAATTCAAAGAAATTTCATCTGGGGTGATTCCCATCTACGGAAAGCCCACCATGCTCTAGGTTGGAATGTATTGACTTCTCCTAAACTAATGGGCGGGCTCGAGTTGAAATCAGCAGCCCTTATGAATGATGCATTTTTCATGAAGTCGGGCTGGAGATTCCAGAATGAGACAAATGCCCTTTGGGTTCGTTTTCTACGGGGAAAGTACAAGGTTCAAAATGGTCAATTGCCTCTGTTTAAAGCCGGTGGTTCACCTTTCTGGAGCGATCTCTGTAATATATTTCATAACATGAAGGATGGGGTAGTATGGGAGATTGGGGATGGAACCTCTATCTCGTTTTGGAAAGATAAATGGGTATCTTCTACTATTTTCTTGCGAGATTATGCTTTGAGTCCCATCCCTAATGATATACGGGAATGCATGGTGGCTAGATTTGTTGGTCATGATGGCCGCTAGGACTGTCACTACTACACAGTCTTCTTCCTCAAGATATGGTGGGACTAATTAGAGGTATACTCCCTCCCTCCGCTGATGATGGCCCGGATCGATCTTTCTGGTTGGTCGAGGATTCAACTAGTGTTAGTGTCAAAAGCTGTTACATGTTCTTAGCCGAATCTGGCTTTCATTCCTCTGATATAAGTTGTGACATATGGAGCAAGTTATGGAAGTGGGAGGGACCTCATAGAGTACAACTTTTTGGTTGGAAATTATTTCACCAAAGTCTCCCCCTACGGTCCTAGATCCGTTCTTGGACGGGTAATGATGGCCTCTGCCCATTGTGTCACCAAACAGAGGAGACTAGCTTACATGCATTTCGGGACTGCCCTGTCGTTTGTGATTTCTGGTTTGAGGTGGTGACTACTGATCGGTTCCACTCGTTTTGCCAGTATGACTGAACTGACTGGGTTAGGGAAAATTGGATGTGTGGTGATGTAGGGGATGGTGGGTATATTTGGCATGCTATATTTATTGTTTCCTGCTGGTTCATTTGGAAATGGAGGAATGCCTCCATCTATGATGCGCAAGACGAGAGTGTTAGGTATCGGCCCAGGACTGTCTTTCAGTTTCTGGAAGGTATTAAAATGGCAACTATCAAAGTAGGGGGAAGCAGTTCAGGACACTATCCTACCACTGTTCGCTGGGCTTTTCTTGAAGCCCCGTTTGTGAAGCTCAATTCTAATGGGGCCTCAAAAGGCCCATTACAGGTGGCGACATATGGGGGTTTGTTGCGGGATTGTTCTGGAAACTAGCTTGGAGGTTTTTCTACACGACTTGGAAGGTGTTCAGCGTTAACAGCTGAGTTGTGGGGAGTTTTGAGGGGGCTAGAGATGGCATGGGAGGCAGGTTGGAGACATGTAGTGGTTGAAAGTGACTGTCAAGCAGTCATTGCATTACTTTCTAAATCAGGTAATGCAGCTCGTGAGTCCCATTTGGTGGCTAAGATACGAGCAGTTACTTGTCGGCAATGGGACATAAGATTCTGGCATGTCCTTAGAGAAGGGAACCAATGTGCAGATTGGTTGGCTAGCACGATCCTATCCCATGTGGAGATCCCTGATGAAGCTCACTTCTCTGACCCTCCTACTAGCCTTTATCAGTTTCTTCTAGCTGATGTGATGGGAGTAGCTCATACTAGGAGGAGGTTGGGACCTTAGTCCCTTCTTTTGTGTTTTCCTTTGTCTACTTGTCTTTATTTGTTTTGACTTTTGTGGTATAAAAAAACCATCTAAAATTTAATTAAACAACATAATTTACCTATACAATGTCCGCAAACGCTTTGTCCTTGCTCCCTTTTGGAACATGATTCCAATCCTTGAAGTCGAGGGGGAACCATGCCCAATTCCGACAGGAATCAGTTGAACAACTGACCACCGTTGCCAATCAGTTGATCTGTGTCCAAGTTCCAGGGACTACGACGCGAGGCCCCTCCAATAGAGTAACCCCAGGAACATCCAGCGTCCTTATGCTGATGTTTCCCTGTGTATCTGCACAATTATAAAAACTTGTTTGTATTGCGTTTAAATATAATTTAATTAAACAAAAGGAATTTAAATTTAAATTTTGTCACAAAAATAATTACTTTTACCTTCGACATCCACCTCAAATCCGGTGGAACGCAAAGACGACAATCGGGGGTTCCCTTGGTCCCGCTTGATCTCCCAGTCAACAAACTGCTCCACCTCACCAATGG
The DNA here is from genome assembly GCA_025563575.1 of Acacia pycnantha. Classification (NCBI taxonomy): domain Eukaryota; kingdom Viridiplantae; phylum Streptophyta; class Magnoliopsida; order Fabales; family Fabaceae; genus Acacia; species Acacia pycnantha. Next base: position 106,353 of record JAMWYP010000257.1, on the reverse strand, counting down.
GAAAGTTAATCTCTATCCCAACATTTTCATCGAGGTCGCTGACGGACAGACTTGTGCCCTGTTCTCCCCCTACGGTCTCTAGGGTCTCCAGCGCTAGGATTGGCTCATCGGCAAAGAGTTGATCAAACTCACTCCCCACCTAAGAGGGCAGTGGGATATTTTGAGCCATACGCCCTCTTGTACGGCCCCCTCTACTACTATTGCCCCTTATAAGTACTCTACCCCATACAACCTCTTTTCCTTTCCCTCTATCTCCCTTAGAAACCATAATGTATAAGTTTAACCGCTACAAGTAAGAAAATCAAAAGTTAAAAGGCGAGAAATCAAACCTTGTGTGATTCAAAATGAGGGGAGGCACTGTTTAAAACCACTTCATTTTGTAGCGGTTCTCAAGTGTAAGCACTACAAAGTTCAAGTATTCTGTTGCGGTTATGTATGAACCGCTGCATAAACAGCTACAAATATGCCTTGTTCGTCGTGACATTTTGTAGCGGTTATAAAACCACTACAAAATGTTGACCTTTGACATTCTGTAGCGGTTACTGGGACATAACCACTACAAATTGACTGACATCTTCAATTTGTAGTGGTTTCTCTTATAACCGCTACAAATATCATTTTTTACTAACGAAAATTCCAGCGTGCCACAATGAAGACTTCGGATTCAATATAGATGTTGATCTCCCACAAAAAACTCACTGAGTCATTTTGATTAGAGATATTTTCATGAGAGAAAAACAACTATATTAGAACCTAATCTTCGGTTGCATGTTGGACTATCTTTAAAAGAGTAGAAGTCTTCACGTCAAAAAAATAATTAAATCTGGATTGTAACTGAAGGAACTACCTCGGCTTCAACGATGAGAGACGTAAATATTTGAAGCTCTCATCTTGGCTTCAAGGATGAGAGCTGTAGATATCTGCATGTCTTCAACTACCAAGCCGAGATAGTTCATTCAGTGACAATGAAGATCTAATTATTTTTAAATAATTTATAACTGATGTATGGATTGAGTCACCCTATATATAGCGTGAATATTTGTACCAATTATTACAATAACCGCGACAAATTTATAGGATTTGTCACGGTCAAGGTGTTGCTTTTCCCTGACTGCGACAAATATGGTGTCACTTCGCATTTTCTAGCGGTTATTTTCGTATAACCACAACAACGTTGGCGCCGTTACACACCAAAGCTAGTGCCAACTTTGTAGCGGTTATTTCCTCACAACTGCTACAAAGTAACCGTGACAAACCTTCGCGCCATTACGCACCAAGCTGGCGCCACTTTTATAGCAGTTTATTTTGTTGTCACCGCTACAAAGTTCGTCGCAAACAAGCCCGCGCTTTGGCGCCATCGCTGCTGCTACTACAAATTTGTTGCGATTTTGTCTTTAACCACTACAAATACAGGTATTTGTAGCGGTTATATGTGACCGCTACAAATGATGGTTTTTTTTTGTAGTGAGCTATTGTGGCTGGGTCGCCTCTTGTGATGGTACGAGGACATTTCTACCCTCATGCTGCCCTCGACGGCCTTTACCATCGCCTTCTCTACTACTACTCCCCCATAGAATAGGTCTGGAATGCTCAACCTCCTTCCCCTTGTCCTTATCTCTCCCTGACACTCCGTAAATGCTTAAAAAAAATGTCAGAGATGTAGCAAAATCTTCTAGAGGTCTCATGAGAAACAAATTGGCAAGGTAAACTGTTTGGTGGCAGCATGTGTATAAAGGCTTCAACTTTGTAGAAGTTTTACAACAACAAAAATTGATACAAAGTATAGACATTGGTAGCGGTTCAACACTAACCTCTACAAATAACAACCACCCTACCTCGTCCAACGTGAAACTTTGTAGCAATTCTATATAACCGCTACAAATGTGAAAGACTATTTGCATTTTGTAACGATTTTTATGAGTAATCGCTACAAATGTGCAAGACTATTTGCATTCTGTAGCGGTTTCTATGAGTAACTACTACAAATGTGTAAGACTCTTTGCATTCTATAGCGGTTTGTCTATGTAAACCTCTACAAATAAACCACCACAACTTTTGCGCCATAAGGCACCTAGCTGGCACCACATTTGTGGCGGTTTGTGAAAAGAAACCGCTACAAAATTGGCAATAGCTTGACGTCATATTTTGTAGCGGTTAATTTATGATAACCTCTACAAAGGTCGTTCTCTAACCAGTATGCCACTTGGCGCGAGTCATCCCATTGCAAATTTGTAGCGATATTGGTATAAACCGTTACAAACTCTGATATTTGTAGCAATTTTTGGTAACCACTACGAAAATCCTTAGGAATTAATTATTTATGTGAAATGATCTAATTTTCATGAGCAAAATTAGTTGTCATTGTATTAGTTATTGTTATCCTTTGATAAGTTAAAGTTATTGCTTATGAAATTATCGTTGTTTTTATTATTATTTTCCATAAATTTCTAATCAAGGACATTCGGATAATTTTGCTGCATATTTAATTTCTGACTAGTCCCTAAGGACTTTACATTGATTGGGCCATTTCGGAGTCTTGATTTGAAATTTATGTAGATTTTTGGGGTGTCTTTATATGCCTATAAGATACAACCTCTGATACAATATATAAGACTTATGTAACATCCCCATTTTCCAAAAGCAGTATAAAATTTTTTCCATATAAAATCATCAGAGTAGAGTATTTGAGCCGAAGAGTAACTGATATATATTTATAAACTGCCGTAAGTCTGGCTGGTTACAACTACGGTACAATAACCGAGTATTTCAAAACCAGATAATAACAAAAGGGAAGGCTTCCGCCGAAACATCGAAAGGAAGTCTTCACGAACATCTACGCGAGCCGCTTGTCTCTCTCCTCGGTCCCTGGAGCCTCGATGCTATATTAAGGGCCGAGATCCGCACCGGATCTCGTAACGGTTAACCTCATATTTACGACACAACATATGGACCACAGTCAATCATATCAACAACAGTATATGTGCACTCATCGCCCAAAAGCATGCATACATATATCGCCCAATAGCATGTATACATATATCGCCCAAAAGCATGCGATATATCGCCCATAGCAAACATGAACATATAAACAAGACATAGACATACCACGAGCTATAAGCTATCACATACAATACACCTAGCACATACATACATACCATAAACATCAGATTAGTGTTACAGTACGCGAACGTACCTTCTTTGACGGTATTCTGGCACGTTTATGGAAAACGGTCGCTGATGTCCTATAGGAGTAATATCACTTTCATTAGTGATTTGACACAATAACTGGCATTTTAGGTAAAAATTACCATTTTGCCCTTCTACCCCTAATTGGCGGAATTTCGCCAAAGACTACGCTACTTACACTTTTCGGGACTCAATCCCTACCAAGTTTTACCTCTTTAGGCATCTTTCAATGCAATGAGGCCTAAAACAATAGTAGGAATTTCACTCCCTACTTACTAAAACTATCTAACAATTCTACTAACTACCGAACTAAAAAGCTACAGACCGAGAGACTTACCAGTTGTAGACTTCCGAACAACTTTTCCCGGAGCTTCTCTCTCTAAATTTCGGCCAAGCTAGTGAGAAGTGGTGTGGAAAACTTATGAAGAGGAGTTGGCTATTTATAGAGATTTCCAGGGGCAAAAATCGCGTACTTTCAGAGAAATCTCAAAATTCTGGTTAACTAACTTTGAAGATCTCCTCTTACTTACTAGAAATGTCTATTCTAATCTAAATCTTGATTCCATACAGGGCATTCCGTGTTCAGCCGAAGTTTCTCGAAAAACGTGTCCGTACGGGTCCCATATTTAAACGCGTTTCTAATCACCAATCTCTAGAGAAAAATTCACTGATTCCAAATATGTCCATGAAAATTCCCAATTCTTTTCCAAATGTCACAACATAACCTTTTCGTCCTCTTGGCTATCTGGCATTTTCTCAGAATTTCCCTATTTCGTCTTATTAGGAAAAAGCACAAACGGCTTCAGAATTAACTTCCGTAAGTGTCTAACGGAAGATAAAAACTCACTGATCAATATTTTATCCTGACTTTGACATTCCCATTCCTGGATCTCCAGATAGGATCCGTTTCCTAATTTCTTATTTACTATTCATCATATTTCACTTTAATTAATTATATTAATAAAATAATTGCAACTTGCAAACTTTATTATTATTATCTTTATATTACTTTTTTTCCTTTTTTTTCTGCCTTTTTTTTATTTCTTTTTTTTTCAATTAATTATTTAATTAATTATTTAATTAATTATTTAATTAATTAAATAATTATTTTTTACATAATTTTTTACAAAATTCTCCTATTGGTCCATTTTTGCATTTAGGCTTAAAAATACCTAAATTCAACTATTTTTCTCCAAAATTTCCAAGTAATTAGTAAATATACTTTTACTAATTTTTAACCCAAAAACCACTAATTTTAGGGTTTTACATAATTATTCCTGAATTTCCTTTGCTTTTGCTTAAGTAATTAGCCAAGAATTACCTAATTACTTAATTATCACTTGTTGATAATTTTCTTAATTAGAATATCTTATTACCTCATAACACGTGCATTGACATTTGTGTTTCCATGTCTCTTTCATTATACTAGAATTTGTGAGGGTATTTTGGTCATTTACCACTTTTTGAGCATTCTTCTACAATTTTTTACATAATTTTTTACAAAATTCTCCTATTGGTCCATTCTTGCATTTAGGCTTAAAAATACCTAAATTCAACTATTTTTCTCCAAAATTTCCAAGTAATTAGTAAATATACTTTTACTAATTTTTAACCCAAAAACCACTAATTTTAGGGTTTTACATAATTATTCCTGAATTTCCTTTGCTTATGCTTAAGTAATTAGCCAGTAATTACCTAATTACTTAATTATCACTTGTTGATAATTTTCTTAATTAGAATATCTTATTACCTCATAACACGTGCATTGACATTTGTGTTTCCATGTCTCTTTCATTATACTAGAATTTGTGAGGGTATTTTGGTCATTTACCACTTTTTGAGCATTCTTCTACAATTTCTCCAAGTTTGTAACTTAATAAATTACCTAAATTAGGGACAATATCCTTCTCTATTTCAAATAGATTTTTACTTGCTTCTTTTATAGCTTTCACAGGTATTTATAACCCATAATGTGTTTAGGGACCTATTTGCAAATCTTCAAACGTTTTAGGGACCTAATTGCAAATTATCTAATTTCAAGGGAAATTACCCTAACAACAAGGTAAACTCAATGCAAGGTGTTTGAGACCTCATATTCACCTATTTTCAATAGGTATATTTCCCAATTTTTGATATTCACCCTAAGTGTGATTTTTAGGGTATTACAACTTAGTTCGGAATTAAAGTTTTATCTTAAATATAAGACATTTTTATTTTATCTTTTCTATTTATTTTTTTTTTCTTCAAATTTATTTGTCTAACTTATAAATTAATATATAATATAATGATACATAAAAATGTTTCATAGAGATCATATCACTTACATTATAATTAAATAATATATTTAGCTTCTTTAATCTCGTTAAATTAAATAAAGAGGTCTTATATTTTAGGGCTGGAGCTGGTGGTATGTATTGAAGAAACCACTAGGTGAATTGCAATTATCAATATGAACATAGTTTTGAGTTTGTGACTTTATCCCTGACTTTAGATAGGTTAATCCAATACTTTGCTTAACACGTCTTGTGATCTATCTCTCATTTCCAAATTGTCTAATGATGTTATCAATTTTGAATTATTAGGCTTAAGTAGGAGGGGGAATTAAATGAAAAATCGACCGAATTAAAACTGATTAAACCAAATATTGGACTTTATTTTTCAAATATTTCTTTTTGATAAAACAGCAAAATTCAGCATAAAAACAGTTCGTGAAAGTTTTCTTTCTGTTTGGTAGAATTACCTTATTCTTCATTTTGCTCTCAAAGTAAAAAAATATTAAACATAAAGTTCAGAAAATAAAAAATAATAATATCTAAACTGCAGTTTAAATCAAATTTAAACAGCCTCATTCAACCGGTGGAGGCAATTAAACGAAACAAAAGGCATAGAGTTTGTATTTTTTGTATGCTTGTCTCCATCATGTTATATATTCTAGCAACACATTTATTAGATATCAAGCTGTCTAGTCAAAAATTACTCAATCTTCTACTTTCTGATTCAGAATATATATAATATTATAGTAGCCGATTTGAATTTGAATTTAAATAAAATGAAAAATCTACCAATACTATTTAACGCATCTCAAGAATTTGATCGCTGTTAATCATTTCGTTTGTCTTAATATAATAATTTTACTGTTAGTAATGAATTATTAGCTAATTAAACTTATTAAATCAGCGTTTGTCCATCGTAGATATATCCAAAAACCTAATAAACATATATTCTGCCGAACCTAATTTTACAACGCAACACGTATTTAATTAATTATGTCTTGTCCTTTCAGATCAATTTAATGAAAACTACGTAACTCCGAAAACAATAATGAACCTGGTTAAGCCACGAATATCTTAAAGCAAATAGTGATTATTAATATAATTAATGGCAATTATAATTACGTGTCAAAGTTTAGTTTCTTCAATTGTAGGGGTTTCTTTTGAGTGACATGTTTAAAACTTGTTATTTACATTAATTCTTATCAACACAAATCCTTGATATATATGCATGCATCTAGAATTTTTTATGAAGAGTGACAAAGAAGACACTCACAATTATTAAGTGTATGAGATGATGATACGTCCAATTGTATTTTAATAATTAAACAATTTAAGTCTTAAAAATAATATCATGCTTTTATTTGAAAACTTATATAAATAATCTGATTGATAAACCTCTATCAAATTTTATCTTATAATAAAACAACCAATCATTAACAATCCTTAAGTCTCACAGTTTTGAGATGTCTTGCCACTTTGAATTTAAGAAAACTCTCTTATTAGCCGTTAAAAAATTAAAATAAGGGGGATACAATAGGTGTTCAAAGTAATTATCAAAATATCTCAAGTTAAATTATTAATTTATTTATAAATTGGCAATTAGTACTCCCACACAGGTGCTAAAGATAAGAGATAGGTAAATATTTTACGAAGATAAAAAAATTAATTGAGTTAGGTATTTATAAAAACTATGTTAATTTCCTTAAAATATGGAAAACCTTATTTAATATGTGCAATGAACAGGATAATTTTTAAGAAAAATTGTATATTTAGGAGACATAGTAAATTAGGTCCTAGGCTCCTAGCTACACTTAGGGCTTGAGCATATATTTCAATTATTAGCTCCTACATTTAAGATTAGAGGGAATTAATAATTTATAATAACAACTTCCTCGTGTTATTTTTTGTTAAAAAATAATAAAAATTCATCAACAAAATCCTCTATATATCTGCATCAAACTGCTATTGAAGTTTTTTTTTTTTTAAAAAAAAAACATTTTTGAAAAAAAAAAAGGCTGGCTGGTAAGTTTAACACATACATGTAGCCCCAGGTTGTTCAAGTAGATTCCCCTGAAAACATTTCAGGACAATGCACGTGTATCCAATAGAGAGAGGAAAAAGAATGAGAATTGAGAGAAAGAGACTGTTCAAGTGTTGAATTAGTGGACTTTTATATCCCTTTTACATGACGGAAAGAATACACACACACACACATTTTCCCAAGAAACAAACATTCCCTTATTCTTATTAAACATTTTAATCGCAGGCAAATCAAAATATATGAATCCAAGTTGACCAAACTACATACCCTCCTCCTCCTAATTCTCTTATTCTCTCCCAACCCAAAAACCTGCTTCCTCAATCAATCACTACTTTATTAATCTTCTCTGTTTTTTTTCTTTTCAACTGTTTAATTTCTCTCTCTCTCTATTCTCAAAGCTATAGACGAAGAAGAAGAAGAAGACCAATTATTTCCTCAGAGAATTCATATCTCGAATCATCCAAAGCTTAAAATTATCTCATCATGGAAGGAGAGAGAGGCGTTCCGAATAATTATGAACTTCAGGTTTCCTTCACAAACCCTCATCATCCTCATCATCAAGCAGCCATCCACGAAATGGGTTTTGTTCAATTCGAAGAGAATCAAGTCCTCAGCTTCTTAGCTCCTTCTGCTCAGTCTCAATCTTCTTCCTGCGGCGGCAGCGCGGCAGCGGCGGCCCCTTCCTCAGCACCTGCCACAAACGGAGGAGGAGGAGCCACTGGCGCAGTCGCCACTTCGGCCGGGTTTAGCCATAATGACCTTGTTAATACCAGATCAACTCCATGGAACACCGACCAGGTTGTTTATTTCAAATTAATTATTATCTGCAAAATCCACATCAGAATTATCAAGTTACCAAGCCCTATATAATTATTCAATAAAAGATTTTAGGGTAATTAATTTATTTCTGAATTTTCTTCTGATGTATTTATTTATTTGGTAATACAAACTTTTTAGGTGGGAACTCTGGATCCCAAGGCTGTCAACGATGAAAACTGCACTGGAAATGCTAGTGACGGCAACAATACATGGTATGATATATATATATTTCTATTATTGTTTCTGGTTTCTTTCTTTCTCTCCTTCATACTGAAACATCAATACCCTTTTTGATTCTCTTGTATATATGCTTATTCTCTTTCATTTTCTATGTGGCTATGAGGGAAAAAGACATGCACGTAAATAGCTTATTTAGGAACCCAAGACGATATTCCTTTAGGCTTCTGCGAAGAATATAAAGGTCTCATCGCCCTTCTATGGAACCAGAGAGAGACGTTATAGAGTCTGCTATCTCTTTTGCTTTTTCGTACGCCAAGCTATCATTATAACTCTCTCTCTCTCTCTCTCTCTCTGTTTTCTGTCTTGGGGTTGTGAGAGAAGAACAAGCTAAGAGGTTAATTGGGACTTGAAAGTCTTGATACTCATCGATTCTCGAATCCACTACTCCCTCCATCACTCTCCAGTCTCCACCCAACAATAATCCTTCAGTTATATATATATTTCACTTTTCCATTTCCATTTTCCTCAAAACACACAGAAACACAAATACCAACTGTTTTGCTTCAATCTGGTAGAACAAACTCCACACACACACACACACACTATATATATATATATATATATATATATATATAAAGTAATTATGTACTTGTTTGGACATTTTGAAGCCTTAATCTAGCATTTCAATCCTAATTTTATGGTTTACGAGAGATAAGAGTGCAAGAGGAGTTTTGTCTTGACTTGTATAAACATGCTTATCATAAGCAAATCCAATAAAGCCCAATTATGGGCCTTTATTAAGTATACAAGATATATAGGGCTTTCATTAGTATATGTGTCAATAATATATAGGTTTATGAACTCGGTAGTGTTTATGGTAACTACTGATATTAGTCTTCTTGCTCATAAGATCAGGGATTGCACTTGATGGTCGCAGTGCTGTATTATTGGGTAGTCTTTGAAAGACTTAATTATATTGCTGATGAATTATAAAATAATTAAATGGATTATTGATGATGATATTTGATAGGGTTGATGTGATATAATTGAATTATTTGTGATGTGTGAGATAATGTTAGGTGGAGGAACACAGCATCGGAGAAAAGCAAAGTGAAGGTGAGGAGGAAGCTGAGAGAACCAAGGTTTTGTTTCCAAACAAGAAGCGATGTGGATGTTCTTGATGATGGCTACAAATGGAGGAAATATGGCCAAAAAGTTGTCAAAAACAGCCTCCATCCAAGGTAATAATCAATTCTATCTTTTAAAATATTTATTTATTTTAATTCCCTCTCTTTGTTTTGATTTATTTTGTTGTTCATGTCTGATATATTATCTATAACAACTACATTCACAAATAAAAAGTGAGTGCATGTGGAGTATATTTGAAGATTAGAATAAAGAAATGGACATAAATATTGCATAAATATAGAGAATAATCCAATTTCATCTTGCTTACTTTAGAAAGAGTAGAGAAATTGGAGAAGAAAATTTTCGATAGAATTGTGGATTGGAATTTTTTTTTTTCTTTGTATTGTCTGTTTTATAGAGTTAAAGGTTCGGTTTTCAACAAATTGCAGTTTGTGCATCTTTGGTATGGAATTTTATATCAGTCATGTTACTATCAGATATCTATAAGACTTGGCCAATATAATTAACCACTTGATCTAATAGTAACGGTTTAATTAAGAAAACCTTTTTACTATATTGGTAAAAGCATATTGAAAAATGTAAATTAAGATAAGAAAATTCTGAAGTTAAGTCACTGCAGTTTAAGTGATTAGCAAAGAATTATCGTTTTTTAATTGTTTTAATTTTTCTACTTTTGGTGTCTAATATAGTGTCTCCATCAAATTATTATTAAAAGACCTATTGAGTGCAATAGCTACATCATAGGCAATATCGACGGGGGATTAAGGTGAAATGTCTCTTTTTGAAATAACGTATGTGATGATAATGAAGAAATATTCAATATTATCACAGGTCACAATATTTTCAGAAATAAGTTTTCTTAGGCTTAATTTGAATTAATTAAAGATTAATACCTTAAAGGTAAATTGTGCATATATAAATGATGGGTTATGAACTGACAATGTTCACACCTTTTAAACTTATAATAATAAACTCCTTGTTATAGTTCTTTTGATGTTAATAAGGGTTAATACTTTTTGGGCAAAAAAAATAAGTTGTGATACTTTGGAGACTTAGCTATATTTGATTAAAATTAATGATAGAGAATTTAGAAAAATGTTTTCCAAATATACTCCTTCTAGTCCTTTTTAAGTAACTTTTTCTTTCATGAGGCTAGTCTTTAAAATAAGCAACTTTCTTTTTATCTATCAAAATTTAAACTACCTTTTATGAGTGTGTTTGGTTTGGAGGGAGAAGATGGAAGAGGAGGGAGGGAAGGGAATGTTTTTACCAAATTGCCATTATTGAGAAAAAAAAGGGTTTTTTTTTTTTTTGTTGAGGGTATAGTTATGGAATATTGAAAAATTTTCACTAGCAATTTGGTCAAAACGAGGTAAAAATTTTCTCTCACCTCCCTTCTCTCCCCTCAAACCAAATAGACTCTAATTCTTTTTCATTTAATCATTTATTACTCATTTTTTCTCATATTTTTAACACATTCTCTCCCCTATGCTTTTTTCATAAACATGGGCATATTTAAAAGAAACATGACATTTTTAACATATTTATTTATCTTTACTAATATTAACCGCCAGTTCGTTTTAAGCAATACAAAAAGGTTGTTTATAAAAAAGACTGAAAAGAGTAATAATTTGGGACTTTATTATCAAAAATTAAATAGTGTAACTAGTGTGTTTGCATGTATGTGTAATCCCACATGACAAATTTTACAGTTCACATAGATTAGCTTTCTACAAAGTTACTAGAAAAATAAATAACATTTTAAAAATAAATAATTTATTTACACATATTAATACAAAAATTAAATAATTTATATATATATAATGTAACTTTCAAATTAATAAAGGTAGAGTAGATAGAGATAGAAAGAGAAGGAGAGAATCTCCAGCGTACTGAATGATACTGTTGAAGAGAAGGGTTGATGGAACAGAATGAGCTAGCAATTGGTTTTATTTATGATTAGTTTTCAGACAAATTATTGAGAGAGATAAAAAAAAATATAAATAATGAGAATATTTGGTGTATTATATGAATGATTATTATTTTGACAATAGGACATATTATAGGGACCCCTAAAGAGGCCTCAATTTCAATGACACATACAAAGTTCTTCCACACTTTCATATCTTTCACTGAAAAAAGCTGCGACTTTACATAAAGTTTTCTATATAACTCGAGTATACATGTACATATAGATAGCTCCAGAAGATTTTCGAATAAAGATGCAGTTTAATTTATCAAATATAACAAAAAAAAATATTAAAGTGTTTTAAGATAAATATATATTACAGAGAAAAATTTGTAACCAGAAATAAATCAAAACAATAATGTTTAAAGGTATTGAAGGATTTTATCTTGACCAGCTATCACATTTGGTCCAACTATTTTCAGCAAATTCACTGTGATGAAGTAAATAATTAAAATAGATTTTTTTAAAAAAAATAATTAAGCAATATAGATTTATTTGTATGATGACCTAATTTTTGGTTTTTTTGGTTCTTTTATGGTGTGAAAATATGTTTTGGTAATAGATATTAGATCTTAATTAGATGTAATTAAAGACAGTCTAACAATAATGGACAAACACCAAATATATTTATTTAGGGGCCAACAGATTTTTATATTTTTTATGGTGCATAATATATTTTGGTAAAATGTTTTCACAAAATTTTTATCAATAACTCAACCAAAAGAATGTTTCTTTGTGTAACTTTGTTGTTTATCTCATATTTATAGATCATAAGAGGTTGATTTGTTTTGGCTTTTATAGTTATTGGTTTATTGCTATTCTATACCGCGACTAAGAATTCAAATTTATTTTATAATGTTTTAAAACCGTACATATGTTCTTAAGAAATACCCTTACATAAAAGGACTGAGATTGAAAAACCACACTGAATTATGCATCAAATAATTCTCCTAGGTCAGGCGCAAGGGTCGCCGGAAAGGGAAAAAAAAAAAATATATATATATATATATATATATATATATATATATATATATATATATATATATATATATATATATATATATATATATATATATATATAGACACACACGCACACTCTTTCAGTTCTTAATATAAGACATATTTAAGGAATTGATCTTGGTCCTAAATATAAAACAAATTTTTTTATAGTTGTCAAATTTTTCTTAGTTTACCCCTATTAATACTTCTTCAACAATAATCAAGGAGGGGAGAAAATGAAGGAATCGAGGAAGATGAATAGGGTATTTTAGAAAATACATGTCATATTAACTAACTTACTTAATCTAATCAAATTAGGTAAATATGTCTTATATAAAGACCAGAGGGAGGGAGTATATATATAAATAGATTTTAATATTTGACTAGTATCTTTATAAATATGTTTGAAAATGAACTAAATATGATTGTATAATTATTACTCTTTAAAATTATTTAATATATCATCTTTAATAATGGAAAGGAAGAAAACAGACCTCGGAGAAAAATCCAAAATGTTTAATATGATTTTAATAAAATTACATATAAAAAAATTCGGTATATTACAATTTTCAATTTTAATATTTATTTTAAAAAATATAGAAAAACATTATAACTTTGAAATTTAAAAATGAAAATTGCATGTTAAAATATGCTGTTACATTGACAATAGCAGAGGATTTTATTTCAAAATAATTGTACCAAACAGATTTTGCAGTTGTTTTTTGTAATGAAAAAGGAAATCTATAACAATATCAAAACAAGGACAACAAATGAGAAGTTTCAAGTAATTTTAGTACTAGTAGCTATTTTCATTAGGAGAAAACAGAACAGGAGACAAAAAGGTCGGTTGTTTCACAACACCTTATAAAAAAGGAAAAACGTAAATAACATTAATTGAATCATGTATATTCTATAAAGAAATGAAATATAATATAGAATGATGAATTTCTAAGTTACTTACATCAAGTGAGACATAATTATTAACATAAAGAAAAAGAAACATGCAAATTCTTGGCAATATCTTCTTAATATTCTTCACATGCGTGCATGTAAAGGAAAAACCCATTAGGTTGAAATGAGATTATATATATAGTAATGCATGACACAATAATGTGAAAATTGTCAAAGTGGCATATCAATTAAATCCTAAATGGGTTCAGATGAAAACCATCATTAGAAGTTTGCACTTAAAGGTATGTACTTCCTTAGATATAAGTGCAATTAGCTAGCTAACTAGGAAGATAGAGTAAGTTATTGGATTAAAATAAATATAATGTCTTTCTTATAGACTGTGATTCAATAAAGGGAGTTCTTATTACATAAGTGGTCAAAAAATTATGATGGAATTTGAATGAGACAATAAAATTCTCTCTTCTTTTTATAACAACCGATTGTCTATATAAAGACAATCGGTTGTTATAGAAAGAAGAGAATGTTATTGTCTCATTCAAATATATATATATATATATATATATATATATATATATATATATATATATATAGTACCAAACTGACATGGTTGATTGTATTAGTGAATTAACTTTATTTTATGCTAAAGCTCTTATAAATTATTTTAAAGAACTTCTTAAAATAAATCCTGTGAAATTAGATAGTAACATTGGTCTTTTAATATAATTACTACATTTATGATTTTTCAGTCTAGATTTATGAGATACAAGTCATTAGGTGTAATTTTTCCCTAAGTTGAGATACAAGTCATTAGGTGTAATTTTTCCCTAAGTTGTGACAAGTATTTCATTTTTTTTTTTTACTTTTGGTTTTGAAAAGCCAATTGATACACAGCAGGTTAAGAATTTGAGAATGTATATGAAGGGTGAAAATTCAATTATTGATGGTGGATGACATCTGATTTATTAGATATAGTATTATATATGGAGAGTGTCACTAATAATTAGAAAGAGTAACTTCTAAGTCTTTAACTATAAGAAGGTATTTCTCCTGAAATGGCCATAAATAAATGTTTTCTTGAAAATTCTCATTTAAGGTTGATGTGTTTACTTTGCTCAGTTTTGTTTTGACACACACACACACACATGAATGCATACACACACACACACACACAATGTATTGCCTAATATAAAGTCTCCCAAAAAAAAAAAACTACACTTTAATGTTTTTATATGTAGCGTGATATATGTAAGTTTTTTATGTAAAGCACCGACATCCAATTTAGTTTACTTAAATTAAAACTATATGGCATGCAAATAGAATGTTTAATTATTACAAATCATGCAAAATGAAAGTTAATTGCATAATCTTTTCTTGATGAGCTTAATGAATTGGAGTCTGTCTTCTATTATGCATATACTAATCATTTTGATTGTTTCTACATAACATAGATGAGTACAAATTGGAGCCTATCTATGTTGTCTTAAAACAACATATACAAGTGACATGCTAATAATTAGAAATCATTTAACAATATCAATATTAAAAAAATAAAAAAATGCCACTGTATTTACATGATGTGAACATTATTTTTACAGCTCATCATGAAATCCATGCAGATGTATGGGGCCTACTGTAGTTAAATGATCAAGTGTTCTTTTGACTAAAATGAAATTTTAATGTGGCATATTGTTTTTGTCCTGGTATTGTTTTTTTTTTTCATATTATAATGTCTCTCAAAATATCCCATATGCATTTAGTTTTGTGAGCTTCTGATAAAATGTTAAACGAATATGACCTATTTGTGCAGAAAATTAGGAGTATTGTTTATGTCAGTTTTTCATAAATTATAAATAAAAATTAGTGAAATGTGACTTTTAGAACATTTTATTGGCCAAAAGGACATCAATTTGAGTACGTACTTTTTTTTATATGAAATCCTACATAGCACTAGTATGTTCTATATATAAAAATATATCAATTCCTTCTAGCCAATAAAATATTTTCAAATAGAGTATTTTCACTTTTGTCCAAAAAAAACAGGGACTTTTCACTGATACTAGCTAGAATATATAATTTTTAATTAACTTTTTATTCAATATAATTCTGACCCAAGAAAATCTTAATTTTCACAGAAGCTACTACCGTTGCACCCATAGCAATTGCAGAGTGAAGAAGAGGGTTGAACGACTATCAGAGGATTGTCGTATGGTGATAACAACTTATGAAGGAAGGCACAACCACTCTCCTTGCGACGACTCAAATTCATCTGAACATGAATGCTTCACCTCTTTCTAATAGGTATATTGGAACCAAATTAAAAAGCGCAAGAAAAGGAGAGGAATTGAAGAAAACAAAACGCATTGTCGTTTCATTGACAGCTTGGTATTAGTTTAATCGTGACGTACAATATCTTTTACTCATCATAGGCCATAGCAAGCTATTAATTTGAGGGATTTCCATGTACCTTATATATATTACCGATAGAGTGCAGTCTTTTCTTTAAAGGTGTACTCTTATATATATTTTATTTATTAGAAAAGGACTATCTTGCTTGTGTATATGTGTTAATACATATATATATATATATAACATATATTAGCTACATTCTTGCCATAATAATGTATGTGCATCCAAATTTGGACGTTCTTTATAGACGTGTAGTAGTAAGAGAATCGGTTACATATTATAGGAATTGGGACGCGACGTACTTGGAAGGCTGGTGAAGCAACCAGATTGCTCACATGAATCCGAATCACGATAATCAAGACTTAGGGTTATGCATCCAGCCCCTCAACTCATACATATATCACATACGTACCCGGCAGTTATATGGATTTAAACTTGAAAATCATGAAGAGAAAGTTTCCTCTATGGACCCATGTGTCTCTTTATTCACATAATACTCACACTCACATTGTAGTTTAGCCTAATCTACCAACGGTGAACTAGGTATATTCAAATATAGATAACTTAGCGGATGTCTGTCTTTCTAACAACAGACACATTATTATTGCTTAAGTGGAGCATCAAATAGGAAGCAGATATGCCAAATGCTTTATAGCCTAATGGTATGAGAACTCCCCATTTAAGTGAGAGGTTACAGGTTTGATTCCACGATAACCTCATGCCATTAGTGCATGCCCTCTTAATTAAAAAAAAGAAATAGGAAGGAGGTCTTCATCAATCAGCCTTCTCAGTTAAACTTTTGTGAGAAAATATGTAAATGGAAAACTATATATTTCTTGATGATATAAAAAGATCTAAGCATTTATGTGTCTTGTTTTTACGTGTATATTACTTCTTTATTTTTATTTTATGAAATATGGGACTTATCCTTAACCTTGTCTGAAGTGTGCGTTCATATATAATATGATCACACATATACACACTCTAATTTTCTAGCTTGTTCTTTTGATATTATGAAGGATCCAAAAATGACAAGGTCTTGACTGCTCCAAACATTTGTAAAACCAAACTCTCAACATTTAGGCCACTGTCTCCTGACTTGTCATCATGTTTAAATTTGGGCTTCCATATATATATCACTATTAATATTAATTAGGGCTCAAGTAATCTCAAACACAAGTGAGATTTTTGTTTAACCCTTATCATTCTTAGCCTGTGTTTTAGAGAGCACTACATTTATGGATCATTTTCTTGTGTGTACTGTGTCAGTGTGTATATGTATAATGTATATGTATATGTATATGTATATGTGTATGTGTATGTGTATGTGTATGTGTATTTGTATTTGTATGTTAGTATAATTCAATGTAATACGTGAGACTTCTCAAATATATCTCTATCTGTGTATATGGAATCACAGCAAAACTGATATCTTTTCATCTGTTGAGATTCGTGTGTTATGCTGATAAGGCTAATCAAGGGTGATAAATTAGGGATTGGTGGATAATTGTGACTGATTTATCAGTTCATTTTATGTAGTTTTGATTGTATAGTTATGTAATTTGTGTTTTATCTCTTGCCTGGAGTATTTTGCGATGGGCAATTATAACATTTTGTGAAAGTGCTCCTTCCTCCAATGACAAATGCCTCAATTACTCCTTCGTGCCCAAAATACAAAAAGTCTTCTAAGAAAAATTTGGTCTAGAATAAGAGAGGTTGACAGGGTAATTACTTATTTTTTTTCACTTTCACTACAGGAGGGAGAGATGTGATAGATAATAACTACATATTTGAAAATCACATTTTTAATAAGGTAAAATAGGTAAAAAAAACTTCAATTTAAGACACATCAAATGCCTAAACTAATATTCCTTGTTTCGTGTAAATTACTTAACTATGTCTCATATTTTGGACTAGAAGAAGTATATAATAACCTCTCATCAAGACCATTATGGAAGTCATACAAAAGCATTGGTTAATAATTACTCTCTCTTATCCTTTTATACGCAATTTTCTTTTCTTGAGTCCTTAATATAAGCAACTTTTATTTTTTGTCTCAAATTTTACACTACTTTTTCATTTTCTACCACTATTAAATATATATATTTATATTATTTATCTCCACTCACCATTAACACTGTGTTTGGATAAGCGTTCAGGTTCGGAACAAAATAACCCACAGTGGAAATATCATTAGACAAAAAAAACAAACAAACAAACTCAATTTGAGGTGCTTGGGGTAGCTTTTCACCCGCTAGTCTTCTGAAAAAAAAAAAGGGCCCCTTCTAGCTGGATGGTCAGGTGAGGAGTATTGGGCTGAGCGTTGCTCCTTCTGTCCCGTCTCGTCCCTTTCGACCAGCCTTTCAGAAGCGTATGCAGAGCTTTTCCAACCTCTCGTCTCTTTCACCTCCTGTGTTCGTGATAGAATCGTGTGGTGTTAAAAGCACCAGAGAGTAACGTTTAATTAAGGAAGAAACAGAAGAAAGTACAAGCCACGAGATTCTTGACAGGTTTTTGAAGAGAAACAAGATCTTAAAAGAACCAATCAGTTCATATCAAAAAAGCTCTTAAAAATTTCTGAAAGAAGAATTAAACAGAAGCAAATGGAGAAAAGGCAATAAACTTTTTAAAGCAGAGAGATCTATCCTGGGTGGTCAAGACCATGAGAAGAGCACAGAGGAAGCTAATAGTCTGTTTATAGTAAGCTTTCATGACAGTAATGGCTTCAATGGAGTAAGCATCGCCACCTCCATAGTAAACACCACAATTAGAAAATATAGTAATAATCACATGCTCTTTGATGTTGAAAGGCCCAGGATTCAAACTGAATCTCCAGCCAAGGAAGTTGTATTCCATGGTGGGAAGAACAGAGGCCATGAACTTTCCGATGGGGAGGACGGCGATTTGCATGAGAATGGCGGAGATGGTGAGGGGCTGAGTACGGAAAGTGAAGAATGTGTTGAGGAAGATGAGAAGGACACAGGAGGTGATACCCAGAAACAATGGGGATCTTGGGATAAATGTTTGGGGGAAAATTATTTATTAACTAATTAAGAAAAAAAATTGGGGGCTAAATGTATAAATTTTTAGAATAAATATATAAATTTTTGGGCCAAATGTATAAATTTTGCATAAAAAATCTATTTTATATTAAATATTTAGGACTTTTTTTGGGGGGGGCTATGGCCCCCTGGCCCTTGAAAAGATCCGCCACTACCCAGAAACCGGGAGGTCAAAGGGGCAAGAGGCTGGAAAAGCTCTGTACAAATAAATCATGTTTGTGAATCAGACCAACTTGTTCATTATAGATCATCCAATTAGCAATGGACTATTATTTAATATTAACTTATAAAAACAAATATGTATGCTAATTTATATACAATTTTATCTATTAAATATATTTAATTAATGACTTTATTGTTTATTAATATTTTAATAATAATACAACTTTTTTTTCAAATTTAAATTTAAATTTTTATCTTCAATTATCATAATATATACAACTAATATTAATATATGCAGTATTCAATAAGATTCATGCTCTTTTCAATCATTTTACAGCTCAACTGACTTTTTAAATAATAATCCAAACATGTTTATTTGGAAAAAAGTCACTTATGCTACCATCAATTCAAACACAAATCACATTTACAATCTGACTTTTATCCTATCTTACTTTTGCAAAAGTCAGATAGGAAAGAAGTTACTTCTCCCACCGAGAACCCAAAAAGACTTATCTTTTATTTAATCATTTATTATCTATTATCTCTCATATTTTTGCTCGTTCTCTCTCTTATACTCTTTTCTTAAATAGGAACATATTTGGAAGAAATATGATATTTTTGACATATTTATTTTTTAACTAATGTTAACCATCAGTTCGTTTTATGTAGTGAAGAAAAAAGTTGCTTATATAGAGGACCAAAGGGAGTACAAATTTTCTTTCTTGGAACTACGTACCCTCAAATTATTGTTCATTTGGCCACTTTAAATTTTCTTACAAATTATATGGAAATTTGTTAGTCAATCTAGAAAAATCATATCAGAATGATTTAGTTTGCAATTAAAGCTTTTGAAATTCTACCAAAAAGTTGTTCGTAAGTCGAGGGCTCTACTAGGGCTCATACCGGAGAAGGAGAAATTGCATCGGAGAGTGAGAGAACTCTGCCACCTACTGTGACAAAGGAAATGAGCGGCCCCTCCAGTCGCATACTGCGAGGAGGGGTAAGTGAGGATATGATCGAGGACGATAGGGAGGAGATAAACCATAGAAAGCGAAAGGTCGAAGTGGCTGCGGCAGAGTTTACGGGAGATAAATCCATGAAACCTAGAGTTGAGAAATGGATGCAACCTGATGGAAAGGGTCTGTCAATGAAGTCGTACAGAGAATCGCTGCTAAGCAATGTGAATCAGAGGGTTTGTTGGTGGGAATGGTCGAAGACTGAAGAAGAAGAGAAAATCGAAGACTATGGTGCAGATACAGACTTTGTGAAAGTCTTAAACCCAGGTGATGGAATCACTGTGGATTATTCTAATCCATTGTGTCTGAAATTTCATTTTGAGGAGCAAGAGCGAGAAAGACTTATGAAGCCTTTCCGTAGAACACTAGTTGTCAAATTGATGGGAAGGCAACCTTCGTACAGCTTTATGGTGAAGAAGTTAAGACAAATCTGGGAGAGGAAAGAGTATTGACATATTTGATTTAGAGAACAATTTTTACCTAGTTACGTTCCAGCATATAGATGACTACATGGAAGCCCTGATTGGTGGACAAGGATCATCACAGATGCCTATCTGAACGTGGCTCGCTAGAGACCATATTTTTGTCCAAAGAAAGAGAAGATTGAACCAGTGGTTGCTTGGGTTCGCCTACCTGATCTCCCAGCACCTCTGTTTGACAAAAAGTTCTACTAAATCTGGGAAATGCAATCGAGAAAGCGATTAGATTAGATGTACATACGGCGCAAAGAGCAAGGGGAAGATTTGCGCGTATGTGTGTGGAAGTCGATCTTACAAAGCCGTTAATTCTTGAGTTCAATGTAGAAGGTCAGGTTTTAAGTGTTGAGTATGAAAGTTTGGGTGCTCTATGTAGCAAATGTGGATAGTTTGGGCATAACAAGGAGGTTTGTACTAAGTTTCATGAGAAAAAAATCTGAAATGGTGAAGGAGGGAGAGTCATTGGGAAAAGAACAGAAGGTAGCTGATAAGAATGAGGGTGAGAGGGATTTATAGCGGACTGTACAAAGGCCAAGAAGGCAAATGAACGTTGCTGCTCCCATACAGAACCAGCACAATGGTTCTCGATTCACTGTACTGGAAGGGAAAACAAAGCAAGAGGGATTAGTGAAGAAGGTTGATGTTATTCATGAGAAATTGGATAATGACGAGGAGTTGGAGAAGGTACAGAAGGTTGGCGTACCTAGACAACAATGGAGAAAAGGAGGTAATGGGGACAGGAGTGATATTTCCAAGGAGCTGAGCAAAGCAAGGAACAGTAACTCAAGAATACAAACCAAGAAGGGAAAAAGAGAGAAGATAGTGAAAGGTAGTGCTCCATTAGCCACTATTAACAAAAGCACTAAGAATAGACTTCAAAAGGAGAGCCAGATGGTGCAAGGTAGTACTGAGTTTGTTCCTGACAGCAACCCGGCAATGCATAAGTGGCAGGAGCTAAACATGATTGATAAAGAGAATCTACATCTGGGGGATTACAGTGAGCAGAATTTGGGGAATAACAATATGGATACTGGAGGTTTGCAGACTAATAGTATTGAGGAAGATCTTATTTCTATCTTTGATTTAAGCAATGAAGAGAAATATGGAGCCCCTATCCTAGGTTCTATGAGGTAACGGTTATGTCCTACTTGTATTTGTTATCATGTTAAACATATTAGCATGGAACAATAGAGGTGCAGCTAGTAAAGGCTTTGCGGTTGTGATACGTGATATTAAGTTTAGTTATAAATTGGATGTATTGGTTATACTAGAACCTAGGATAAGTGGTACATTAGCAAAAAAAAGTAATAAAGAATTGGGGGTTTAAATACTCTATTAGAAAGGAGGCTGAGGGTTTCTCAGGGGATATTTGGATCCTTTGGAACCTAAATGACCTTGTAATAGATGTTTTAGAGATAGAGGATCAATTTATACATTGTTAATTGAGCCTAAGTGGAAAGAGTATGTTTTTTACATCAATCTATGCAAGTCCAAATGAACAAAAGAGACAGACTGTGGGAACTGTTGTACAAAATTTCTTTTGAGGTTAATGAGCCGTGGTTTTTGGTAGGGGATTTTAATGAAATAAAATCTCCACTGGAACAAAAAGGGGTGGAAGAATTAATGAGGTTCGGCGTAGGAATTTTGATGATTGGATTCAGGATTGTTGTTTGACTGCCTGGAGGCTAGTGGTCCTTTCTTTACTTGGAAGGGGCCCAAGTGGGAAGGCTTGGAAAGGGTCTTCAAAAGGATGGATAGGTGCCTATGTAACATCTCATGGCAAGAATTGTTTGATACTGCTGAGATCAGGTTTACTCCGAGAGTAGGATCAGATCATCACCCTATTTTTGAAAAATTGAATGTGGAATACGACAAACGTAGAGTTAGACCTTTCAGATATCAAGTTGCTTGACAATTGCATGAAAATTTTGAGGAGGTTATTAGGGAAAACTGGAAGGGTGAGGAGGAGTTTGATGTACAACTATCTATTTTGCAACAAGAACTAGTACAGTGGAATAGTGAGATTTTTTGCCACATTGAACATCGCAAAAGGAGAATTTTAAATAGGCTTAATGGAGTTCAAAAAAGTATTGTAAGAAGAAGTAACCCTCACCTTATTAGTTTGGAGAGGGAGTTAGAGGAGGAACTTATGCATACTTTAAGACAAGAGGAAGTGTTGTGGTTTCAAAAATCCAGGGGTAATTGGCTGGAAGAAGGGGATCGTAACACAAGATTTTACCATACCAAAACCTTAGTAAGAAGCAAACAGAACAAAATTAAGATGATTAAAAATAGTAACGGTGTGTAGGTTGAGGAGGAGGAAGAAATTGTGTTGATGTTTCAGGAATTCTATGAGAATCTGTTTTATGAAGAGAAGGAGGATAGAGGATGGTTTCAAACAAAATAAGGGTAGGGAAAGGTATCTGATTTGAACCTGAGAAGGTTGGGTAGGGATATCAGTGATGAGGAAATAAGAAGAGTGTTCTTTCATATGAGGAGTTTTAAGGCACCTGGGAGTGATGGCTTTCCTCCGGGTTTTACCAACATAATTGGAGAGTGGTGGGGCCATCGGTCACAAGATTCATAAAGGGTCTTTGGAGAAATCCAGGGAAGATTAGGGAGCTTAATGACACACTTGTTGTGCTTATTCCGAAGGTGGAGCATCCAGAAGGGGTAAGTCAATTCAGACCTATTTCTTTTTGTAATGTAGTTTATAAAGGTTTAACTAAAATGATTGTAAATAGATTGAAACCTTTGATGGACAAGTTGATCTCCCCTTATCAGTATAGTTTTGTTCCTAGGCGGAGTATACACAATAATATTTTAATTGCTAAGGAAGTTGTACACTCTATGAGTAGATTGCAAGGAAGAAAGGGTTATATGGTCATTAAGATTGACCTTGAAAAGGCATATGATAGAATGTCTTGGTGGTTTATTAACAAGGTTTTAGCTAAAATATGAATTGATGATCAACTAAAGAAAGGTATTATGCAATGTATCAATTCGGCTGGATTGTCTCTAATGTGGAATGGGGGTAAAAGGGAAGAGTTCAGGCCTTTTAGGGGTTTAAGGCAAGGGGGTCCACTCTCCCCTTACTTATTCGTCCTAGGAATGGAGAAGTTAACCCACTTAATTGCTTATTGTGTGGCTAATAGTAAGTGGAAGCCTATAAAATTGGGAAGAAATGGAGTTGAGATCTCCCACTTGATGTTTGCAGATGACCTACTGCTGATATGTGAGGCTTCTTTCGATCAAGTGTGCATGGAAATGAGTATAATGGAAGATTTTGGTGAGATGTCTGGGCAGAAAGTTAATACTCAGAAATCTAGTGTTTTCTTTTCTAAAAATGTGGATAGGCAAGTGCAAAATGAGATATTTCTTTTGCTGGCTTTCGTAGAATGGATGACTTGGGGAGGTATTTGGGAGAATTTATGGCAAATGGTAGAGGCAACAAGAGCAAATTTTAGTTCCTCGTTGATAAAATGCAAGGAAAATTAAGCAACTAGAAAAAGCAGACTCTTTCTTTAGCTGGGAGGTTGACTCTTGTTCAGTCAGTTACTAATCAATTGGTTGTGTTCTCCTTGAAGCATTCTTATATTCCAATTGGTATGAGACATCAAATGGAGAGAATTCAGAGGGATTTTGTGTGGGAGAGTGAAGTTGGGAAAAAGAAGTTGCATGCTGTAAGTTGGGATCTGTTATGTAAAGAGAAAAAGAATGTTGGGCTAGGATTGAGGAATCTTGAAGCCATGCTAGGTAGAGTGGCTTGGAATCTAATTGCAAAACCGGATATTTTGTGTTCCAAGGTACTGGTTGGTAAATATAGTAGGGGCAAAGACTTAGTGAAGGAGTGTAAGAGTCTAAAATCTGACTCAGATATTTAAAGAAACCTGGGTAGGCTTTGGCCAATATTACTGAATAACATGTTTTGGGAAATAGGGAATGGTGAAAGGGTGAATTTTTGGAATGGTAAGTGGTTGGATGATGGAAAAACTTTAAAGGAGAAATGCACTCAACTATTTTCAGTAGAGGAGGAGAGCATTAAAGTGAAGGAGATGGTTACGGGTGAGGGTGATTGGGATATGAGGAAGTTAGGGGAATGGCTTAATGTAGAGGAAAGGGATCTTATCATGGCAGTCCCCGCTCCTAATGTGTTTAGAGGTGAGGATGGAATCAAATGGGGAAGGGGTCTACATAGTAATTATGTAGTGGCTAATATGTACCATGTTTTGAGGAGTGAACAAGATGTTGATGAGGAAGTATGGGCTAAGTTGTGGAAGTGGAAGGGTCCAAGAAGGGTACAAGTATTCTTGTGGCTAGCTATACATGATAGGTTGTTGACTAATGCAAGAAAGAGTAAAATAATGGGAGGGGAAGCTTGTTGTTTTCGTTGTACAGAGGTTAATGAGGATTTGATGCATGTGTTGAGGGATTGTAGTGTGGCTAAGAAGCTGTGGATTGAGCTGGCAAAGGGATGCTTTAAACCTAAATTTATGGTTTTGTAGGGGAAGGCGTGGCTTGGCTGGAATCTATTTCATACTAATCAGGGTTGGAGTCTTTAGTTTGGGATAGGTTGCTAGCTGTTGTGGAGTTGGAGAAATAAAAGCATGTTTGAGGAAGGATATGTCATGCCTACAAACTATGGTAGAGTAGTGTTGTGGTATGTAAGGGAGGTAAGTATGGCAAGGCTGGAATTTGGAAAAATGAAGGGAAGAAGGCAAGAGGCATATATTGGGTGGATGGCTCCTCCCGTAGGATGGATGAAGCTTAATGTAGATGGGGCTTCTAGAGGGGAGAAAAGGTTTGCTGATTATGGTGGCTTAGTGAGGGATTTAGTGGGACATGGATCTGTGGGTTCACAATAAAGCTAGGGATTTGCACAGCTATAAAAGCTGAATTATGGGGGGTATTACAAGGATTGAATTTAGCTTTTACTCAAAGGATTGATAGATTAATTATTGAATGTGATTCTATAACTGTTTTGTCTCTACTAAAAAGATTGCAGGATGGAGAGTTTACTGATGTAGGCTCGGGGTTGCTGTCTGATATAGGAGGAATCATGCAAAAATTTACAAGCCTTATATTTGCCCATGTGTATAAAGAAGGCAATAATTGTGCTGATGTCTTAGCTAATTTCAGTTTTAATCAAGAGGATATGTTTGTTGTGTTTAATAATCCTCCTTTGTGTTGTAATAGTTTGTTGTTAAGGGATTGTGTGGGAGTAGCCTACCCATGTTTCATTTTGTTGAGTTAATGGAGAAGGGCTAATGCCCCGTCTTACACACACACACAAAAAGCTCTTGAAATTCTCTATTTGGAAAAAAAAAATCAACACAGATTATGTTTTCCAATTTATATCCAAAAAAGTTTCAAGTACTTAAACCTGGACCGCTCAGTTTGGCCCGGAAACCAGTGAACCGATCGGTAAACCAGTCTTGTCTAGGCATCAACTCGATTCACCTTTTTTTTCTTTAAAATTTCATATCAATAACCCTGAAATCTTTACTTTGTCACCGGTTTGGCCCTGTGTTAGTTCCGGTTTGATTCCGGTCTGACCCAATACCCTAGCTGGTTCAGTGGCCGATTCAGATTTAATAATCTTGGAAATTTTACTTGGAAGTTATTTTCCATCTTACCCTTTCATTTTGCTCTTCAAGGATCATTATCTTGCTTTTGCTTGCTAGCTTTCTTACTTCTTTGACATCCTAACGCATCAAGTAGCATTTCTTAGACAAATTAAGACATAAAAAAATTAATTAAACATACATGGTTTCTTGGGTGTTGGACTCATATTATTTGTTGGGAATTGTGTTCTAACCCAATCGATTGAATGTAGACATTATATTTAATTTAATAAAAGGAATTTTATTAAATGTTTATTTATTATATTGTTTTGAGCGTTTTCTTTATCACAAGGATCCATGAATGATTAAAAGAATTATTCTAATTGTCTCTAGTCGATTATTATTGTTAATTATGATATAGCTTTTTGGCTAAGTCAATAGAAGAGATTAACTCTAAACTTGAGTTATAGAGAAAGACTTTACGAAAGAAGGGTTTTCAGTTGAATATGAGTAAGACAGAGTACATTTTAGTTTTAATAAAAGATAAGTTAAAAATTGTTTGAAAGTTAAATTGGAAGATCAAATTATCCCTCAAGTGGAAAATTTTAGATATGTGAGATCAATTCACTTGTATAAAAAAGGGTTTTTAGATTGTCGTATTTAAACCGGTTATAGAGAATCAGGTTTAAAAAATATGATCGGTGACAGTCTCGAAAATATAAAGAACTTTTAGACCGGTTCTTTTAATATAAGATCTAAAAGATATTTTTTTAGATCGGTTTTCCTAACAAACTATCTAAAAGGATAAAAAAAAACGATTACTTTCTATACCGCTTGTCCTTATAACTGGCCTAAAATAGAAAAAAATTTAGACCTTATATTTCTTATAACCGGTCTTCCAATGGCATACTCTTATCTCTAATTTTGATGACCCATGTGGCATTCATCTTGCCGAATATTCAAGGAAGATGAGAAGACCCAAAGAGTTCAGATGGGTTTTTGAATAGTCAAGCTCCAGGTTGATTTTCCTGATGAGATGCCAGGAACACCCAGATCCAAATAAGAACATTCTCTGAGAAAGCATTAAAAATTCAAATTTTGCGTAAATTCTGAAAACTTTCTTTTTTTGTCGCATCTTGGCAGAAATGAAAACAAATGTGCTTCTTGTTGGGAATTTGGAATCATGAAAATTCCCACCTACGTTGGGAACGCTCTAGGGAAGATTTTATGTTTTAATCATTCAGAGCTTCTCTGGTTTTTCATCTATGAATGTTTATTGAGGACAGGGGATGTTTAGAAAACTAGCAGTGTGTTGTGTGGTGTAATATCCTAAATTTTGGCCTAAAGACTTGAGAATAAGCTTATATCAGGCATACGACTAGACCCTGTTCAGGAAGTGTGATATTAAATTTGGAAATAAAACATTGATATCCTATGAGTATTTCAACCAAGAGCTCAAGGACCAAAGAAATTAAAGTGACAGTGCAGAAGGGTACAAAAACACCTATATGGTGTTAATCGGTTAGTAAAAATGTTATTTAGTTGTGCCCTAAGGTATGGGACCGTTACCTAAGCAGAAATGTGGTAATATAGGTATGCACATGACATTTTTTGGACTGGTAAGGATTTCCTGCATTTTTGTAAGAGATAGGAATGAAAAGTCAGTATAATTATTACCTGAGGACACGTGTCACTGCAAGATTGGAAAGCAAAAAGTAAGTAATGAGTACAAGGGTAGAAAAGTCAAATCCTTACCCCTTAAGGCATTAATTTCGTCCACCCAAGAGAGAGAAGGAAAAGTCAGATGATTTTATCCATACTCAGGTCCAAATACAAAATACGGGTCCCACAAGATGTTAACTGGAAGAAAGGGGACCAATAAGGACCAGTTAGGGGCTTTATATTGGACTAAATGAGACAAATGTGGGGTCATATATGGAAATAAGATGGCGCCACATATGTATTCCATTCAGGGGAAAATATCTGAAAGTTGAAGAAAAGTACAAAAGAAAGCACCCTGTTGGCTAGCGGGGCCCAGCGGGGACCGGTCGAAGGAGATTGGACTGTATAAAGTGGAAAAGTCAGACAAGATGGTAGGGGGCAGATTTTGTGGGGCCTATGAGGCGCCACATACCCCCCATAATTATTAAAACTTGGCCTGGAGAAAAAGAAAAGCAAAATCAGTTCAAAAGTTAAAGTGTAGGTCCCACTTTCTGGATAAAAAGGGATAAATCAGGAAAATTAAGGAAAAATGATGGGATCTGATTTTTTGACCCAAGAAGGCGCCACCTAGCCTAAGGAGTCATCTAGAAGTGCTTGGGGAAAAAGAAAAGAAAATAAAGAAGTTCCGGGCCAAAAATGGTAATATTCATAAATTTCGGGCTAAAATAGGTAATTTTATCCATTTGAGAAGATAAAATATGACCAGAATCAAGGGGATGCGCCACCTGTCCTGTCCCTAGAATATTCTGGATTTTCTTGGGAAATAAGCCAAAAGCCAGATCAAATTCATTAATTACCGAACAAGGTTTTACTTCAGTTATTTGGGACTGATCGGTTACTTTTACTATTATTAAATACACATGGTCTCTCTCTTAAACCAAGGGGCAAGAAATTTTGCAGAGGAGAGGAGAGAAGGGAGAGCTCAGCCAAGTCTCAAGCACAAAGAGAAAGAGAAAGAACACCAAGCAAACTTTTGATTTCAGGTAAACACCGAAAATCCTAAGCTTTGAGTTTCTAGTTGAGGATTTTCGTTCAAGAAGTTAGGTCTTGGTGTTGTAGTCTGATTTTTGAGTTTTTGAAGTTTCCAATGAGTCTAAAATTTGATTTTGTATATGGTTTGGTCATGGTTGAAGTCTCCAAACTCAAAAACACCGAAAACCTAAAGATACGCTTGTTGCAGATTCGAGTTTTCTGGGCAGCAAAGCTTCTTCTGAGCTTTTAAAATAGTAAAAGCCCTTTTTTGAGATGAAATTTTACAGGATTAAATTAAAAATCTGGGGATTCATTTTGATATAAGGTGTTGTAATTTTTCAAGGTTCCAACCAAGAGAAATAAATTTCACAAAGTGGCTCAGAATCTGAAACCCTGTTCTGGACCAGCGAATGGTATTTTCAATTGATAAATTTATGAATATGTTTTTGAAATTTTGGAATATTTTTCCAGAAAACTAGACATCTTAATGGTTCAGATTCCACTGATTTTGTACAATATGAGTTTTGTGGAATTTATTAAAAATGTTTGAAATTGGGCAAAAAAACGTAGGATTTTCTGGAAAAATTGTAAAGGGCTCGGATTTTGTGATAAATGCAAGGGTATTTTTGGAAAGTGCTAAAATAAGGTATTTTGATGTTATTTAGGGTTAATGCATACTTGGGAAAGCTACCAGGTACGATAAAATATTAAGGTAGAATAAACCCCACAGTAGTAACCACTTTACTCATATATCTTTATGTGTTTGTTGTATGTTGTGTTTGCCATGTGTGTTTTTCTTGTATTTGTATTGCCAAATATGCATACAGAGTTATGTGGTTCCTAGCGTTGAGGACGATCAGTCGAGGCTGGCCTTGATTGGCGGTTGTACGGGTTGAGGATCAATCCAGGGCTGGCCTAGTAAGGGCAACTTTACGGGTTGTGAATCCAGTGAGTCCAAGGCTTGCCTTGTTAAGGCAGCTGTACGGGTTCTATGGGTTGTGATGTGTGGTTATTATGGTATATTTCTGAATGCATATATGGTATGTTTGGCATGTTTTTGTTGACTTTTTACCTGACATGGTTACCTGCATACACATTACATGTTTAATATTTGAGTATTGACGGTTACTCTGGGGGCCATTGTTGGACTCCAGAAGCTTTTGTTGATACAGAGGGGCGTTCTTGACTGAAAAAGGCTTTTTTGGAAAGGTAGGCATGGCAGTGCAGTTGAAGAATAGGGGATGCCCTATTTTATTTTGTACCTATATTTTGAAGATGACTGTATATATTTTGGATGACTGTACCCTTAACCCTCCAGGGACTTTTACTTTCTGTTTATTTTACTTTTGCCAGTATAGTAGATTGTCCAAACCGGTTGAATGCTCTGTTGCGCTCACTCTGATATATGTAAATGGACCTAATAATGAAGGAAAGGTAACCAAGTAAAGGAATCCCTCTAACCCGCCACCCGGAAGGGTGATGTCGGTAGGGGTGTAACATGTGGGCGGTTTATTTTTTATTGCAACAATGGAAGAGACGATTCAAATATTGAGTTTCTAAAGGAATCGAACATCCAAAGCATTGGAATGATTAAATCTTTTGTTCATAACCAAAAATCTCTTTTGCTATGTCCATAAGAGGGAGGACGGCTCTAGGTAATATCTCTTCCTTGATGATATTAAACAAAATTTTCCATGGACTCCTTTCCAAAACACTTTAGCATCACTCACTCACAATAATGGTTTTGCTGCAACATGATTGATTATATATACAAATGGGTCTGCAAGTACATGAATCTAACGTGATTTCCTAATAGCACTTTCTCCATTTGTTTCTTCTAGTTTTCCATGGGGGATGGGGGATGAGGATTGTTGAAACTTGAAAGATAAAAACAAATAAAATGTCAATTACTTTGTAGACTAGTAGTCTCTTATAACCAGTCTAAAAGATGAAACTTTTTAAACCTTATTTTTCTTAGAACCATACTAAAAGAAGTGGAATAAAAAAATAATATATTTATTACTTTTAATACCGATTTTCTTGTTTAACCAGTCTAAAAGATGAAACTTTTTAGACCTTATATTTCTTACAACCGGTCTAAAAGAAGCGGAATAAAAAATAATATATTTATTATTTTTAAGATCAGTTGTTAAGACTATCGAACTAAAAGGTGAACTTTTAAGACTTTATTTTGAGCATAATCAATCTAAAAGATTAGCCCCAAATTACAACTCGATTACTAAATCCTCTCTTCGTCATGCCGAAAATTGAATTTCACTCTTTGAACCTCACTTCTACCATCCTCTATGACTCTTTAGCTCCCCTCCATACCAGTCTCATTCCCTCAAGCAAACAACTTAATAGCAAAATGAAGGGTCAAAGTCAATCTATTCCTTTTCAAGAGACACTAGCTAGTGTGAATCAGACCGAGCCTGACACATCTCAAAGTGAGCCTAGCAACCGTTCTTTACAAAGTGGAAGAAGAGGCACACGATTAAGAGAGATTGCCCTAAGTCAGAGTGTTAAGCAAAAGATCCCGATTCAGTTTGATAGATATTGGAAACCAATCAAACATAATGCAAGCTGATATAGGAGTTTTGTCGGCCTCCTAGCACGCAACAAGCCTAACATCTTGATAGATGAGTGGAGAAATATCGATGATCGAGTAAAGCAACATATTTTGGATACTATCCAGCTCATGTACGATGTTTCTGAGAGTGACAAATTGTATAAGAAGACAAAGTCGTATTGTTATGAACACTGGAGGAAGTTTAAGACAGATTTAGCTAACAAATACGTGCATATCAAAGTGAAAGATGGTGAGACTCATCCTAATCCTTGTAGCTAGTATTCATATCTTGATGAAGAGACTTGGCAAGAATTTTGTTGGATTCGGACTACTTCAAAAGCTTTGGTGAGTTCATTTTTTTTTTTTGCCCTTTTTTCTTTGGCTAATAACTTGTGCAGGGTGCTTATGCCTTTGCGTACCATGTTTCTATCTGATTTGCTTTGGAAAGAAGAGCATAATACCACCTTTCCTCTAGAATCATGATTTCATTGTGTGTATTTAGCTTCCACTTAGATGATTCATATTTATGTCATGTATTCCCTGTGTGTTATGACTATTTTGAATGGTAATTATGAGCTTAATTATGTTCTATCTAATAAAATATGCTAGAATTCATTCATATAAGGAAATGGAGGATAGATTCAGTAAATTGTTGCATTCTCCATATTATCCTATACATGTGCAGAAGAAAAGGCCTACATTTTGATTTACTGTGAAAGTGCATAACAAAGATGATACATTGCTATAGCATATGGTATCGTTATTTTGTGCTAGCAAGACAATGAAATCTCGATGTTGTAGCATCATAAGTGATGCGGAGTTCTGCTCTACTTTACGCTAACCTTTCCTTGAGGGTTTTTCAGGAATTAAATATAGGTTATCAAGTTGGACGTTTAGATGGAAGTTGAATTGACAAAGATGGAAATAGAAGATTCTGAGAATCGAAGAGAAGATTTGAAGAATCTCACAAAATTAAAAGAGGATCAATCAACCGAATCTTGGGAGTCAGGCCTAACAGATTTGGAAAGCCTAACTCACTATATGTACGGCACGAAGGACCTGGCTATAAGAGGAAAGCGTAGCTAAACCTAAAGAGGTCATCGAAGTCGTGAGAGTAGGTACAATTCCAATTCGACTTGACTCACGCCAAGAAAGAGAGAATCATTAAGAGAGAGCTGCAGAAGAGACCTAATCCCTTCCCGAAGTTAAACGGGGTTGTAGAAGACGTAGAGACGTTGCGTGACAAGACGCTCCCTACGCCGTCAATCACTTCGACTAATTTCTCTGATTTTTTGTATTTTATTCTTTAATATTTCCTGGGTTGTTCTGTCGTAATCTGTATCATGTTTTCCTCATCAGTCATGAACTAATTTCTGTTGGCTAAGTGAGGATGGATTTCTATGTTGTAGATTGAACCCATTTTGTTCATCTTTCAATTAAATAAACTCAATTTGTTTAATTGTGATTTAACATCTTGTCTGTTAGTTGGCTACTAAGAGGCTAGATCAGTGGCTTCGGCTTACTGGAAAGGAGCCGAGGTTAGACCTCTATTAGACAGTGTGTGCTAGGCGAGCTTGTGCAACGCTCGATCTAAATCGTAGGCTACAGGAATGGGTCTACCTCACATAGTCAATACACCAAGTTTAAACTGGCGCTCTAAACTGGAAAATCACCATAGGAATATTGTACTTACAGCATGCGGACGCTTCTATATAGGTTAGTGGTGAGTTAGCTGAATAACATTGTGAAATGCATTTTGTTGTAGCATTGCGGAAGCTGTGTAGCAAAATGATGTAGCAATGTATCACATGCAAACTAGGGGAATAATACGACTTAGGATGAAATCCGAACTCTTCCTATTTTTACTCTGAGATCTCTCAACCAACTTCCGATCACTTATTTACTTTTATTTGCCATTAGTAATAGACACACAAACATCAACTCTGTTCTTATCACACAACTTTCACAAGGAAACCGGCTTCATATTCGATATTAACAATCTATGTGGGACGATAACTCTACTTCTTCTTTATTACTTGTTCAATTAGTTTGCTTGCCACAAGAGGAATTCAACCAACACTCACAATCATATACTTCCTCCGGTCCTAATTATAGGAACACTTTCGTAGTGCAATTTGTACTACAAAAGTGTTCCTATAATTAGGACCAGAGGTAGTAATTTTGTTCCTACAACTTACAACATTACTACAGTTATTATGAAGAACCCATCTAAAAATTACTACTAAAATTGATCTTGAAATATTGAACAAGTTGATTATAAATTGATGAATCTAGAGAGATATATGAAAAGGAAGCAAAAGATGATAACTAAAAGCAGGAATGACTTGAAGGGAAATGTTGAAATTGGAAGATACCCTCAACCTCAGGGATGCATATAGCTGATTTTGGAGCTATATAGAATGGTTAAATTGTTATGAAAAGTGATGAGTTTGGACCCAAAGTTCTCTATCATGTTGAATGCAAGTTCCTTAATTAAATGAAATGAAATTTGATGTTATTGTGTTAAGGTATTTTTAAATGTCAAAAGAGATAGATTATGTTAAAGTGAATTAGATGTATGATGTTGGAAGCCATCGGGTTCTAATTTTGAAGCTAGGAACTAATTAAAATATCATCATTTAGTGCTTCCATATGTTGAATAATGGTCCTAGATTGGTTGGATCATGTTCACAGGGATTAAAATGATGATGATTTAGATGCTAATATTGATGTTGTTTGGATGCTTTAAAGATTAAAATTTGATGATAATTTGTTGCTTAAAAGTTTATTGTGAAAGCGGAATATCACCTAAGAGGGGGGTGAATTGGATGATTTTAAAATCTTTTGCGAATAAACTAAAGAACATAGGAAAGAGAGCAGAGAATAGAGAAAAGATTAACACAGAAGATTTATACTGGTTCAATCTAAACTCTTGACCTACGTCTAATCCCTAGACACTCTGGGTTTTTCACTATCTCTCAAACACGATTACACACTTTGAACTTTGAAGTAATTCTCTCACTAGGATTCCCTCCCCTTTACAAATTGTAATCGGTACACTCACACTCAAGGTCCCTTTACCTTGAGATTAAATAAATAATCAATCAAAAGGATTCACTCTCACAGAGTAGATATATATAATCACTGAAGTACAGAATATCCAAAGATGTTAAGAGTATTGAATGAAACAATAAATAGAAATAAATTCATTTGAGTGTTCGGTAGTTTTGGTAAGTGGCGAATTCAATGCTTTTCGTATTTATACTAGTTGCCATTAATGACTGTTAAAGAAGCTTTAAGATAGCAGTTGTGAGTCTTCAACTATTCCGTTAGACACAGAAAGCTTCTATTAGACACAAACAATCATTGTTTAAGGATTTGAGAATACGTCACTTTCGGATTGTCGTTGTTAGTCTTCAACATGCTTCTGGTTAAAGGTTGACTCAGAAAAGGTTGCTTTAGTCTTTCACCGGAATGGGTATCTGCCGTAGTGAGGACATTCCAACACGCTAGTGGTGGTAAGAATGTGCATGAGGTCAAAGACCCTAAATGGATTACACCAAAGGTTAGTACATATTTGTTTGCTTTATGAACTTAGTCAATAAGCTATGCTCTATTCAGTTTTAATTATGTCATATTTTGTTTTAGACTCGTAGGCAACCACCGGGATCCAACTTATGTGGCTTTTATATGTTGAGACATATATTTAACATTATCACATTAAGCATGATTGAATTCACTCAAAAGGTAAATGTGTATTTCAACAATTTTGTACTACTATATACTTTTAATTTTTTTTACTTAGCACGCAAGTTAATGATTTTTTTGGTTTTTATGTTACAGATTTTGATCTTACTGATCCCTTTCCTGAAGAACATATTGACTTCATCAACAAATGTTGTTGTGAATTCATTTATGAGCTCTTATTAGAACAAAAGTGAGTTTAGGTCTTTGTGTATTTCATCATGTATATATTGGCATTTGAATATTGTTGGCATTATTGGAACAATAATGAATAATAATTATTAGGTCAATTTTGTTCCCACTTCAATTGGAATATTGTTGCAATTATATTCATTTTCAATAATTAATCAATTTCTATTTTCATTTCTAACAATTTATATTCTTTTAAAAAAACAAAAAATATTTAGACCGAATGTGGTAAACATCAAGTCAAAAAAATTATGATGAGACTTTTAAGACTAGTTTTAAAAATATAAGGTCTAAATATTATTTTTAAGACGTGTTTTAGAAACAACTGGTTTTAAAAGCCAAACTTTTAAGACCAACTATACATCTGGTCTAAAAAGTCTAGCTTTTAAGACCAAATGGTTTACAAAACCGATTTAAAAAGTCGTAGTTTTTAGATCTAATATAAGCCAAGTATGGTCTAAAAAGTCAAACTTTTTAGACCTATTATTTGAGTAACTGGTCTGAAAACCAGTCTAAAAAGTATGGTTTTCAAGACCAAATGGTTTACAAAACCGGTTTAAAAAGTCATACTTTTAGACCTAATATTAGCCAAGTATGGTCTAAAAAGTCTGACTTTTTAGACCTAATATTTGAATAACCGGTCTGAAAAGTTATTTTTAGGACTGATTGCTCAAACTGTCTAAAAAAGTAATGTACTTTTTAGACCGACTATATCAAGACCTAATCCAGAACCAATCTAAAAAGCAATTTTTACCAAGACTAAAAGCGATTGTTGCATTAGTGATTATACAAAAAGATGATGAAATTGATGGAGATAGTAATCATAGTGTAATATACTGAATTTTGGGCCTAGAGACTTGAGAATAAGCATGTATCAGGCATACGACTAGACCCTGTTCAGGAAGTATGATATTTAAATTTGGAAATAAAACATTGATATCCTATGAGTATTTTGATCAAGAGCTCAAGGCTGTAGAAGTTAAAGTGACAATGCAGAAGGGCACAAAAACACTTATACTGTGTTAATCGGTTGGTAAAAATGTCATGTAGCTATGTCCTAAGGTCTGGGACAATTAGCTGAGCATAAATATGCTAAAATAAATATGCACATGGCATTTCCTGGACAGGTGAAGATCCCCTACGTTTTTTAAGGGAAAAAGTCAGTGTAATGATTACATTGGGACACGTGTCACTGTGGCATTAAAGAGCAAAAAGAAAGTAATGATTACAGGGATAGAAAAGTCAAATCATTACCCCTTAAGCATTCAATTTCGTCCACATGAAGGATGAGAAAGAAAATCAAATGATTTTATCCATACTCAGACCCAAACACAAAATACGGGTCCCACAGGTGACTGACTGGTAGAAAAGGGATGAATAAGGATCAATTGGGGGTTTCCTTTGGACTAAATGGGACAAGTGTGGGACCACTTTGAGAAGTCAAGGAGGAGCCACCTAAGCATGTCCACTCAGAGGAAAAATATCTGGAAAGTTGAAGAAAAAAACAAAGGGAAGTACCCGGTTGACTAGCGGGGCCTGACGTGGACCGGTGGAAAGGGGTTGGACTGGTTAAACTACAAAAGCCTGATAAAATGGGTGAGGGAAAATTTGGTGGGGTCCCTATGTGCCACTTAGCCCTAAAAATGATTAAAAGGTTGCTTGGAAGAAAAGAAAAGAAAAAGCAGTTCAAAAGTCAATATGCGGGTCCCACAATCCGGATAAAAGGGGATAAATCAGGGAAATTGTACAGAAAATAATTGGAGTAGGTGTGTGGGCCCTAAATGGCGCCACATATGTCCTTTTGGGCAGACCAAATTACATGGGAAAAGTCAAGAATAATTAGTATGTTCCGGGCCACAATTGTAATTTACAAAAGTTTCGGGCCAAAACAGGTAATATGCTCCAAAAGAATACAAAAACCTGCTCTCTTTAAAGGGGGATGAGCCACTTGGAAGAAATCTAGAGAACCCTGGAATTTTCTGGAAATCTTGAGGAAAAAGTCAAGAAAGCAGATCCCATTTATTACACAAATGACAGAAATTTACACCTGTTAATTCTAACTTTACCGGATCAAATTACCTTTATTAAAAAGTTGTTTTAACCCCTCATTTTCACCCTAAGGGGCGAAAATTACAGAATCAAGAAGAAGGGACCAGCAATCTCCATAGCCAAAGCTCTAGGACCAAGCTACCAAGAACATCCAACGGTTCTCCGATTTTAGGTAACCCCGAAAACTCTACTTTCTTGAGTTCTTGTCAAGGTATTTTCGTGCAAGAGGTAGAATCTTAGTGTTGGGGTTGGATTTTTGAATTTTTAAGGTCTCCAATGATTCTGGAACGTCGTTTTGTAGGGGGTATAGTCATGGTTTAAGTTTCCGAAACTGAAAACACCGAAAAACCCTGAGTAAGGGCTTGCTGCCAGATTCTGGAAATCTGGGCAGCGAAGCTTCAAACGCGTTTTTAAAATAGTAAAAAAACGTTTTTAAGCTGAAATTTTACATGAAGAAACTAGACATATGGGGAATGATTTTGGTATATAATATGATAACTTTTGGGTAAAAATACTGGGTGAAATAAATTGTTGAAAAAGGGTCTGGAAACAGGGGAGCAAATCGGACAAGAGAGAGAAGTTTGAGCTCAACGACAAAATCAGTGAACTCATGATTTCTGAAATTATTTTTCCTGTAAAATATACATCTTAACGGTTCGTATGGCGTTGGTTTCATGTTAAAATGAGTTTTGGGGAATTTATTAAAAATCTTGGAAGTTGGGACAGATTCACTGGATTTTTTGAAAATTCTGTGTGGGCTCGGTTTTTGACAAAAAAAAAATGCAAGGGTATTTTTGGAAATACTAAAAGTAGTGTATTTTGATGTTATTTAGGTCAAGGGAAATTTCAGAAATTCACCAGGCCTAGAAAAATATTAAAGGCAGTATAAACTACACCAGGTAGTAATCGCTTTACTCAGATATCTTTATGTATTTGTTGTATGCTTGTGCTTACCATATGTGTTTTTGTATATGTTTCGCCACATATATGCATACAGAGTTATGTGGTTCCTAGCGCTGAGGACGATCAGTCTGAGGCCGACCTTAATTGGCGGTTGTACGGGTTGAGAATCAGTCTGGGGCTGGCCTGGTAAGGGCTGCTTTACAGGTTGTGAATCCAGTGAGTCCGAGGCTTGCCTTGGTAAGCATATATGGATTGTGATGTGTGGTTATTATGATATATTTTTGAATGCATATATGGTATGTTTGGCATGTTACTGTTGACTTTTATCTTACATGGTTATCTGCATACACACTACACATTTAATATTTGAGTATTGACGGTTACTCTGGGAGACCATTTTCGGACCTCAGAAGCTTTTGGTAATACAGGAGAGCATGCCTGAGTTATAAAGGTCTTTTTGCAGAGGTAGGGTTGACAATGCAGATTAAGGATAGGGGATACCCTATCATATCTTGTACTTTATATTTTGGGATGAATGTACCTATTACTTTGGTATTTATTGCTGGATGACTGTATTTTAACCCTCCGGGGACTTTACTTTTTGTTGACTTTACTTTTACCAGTACAGTAGTTGTCCAAACCGGTCCTGTGCTCTGTTACGCGTGCTCTGACTTATAATTAATTGGATTAATAATGAAAGAAAGGTAACCCATAAAAGGAATCCTTCTAACCCGCCACCCGAATGGGCGAGGCCGGTAGGTTTGTAACACATAGAATTCTAGTTAGGTGGTTTAAATGAAGGAAAGCAATGAGAGTTATTTGTGATCAGAAGGTTCTTAATAAAGCAAAAGAAAAATTTTCACTCTGCTATGCTATATGAATATAAAGTGAGAGTAGCTAAGATAAGATAAGGATGTTGAAATAAATATGTGGCTATGCAAGAAAAGATAAGATCTATAACAAACTTTTAAGTGGAAGAATCGAAATGGCACTAATTGAA
Source organism: Acacia pycnantha (assembly GCA_025563575.1). NCBI lineage: Eukaryota > Viridiplantae > Streptophyta > Magnoliopsida > Fabales > Fabaceae > Acacia > Acacia pycnantha. The sequence goes on along the minus strand of JAMWYP010000257.1, from coordinate 66,991 downwards.
GAGAAAATGGTAAAAAAATAATGTTTTGATGTGGATTGGATATGTTCAGAGAAGGGCATTGGATGTGCTAGTGGGGAGGATCAATAAATATGGAGTCCTAAAAAATGAGTAGAGGAAGACCAAAGAGAACTATTGGCAAAGTTCTTAGGGAAAATCCATCTCAGGGCCCATATTGGCAAAAAAAATGTCAAAAAAGGCCCAAGAAAAAGTCACATGTCAATAAAAGGCCCCAGGACCTTTTCTGATATTATTTCATAAAACGTTAACAACTAAATCAATATCCGTTAACAACTAAATCAGTAGCATTAACAACAATATCCTAACAACTTAATCAGTTACATTAACAAATAAATTACAACCCGTTAACAACTATATCAGTTCTATTAACAACTAACATTTTTGAAATAATACTAGAAAGGGCCTTGGAACCTTTTTGACATGTGACTTTTCATGAGCCTTTTTTTACTTTTTTTTACCAATATGGGCCCTGAGATGGATTTTCCTAAATTCTTAAGTGAGGTGTCGTTGTTGTTTCTCTCGCAGATTAACAAATTATGAGTATAGAAATCAATTTCTATAATTGAACAAGTTATATCGAGTTAATAAAAAAATTATAAAAATTTGATTAAAAAATAAAGTGAAGTTATAGAGAGTCGTATATTAATTTACCCGTTTTCCTAAAAGAAAACAAATAAATATATATATGTGCGTGAGTTTTTATTTATAACTATTTTTAAATTTCCGTGTATATACAATTATATTCAAATAAAATGCTCAAAGACCATCCCAATAGGTATATCTAAAATTTAAGAAATAATTTCACCCATCACACACAAAATAGAAAATTAATGCAAAAAAATTAAATTTAGTCCTAATAAACGCTGATGGGCTTATGTCAAATACCTAAAGTACACATAACTTTAGTTGACCCAAATAAAATAAATTGATCAATTGACTAGTCTTGGGCCACAGCAAATCAAACGAATCACACTTCAGCCCATGTGCTTCAAGCTTCAATTCTTCAAGCCTCACCAAAGGTTATTGTTTATTGGGGTTAATCCTGTTAATTTATTGTTGAAATTTAAATCCTTTTCTCATCTATATCTGATAATAATATATCATTTGAAACCTGTATGTATAGAACTTTCAAATATAATAAATTAATAATACATATTTTCTGCTTTCCCCAAAACAAATACATATTTTTCTGGAAAATTGCACTTAAGTCTCAAATAAGAGAAAATACAACAAAAAAGTCTATTAAAATATCAAATTTGTAGTAAAGTCCTGTGAAACATTTTTTTAATATATTTTAAATTTGAAAAGTCCAAAATAACCCTATTGATTAAATAGAAAGGGAACGGATGATTGTTATTCATTAAAAGTGTTTTGGACTTTTCACATTTAGAATATATTACAAAAATGTCCTACAAGACTTCATTATAAATTTGAGATTTTAAGGAATATTTCTGTTACGGGTTTTATATAAGGCCCATTAGCGATGCGGCCCAATAACAGGGGGATCTATCATGATCACCAGCAGATCAGATAAAATCATAACCAACCTACAATCAAGGAGATAATCAAGGGAAATCTCTATCACAAATAGAGGGCCCATGAGCCCAAGACCGGTACGTAGGCCCTAGGAATCGCTCCTAGGTCAAGTCCCAATCAACATCAACATCCTAGCCCCTCAGGGCTAGACAATCTGTGTTCTACACCAGAACAGTGGCGCCGTCCGTGGGGACGATAAATTTCGATTCCCGTGACCAAAGTTGGTCAATATCAAAAGCAACAGATTCTGTAAAGAAGGAATCCGTTTCAAAGGATGCCATTAGAATCTACGATTTAATGGTGAATTTCTATAATAAACGCCAAAATTTAAAGGATTTGGTGCCAAGAAGAGAAAATTTGCCGTTTCAACCTTGAATACTGGTTGAATGGAATTCTGGATTCATTGGAAAATCCATCGGTCATTGATTTACTTCTCAGGCTTTCTCGATTCAGCGGCTCTGATTATTGTTTGTCGCGTTGTGGTTTGTGATTGCGACCAAAGAAATTCCAGAAAAACCTCAACTTCATCGCTGCAATCATGTGGCGGATAGCGATTTAAGAAAGGCCAAAGAAATAGGATCCCTTAGGGTCCTCGGAAGAAATTGATAGCAATTTCTGAATATCCTAGAAATTGATAGGCCGAAAAACCAAGCACATCCGTGACGCCGCAAGAGAACAGTTGTGTTATTCATCATCTCCGATTCGAGTTCCATCTGGTTTTCTTTTTTTTAAAGATTCGATTCTCCTTGCTTGCTGAGGATGATCTGCACAAATCCCTCGATCTGGCGGGCGACGGAAGAGGCCTCGTCAGGAAGTATAGTGCCGTAGCGCATGGAATTGCTGATCTCCTTGGAATAGGCCCGAAGGATCTCGATGCCGTCATCCTCAACGGAGGTAGAATCACCAGGGGCGGCGTAAGCCTCTTGCTCGATCTGACGAGCTCCCGGTAGTCCCACACTTATGGCTCTCCTGACACGGATGGGGGCATAACACATGGGATAGACCTCATCGGTCTTTATGGCGTGCCTATGGAGCGGGCCGTCCACACCCAAGGAGAAGGCATCCATGTCATCAATGTCCTCCTTGCCTACCGACCAGGCTTTAGCCACTGCTTCGCTGCTGAAAGAGAAGGAAGAGGCACCGGTTATAGCTCCTGAATCTGACCCAATTTAAGAAACCCGGTCAAAGGGTAAGTTTGACCAGGGACCATTCTGCAATAAAAGAAAATCTCAAAAGGTTTCACCAAAGGACTTAAGTGCAAACCTTAAAAGGTTTTGCATAGGGACCTAAGCGCAAACCTTGAAAGGTTTCATAAAGAGACCTAAACGAAATCTCAAAAGGTTTCATAAAAAGACCTAAACGAAAATCTCAAAAGGTTTCGTACAGGGACCTAAGTGAAAATCTCAAAAGGTTTCGTAAAGGGACCTAAGTGAAACTCTTAAAAGGTTTCGCACAGGGACCTAAGTGAAACTCTTAAAAGGTTTCGTACAGGGACCTAAGTGAAACTCTTAAAAGGTTTCATACAGGGACCTAAGTAGAACTCCTAAAAAGGTTTTGCAGAGGGACTGAAATGCGAATTTTATTTCTGCAACATCAAAAAGTTTGGAAGCAAAATGCGGACCCTAGGTTACACCATATTTGGTTTAAACCCGACTCCGCATGAATTTTAAGGCGGACCCAGTTACACCGAACTGGTTAACATCCCGACAACTCAAAGACTTGAACTACCAAGCTGGGGGGCAACAGACTAGCATCCAAAATGAGAATATAAACCAGACAATTAGCCCGGATAAATTGCTACGAAAGCAAATTAAGCTGGATGGACGGAATTCAATCCACGAAAGCCAGGTGTCACACGCAATCATGGCAGAATCAGAGGGTACTCCCCAAGAGTCACGCGGTAGTCACACCAACCACCGGATCGTCGGACAGGGCTACAACCCCAGTACCTTGGTCGCTTTGAAATTACGCAGGGCCACAACGGACCATCCGGATCCATGAGTCGCGGTTTTCACCCGGCAGATCCATGAACCACGGTCCTCGCCCGGCACTTTCGGTCATACCAATTAACACGAGGCCGCGGTTAGTAATCAGGATCCTCGGTCGTGGGAATACAATCCGGCAATATCATTCGACCACGGCGGTTGTCTACCACCTCGGACCCTTAGGACGTTGGTTCTCACCACGGGCTTCCTAGGGCGGAGTTCATTACCTCGGTCTCCTTCGGCCATCGGTAATCACCACGGTATTTCTCAAGCCGTCGGTCGTCATCATGACTCTTCACGAGACGCGGGACGCCGCCCGGCTCATCGGACATTGCGGCGTTACCATGTACCCGGGAAATGAGTTCAACAAGTCCTAGCCGAGCGCGGGCGTCGGGAGATGGGCAACACCTCGGATGACTTATCCAGGGACATCATACACCCGGCAGTCCAAAACCTTGAACTACCGGGCTGGGGGCATCTGTTACGGATTTTATATAAGGCCCATTAGCGATGCGGCCCAATAACATGGGGATCTATCATGATCACCAGCAGATCAGATAAGATCATAACCAACCTACAATCAAGGAGATAATCAAGGGAAATCTCTATCACAAACAGAGGGTCCATGAGCCCAAGACCAACAGGTACACTCTATACATACGAGTTAAACCCTAAAGGTACACATCTTCTATCTCTACGCTCTCTCTCAATTGCATATCTTTGCACACGTGAGCACACACCCCACGCCCTTTGGCTATGACCATCCAAGTATCCTCGAACTATGTGGTACGTAGGCCCTAGGAATCGCTCTTAGGTCAAGTCCCAATCAACATCAACATCCTAGCCCCTCAGGGCTAGACAATCTGTGTTCTACACCAGAACAATTTCTGCTATATTTTCTTTTACATGGGACTTAGGTGTAATTTTATCTTTTTTTAACCTGTAAAACGTACAAATACATATTTTTGAATCAATGGGATTTAGTATTCAAAACTCCACCCGACATACCATGTACATACTCACTCCCTCCAATCCTAAAGATATGAGATAATTGAACGAATTTCTATCGATGCAAGACTCCAATTCACTTTATTATAAATTTATAATTTTTACACGTGCGAAAAAAAATCCAAACAAATGATTAAAGGGTGTTTTGAAAAAAAACACACACACACTTTTTATAAATATTAACTTAAAGTTATTATTTAATATTTATAAATAAGTATCTAACTCCTATATTTAGATTGAATGGAGTACTACCTCTAGTGATTAATATCACTAATACAAGAGATAGTTTATAATTAGATTTGGCTAGTCCACTTTATCCCCATATTTATATTTTCTTTAAATTATCCTCCTTGATTTCACATGTTTGCAGAGTTTACATCGACGGGTAATTTCAATGTAAACTATTTGAGATGATCTTTTAAGGAAACCAACACACGTTTTTAACAAGTAACTAATTTTCCTAATCTATCTAAATTAATTAATTAATTAGATCTTATAAAAAATATACGAGTTTGGCCTTAACAAACTCAAAACATTAGAGAATTTCATTAGTTTTCTTAGTCATATTTGTAAAGTTCATTGGTTTTTTTTTTTTTTTTTTGTGCTATAAAAATTTTAGGAAAGGGGTCAGGCTCATTCACATTCCAAGGGCAGGGCGCTTTAGTTCCACTCCATAGGGTATACTGGGTTAGAGAGTATACCTCCACCTCTTCCTAGCGTTTCCACTGTTTCGCATCACCTCCCCTCAGTGTCTTGACCAACTCTAAGATTGAATCCCCTCCCTTTGGTGAGGGTGTCCGACCCCTTTGCCAGTTTAACCCAAGGACGAGGGGTAGTTCATTAGTATTTTTTTTTTTTTTTTGGTATCCCACCCGATTCACCGGAACGTTCGTTTCCGACTAATCCAGATTTCGCCCCACGTTGGACCCACGATAGTGGGGGAAGAGCTCCTAACACCATTTTCACCATTTTCACACCTCAAACTGAGAACATAGTGGTGGGAAAGCAAATCCCTTACCACTTGCTCCCAATGATTGTTGGTAGTTCATTAGTTTTTTTTAATAACCAAATTTCATGTCATTTCCTCAAATGGCTCTTAATCATCCAACCAAACGGGCCTCACCTATAATGGACCACAAACTTTCGTTGGCAAAAAAAGGGACCACAAACTTTCGTTTGGAAAAAGCACATACATGGCCCCTGGTTTGGTGACAATCGTGATAAAAGCATATGCCATTTTTTTTTATTTGTTCTGCTTTTACGTAAAACAATATCCGTGTTTCATACGTATTACTCCGTTTGGAGGTATATGGTCGGAGCTATTAATTTCCCTTTACTTATGTCATTTTAACTTTATATAAGAACATTTTAGGAAAATAAGTAAATTTAACTAATTTAACTTCTTTCCTTAATCTCCACAAAATCGGTTAAATGTGTCATATAATTAAGATCGGAGGGAGTATATTGATATCATTAATATATAACAGTAAATGTCATTTTTATTTTATTTTGTATAAGTTTTAAAAGAGATAATATTTTTAAGAAGTAATAAATTTTTAAAACATGGAAAAAAAATTAAAACATGTAAATCTAATTTAATTAAAGTTTTCTAAATCAAGAATAAATATTTGTTTGATTATTTTGAGGTGTTTTGCACCTTTGTTCTTTAAAGGATGTGTTTTTGTGTGTGTGAGAGATTATTTTCAAAGTAAATTAGGCAAGTCGTTTTCATTAATTGAACATTTAATTCTATACCTAATATTCCTTACAAGTTTCATATTAAAAGCTAAGTTTCATTAAAGAGTGTTCTATTCTGCTTCCACTATAAATGTGATGGGCCTTCTCAGCTATCTAAAAGTTGGTCCCCTCAAACTTGTTTCCTTTGTCGACAACTTTGATTTAACTTTATATAATTATAACAAAAAAATAAAAAATAAAAACTTTATATAAAAATAAAAAATAAAAAATTTTGATTTAACTTAATTAAAAAAATATTTAATTGTAGTTTTTAATGTAAAAACTTTCTAGGGGTACTTTTAGATTTAGATTGAGTCTTTTAATTTATGTCATGGCCAACTTAATCGCAATTTGTGCGTCAACACGCTCACACCCTTAAAGGATTTATTTCCTATTATTTCAGATTTAAAAAAAAAAAAAAGTGTTCCTATTTAAATTGTCCTTTTCTTTTAATATACCTTTTTTTTGTTTGGGTTATCAAATATTTGGGATAATTACTATGAAATCCCAAGGAAGGATCTTAATTACTAAAAAGTCTTAATGGCAACAGTGACAAAACCAGAAAATATTTTTAGCTCGGGCCAAAAAATAAACATATTGAACTATTTACTAAACAATATCACATAATATTGAAAATACAAATAAATAATAACCAACAATTACAAATCAAAACAAGATATAAGACGGTATTAATATTTTCAGTATGTATTTCAAATAAGAATTTTACTTTCCTCTCACAATCCAATGAGTAATGAACCAAACATTGTCCTTATAGAGAAAATAAGAGATTAGCTGGGGTAAAATTATTGGCCAAAATAAAATATCATATAATAAATACATAGATATACTAACAAATTTTAGAAAGTTAGTTGGAGTCAAGGCCCCAACTGGCCAACAAGTGGTTCTGCCATTGAATGGCAAGTGATCACCAAAATCCGGTTATCATCATTTCCTATATTGAAAACTTATCATTACATGCTTCTAAGTTGTTATGAGACATTTAAGTGATTAAATATGTTCCTTGTTGGGATCTTATATTAATTCCCAAAATATTTTGATGTACATAAAATCATTTTTTTTTTTTTTCCATTTCACAAAAATTCCATAGATACTTCGTATATGGTGATCATCAAATAGATGTTGAGGTTGTTTTCACAGTTATTTCCTCTGCAAAATACTTCTGTTCTCATAAAAAATGTCAGTTCTAGATTACCAATATTAGCTAGCTACTCTTTATATGTTATATGCGACTTTTTATTCTAAAAAAAATATACAAACTTTTCATACACAAAATAATATATATATATATATGAATGACTGCTATGTTACAAATATATGAATAAAAATTTGGAAATTTAAAAAATATGCTTCCAATTATTTCCCCTCATAATAGTTGGTATGAGCCAAATGAAAGAGTCACTTTCATACCCACAATAATTAAATAAAAAATTGACAACTCAGAAAAAGGTCGTAGGCACCAGTGGGTGTGACATGGTGGAATCATTGATCCTATTCATGCGACCTAAAAGGTTGTTTGGCCACTAAACCAAACCTATCCAATCAACTTGAATCAATGAGTTAAATATAACACACACACACACACACATATATATATATATATATATATATTGATAGATTATGACTCAAAAGTAAGACATCTTTAGCAATCAGCATTTAAAGTGCAACCAGCTTTGGCTACGCACATGTTGGATAGAAATGAATAAATTGTTGAATATTTTATTTGTTATAATATTTGAATTATATTAAGATATTTTAGATATTCAGACATCTTATTTTAAATATGAATGAAGTCCGATAGTCAATTTTAGAGTAAATATCATTTCTGGTCCCTGACAAAAAAACACGGACCCCATTTTGGTCATTGACAAAAAAAAAAGATCTTTTTTAGTCCACAAAAAGGACGAATAAAGGTCGATTGATGGACATTTTGATCCCTCACAAATTTTCAAAAGGTACTTTTTAGTCCCATAAAAAGGACGAATAAGGGTCGGTTTTTTTGTCAGGGACCAAAATGTGGTCCGTGTTTTTTGTCAGGGACCAGAAAAGGTATTTACTCATCAAATTTATTATTCGAGTCTAGGTTTAGAGTTTTACCCAATCTTATTTATCTAGTTATTTATTAAATTAAATGAGCAGCATTGATAGGAAGTTATTAAATGAGGCCATATTGAGTTAGAGTGGATATACGAAAATCCTAAGGGTTTATAAGGCACAATTTCAGCGACTAAATTTTTCACCATCAGCGTCTTACACAATTAAGTTTTGAAGGGTACAAAAGTAGGGATAGGTTATTCTGCCTACTCTTATTTTGCATACCTTTGTCTACCCCTTTTAATACTGTTAGATTATAATATCATCCAACAACGGAGATTAAAGGGATAAAATAAACCGTTTAAGGGGCTCCATCTATTGGGGATTCTATCTATCTTTCTAGAGTTCCGATTGCTCAAGATTTCAATAAGACTTGGTGGACCATCAGAAACGCCCAAACGATGAATTGAGACTACCCATAGTAATCAATCTCCATTGAAGCCCTAGTTTTAGACGAACAAGGATAAGGATAATCAAAACCTCTGGACCTAAAATTTCCCTAGCAATAATGCCTGGATATTCCCAGCTGCATACTGGAGCAACTTGAATTTCCCTATCCATTAGACAATAGTTGTGATGTTTAAACTTTGACCTTCAAAGTTTGAGATGGAGAGGTCTAGGTCTAAGAAGAGGTCATAGAGATTTCTGACACAAGCCGGCGAAACCCAGAAGGCCGAATGCCATTGTTCACGCTGACATAGAAGGCCCTGTTGTTGATTCACGAGAGAATTCTTGAGATTGATATTCTGTATTCATGGAAAATTGTAATCTAGGTTCCTGTAGAGGGGAGAGAGAGGGTGAGAGGCAGTGGGAGAGAAGAAGGGGTAAAAGAGTTTATTTTATCCCTCAAATATCCACTGTTGGATGAGATTATAATCTAACGGTATTGAAAAGGGTAGGCAAAGGTAGGCAAAATAAGGGTAGGTAGAATAACCTATCCCAAAAAGATATATATAAACTTTTAAAATGATGTCATTTTAACAATTCCATTAAATTGACCTAAATATCTATTACTTTTTTATGTGGGACTCATTTGTTCTTCCTCTAGCTTTATAACGAATATTTGAGTCAATTTAACGGAATTGCTAAAATTGGATCATTTAAAAAAAATTATTTTTAATTTTTCACCGTTCAAAACTCAATTATGTTAGACGCTTATGACGAAAAACTTTATCGCTAAAATTACACCTTAACACAAAACCTAATTACCATATTCTCTCCAACGGTTTCCTCACAAATAATGGTTATTTTCAGTTGTCATCACTAGCTAATTCTACAAATTCCATTTAGAAGGTTCTCTGACACACTTTCTTCTGATTGTGTTCTATTTTTTCAAATACCCTTATTTTAGATCATGAACCTTGTGGATTATTGCTCCAAACCATCTAGTTATGGCTATAAGCATTTTACAGGTTAAGTTTCAATTTTGCCTTGAAAGTTGTTACATACAAGTAATGTTGTCTAGAATTTTTTTTGAGAAGCAATATTGCTCCAGAAGTTTCCAAATCATAGCCATTTTGCCCCCACCGCTAGCTAGGTTAAGTCTAATCGTTAGTTGATCAAATATACTGAGTTAACAAGTCCACATGTCATATACGTCATTTTATTTTAGGTTAAGGTGGAAATTTGTTCTGAAAGTTTTCAGTTAAAAGCAATATTATCTTAGAAATTTTTAAATCATAGTAATTTCACTCCGGTTGTTATCTAAGTCAAGTTTGATGATTAATTGACTAAATATGTCATATATGTGTGTCATCCACTTTAGTCTTTTTCCAAATTAAATTTATAGATAAGGATTTACACATGCTTCTATTTGATTTATAGTTTAAATTAAATTCAACAAAAAAGTTATAAAATTAAAAAATAATCTAATATTAAAATAAGTTGCCCAAATTTTCCTTAATTTTTAATATCAAATAAATTCCTATCTCTTTTCAAAATTTATAGACATTTTCTAAAAACTAAAAGTAGATGGACATATTTCTCCAAAAAGATTAAGAAAAAACTATAATACGGAGTATCTCTTTTAACTTTTACTATAAACATTCTTTTTAATCAGATTAATCGATTGTAAATATTTTAAAATAAAAAAGAGGCCTCTAAAATTTTCACGAATTCAAAGGTTATTTTATTTAACTCAAGAAAAGTCTTCATAAATGTCAATATATACGTATGTGTGTGTGACTGTGTGTAGGTTGAGCAGTTACATCTTCTCATACATTTCCTTCACCTAAAGTTGCTGAGTCACAGCTGCTTCTCCCTATTCTATGTTCAATTCACGTCATATGAGAAAGAGATAATTTTAAAATTATTATTCATCATATTCTTTTGGTTGACCTAAATTAGTCCAAAAATGTATTTAATTAATTGATTGATTATTTGGTTTGATTTTCAAACTAATTAATTAGACGTATTTCTTCAAGTAGAATTTATAAATGGGATAGCTTACTATAAATTTTATAATAAATATATTGGTATTGATTTATCTTTCACTTTTATCATGAGTTTTCTATTAAATCAGATTCGAGCTTTGTGAATTCAATGAAATATTTTTTCTCAAAGGCAATTTGTACATTTATATAAACTTGATCCAATATCTTATGTTTAAGCGACTTTAACCATTTTTACTAAAATCAACGCCTATTCATTGTTACACACATACTAGAGTCGGAAATCGGGCCAAACCCATCGGGCCGGCCGTTTAAGCCTGACCGTCAAGGGCCGGACTTGAAAAATGGATAAGATATTTGAAATTGGCCCAAGCCTGGAGGGCCTCGGGCTTAAACGGGCTAGCCCTGGAGGGCATCAGGCTGGCCCTGCAGGCCCTTTTCACTGTAGTTTTTCCTTTTTTTCCTTCTTTAATTTATTAATTTATATATATTTTGTATTTGTTATAGAGTTATTTATCCATTTAACTACAAATACATAATAACTATACTCTAATTTTATGATTTGGTTTATTATTTGTTGCAAATAAAGATTATGGATATGTTCATTGTGAATATAGTTTGCTTTTGATTATGAATTAATAACTATATTTATTTGTTGGATGATTCATGTTGTAATTTACTAATTATATTTCTTTAAAAAAATGAAGGAAAAATAGTTAAAATTTGGAATATTAATTTTCGGGCCTGGAGGGCCGGCCCTGGCCCTTCACGGGCCAGCCCAGGAGGGCCGGGTCGGCCCTGATTCCCAGCTCTACACATATATATTTATATGATCAACTATTGTTTCTATGTATTTGTTATATCTAATGATTAAAAAAAAAAAAGGGTCAGGAAGTTAAAACTGTTGATGAAAAAACATAGGCTATGTTCATTCATAGAAGACAATGTTTGAGTTTGATGCAAATAAGGTGGATATTAAATAGTTGTACTCCCTCCCGTCCTAATTATAGGAACACATTTTAGAGTTGGTTTTGGTCCTAATTATAAGAGTAAGTTTTAAATTTTGTCAATTTTTTCCTATAATACCCCTATCTATACTTATTATTAGGAGTATTTATATATATATATGTGTGTATATATGTATACATATATATATGTATATCTGTGTTTATGTGTGTCAATATATATGTGTGTATATATCTATGTGTGTGTGTGTGTGTGTGTGTGTGTGTTTGTGTTTGTACACACACATATATATAAACATATATATATTTGTGTGTGCGCGCGTGTGTGTGTATCTATATATGTATGTAGATAGATCTATATGTATTCACATAAATATACACAAATATATGTTAACTCATCTCCTTATAATTAGGGCAACTTGTGTCATTTTAAATTTATATAAGAGTATTTTAGGAAAATGAGTAAAATTAACTAATTTAACTCATCTCCTTAATCCCCTCAAAATCGGTTAAATAATTCCTATAATTAGGACCGGAGGGAGTATTTTTTTAAAGAATTGTTGATCTTTTAGGGTGAAGGTGTATATTTTTTCTGGAAGTTTTTGCTAAGAAGTAATGTTGTCTTGAAAGTTTTTCTAAATTTAATATAGTCATGGAAATATTAAAATAGAGCAATATTGCCCCTTATCGTTAAAAATTTAACGGCCAACATTATTATTTTTAATGGTATGAGCAACATTGCTATATTTTGAAACTTTCAAGATGACATTGAACCTAAAAATTAAAATTTCTGGGGAAACATTGTACATCAGCGAAAACTTCCAAAACAAATTTAAACTTTAACACATCTTCTTATCAATAATCAATACTCCATTGTATCCTTACTATAAGACATAGTTTTCATATTTATAAATCTTTTTCTAATTTACCCCTATTAATGCTCTATTAATAATAGTCAAGGAGAAGAGGAAATAAAAGAATTAATAAAGATGATTTTAGTGTTTTAAAAAATGCATGTCATATTAATTAAGTCAACTAATTTACTTAATTTAATCAATTTCGGTAAATATACAAAGATCCGAGAGTGTAGTATATAAATAAGTATTTTTATTATTATTATTTTATATGCCAACATATATTATAAATAAGTCATCCCTTTGAATTGGTAATGATTCACTATTTTTCCGGCTCCATGTAATACCTACCTTTATATCGAGATGTGTGTTTTAGGTATAACAAATTCTTTTTTTCCAGGGGAAAGGGAAACAGTCTATATAAAAAACAATAGTAACAAACTCATAAAGCCACAATCTATGATGCCTAAAGAGAGAAAAAGGCAAAAGTAATTCTCATTAATTTTTCAGTTTGTCATTCATTGTAATCATTTAGTGTGAGAGTTCATTAATTAACTTAAGATATTGATATCTTGAAGGAAACAGATTGTAACATTATAAATTGTAAAGAGAAGTGGTTCTTAAGTATCCAGATCAAACTTAAAGGAGTTGAGGTGGAAAAAAAAGTACCCGACTACATTTTAGAAATTGTAAGTGACTTCACACGTGGTCGGATCAAACTTGTGACATTCTAATGGTTCTCAATTACATGGATTAAACATGAGGAATTGTATGCACTAATAGTCATTGTTAAATCTTGAGGATGTACAACTCCTCGTCCTTGGGTTCAACTGGCAAAGGGGTCGGACACTCTCATCAAAGGCAGAGGGTTCGATCCTGAAGTTGGTCAACGCGCTGGGGGAGACATCCTAGCTCCTAGGTGTCTAGGTAAACGCCTGAGGGTAGTAGACGGCTCGCCCTGCTCAACATCAGTTTCATTTAGGAGGAAAGGAGATTTCGCACTGCATTTGAATCGTGGGTGAATCCAACCCCTTTCCTAAAATTTTTTTATCAAAAAAAAAAAAAAAATCTTGAGGATGTATATAATAGAAATCTTAGGAGGTTCTTAAAGACTAGACATATGACAAGTTATTAGAGTGAACCTTTATAAATTATTTGTGTGCTTCATCTCTACATTGATTTTATATGGTGATTTCTTTCTATCTATATTGTAATTATCACTTGTTTATTTAATTGTTTGACCAATCTTTCATTTTATCCGATTTAATTATCATTTAAGCATTTTAATTTCATTATATTTAATAGGTGTCATTTCATCTTAAATTTCAATTAATTAATGTTTTATAATAATCCAATTCACTCCTTTTTTGTGAGTCCTGCACTAACAAAAGCTTGTTTGAAATAAGTGTTCCTAAAATCAATTTCAGAGCGAGCGCATTGAGCAAAAATGAAAAGTAGAGACAACATGCACAGTAAAGCTTAAGCCGTTAAGATAAGACTCTCTACTTGTTATATTGTCCAATTGTACAAAACAGAAAATAGAACAACATATAAAGTTGTTGCTTTTATATTTTCAGAAACAATTTTTTGGTTTTTTACAAAATATTTAACTGAAAATTACTTATATTAAACTTTTTTTTTTTGTAAATAAGAATTAAACAAGACGGTTGATTGTGAAATTGTTTTCTGAATATTAAGAAATAAAAAATTGGTATTAATATAAATGGAAAAAAAAAAAGTAAAAATTCTTGGTACGTGTTTGGCAACAAACCCATGTGAAATATGTGACCAATGTCCTTTATCTCTTTGATTAATAGGGCTCCACGAATAGCTTTTGTTCACATGGCAGAAAACTTGTTTGAAAAATTTGGCATAATTTTTTTGGCATATCACATTTTTTTATAGAGTAAATACCCTTTTTGGTCATTGACAAAAAACGTAATCCCCATTTTGGTCCCTTACAAAAAAACCGACCATTATTCGTCCTTTTTTATGGACTAAAAAGAGCATTTTGGAAATTTGTAAGGGATCAAAATGTTAACCAATTGAGTGTATTTTGAATTTGTAAGGGACTACGAGACTTTTTTTTTTTGTCAAAAATTAAAATGGGTATCGTATTTTTTGTCAAGGACCAAAAAGGTATTTACCTTTTTTTATACCTATTTAATGTGAGAACCATCCATTATATCATGTCTTGTTACTAAGTAATCCAAGTTTGAGTGTATATATATATATATATATATATAGGGGTTATCGTTTGTCATGTCACTTGACATAAGGTTATGTTAAGTCACTCCAAAACTACGTCGTTTTGAGGTTAGATGAATTAATGAACTCTCAAAACGACGTAGTTTTACGGGTCAAAGGAATTAATGAAGGATCTTTTGGTAAAATTCATATAATAAATATTAAAACAAAACTACAAAAACACCATTCATTAATTTCCTTAACTCCCAAAACGACGTAGTTTTGAGCTCACTTGACATAATCTTATGTCAAGTGACATGACAAACGATAAACCCATATATATATATATATATATATATATATATTACTCACAATTTGAATTCAAGATTCTAATTACAATTATATTAATTTCTTTTACTCAGTTGATTTTTTATAATTTATTTTAAAACATATTTAGGTGTTATAGACATATACATTCAAAATTGACATCATCATTAGTATAACAGGGCATTTGTTCAAGCAAAAAGTATAGCAAGGCATTTTATTTGTACTAATATATGGAATAATAGAAGAAAATTTTCTCTCGTGTCTTCCTATTCTTTTGCCCAACCTCTCCTGTTTCAGTCCTCTCCTTTTCTCAAAGCTAGTATGGGTTTAATTGCAAATTCACATGATTCTGTAAGTTTGAAATGTTCAAATGGTAAATTTGGTGAGAACTCATGAGTTCAATTGGATTTGCAACTAGCATTTAATATTGTAAATTCGTACAAGTTTACTTTTATTTTGGCTAGGGGATAAACTTAAAAAATTGTAATTATTATTAGTAAATACTAATACTCCATCCATCCTTATATATAAGAGCATTTCAACCCAATCGCGAGATTCTTAAAAACAATTAAAATAGTTAAATCTAATAATTATATAGGAAATTTAACTCTCTCTCTCTCTGTTTTTTTTTTCTTCAAAAATGCCATTATTTATGAATGAGTGAGAAAGAGTAATAATGAGAAAATGATGAAAAAGATTTAATGTAGCATAATAATTAAGGGAAAAATAAGAAAAAGTATATTTATTTTTGAGACAAATTTAAAAAGAATATTATATTTAAAGATAAACCCATTAAAAAAATGCTCATATATATAAGGACCAATGAGTACTAAATAAATGCTTCATAACTCAAACTGTAGAAAATTTTGCCACCATTTCCGGCATGCCTCATACATCTCCAAAGCCGGTCTTCGATTTTTTTATTTATTTTTTTTTTTAAATAAGAGTAAATGTCTTCTCTGATAATTCCACAGGAAATATCAATTCTATGACCTATCCTTTTTCGCATTTATTAAAGAATATTTTTTTGTATAATATTCGCTTCAACATATTTTTTGAATGATGCATATCTCTCTTTTTTAAACAAAAAATAAAATTGAATGTACATGTCCCTATGACCCTACAATCACTGAAACGTTTCGAATTGTTTTCGTTTAAAGAAAAATCAAATCAGAATTAATTAATTGGACCAATATAAATATTTTCGCGTAACGGAAAGAAATGATAATACTAATAATAATTTATTTATCACCCCCACACTCTTTGTTATAAGCAAAACGCCAACGTCTTCACCAAGCAGCCACTGAAAGCTAACAAGCGAGCTAGCAAAACTGTCGATGCGTTAGAGAGAGGGAGAGAGTGAAGGCGAGCTGTATCTGTAACGGTCTCCCATGGCCTCTTTCTTCTCTC
This sequence comes from Acacia pycnantha, assembly GCA_025563575.1. NCBI lineage: Eukaryota > Viridiplantae > Streptophyta > Magnoliopsida > Fabales > Fabaceae > Acacia > Acacia pycnantha. The sequence goes on along the minus strand of JAMWYP010000257.1, from coordinate 50,462 downwards.
AGATCTTCCAAAATCCCTAGCTACCACTTCCTTCAACATTTTTCTTCATCTTCTTACTATCCTTCTTATCTCCCTTTTCATGTAATATTTGTTCGATTTTCTTCAGTTCTCTACTCTTTTTCCCCACCTTGTTTGTTTCCTGAGGAAATCTGGATTTCGGCGTTGTGTGTTTGGTTTTGGCCTTTTCTGGAGCCTTCGGTGCTATTCGTTTGGGTTTTGGCGAGTTTTCTGGGAAAACTTTCGGAGTCTGATCTGGTTTCTGCTCCATCTTTTGGTGATTTCAGTTAATTGGATTGTCGAGGAGTGGTTTTCTGAGGGATTGGTAACTTATTGGGTTTAGTTGTTTATGCTGTGGTTGTAGTGTGTATTGAAGAATAGTAGGATATGGATGATAGAGGTGGATCATTCGTTGCTGTCAGAAGGATGTCGCAAACTCTTGAGCGGGGCAACACCTCCTACCAATCAACCTCTGGTAAATGTATTAAATTTAAATTTCGTAACTATTTATCCTTTTCGGTTTGTTCGCGACTCTCTCCTACCCTCCTTCCTCTAAAGTGTTTATTTCTGGTAAATGCTTTGTATTTCATCACTGTTTATTGTTTTCCGTATATTTTGCGATTCTCTCTGAAGTGTTGTTTTCACTCATTTCATGTTGACTATGGTTTCATTTCATGTTGACTATGGTTATGATACTGCATTTATCTCTATCTCGCAATTTTGTGAAGTACGGTTACCTGAATCGAGATCGAGTCATGTTTGAGAAGCTTGATCATTTTGCAATTTACACTTGCATGATGCTTGCTGATTTTCCAAATAGCATCGGTGGATAATTTCATATTGCTGTGTGTTTTCTTTTTAATACGGATTTTTTTGGGGTTTTACTTTTGTGTATATTCCAAACATTTTATGCAAGTTATGTATTGATCGATTTTGGCAAAAAAAGAAAAAAAGTCTTGCGCGATTGACAAAAGCGCTTTCTGGGCACCACACGGCACACCCTCTCACTTCACTCTTGCCTTTCCTTTCTCTCCGATACATGCGCACCTTCTCTGTTTGATCGAATAGATTCAAACTATTTATCGAGTTCTTTTCGCTTTTATTTTTTTTTCCTTACTGGTAATATTCCGTTCTTTTGAGCACCAGAGCTCTTTTCTATGCTTAATTTATAACTTATATCTATTAGATGGTTGTCTCTATAGATCTTAGTTTATGGCGCGCGCCTATACAGCCAACTGTACTTATATTTTGATTTGTGCAAATCTATAATATGAAGCTGGTGTGTGTAGATATTATGAGCGAAGCTGGGATAATTTATTGTAAGTCATATAATAAAATGTGAGAAGGATACTTAGAAATGCATCGGTAATAGAAAATCTATATATTTATATTCAATATAAAAACTTTATCAAGCCACGCTGTTAATGAGCCATGAAGAGTGTGGCTCATTTTTCAGATTCTATGCAATGCATGGAACCTACACTAGTTATAAATAAAGTTAGGTGCTGGTCTTTAATCCTGTCTGATACTGCTTGAAATTTAAAAAATATTCATTGTTTTGGCAAACGCGCTGCTTAATCTGTTGCTTTGCTTTGGCTCAAAGTTTTGGATCATGTGTATCCCTTTCCCTTCGTTTGAGGTTGTCTGTGCATGTGAATCAACAGTAGCAACCATATTTTACCTTTGTATGCTGTAATGAGAGTCATAGTTTAAGAAATTTACTGCAGGCTATTCTTAGGTAATGTACTTATTTTATTATCAATTTGTTATGAAATTTTCCCTTTATTTTATATCATTTGGGAGGATTTAATGTCAATCTCTATGCATTTCCATTTGGTTCCCACCATCTGATTACTCTCACAAAAGTTGACACGTAATATTTTAAGTCAAATGCTGTAAGTGCATTAGTTAGCTTATCATCTTCCACATTTCCTTGAAAGCATTGTAACATATGCCTACTTTTTAAAATTGACATGATAGTGCTATTTTCTGTGGCATATTTTGCTCAACCATCAGTACCATTCACTTCCTTAATATCCTCTCCATAGTGTCTATTGTAGTTGTCCCCTGTCGTGCAATTATAGTTTGTTATCAGGCTATATCCTTTTTCTTTTGCATGAAAGCAAAAGGATTTCTATATGCTGTTGTAGTCCAGTAAGCAGAATGGTTTTGATTTCATTTTACTAACTAATCTAAACCAATTAACCATGTTGTACTTATAATGATATATTACTCTTTTTTTTGCCATATACTTATGGGCATTTTATTTGTTTACAGCTGAGGCTGTGGCAGGATCAGGAGCATGGCTTGGAAGAGGATTATCTTGTGTTTGCGCTCAGAAGAGAGATAGTGATGCTCGTCCCTCGTTTGATTTAACTCCATCACAGGTAATAATCTTGTTATTTAAACGCTGTTGAAATAATTGAAAAATCAATTTTTTTATTATGCTGTAGGTAGTTTCAGCATGTGGAATTATGTGACATGTAGCGATCGAATTTTTGAGGTTTTCTGCTGCTGCAATCATCTCCAAAAATATGTCCTCATATTTCACTTGACTTGAGTTCAGATTGATTGTAATATTTTTATCGGAGTATGGCTATCAGTATTGTTTTGGAAAGATAACAGATATTCAGAATCAAGTTATTCAATTTGTTATATGAATGATGGCCGTGCCTTTTGTTCTTTGGTTTTGCATAAATAGGATAGTATGTGACTTGAAACATAAAGATCCATCAAGGTCAATAAATAGTGTTTAGACAAATGACCTATCTTCTCTTTAACTTGTAGAGTTTGCCTCCAATACAATGTTGCTTCATTGAAAATTGAGGACAATACACAATTGAGTTAGCCCATCCCTTTGATTGATTCTTTTTCGAATGAAAATTGTATTGAACTGCATTTCTTAGTCAAAATTAAATTTTTCACAGCTTGTGGTTTCTTGTTCCCTTTTGTAGTTCATACTTCATAGGGGTCATGACATCTATGATGCTCATGATTAGGCCTGTTCAATTATTTTTTCAATGCCCTTTGTTGTGTTCATTTTAGAATAGAATATCTTTAGCTTTGACGTCCCTAGCTTCTTTTATTAAACATTTTTATTTGTAACTAAGCCAGAAAAAATGATATTGTTGAACTTGGACTCTCAGGAAGAATGCTTGCAGAGGCTACAGAACCGTATAGACGTTCCTTATGACAGCTCTATCATTGAGCACCAGGTATCCATTTTGTTAATAATAATATCAAGTCTCTGTAAGTGATGCTGCAATAACTATTAGTTGTGTCGAAGTTCGTTTTTATGTGCCCATGGTTTATGAGTTGTCCATTCCATATTACATGGGCAATACAATATTCTTAGACTCTAATTTACATGTGGTAATTTTGCTTTATTTTAGGAGTCTTTAAGGGCCCTATGGAATATTGCCTTTCCCGAAGAAGAACTTGGTGGCTTGATATCTGAGCAGTGGAAGGAGATGGGTTGGCAAGGAAAGGATCCGTCAACAGACTTTAGGTAGATATTTTGTTTTCTGATTTCCTAATCTTGTCAGCATTCTAACCACATCTTGTTTTTAATGATTTCCAATTTGGTTTTTTGGCAGGGGCGGTGGGTATATATCTTTGGAGAATTTGCTATTTTTTGCCAGGAATTTCCCAGTATGATCTCCTTTTCTGTTTGCTGTTTTCTTTAATGATTATTTTTTTAATTAATGCTTTGAGGAATATTTTGGAGGCTTGGAATTTTGAAGTGGAAGGTCTTCTGGCTTGAATAGTAGCTCATGTAAAAACCTGAAAAACGTGACAATTTAATAGGTTTCAATATATGTATAAAAATAGTAGGAAGTTACATTGTTTACATCGTCAAACTCCATGTAAATGTGCTACTGCTAGTTTATCTCAAAATTAAATGAAGATAACAGAAGATGAAGATAGAATCGTGCAGGATGGTATTTATTTGCTTGAAGGACGAGTCCTCATTATTAGCTCTAGCCCTGCTTATTGTTCCTTGAATGTTTCATTTGGAAGCTGTTTTGGTGCACTTGTATCTTACCTGGTATTTTGTATAGGAGAAAACAAGGTTAAGATTTTCATTTTTATCATGTCAACAGAAAGTTATCAAAGAAATAATGAAACACATATTTTTTTTATACAAAAAAGTTTTGGTGAGTTGGGTCCAGGGGCTCACTAGGGCCAAGGTATGCCTTAGGGCTCAAAGAGCACTTACAGAGATACTTTTAAATCGCCCACCAACAAGGTCTTCACATCGATGAGATTTAAACCCAAACCTTATGGTTATGACTCAAATGAAACACGTATTTTATTTTATATAGGAAAGCTAAAAATTAGACATTTAATGTGATCCGTGTAGTTTTTAGTTGACACTTGAGATACCACAAAAGTGATGTACTGACACTGACGTCATCCTCTGTTACTATGGAGTGAATACCATTACACCAGAAACAATCATCTTGGATATCAGAATAAATTAGAAAATGTGGTGGCTTCGAGATGGTTAATATTAAAAAATAAGTTAATTTTCAACAAATCTGAGCCTGCTTATTATTCACTGGGGATTGTACTTTAATTTTGGAGAAAAACATTGCATCAAATGTGACAGTAGTGTTTACTAGTCATGTCTTTGTCGTAGAAGTAAAACTTAAACTTTTTGGTTTTGCAGAAATCCTTTCAGGACCTTTTATGGAAGCAGGTAGGAGACCGATCAGCATGGGAATACCCATTTGCTGTTGCTGGTGTGAACATCACCTTTATGCTAATCCAAATGCTTGATCTTGAAGCAGGTGTTTTACTTCTTCTGTTACCATAACCTTTTATTGTTATCATTGTTCATCAAATGCCTCTAGGACTTCTAACACTTTTTTCCTTGAACTATGATAATACATAGTGCTGCATGAAGCAGAACTTAAACAAAATGTGAACTTTGGCTTTTACCAGTGCTAAGAGTTCTATATGATGATACGGATATGCTTTTTTTCGTTGCCATTTTTGAGAAAACAAGACCTAACCTGCCTTTTTTACCTGAAAGCTAACCTACTGCCTAATCCAGTCATAGACTATAAACAGTGCCATTGAACTGATCAAACTGATCAAAACCAGATCAAACTGGAGGATTAAGCATGTGTTCAACTACTACAAAATATATATTATTGGATAGAATCAATTTCATTTATTTAAATTTCATACCTTTAGATTATCAGAAAAGATTTTTTAAAGGATAAAGAAATTTTATGATATAATATGATCATATAATGTTAGAGATGAAATGCGCGTGTGTGCACATACGCACACATATATCTTATGAATGATATATTCATAAAATTCATCAATTTAGTCATCCTAAAGGATCATGTCATGAAATAAATAGACATATTTATTTATTAAAAAAAAGATCATATCATGAACATTTTAGTATATTTAATTAATAGGCATTTTAATTCACCAGGTTATTCTGCAATTTGACCATGGTACTGTAAATCACTTGTTTTTTCTTCAATAACCAATTTTTGACCTGCAGTTCCATATATAGTAAGTGGTTGTTGTAATGATCTGCATAACTGGTAGTCCCATATATAGTAATTTAAGGAGCTAGATCTACTCAATGGAGAGAATTCCATTTTGCAGTGGATTGGTATTGTTATTGACAATTTACACATAATAAATGTCTTGTCACGCAAGACATTTGGGGCAATCTCAAGTAGCAAGGGTGGAGTGAGATATAGGTATTGGTCAATAGCTTGAATCTCTATGATGTAACCCAATTTTTTTTTAAAAAAAGGTCTTGCCACACTTCTTTTTATGCAGGCTGATGTATGGTTGATGTATTTGCAAAGCAATGAATTGATTTCAATTTTCTTTCGTTCAAGAACTGAATTCAGCTTATGATATTAATTGTTAACAATATGCTTTGGCTTTACAGTCAAGCCACGGACAATGGTGGGAGCAACTTTTCTAAGACTTCTTGCAGGTAGCCTATATTATGTGTACATTTTTTTTACTTGGCTATTTTCGTCCCTCTTCTATGTTGGGAGAAAAGGGGTAGGATTTGAATACTAATATCTAAACGGTAATACTTTATGGGACTTCCAAACGTGCAATGTGGTGAATACAGCACTTAGCCAGAATAAGAAAAAATATTTTATGTAACTTTTCACTTCAAGGTCCGAATCCTCGTTTTGGTATTACATCTTAGCTTGCTGTTTAAAGTAACTAAATTCATTCATTATCATCTGACAGAAAATGAATCGGCTTTTGATATACTCTATTGCATAACTTTTAAGATGATGGATCATCAATGGCTTACCATGCGAGCATCATACATGGATTTTAACGTAAGTGTTATCTGGTCTGAATGCTTCTGGTAGAAATAGGAAAATCCAAAATGGAATTTGAATTTAAAATTTTGCATAAATTGCATTTACTTTCCCTTTTGCGGTTGTAGTTTCAACAATTTTATACTAACATCCATTTAGCTTTTATGAGCACTAGCTTCGCCTTTTGGTTACTTGTGCTGCATTGATATTTGATTAGGCTATTGGGTTCTGAGTTTCTGTAAGTACATTTTTATGACAGTAGAATATATGCTTGGCTGCTGGCCAAAAAAAAAAAAAAAACGGAATATATGCTTGGCTAACAATTTTGGTGTTAATTAGGGAGAGAGTTTAATATAAATTGAAACTAGGAGTTGTGCCCGTGTAGATTTTTGAGAATCTCAAGGGAGATAAATGGTTGAAAGTAATTTTGAGGTTTGTATTGGTAATGATGTGTGGAAAGAAAAACTAAATATCAACTTTGAAAAATACAGTGAGGTGTAAACCTTAATACTGAGGGTAATAACTGTTAGAGCCAGCAAAATATGGAGATAAAATGAAGTATTATCCACTGTATAACCTCTGATATAAGGGAAAATTAGAGATTACACCAATGGCTTCCTTAACCAGAAAGCTAAAACACTGATAGTCTAGTGACAGTGAAGAAATAGAAAAAAGAAAGAATCAGAACAACCAGCAAGGTATTCGAGAGACCTGCTCCTCTCCTCACAATTCACTCCCCCCTCAATATCCATCCTCCTCCTATATAACGCACTCCCACTACCTGACCATTGTCAGTTACACCCTATTCCCGAGTGGTCCCCCTTCCTTCCTGCGCATTCTGATCTGAATTGGGCCGTGGGGCTAACTGGGCCTTTTGCTGAGAAACTCTGGCCCTTCGTTCGTTGGTAAGTGTTGCCCCAATATTTGTTAGACCCATCAATAACTCTTGCAAATGAAGGGAAAAGATTTTTGTGTAGTCCTTTATACTTTTATGTCAACTTTTCTGGTCCTAACAATCATGGAGAAATAACCGTAGTAATTGTTTGAACCAAGGTTGGCAGCTGACCTAGATTTCCATATTTTGGTTCTTAGTGACTACGGCTATTTTATTTTATTTTATGTTTTGAACAGAGAGTGATGAAAGCGACACGTCATCAGCTGGAGAAGGAACTTCTCCTTGAAGATATCACACGGCTGGAAGATATGCCTTCATACAAACTTCTTACAAGATAGAGATTTTAGTCTGAGTGTATTAGGTGAGCTAACAGGTTTTTGTAATTGATCTTATATGCCATTTCTGCCAATTCAGGATTGAAACTTTGTATCTCTGAGGCCATTCAAGTGTGATGGTCCTCAAGATTTTCGATGCAGCGGTATAGATTTCTAAATCCAGTTAGAGGATTTTAATCCTCTCAGCACTTTCAAGGGTAAAGTGCAAGTGATTGTTGATGAGAAAAATTGAGGTTTTTGATCTTTGCAATTCCGTGAGTTTGGCATGTCTGTTTGCTGTTTAAAAGAAAATGAAAATAATTGATTGTGTGTTTGTATGCATAATTATTGGAGCATATTTCCCCTTTATAATATGTTCTCATATTTTCTTTGCTATGTGAAGTAAAAACTGTTATTACTAACTTTGGAATCGGATTGGTATCTAACTTATTTAGAGCATGCATAATTAATTAATGTCTTCTAAACCCCTATTTTAACGAAATCAAAATTGCTTGAGTTTATTAAAATTGGAGTTCATACTATTGTTAATACTTGTTTAATTGGATCTTAGCTTTTATAATATTCTGAATTTTGGGTATAGAGATTTAAGGATAAGCCTGTAATAGGCAGATGATTAAGCCCAGTTCAAGAAATGTGACAAATGTTATCAAAGGAAGTTGACATGTGGAATTTAGTCAATAGATGGAAATAATTATCTGACATATGAGAATATGTCAAAAAATAATAAAAGACAATATTGGAGACTCACAATGAGGCCATAATTTCGGCCAATGAGGTAGAGAAAGAAGAGAGTCAAATGGAAATTTTATTGGTGGCTTGTAAAACCTGATTTTCAATGTACTAAATTTTTTTGTAGCAATGTATATGGCTAGTGGAAATTTATTAATGGGACAATATTTAAAGGGTTTAATGTTTCTGCAGAAACTTTTTTTTTTTTTTGCAAAGACTCACATCAAAGTGAGTGGGTCCCATTATAAAGAAATGAAAGAGAAAATATTAGTGGGACCCACTCACTTTGATGTGAGTGCTGCAAAAAAAAGTTTCTGCAGTAAATGAAATGAAGACATATTAAACCCATATTTAAATGGTTAAAACGTCACATGGGAGTTATTCTCTTAAGTGTTATTTTCGACTAAGAGTATGAATGGCATGAAGGAATAGGATATTTGTCCTATTGGAATTTTGTTAATAAATGATAAAATGAATGTAAGGAATTGACATGTATCCAAGGATAATGTAAGTCAATGTGTGAACCTTTTCTTAGGACCATTTTCGTCCAACAAGAAGAGAGAGGAAAGTCACATGAATTTGATATTTATGGCGTACTAAAATTAAAGTGCAACTTTTAAATTTCTTTTTGCATCTTAGAGTGCCATATGTCATGTTAAGAAATTGATATGAAAAGATGATTCAAGGGCTTCTTAAAGAAACCTCCAAGTTGTCCAAATCAAGAGGAAAAGCAAGAAATTAAGATATATATTTTTTTGGTCAAAGAAATTAAGATATCACTATAAGTCAAAAGATGAATTAAATTGTGCCAAGTGTAAGTGTAAGGCAAGGAAAATGACAAGTCTTGAAAGCAAATAATGGACCACCTTATATATATGGTGTATATTTCGGCCAACAAGGTGATGAGAGGACGACAAATGAACTTGATGCAAAAACATGCCATATGTCTACATGAAAGTCAATCAAGACAATTAAATTCCCTTTGTCCTAGATTCTTGTCACTTATCATAAACTAAGTCAATAAAGGAATTAAAAACCATCTACAAGGGCCCTATATGTTGTCCAAAGAGAGAAGAAGAATGAAAATTCATAAAGCTTGGTATTTAACACATGTTGTAAATAAAGTCAACATAATTCATCCTCTTTTGCCACTTGTCCTTATAGGGGAGAAAGATGACATCAAAGGGGACACCTAAGCATATAATTTTTTTTTTCTCGGAAAAGATATTTATATTAATACTACAAACACTACAAACAGATACAATACCTGGATTCAAGCAAATAATGTCAAATCCAATACAACAAAATACATCAAATACAAAGAAACAACCAAATCACCGTACATAAAATATTTAAGAATAGAAATAGAATCATGGACAAAAGTAGCCTCCTCAATATCCAAGGTTAGAAGTGACAAGCAAGAAAGTGTTGGTTGGAAAACCCACCCAAACGGGCACACCTCCTTATAAACATGAGCTGCAAGTAGAGCAACTATACAGTTACCACATATTGGGGAAAAGAACACGGAAAACCCAACCTCAGACGAAAGAAGACACATGATGTCCTGAAGAACACTTTTGCTCCATTGATGAATCAGATCAGGTGACCTTGACCACACACCAAGCAACACCTCTTTAGATCTTCGCCCAAGAATGCAGATCCGAGCTATCAAGCGATAATCAGATCTAATAACGTCCAAACAGCCAGCCAATCAAGAGGATTTGAACGTAGATCTTATAGATTTGTTTATTTCTTGAGATAAGAACACCACCACAAAACCCAGTACCACAAAAAAAGCAACAAAAATGATAAATCTCACCTCCACAGATCAGATCTGGAGAAGGAGAAGAGAGGGCTCGCCACAAGGACGAGAGATAACCACATCCGACGGAACTCAAAGAGAGAAGACCACAGATCCAAGATCTGGACTCTAAACTACCTCTCTGACTCATCTGTGCCACAAAAAAGGGGCTCGCCGGTGGCTTGTGAGTACAAGCCGCCGGCGAGAGGGAGCATACGGTGAGGGAGGGGAAGTGCAGAGAAGAGAGAGGGAGGAGAAAAGAGAAGAGAGAGAAAAGATTCCTAAGCATAGAAATTAAAGATCAGGATAGTGACACATATGCTTCATTAATAGGCCATAAATTTCAGACGAGAGAAAGCAAAACATCACATGAAATATCCGAGTTAAATAATCAAGAGAAGAGTAAAAGACGTGTAATGGATAAATCACTTCTTTAGGGCCATATTTTGGCCAACCATGAAAGAGAAGGAAGTAGAAGGAATTTAATGAGTTTGACTTATGAAAGAGACAATCCATAAAGCTTTCAATTCGTGCAAGACAAGACCAAAGAAAGGAGAAATGTGAACATGAACCAAATAGTCAAGCATACGCCTTTTATTTCATGTTAGTTTTGGCCAACAAGAAGGGCAATGAGAGAGAATGGATTTCCTTCAAGTTTTGTCTTATGTGATACAACACAAGAAGCCCATGCATGTACATATATTTGGCCAAGTCAAAAAGGAAGGAGAAAGTTCGAGAAACACATGTTATAATGATCACATTGGGAATAAAAGAAGAGAGAGTGTAAGGGTATTTTGGTCAAGACAATCAAGGGGACCCTTAGGCTAGTTCGCAACCAATTATAAATCACCTCTCACCCCTCTTTCCATGGATGGAGTCGTGCAATAATCAAGGGAGTACAAAGAGGAGGTGTTGACCGAAATACACAAGGAAGGAAAGAGAGAAAGAAAAAGCCAAAATGCTAAAGTAAGTTGCATGCTATATCTTGCCACTCTTGTTATATTTCCATGCAAGCCTTTAGTACTTAATAAACTCTTTTGTATGATATTTCTTAAGTTAAGGCCGAAACTTCAAAGACCAAGGAAGAGGAAAAAGTTTGCAAGAAATTCAAAGACAAGCCAAGTAAGTGGATTTCCAACCTTCTTACTAGGGGTGAGCAAATCAAAACCGAACCGAATAATTCGGTGTTTGGTTTTTTCGGTTTTTTAAACTAGTTCGGTTTGGTTTTTGAAAAAAAAAAAATGGTTAAAACCGAAAAATCGATTTTTTTTAATTTTTTTTAAAAATCATAATTAATTCTACAAAAATCGTTTTTGAGTGTTTCAAAATTCCTCATGACCCTTGACATATCTATTTTCAAGGAAAAATATTCCCAGAAGAAAGAAAGTCACGGATCATTCCCAGTTTAATATTTTCTCAACGTCGCCCAGTTTATAACTCCATAAATAAGGCTTAACTTCGAAAATATGTTACTACTTGTGTAGAACTCAAAATGCTACATAATTTATATATTTAGAAAGCCCTATATGTCTACTTTATTCATGTAAATTTTCATATATTTATGTAAAATTCGGTTAAACCGAATTAACCGAAAAACCGAACCGAAATAATTCGGTTTTTCGGTTCGGTTTTTAACATGTGCATATTTCGGTTTTTCGGTTTTAATCGAAAAACCGAACCGAAAACCGAATGCTCACCCCTACTTCTTGCACATGTTTGTGATGGTATGTACTTGACCTTGGAAATTAATTTCTCTATATTTGGAAATCATAAACTCTAAAGGAAGGCTTTGCTCAAGTTTATAAAAATGGATTAGGAAGTGTATTAAGTTTAAACAATGAGTTAGAAGGTAAACCAAAGCCAAAATCATGAAATTTGTGAAGCTAGTTTGGAAGATTATTTAAGTTCTTTTTCAAGACATGTACGTTTCGGCCTGAATCAAAACATAAGGAAATGATGGTATTTTATGTGTTTTTATGTTTCCAACATGCTTAGAAAGGAAAATAGTGTGGTATGAATATGGAAAATGATTTTTCGAAATGTTAGATGTAACATCCCAACTTTTAAAAGCAGTATAATTTTTTTTTTATCAAACATCATTTCAAAATGATCAGAGTAGAGCAACGGAGCAATTGAGTAACTGATATGTATATATAAAGTGCCGTAAGTCCTGGCGGAGACAACAATGGTACGAAAACCGTGTGGTTCAAAAGTGTATAACAACGAAAGAAATCTTCAAATGGATCTTCAAGCAAGTCTCCCGCCGAGTTTCTACACAGCCGCTTGTCTTTCTCTGCAGCTCTCGGCCCTCCCGATCCCGAAGCTATGTTAAGGGTGAGATCCGCACCGGATCTCGTGTAACAGTTAACCTCATGTTTATGTATACGTTTTACGGTAATTCGGCACGACGGTTGGTCAAAACGTAATCAGGGATATCCTATCAACATAACAACGTACTTGTTAAGGATCTATCATTACGACGGACATTTTTAGTCAAAATGACCATTTTACCCCTGACCCCCTAATTGGCGGAATTTCGCCAGCACTTCGTTACTTTGACCTTAATTTTCCAAAATTTCAACATAACTCTTACTCCAATATCATTTTCGAAATATAAATCATATTAATTAATGATTCACATCATAACAAGCATTTTAGGTAAAAATTACCATTTTGCCCTTCTACCCCTAATTGGCGGAATTTCGCCAGCACTTCACTACTTACACTTTTCGGGGACTCAATCCCTACCAAGTTTTACCTCTTTAGGCATCTTTCAATGCAATGAGGCCTAAAACAATAGTAGGAATTTCACTCCCTACTTACTAAATCTATCTAACAATTCTACTAACTACCGAACTAAAAAGCTAAAGACCGAAGGACTTACCCGTTGAAGACTTCTACAAAATTTTTCCAGAGCTTCTCTCTCTAGATTTCGGCTAGGAGGAGTGAAATGGATGTGAGAATCCAAGAGCACCTTATGCCTATTTATAGGAATTTGTAAGGACATAAATGTCATTTTCCACTTTGATCTTAAACCATGTAAATTCAAGCTTAAATGGTGTATAATTCTTGTCCATGGAAGCTTGTTTGGTCGAAATAAGGGGTGATGTGGCTGCTTTGGAGTGGTTCCAAGAATGGTGACTCTTGCTCACTTTATGCCCGGTCTGGCAGATTTCCCCGACAAGTACCCGATTCGCGTAATTTCGGAGAAATCCCAAAATTCTGGATTTACAACTTTGAAGATATTCTCTTCCTCATCAATAATATCTAATTTAACTTAGATTTTGGTCTCTTACGTGGTTCCAACAATCAGTTGAAGTTTTCTTGAAAACGTGTCTGAACGCGTCCGGTTTCAGAACGCATTTCTGAAATCATCAACTTCTTCATAAAAATTCACTGATTCCAACTATGTTCAGATAAATTCAAACTCATTCCTAGATGTTGAGTTAGAATTTATTTTCTTCATATCCAAAAATATGCCTATCTACATTTTTCCCTATTTTGTTTTATTAGGAAAATGCACAAACGGCTTCAGAATTAACTTACAGAAGAGGTCACTTGAAGGTAAAAACTCACTGATCAATATTTTACCTTGACTTTGGAATTCCCATTCCTAGATCTCTAGATAGGATCCGTTTCCTATTTATTTGATTACTATTCATCACAATTAATTATAATATATAATATTACAAGTTGATATAATATCTATATATTATGTTTTCATTATTATCTTCATTTTTGCTTGCACAATTTCGGTCAAACAATCTGATCCTTTTCTTTAATTTTCGTTTTTATTAATTATTTAATTAATTAATATTATATAAAATAATTATTTAATAATTATTTTTATATAATTTTTTACAAAATTTCCCTATTGGTCCATTCTTGTATTTAGGCTTAAAAATACCTAAACTCAACTATTTTTCTCCAAACTTTCCAATTAATTAGCAAATATATTTTTACTAATTCTTGGCCAAAAACCACTAATTTTAGGGGTTTACATAATTATCTCTGAATTTTCCTTCGCTTATGCTTAAGTAATTAGCCAGTAATTACCTTCTTATCACTTGTGGTTAATTTCCTTAATTAAGATAACTCTTTATCTTCAAACTTTTGTATTAACATTAGAATTCCATGACTCCTGTATAATTTTAGAATTTACAGGGGCCTTTTGGTCTTTTCAATACTTTTTTAGTATTCTTCTACAATTTCCCCAAGTTTGTAACTTAATAAATTACCTAAATTAGGGAAAATATCCTTCTCTATTTCAAATAGATATTTACTTGCCTCCTTTATAGCTTTCACAGGGTATTTATAACCCATAATGTGTTTAGGGACCTATTTGCAAATTTTCAAATGTTTTAGGGACCTAATTGCAAATTATCTAATTTCAAGGGAAATTACCCTAACAACATGGTAAACTCAATACAAGGTGTTCGAGACCTCATATTCACCTATTTTCAATAGGTACATTTCCCAATTTTTGATATTTACCCTGAGTGTGATTTTTAGGGTATTACATTAGACATAAATTACATAAAATGTCAAAATTGTCAGAATTGAAGTTGTATGAGGCAGATGACTTGTGACATACTTTTGAATAAGTAAATCGTGTCCAAAGGTTATTAAATTTTATAGTATCAAATTAGACATTCGTAGCTTTAATTTGATAGGTCATGGGCTTAATTTTGAGTTCTGTATGTAGAGATATTAATTTTTGAAGTTGACCTATGATTCTAGAACTTTAATCTAGAGAGTAGAGATATTTAAATTATTCTAGGTCTGTACGAATTTTTCTGGCTGCTGGTGAGATTTGTATGTGAAACTAGATATATCAAGGGTCACATAGCCTTTGGAACCACATAATTTAGACACCTATACAATTAAATATGAATTTTCAAAGTTTGGTGATCTAAGCATTATAATAAGTCTTATTTGATAATTAAGACCTTTATTATGTTGGGTAAAATTATGCATATTATTTATTATTATAGGAAATTACAAAAGCCCAAGGCCCGACAAAGAACTTGAATGCTATTTTGCTATTGAGCTAACAGGTAGTAACTTTAATCTCATATGCTTTGTATATCTGTGTATGCATATTTGTACCATGGTTGTGATTCGTGTCTAGGACACACATTTATTGCATTTAGTTGTTCTGGCCAGTTGTTGTTTTTCCCAATGCTGTGGATTCGAGCCTTGCTGTGTGATGTGCTCTCTAGTCAATTATGTGTGCATTATGTGACTGTATGTGATATATGCTAAATGCCATATTGTTTATTTTCATGATTGTGATAGACTAACATATACTGAATATACTTTGATTATGAGATTAATCTGTTACTCTGGGATTCAACTTGAATCCCAGACATGCCAAAAGTTCAAGAAGGGGCCATAGAGGAGAACAGAGCTCTTGGGGCAAGTCAGTGGATACGAAGCATAATTATATTGAAGGTTGGTTGGTGTTAAATCTGGAGTAGTTATTTGTAATAAATTTGTATTATATTATTTTGTTGGATGAGAGATTTTGGACAATAATGAAATTTTATTTTGGATAACTCTAAATCCTAATATGATCCCAAGGGAGATTGTTTTTTATTTATACATAGCCAGGTTAGATTATTAAATCAATATTCTACATCCAAACGGTATTACATGCTTTTATTCCGTTGTATAACATATATTGGAGGGGGTGTGACAGCTTTGGTTCATGTAGTCTTAATTCTTATAATTTCATAAAGATTTGATTTGAGTTTAACGAGGTCCCTATACTCTTAATAGGTTTTAGTTTTGGTCCATATATTTAAACTCAAACCAAATCCTTATGAAACTATAGGGACCAAAGCTAATGATTTAAAACTACAAGGACAAAAACTTTATCAAACTATAAGGACTAACAATAATATTAATCCATTAAAATCATAATTGTAGCTCAAGTCAATTTGATTCAACAACGTCAGTAACAGAACCTTATCCCACTAGTGAATTTGATTCAAATTATTAAATTTGAACTACTCCAATTAAAACAGAAACGAGGTAATCGACTCAGAAAATAGGCTTCTAGTTTAGCTGTATGGTTGTGGAATATGTAGGTTTTCATGAACATTAATTTTAGTCAAACCAACAACACAACTACAGTTCTCAAAGAAGTGCTTGAAGTCAGTTTCTAGTTAGTAGGAAATACAAGATATGCAGCAATCCGAACTGAAATTCAAGTCCACAAATAATAATAACTATAGTAACAATATTTTTAAAAGTGAGAAATACTAAAATGCATGTTCTTTTTTGAATATTAGGAAAATGCAAGTTCTAACATTGACAATTTTTGTTAATATGTTACTTTGATAAGTATATTCTCAGAAAATATACTAAATTACAATTATTTTGTCTTCTTAAAGATATGGGGGGTGTCATATCTTATATTTCTTCTCTTGCCCAACGTTAGAGCCTTCATTTGGAAAATGAACAATGAGGGTGAAATAATAATATATGTTGCAAACCCACAAGAATTCACTACTAAAAAAAGGTCTATTTGTAGCGGTTAAAATGACGTATTTATAGCGGTTATAGATGCTACAAATGACCTTAGTAACAGTTTCTGAAACCGCTACAAAATCATCTGTTGCAAGCTGCTTTGTAGTGGTTAACAAAAACCGCTACTACATATGCCTTAATTGCTACTGTATGTGTAGCGGTTTAACACAACCGCCACAACATGAGGTTGTGCTGACGTCGTGTGTGAGCGGTTAGTAGCGGTTTGGAAACCGCTGCAAAGTGAAATTGACCAAAATGTAGCGGTTATGTAACCGCTACTAACTATATAAACAAATTACGCCAAACTGTCAAATTATATTGTAGCGGTCAATTAACCGCTACAAAATATTCCTGCCATTTTTTTGGAAAAAAAATGTTTTGCCGTCTATTTTAAATTTTTCATATACAATCGGCACAAAACATTCCCACCATTTTTCAGAAAAAAGTTTTGCCGCCTTTTAAAAAAACAAAATTTCATATTTGTAGCAGTTGGAAACTGCTACAACATGACGTTTAAATTTTTATGTGAATATTTGTAGCGGTTTGTTAACCCAACAGATGAATAATTTTTTTAAGAAAAAATATATTTTCTTTAAATTTTTATATTAATTAACTAAATATTGTAATATCAATAATTTATATTTTTAGTAAAAATAAATGATATGAAAATATGATATTTTATTATATAGGGTTATATATTATATATAGGTGTAAAACAATAAGAATGTGTAGGTATAATAACAATTAATTATGAATTGATTTAAATAATATTTAATTTTAAAAATAATATGTGTGAAAGCAAATGGAATAATGTATTAGAAAGTGGGAAGAAAGTTGAAAAATATTCGTACAATTGTGAATTAAAAAATATTAGTATCACAAAGTTAGAAGAAGAAAAATTATTTTGATAATCATCATATTTGATCCAATTGAACAATACTTACCTTCTTCAAACACTTAACCTCTTTAAGAAAACGTAGCAATATGAGAGAAAACGTGTGTGCAAAACAAAAATGAAGCATATTAAATGAGGTTTGGTGGGGGGTATTTATATTGATATCTGCGCAACACTTTGTAGCGGTTATGGATGTGGTTTTGGTAGCGGTTATGTGTTTGTAGTGGTTGGTATGTGTTTTGTAGCGGTTAAAAAACTGCTATAAATACTATTAGGGTTTTCTTAAAAAAAATAAATAAATAGAAGATTACATATTAAATAGTAAACATAATTTTTTCTCTTAATCTTTGTCGCCATCCCTACAAAAAAGTATGGAGAAAATGTTACTTGTGAGTTGAATAAGTCTGAACACAAATTAAACTTTAGTTAAATGTTATTACTTCATAAAGCGTATATTAAAAAACGTACCGAACTATAGGTAAATTATCATCGCCGTCAAGGAAGAAGTTTTTGAAACTGGCAGGCTGGAACGGCTCACTCGTAGGTGACGTTATCACCATCGGCCATGTCATAAAGGTCCCGAGGCTTTAAGTGAACCACCATATTCCAATCCCTGTGCCTCTCATCGGCGACATAATAAACCTGATGTGCCTTTGAGGCAAGAATATATGGCTCATCATCTTCAGACTGACCGGTGTGAATAGGCCGGGAGAAATTCACTGATGTGATGCCTAAGTCGTTAGTCCCCGGGACATTATCGTATTCGCCCACAAACACTTGAACAACATCACGGTGAAACGACCTTGGTAATTTATGTTGACCACATCAAGTAGCTTTCCATAATACGGGACGTCACCGAACTGAATGTTCCCGTCACTGCTGCTCACATAACTCCTCGTCCCAAACGTGCCATAAACACCTGAGTTTTGGGTCAGTAATCCCTGTTCTCGTGAAACGGTGCAAAACGTGAAACCATTGACATTGTATGCCGTAAATCTTTGGGCGTGGTCAAGCGGGCTGAGTGTGAGAGCTCGAATTCGGTGAGTGCGGGTTGTGGTCATTCATTATTCTCCTCGTAAACCAACCCGAGAATTCTCTCGTGCACCTTTCTATCAATTTAGGAGGATGTTTGTGTAAGGATCCTCAGTTGACGCTTCACATGACTCCTGAATTTCCTGCAATTAAACATGCAATGACGATCATGAAATGTGAGTATAAAATGTATGGAAATATATAGGATAACATATATCTGTGTGAAATCAATTCTTACTGAAGGTATGGTTCAACTTTAGTTCAATTAATCAAGACATATCTATGTGCTCGAAACTTCTCAAGTGCTGTCAGTTTGAAGTTCTCACTTCCGTTAACTGGTTTACCAACACGAGGGATTAACAACTATGTTGTTGATGGTTCAGGCTCAAGCTCAAGACAATTGTCTACACGAGGCGGTCGGTTGAATGATGTCTCAACGTCATCAAAGTACCTTGAACAAAAGTACAAGACCTCATCCCCTATATAACCTTCTACTATTGAACCATCAGGCCACGCCTTATTCCTCACGTAAGATTTCAATTTCCCAAGAAACCTATAAAGTAATGAAGGAAAAATGTCGATATATCCATGCTGACATGTGCGACAAGGAAGTAATGCTAAAGTAATTACTTTTAAAGGGTTAAGTACCAATTTTGCCCCTGAAGCACGCGCCCAGGAGCAATTTTGCCCCTTAAGTTTTCGGCGGAGCAATGTTACCCCTGAAGTCTCAAAACGTAGCAATGTTGCCCCTCCGTTAAAAACCCTAACGTTGACCGTTAGTTGACCGTTAGGGTTTTTAACGGAGGGGCAACATTGCTACGTTTTGATACTTTAGGGGCAAAATTGCTCCTCCAAAACGTAGCAATGTTACCCCTGAAGTATCAAAACGTAGTAATGTTGCCCCTCCGTTAAAAACCCTAACGGTCAACGTTAGGGTTTCGTTAGGGTTTTTAACGGAGGGGCAACATTGCTACGTTTTGAGACTTCAGGGGCAACATTGCTCCACCGAAAACTTAAAGGGCAAAATTGCTCCCCAAACCTTGGGTGATTTGAAATGAGGGGGGTTGCGGTTTAAAAACCGCGACAATTTGTAGCAGTTATATATGAAAACCGCTACAAATATTAGTGACTTTGTAGCGGTTACTTATGAACCGTTGCATGGACCGCTACTAATTCGCTCGTTCGTTGTGACACTTTGTAGCAGTTAAATAATCGCTACTAAATTCTTGACCTTTGACATTCTATAGCAGTTATTGCGATACAACCGCTACAAACGGACACACATCTTACAATTTGTAGCGGTTTATTGTTCAACCACTACAAACATTATTTATTTACTGAAAATAGTCTAACATGCCTGTGAAGATTCGGATTCAGTATAGCTGTCGATCTCCCACGAAAAACTCACTGACTCATCATTTTGATTAGAGATATTTTCATGAATCTTCGGTTGCATGCTGGACTATCTTCAGAAGAGTAGAAGTCTTCACGCAAAAGAAATAATTACATCTGGATTATAACAAAAGGAACTACCTCGGCTTCAAGGATGAGAGATGCAAATATCTGAAACTCTAATCTCGGCTTCAAGGATGAGAGCTGTAGATATCTGCATGTCTTCAACTATCAAGCCTCCGAGATAGTTCATTCAGCAATAATACAGATTGAATTATTTTTAAATATTTATAATTGATGTACGGATTAAGTCAACCTATATATAGCGTCAATATTTGTAGCGTTTCTCGTAAAAACTGCTACAAATGGATACGATTTGTCGTGGTTAACACGCCTCTTTTCCCTGACCGCGACAAATATGGCATTGTTTCGTATTTCGTAGCAGTTATTTTCATATAACCATGAAAAAATTTACCTCGACAACGTTCACGCCATTACGCGCCAAAGTTGGCACCAACTTTGTAGCAGTTAATTACTTTGAACCGTTACAAAGTCATTGCCACAACCCTTCGCGCCATTACGTGCCAAGCTGGCGTTATTTTTGTAGCGGTTTTTTTGTCGTAACCGCTACAAAGTTCGTCGCAAACAAGCCCGCACTTTAGCGCCATTACTGGCGCTACGAATTTGCTGCGGGTTTGGCTTAAACTGCTACAAATACAGGTATTTGTAGTGGTTAGTTGTGACCGCTACAAATTAACCGCTACAAATAATGCTTTTTTTTTTGTAATGAATGGATCCTTTGAACTCACATTCTCTAGCATATGTACATTTGGAGGTCAAAAGGCATATATGGTTGATCCACCCAAAGCTGGAACTTATGATTGTCATTGTTATGGTAGAGTTGTTGGAAATTATGCCCTAGGGGCAAGTCATTGTACTTTAGACATTTATGTTATTTAAAGTATTATCTTTTAGTTATCATTTCGTTTGCATGTTTACATTGATAACTGTATCCCTGGATATATCTATTAGATTATCCTAAATGTCCCTACTCGGTCATCTACGCGGGAGCGAAGATGAGATAAGACTAGTATGACTTTGATGATGTATGGAGATACGAATCAAAGTCATGGGCACTTGTAAGAGTACAAGGTGCTGGACCGACCCACTATGAGAAAGCTGCATGGATTTAGTCATAAGCTTATCTCATGTATAACCGCGTCACGACGCCCTATGACCTGAGATCATCATGGATTCCTACATGATGAGTCACGGATCTTTGACCTAGCTAGTAAAAAGTCATCTTTGACCGGGTGATGATAAAGGCTTGGATCGGGATCATTGGTTCTCATGCAGAGGGATGTGAGTGGTCAAGATGGGATTTGTCCCTCACATTTGTAGAGAGATAATACTGGGGCCCTCGATGAGTCAGTCTGAGAAATGTATGGCCATACTATGATGGAAAGGAGTTTCCATTTCAATTAGACTACTCAAGAATCGAGAAAGTAATGGTCAAGAATAGGAAGTTGACATTCTCCATGCCTCATCTTTGACCAAATTATCGCGTGACAAAAGGGACGTGACATGGTTGTACGATAGGTTATATCGCATCAACGATCCCCATGTGAATTGGGTAGTCGCAATGTCTTGCTAGAGGCCGCTTGCGACTTGTGGGCTGATACAATGTTGGCCCGTTGCCAATTTCATGTGGGCCTACAGGGTCGCACACAAGAATAACCCAACACGAGCAAGAGTGTCTAGATTCATTGAATCTTAAATGTGTTTAAGATTGAATGAATACTTATTTAATCTAGGGTGTGTGTGTATATATATATATATATTATTAAATTCGAAAATAATAATGATATTATTTATTGATAATAATATTATTATATATAGTATTTAATTTATTTGATAAATTAAATAACTATAATAAATTGAGATATTGTATCTCAGATTTAATTTTCGAATAAAGATATTGTATATCAGATTTAATTTGAATTGAGATATCGTATATCATTTTAAATTAAATATAAGGATATCATGTCTTGATTTAATTTATAAAATATAAATTAAATCTGAAGGCCTATTAATTCGGATTAAATAGTTAGATTATATCTGTTGGACAGATTTAATTAATATTATTTAATTCAAAATTAATTAGATTAATTTTTGAATATTTTAATACGACACATTAGGGTTTTAGAAACTCTATAAGTGATTCTGATTTAGTCGTATTAAACGGACGAATGAATTAGACGGCCGCGAAAACAAAACCCTAGAGAGAAAAGAGAGAGAGAGACGCAAGAATACTGAGGCACTATTGTCGGTGTTGGAGGTCGTTCGTATGGATACCGGTAGAGGGAGAAGACACGCGAAGTCAGCTCCTGTCTGATCGAACAAGAAGGCTTTAGCTTATGTGATCAAGAAGCACGGATAAAAGATGTCACCTCGTTCGACACGTACGACGTCTCAGGCGCACGAGGTTCAAGGCGCAAACGAGAACGGATCGGAATGCAAGCAAGCTCGCATAGGTACAGTTCTGAAATCTAACCTTGATCTAAATGCGGTTGAGCGATCCGCCTAAGGGATCCCTAAAAGTTTTCTTTTTTAATTCCGCTGCGTGTTCGGATCTAACAAGAGTTTCAGGCATACCTTGAATCAATCGCAATAATTTGAACTACCTGCATCAACAAAATCACGGTTAGACTCGATTATACATGCAGCAAATACACACACAGATGGAGGAGGGAAGAAGAAAAGAGGAAGAGAGAGATTGGGAGGTCATCGTATGCACACACGAAAGTACTTATTGCCTTGTTATGATACTCCTATAGTCTAAACAAAATGGGTGCTTTACAAGGTTTCACTCAAACTTCTTCTTATTCTTTTGAGTTTGTGCTCTAATCCATCAAGAGTGGATTAGTTATAATCTAACAATTATATAAAAATAAATTTAACGAAAATTTTCTTCTTGTTCTTTTTATTCTTCAAATAGTCATATGACTATTAACAATATTATGTTTACCCACATAGAGTTGATCTAGCGAAGGCCTTGCTAGATCTCTCTGGATCTTGAGTTCAAGTCTCAGAGGAGATATTTGTACTATAAGAGACAATCACAAACCCTGAACTAATTACTGGATGATAATATATAAAAAAAAATACTATGTTTTGGTGAACAAAGTCCAGTTGTCCAAACTCTAGTGTTCAATGTGAGAGTGAGTATAACAAAGGCAACCCCTGGAATGGAGATGCAATAACTCCTAGGAATGTGGTGAAAAACAACTTCATCACGTCAAGTGATCAATGCTCAATTCCAAATGAGTCTTTATAAATTTTAAATTTTAAGTGGACCAATCATACGAGCAAAAGTTAAAAGAATTAAAAAAGCATTTAATGATCTAGTTCAAAAGATTTTTACAAAGCAAATAGCAATTAGATCAATAAATCTAAATAAAAATATTGAGGACATCAATAATTCAATTTGAGTTGAAAATGGAGCTTCAGATCATATTTTAGACTTGGAGACTTCAATTTAAAGGGATCCGACAAAGTCCTACACATGGAAACACTCATTGGGGCCTAAAGGAGCACTTCTTTTGGTTAAATTATATAAACCCCCCCAACTTTGGAGTAGCACATATAATCATCTGACATTTCAAAATTTAAATTTAATCTCCATGATCTTTTATTTTCTTACTATGAGGCCCTTGCTATTAACTTGTCGTTATCTTTTTGACACATCAGATTGCTAAAAGACACCTTGCATTCTATGCAGCATCCTTCATAGCAATGTAAGCTAATAATCTTATAATAATTATATCATTTTTAGATAAGGGATGCAACGTCATTTTATCATTTAAAAACCCATTCTCATTGCCTCTCCTTGCAGCCTGCACACCTTTCATCTTCCAATTCTTAGAAAGAGCATCATGCTGCATATTGATTCTCTAATTGTAGAAAGCTTTTCGTATTGTTTTTAGTCTTGTGTGGCCTTTAGAATCTTAAAAATATTACTCCCTCCGGTTCTAATTATAGGAACACATTTTAGAGTTGGTTTTGGTCCTAATTATAAGAGCAAGTTTTAACTTTTATCAATTTTTTTCCTATAATACCCCTATTTATACTTTCTCAATAATAATTTAATAATAGACCTATATATTTTATAAAGTAAATCATGTTTGCAACTCATTAATATTATATACACCTCAATTATACTTTTTATTTTTTTCATTTTATACCTTGATGATAATAACAAACATACACGCCTAGTATAATTTAACAATCATTTTATTTTTTATTATGAAATTATGATTGTCCATTAATGCATAGAATTTCGTCTTCTAATTGATTTAATATTCATTATTCATTATGTATTTTAAATTTAACATATTGCCAGTTGACATCCTTTTTTTTTTTTTGTAGTGCTTCTGGTGTTTCAAGGCAGACCATCTTTCAGGCACATCAACGGCCCCGGACTAATCCGGACTGAGATCAGGTTGGCCCCTTTCGGGGGGAAGCCTCTACCACCCACGCACACTGCATTCCCATGTCTCGAACTCAAGACCCATGGTTAAGTTAGGACAACCCCTTACCATCTAACCTAAGCGTTTGGTGGTGACATCCAAATATTAGTGTGGGGAGATTCTAGTCCTTGTGTATGTCACGTAAGCTTCTTTATTCCTACTTTACAATTTAAAATTATTCTGACCTTTTGCATACTGGTGCATGTTCTTTCGACTGAACCAACTTTGTGGAAATACAAACAGGGAAAGCATCAAAAGTGACCCAGCCTCTCTTACTTTCTATACTAGGTGTCCACCTTTGATTCAACTAATTTTGCCTTGATGTAATTTTCAATTTTCCGTAGGGGTATTTTTAGAAAATAATTATAATTAACTAATTTAACTTCTCTCCTTAATCTCTCCAAATTCTGGTAAATAGTTCCTATAATTAGGACCGGAGGGAGTAGTAGTCTTTGAAATATCAGAAGGTTATATGCGACTGCTTCAAAGTTTAAGGTATTTTGTATCTTTTTTTTTTTTGGCTTAAAATGCTAACTAAATTTTAATAATTGTATTTGAGTGAAAATTAGTATTTAGGAGGTAGATTGCACTTTTGAGTTCCAAAGTTCATTGAATTAACTCTTTGTTATTTCTTTTAAGTTGTGACTTTCGATAATTACACTACAAACTATATCTTATATTAAGATCCAGAGGTAATAATATTTATTATTTTGAGTCTCTAGGTTGCATTTAATCCTTTTTAAATTTTTTTTTTTTTTTGTAAATGAAAAGTTGCACTTGTGCAATTTTAACTTGAGAATTAATTCCCTCTAAAATTTTTCATTGAACTTATAGATTAATTAAGTCTTGATCTTGTGAAGTCTTTCAACATTTTGGGTTCTTATTCATTGATGCTCACGGGTTCAAATGGATCATTAGACATGTTATGGAATAAAATATTATGTTCATCATAGGTGTGGCCCAACAAGAGACATCTAGTACATTTGGGCTTCGAGGCACAAGAGGCCCAACAAGTCCAAACCCTAACCCTAAGGTAGCCTCTATATATAGTAGGTTAACCTAAAAGGTACACATCTTCTAACCTCTCTCCTTTACGATTCAGTCACACAGAGCACACACCCCACCCCCTTTGGTGAAAGCCCTCATGTGTGCGCAGAGATCACCTATCCTCTTAGGTATCTCATCCATGGATACCTGGGAGAGAGCTATTTGATCCTACATCAATATACTAGCCCATCTAGGGCTAGACACTTATGTTCTACGATAGAACATTGGCGCCGTCTGTGGGGAGTCGGCAAATTTCTGATTCCTGCGACCGAAGAAGGTCAATAATTCCAATTCCCAGATTGCAGACGAACAATCGTTGATCTGCTAGGGAAACTTTTCATGAAGAAGGCAAGAATTTTCAGAGAGTTATATCTACAGGCCCACGAGGATTTTGGGATCTGAGATTATTCGCTGAAGAGGATTTATGGTAGGGATATAGCAATTTTCCCAGATATGAGATTGCGTCTTTTGGGATCTGGAGGTCCATTTCCATGAGAAATAAAAGGAACCAGAAGAATCATCTGCTGGCTAGAGAGGGATCAGGCACAATTCAGCAGAGCAAACATCATGGTCGAAACCAGAGGAGGCTCGCCAAGTTCTAAGCGCTCTTGCACCCCATCCTTTAGAGTGGTTCGGGTTGAAATCCGGGATCATGGTTTGGAGTCCGAGATTGCAATTTGAAATCGTGGATTAACATTTGAAGTCCGGGATTGAAGTTTGGAATCTGAGATTGTAACTTGAAGGTGTCTTGGTTAAAGGCTGAGATGCAACGCCGGAGTGCCGCAGGTCCGAGATGCCTTAGAAGCCGGGATACCAAGATCCAATGCCGAGATGCCCTATGGGTGTGCATGCCCGAGATCCCATTTTGGTAAGCTCCGTGGATGTGCATGCCCGAGATCCCATGCCGGTAAGCTCTGTGGATGTGCCTGTCCGAGATCCTATGCCGGAAAGCTCCGTGGGTGTGCAATCCGACTTGCAAGTGTCAAGTCGTCAGAGTTCAGAGCCGAGATTAGAGATTCCAAAATGCCGAGATATATGGGTGAAGCCGGCAGGTGAAATAAAATCCTTGATGATGAAGCCTCTCATGGGTGTCAGGTATCTTCATGGCAATTGGGTTTCTTCACGAAGATTTGAAGAGATGCTGTGTGGGGGAAGGCAACACCTCAGTGAGAGGGAATCCAGAAGCTCCGTGGTGAGCAAAAGGATGTGTTGGATTTAAAGTTGGAAAAAGCTTGAGCTGGAGAAGGAATCTTGAGAGTGAAATGCAGAAAAAGCAAGAGGAAATGGAGTCCAATGAATATATTGGGCCATATGAGTTGAAATTGCATAACTGCCCAGGCCATGAGAGCTGCACCAAATTGTTCTTTCTCTCAGTCATGCCTACAAGGAAATGGAGCTCAATGCTTCGTGTTTTTCTTTTACCATTGCTCAAGTTATCCCATTGCTTCACACCGATTCATAAAATCATAGATATTAACGTGAAGCTTATTTATTAGAAGGTAATGATTATACTGATCCGTTCTTGGCCAACTCAAGTAACATTGTTCTTCCTTATCCTACACGGCAATTTGTTGATTTTGTGATTGGCAATATTTCCAGCGTCATTCAATAATTTTGCTCGGCGCCAAATTGCAATATTGGTTGCAATAGAGCATGCCTTTTTGTATTAACATTGAAAAGGTGGATAAAGAACCAATTTAAAGTTTAAATTGGGCGTAACCAAGCGTGGATTCCCACGGAGCAATTCAATGGCACGGTACTTCCTGTGATCAAGAGCAAACTCATCCCAATTTAAAGTATTTCGGAAGCTATATCAATTTAAAGGTATGCTTTCCTATTATCATTTTTATGGCTTTAGAGAAGTCGTCGCAGGAAAGCGTTTACTATTATCATGCCTATCTTAGCTCTCACGTGTTTGGACCCATTTCATTATATATATATATATATTACATATATATAAATTAAAATGTCATATAGAGGGCTTGAATCATGCACACCGAAAGCTTAGGGTTTCACAATTATTTGAAATATAAAGGTCGTGGCTTTAGATAAATCAATGGGCGGCATATTGATTGAATTGAAATATGGTTGTGTATGGATTTATACATAAATTAAGACGGACCCGTTGCATTGAACTGGTTAAAATCCGGTCCGTGTAAATTTGAAGACGGACCCGATTTAAACTGAATCTAGTTTAAATCTGGGATCCGTGTGTGACGACAATGTCACCCAATCTATAAACAGGTATGAATTCTGGGTAAAGAAGCTCATTTTCGAAAATCATAAACAAGATAAACATGTATGAAGTCATGGTAAAGAAATCAGTCTTCGAAAATCATGTCAAAGCTAAACATGTAGGAATCTGAGGTACATAAAATCGTGTCTAAAATCATGTCGAAGCTAAACATGTAGGAATCTGAGGTACATAAACCTGTTTCCGAAAACCATGTCGAAGCTAAACATGTAGGAATCTGAGGTACATAAACCTGTTTCTGAAAATCATGTCGAAGCTAAACATGTAGGAATTTGAGGTACATAAACCCGTTTCCGAAAATCATGTCGAAGGAAAACATGTAGGAATCCGAGGTACATAAACCCGTTTCCAAAAATCATGTTCAAGTTAAACATGTATGAATTCAGGGTAATGAAACCCATTTCTGAAAATCATGTCAAAGCTAAACATGTAGAATTCAGGGTAAAGAAACCCATTTTTGAAAATCATGTACAGTTAAACATGTATGAATTCTGAGTAAAGAAACTCGTTTTCGAAAATCATGTCCAGTTAAACATGTATGAATTCTGAGTAAAGAAACTCATTTTTGAAAATCATGTACAGTTAAACATGTATGAATTCTGAGTAAAGAAACTCGTCTTCGAAAATCATTTACAGTTAAACATGTATGAATTCAGGGTAATGAAATCCGTCTTCGAAAATCATGTTCAATTTAAACATGCGTGAATCCGGGGTACACAAAACCCACTTTCATGAATCATGTCAAGTCTGTTTTATACAATTAAATCCGTGCTCCTTAATTGGATCCCGGATAAATTGTGGAGTCCATCCCTACGAAAGGGATGAAGGCGGACCCCGGCTTAACTGAATCTGGTTAAAATCCGGGCTCCGTAGAAATAACGGTTAAAACGTGCTTCCTTTGGGACACTGTAAAGCCAGAATTACGGTTAAAACGTGATCCTTCGGGACATGGTAAAGCCGGATTTAATGGTTAAAACGTGCACTGTAACATCCCATTTTCACAAGCAGTATAATTTTTTCATCAGAGTAGAGCATCGGAGCGGAAGAGTAACTGGTATGTATATATAAAACGCCGTAAGTCCATTTGGTTACAACAATGAGACAATGAACCGAGTATTTCAAAAGTGATATACAATAGCAAAGGAAAGCTTCCGCCGGAACAACAAAAGGAAAGCTTCCGCCGGAACAACGAAAGGAAGTCTTCAGCCGGAACTCCTACGCGGGCTGCTTGTCTCTCTCCTCGGTCCTCGGTCCCCCGGAACCTGACGCTATGTTAAGGGCTGAGATCCGCACCGGATCTCAGGTAACGGTTAACCTCATATTTACATACACAACATATGGACTACAGATAATCATATCAACAACAGTATATGTGCACTCATCGCCCAAAAGCATGCATACATATATCGCCCAAAAGCATGCATACATATATCGCCCAAAAGCTTGTATGCATATATCGCCCAAAAGCATGCAGATATATCGCCCATAGCAAACGTAAACATATAAACAACACATAGACATACTACAGAGCCATAAGCTACCACATACACTACACCTAGCACATACATGCATACCATAAACATCAGATTAGTGTTACAGTACGCGGACGTACCTTCGTTGATGTTATTCTGGCACGTTTTACGGAAAATCGTACTTCTGACGGAAAACGGAAACCAGCACGTCGGACGGTTCGACAGTAGGTCAAAACGTATTCAGGGATATCCTATCAATATAACAACGTACTTGTTAAGGATCTATCATTACGATGGACATTTTTAGTCAAAATGACTATTTTGCCCCTGACCCCCTAATCGGTGAAATTTCGCCAGCACTTTGTTACTTTGACCCTACTCTTCCAAAACTTTGACATAACTCCTACTCCAACATAATTTTTGAAATATATATCACATTGATTAGTGATTCACATCATAACAGGCATTTTAGGTACAAATTACCATTTTGCCCCTATCCTTACTAGTCGGCGGAATTTCGCCAGAGCTTCGCTACTTTAATTCTAATCTTCCAAAATTTTGCCATAACTCCGACCCTGTCATGATTTTCGAAATTAATGACTAAAATACCCCTAACATATGATATCTAATCATACTTGGAAGATTAAAGACTAAACCAGCATTTCTACTCTAACTACTGAAAGAACTACGAAAGCTTTAAGTACCGAAAAACTTAATCAGAGCTTCGCTGCTTTTTCCTCCAAAGCTCCTCTCTCTAAAACCTCTCTTTATGTTTCGAAATTCACAAGGGAATTTGGTGTGAATTTATGAAGAGAACTCATGGCTATTTATAGGAAAAGTTGTAAGGGTATAAAGGTCATTTTCCAAACCCTCTTATTCATTCTTGACCATGTAATTTTTTTGCTTCATTCTCCACCCCTCAACCTGCATGCCGACCTTCCCCCCCCCCCATGTGGCACAAAATGACATCATCCTTGATGATGTCATCAACTTGTCCAAGAAGTTTCCTACCGATAAAACCCCGTTTCGGTGTTCGAATCGCGTAATCTTGTAAAATCTTAGAAATCTGGAATCACAACCTTGAAGACCTTTTCTTTCTCAATAGAAATGTCTAGTCCAACTTAGTTTTTAATCCTATTCAAGGTTTCAACGGTTCAGCCGAAGATTCTCGAAAAACGTGCTCGATTCTGAAATAACTTAGGAATCATCAACTTACGGACAAAAATTACGATTCCAAATATGTCCAGATAATCATAAACTCATCCCTGGATGTTGAGTTACAATTTATTTTCTTCAAATTCTAAATCTGTGACTATCTGTCTTTTTCACAGATTACCCTATTTCGTCTTATTATTTAAGTATTCTACCGATCTCGGAAACGACTTCTGAAACAGCCCAGTCCGAGATAAAAATCCACTCATTAATATTATACTCTAATTCTAGAAACTTTGTTCATGGTTTTCTAGAAAGGATCCAACTTCTATCGGTGTTTATTTACTTTTTTACTTTTTACTTTAATTAATATTTAATCAAGTGCTTTAATCTAACACTCAACATTTATTAATCACAATTATTTTTTCTTTTTCCCTACTAGATGTCGGCACACACACATAAATTATATATATATTTTTATTTTTTTTAATTAATTATTATATAATTTAATAATTATTTTTACATGATTTTTTACAAAATTTTCCTATTGGCCCATACTTGTATTTAGGCTTAAAATTAATTAATCTCATTTATTTCTCTCAATATTTTCCAATTAATTAGCAAATAAATTTATGCTAATTTTCTAGCCATAAACCATTAATTATAGAGTTCTACACAATTTATCACAATTATTTCATTGTTCAAACTTAAATAATTAAGCAATAATTATTTAATCAATCACTTATTATTTGTTGATAATTTTCTTATTTAGAACTAATTACTTCCTCTCAAAATCAGAACTAACATAGCTATTTTATCTCCCATGTAAAATATCAATAATTATGGAGTTAGTTATGATCTCCAAATACTTTATAGTTATTATTTTACAATTCTTCCAAGCTTATAATTTATTAAATTACCAAAATTAGAGACAACATATTCTCACAATTTTAATAATTATTTTACTACCTTTCAGGATTTTTCACAATTTTCCTAAGTCATTATATGCTCCATAGGGGCATTTTGGTCATTTTGGCACATTATCACATTTTTTCTAATTTCCAAGAAATTTTTCCTTTAGAAAATAAGATAAATTTAACATTCTTCTTGACACCACATATTCACCTATTTTTAATAGGTATTATTTCTTAATTTATGATATTTTCCCTATCTGGTTTTGCCTAGATCGTTAGACCACTTGGTTCCGCTCAAATGTTTATATCGTCTGGTTTCACCAAGACCCACGTAGACCGTCTAGTTCTGCCCATACCCGAAACCGTCTGGTTCTACCCAAACTCGAAGACCCTTTGGTTCTGTTCAGATCAGCTCGACATCATTTCTATTCTGTTCATATCAATGCAAGACATCCTGAGTTTGAGGGGTGTTAAGATATTATATCTTATATTAATATTTGATATATTCTCATGTTGAGATATTATATATGTTGTGTTGATATTTGATATATTAATTTAAATATCTCAAAAGTATATTTGATTAGATTCTAGAGTTGGTCTAGATTATAGTTTGCTTATATAAATTCTCTTACTTATACTCTCACTGATTTAATGATTAAGACTTCAATAATATTCAAAGGGGTTTAATTCTCCCCTAATATAATTCAATATAATCCTTCAAATTCTTATAGTTTTGTTGTGAGTTTGTGAAATCTTTTCCGTATAAGTTGACACCATAATGTAACTTCGAACTCACAGTATCAATGTAAATTTCCGGATGGGAAACCTTTTGAAATATTTTGGTCTTTCATTGTTAAGATTTGAAAAAAAAGAAGAAGTTCGTTTTTTGAATATTTAAAAGCCAGTAAGATAGAAGGGATATTATAATAAGTAATTGATATTCATATACTAAACGTTTTTACATATAATTATTAATGCTATTCATTCTTTCATAAATTCAAAAATCATATTATTCTTTATTCTTTGAATAGGTTTGAATCTCTACTTAAAATTCAAGTAAAATAAAATCTCTACTTTTTTTTGGACCAAAAAAGGGGAAAAAGTGGACTTTTTCCTATCTAACTTTAGTATAAGATTTCAATTCCGTCTTTTAATTTTACATGGTATCTTTTAAATCCTCTAATATCTAAATTTTTAGTAATTCCAACAACCGAGGATTTTGGAAAATACCTTGGAATTCTTGGCATCCTGGGAAAACCAAACAACAGGCGTTGGCTTATATCCGAGAGCGTGACACGAGCAAGCTCCAAGGTTGGGGACATGCCTTGCTCTCCTGTTCAGGACGTGAAGTTATGATCAAAGCAATTCTCCAGGCTATACCAATATATCTGATGAATTGCTTCAGATTCTCACTAAAAACTTGTAAAGAGATCCATAGCCTCATTGCTAATTTTTGATGGGATGAGAATGCTTTCGGAAGCCATACCCATTGGAAGGTTTGGGATTCACTTAGCTTGAGCAAGCACGACGGTGGTATGGGATTCCATGACTTGACTATCATGAATGAAGCCTTGCGGCTAAGATGGCTTGGAGACTTTTGATGAGACCTAGTGATTTTTGGGCTAAGGTGTTGAAAAGCGTATACTTCCGTAAGGATGAATTCCTTGATGCAAAAAAAGGATACAAAGCCTTGTGGTCTAGCTTAATAGATGGCAGAGATTTCCTTCAGAAAGAACTTCGTTGGGACTTAGGATCGGGACATGCTATAAGAATCTGGGATGACAGTTGGGTTCTAGGAGTTACTTTCCCTTAGAAGCCTGAGAATTGTGACGACCTCTTTGTTACCCATGGCAGAGTAAGTGATCTTATTGTTGACGGCACTTGGAATCTCACTCCTTTAAACCAATACTTATTGGATGAGATCAAGGAGGCTATTTATGCTATTCCTATCCCTACCAATGGTTTGGAAGATAAGTTAGTTTGGACCAATGCCAAAAATGGTAAGTATATGGTCAAATTGGGCTATCATAGTGGAAAAGCCAAATATGCTGTTAATTGTAATAAGCCAGGAACTTCTATAGTTATACCTCACTCCTACTGGAAATTTGTTTGGCATATTAAGACTATTCCCCACAGTCAACAATTCATCTGGAGGATACTCAATAATGCTCTAGCCACCAATGTTTCACTTTGCAGCAGAAGAAGATCTCGGGTAAGCTTATGTCCTATTTGCGAAAAGACTGATGAAAGTACTGAGCGTTTAGTTTTTCACCGTGCTTGGACTCGATGTGTGTGGTTTGGCTGCAATTTGGGTGCCAGATTTGATTGCACTAATGTAGTCAGTTTTAATGTATGGTGGATGTTGATGCTCAATACGCAATCCCTTAATGCCCAAGATATCTCTTTAATCTGTTGACTCTAATGGTTTATATGGAAATAGTGGAATGAGAAGGTTTTCAGCCACATAGAACCCAATCCTTTCGTTGTTCTAGAATCTGCTAGGAAGAGCAACAATGATTTCTGGTTTTATCGTGATACCTCTTTCCCTGACTCTGATATTCCAGGTGGATCCCCTGTTCCCTATGCCCGTTGGCACCCACCTGATCCTGGGTTTTGAAGATTAATATTGATGGGGCGTATGTTTCTGGTAAGGAAGACAGTGCAATTGGAATGATGGTTTGCTGGGACTATTTTGGCAACCTCAAGTGGGGCTTTGTGGACAAAGTGAAATCTATTTTTTCCTTTATGACTGAAGCACTAGCTCTTAAACGGGCTTTGATGTTAGCTGTGGATTTAGGCCATGATAAAGTTATTTTAATTTTGAAACTGGTTGTCTTAATCTGCTTTCATGTATTGATGCAAAATCTCCTGACTTATTTTATTGGAGGTGTAGGAGCATATTTCATGATATTATTTGCTTTCTTGCTGATAGGGTTGGGTTCTCCTTTTCTTTTTATCCTTAGACAAGGTAATAGAGCTGTTGATTCATTAGCAGCAAATGCTTATAAGGAGGTGTGTCCGTTGGAGTAAGTTTTTCAACCGACGCCTTCTTTGTCGTCTCTTCTAACCTTGGATATTCAGAAGAAGGCTAATATTGGTGTGGATGATGCTATATACTTCCAGTCTTGCAATGATGGTTGATTTAGTTATTTATGTTTCATTTACTTTATTTCCCCACTGTTTGGGGTTGCCTTTGCTAGTTTACTTCAGTTTGTTTGAAATGAACTATTCATTAGCTGTCCGGTATCTGTGTTATGACTGTAGTTTTGTGGTAATATATGAATCTCCTTTGAGCAAAAAAAAAAAAAAAAATTGTTTCATATAATTTTTTTTTGGCTATTCATTGTTATTTTTAAAAATTAAACTTGTTAGCATTTGAAAATGCTTTATAAATCTGCAAACGTGGAGCTCTCGTCGGAAAATACAGATAACGACTGAAATATGGAGAAGGAAGGTCTCCGTGCTCTCTGAAGCTCCAACAGCGACGAGATAGGATGGTGGTGGATGAACAAGGACGAATGGTTGAGTTAGAGTGGGAGATAAGGACGATGGACGGAGGAAGACGCCGTCGGTGGTGGTATGGTCGGACGGCGCGGTGGTGAAGGGTCGATGGTCTCTCCTCCTCTTCCCCTATCTCCCTCCGTCTCTCCGTTCCAAGAAGCTGTCTGGTGTGTTCTGGTTTTAATCCGTGGCGCCTCTCGTCTCTGTTTTATTTGGTCTGTCTTCACGCCCTTTTCTTCTCTGGTCTCAACCTCGCCGGAGAGGTAAGGAGAAAGCAAAACAGGGGTCGCCGGCGAGGATGACGAGGTGGGGTCTAGATGATGCTCTCTTCTCGGCGCTCGCTTCTCTGTTTTCTTCTTCTTTTTCCAGTCGTCCTTCCAGCGCCTTCCTCTCCAGTTCTCTCTCTCTCTTTTTTTTTTTTTTTTGCCTTCTATTTTGGTCTTCGATGCCATTCAATTTGTGGGGCCCAATTCCATTAAATCCAAAAGTGCCTAATCAAATATTCTGTGAAAAAATCGTGCTCCCCTAGCCCTTACGCCTCGATTCTTTTTAAGAGAAGATAGGAATAATCAAAATAATAAATGATTATATTTTTTATTTCAAAATAAACGGAAAAAATTATTTTTTTATGTTGAAATCCCATAAATAATGCACTCAATATTTTTTAAAATCTTAAAAATATATCTTTAATTTAATATTGATGATTTTCCAAATATATCAAAATATAACTTAAATTTATTAAAAATAGTAAGTCATCATATATGAACACAAGGTTAAAAAAAAAAAAAAAAGGCAAACAATGAGAAAATTAGCTATTTTTCTAAAAGTGGCCTTAATTTTCATCCAGAAAATTTAAAAAAGGGGTTGGATCCACCCACAATCCAATGACAGGGCGAAATCTCCCTTCCTCCTAGGTGATATCGATGTTGGGCAGGACGAGCCGTCTATTACCCTCAGGCGTTAACCTAGGAGTTAGGATGCATCCCCCAGTGCCTTAACCAACTCCAGGATTGAACCCCCTCCCTTTGAGGAGAGTGTCCGACCCCTTTGCCAGTTGAGCCCAATGACGAGGGGTAAAAGTGACCTTAATTGATTGGTCATTGATAATATTACTCATATCGGATCCAGCTTCAGTCTTCTTCTTTTCCCATTCTCTTCCATCCTCTTCCTCATCTAAACCGTCGGATGAAAATATGGACGGTGCAGATTTTTTTTTAATAATTTACTGCATGCAGTACACGCTATCGCATGCGGTAAAAATTTAATTATTAAAAAAAATCCGCACCGTCCAGATTTTCATCTGACGGTTTAGATGAGGAAGAGGATGAAAAAAGAAGAAGACCATAGCCGGATCCAATGATATCCATCCTCCATGTCCATAGCTGGTGATATTGAGTCAAAAGGGGAAAAATTCTGATAGTTACATTTTAATGCACTACTCATTTTTTTTTAATGAAAAGGGGATATTCTAATAAAAAAAAGTAGAAGTACACTTTCATTCATTTAACTTCACTCAAGGTTTTATCTTGATTTCCTTAATTTTATAGAGTTTATTTCAATCTTCCAACCATAACACCATTAGAGTTAAGGTTTGATTTTGTCCCGAAATTTTTTTTTCGTATGATTTGTGGGTATAACACCATTAAGCCTATGTTTGGTTTGAGGGGAGGTTAGGGGAGGAAATTTTTTGACCAAATTACCCATGGGAAAATTTAAAAATTACATAGCTTTTTGTATCGTTTTCCGCATATGAACTTTGAAAACATGTCACATCATAGGCATATCTGACTTTTCACACTAGGGAGGGGCACCTCCCCTCCCTCCCTCACCTCCAACCAAACATAGCCTAAATATGTCTTTGGATTATCTAGTTGGACAATTTCAAGTTGCATATAACAGACATTTGAAGAAAGTTAATGGGGTTGTTAAACTTTCTAGTTTATGGGTGTTTTTCCCTTTGCAAAACTCATTGTGTTGATTGCTGTTAAAAGCAAAACTTTATTGATAAAATTGCATATAAACCCTTAAAAGTTTTTTTTACCAATATTACCTAGAAGTGTTAAAAAATGAGTAAAATTGCCTCAACTATTAACTAACTATTGTTGACATTTAAAAAACTACCATGGCCGTGGTCATTTTTAACAGTCAAATGACACATTGCTTCTATTTTAACATTTTCAAGTAATAGTGATCTAAACCAGGGTTTTTGTACGAAAACTTTCAAGTTAAAATTGAACTTTAACCCATTTCATTAACAAAAAGATACTAGCAATAAAATTTTCAACGTTGACGAAATATTTATAAGTGCTAAAATGTTAAGTTTATTTTTTAAAAAATAATAATGATTAATATAAAAGATTAGCATTTGGTAGTGACGGTCTTTGAGTTAGAGAACAGAATAAGATATTTTATAAAATTAAAAAAATTAAAAAAAATCATATAAAATTAAACAACTAAAAGTGCATTTTTATCATAATCTTAATATATATATATAAAAAAAAAATCAGACATACATCACTTCTTCTTCTTGTTTTTTTCTTAAAAAAATGTTTTGATGTATTCCCTTTTCATTGTTAGTGTCTGGTTTTTATTTTTTTTTTGCTCGAAAGTGTCTGGTTTTTATTCGAAGACAACAATATATTGCCTGCCAAATTTTCTTATTCTTTATTTTTTAATTAAAAAACAAGGCATACATAAAAATAAAAACCCATTTTTTATAAAACCGAGACATCAGTGTTTAAATTTTTTTTTTTTGTCTAAAACTGATAAAAAGAAAAAGAAATAGTCAATACAACAAAACCCTGAGCAATGACATTTGGAAAAAAAAAAAAGGAAATCCATACAGGGGTTCAATTAAGGTCCAAAATTTTAAAAAAGGCCCCAACAACTTTCACATACCAAAAAGGGTCCTAGGGCCTTTTTTGGAATTTTTCATTAAAACGTTAGTTGTTAATCTGACTGATTTAGTTGTTAACCGGAGCTGATATTGTTGTTAAAGTGACTGATTTAGTTGTTAAAATATTGTTGTTAATGTGACTGATTTAGTTGTTAACGAGTATTGATTTTGTTGTTAATGTAGCTGTTTTAGTTGTTAACGTTTATACCAGAAAATGTCCTAGGGCCTTTTTGGTATGTGAAAGTTGTTGGGGCCTTTTTTAAAATTTTGGGCCTTAATTGGGTCCCTGTATTGATTTTCTCAAAAAGAATAGGAAAGAGGCTGCAGCTTGTTATAATAAGGAATCTTATACCGGCACTCCTAGTAGTGCAGTGGTATTGGGATTCATTTCCCCCCCTTAAGTCCTTAATTCGATCCCCCTCCCCTCGCCATGTATCAAAAAAAAAAAAAAAAAAGCCTGTCACTTTCACCAAATCTCTCGGCAAATTTCTTGAAGTGACCTAATTGAATATCCAAAAGGTAAAAATTACTGTATTTGATAATGAAAGCCACACTTTTAATTCAAATAAGATTTTGAATCAATTCCCCTTAATAGCTAACATTGGTGAAGTAGGAATAAGTTTTCCTCATCTTAATCTTCGTTATCCAAATAATCAATCCATACATGAACCCCTTTGAAAAAGGGAACTGACATCTTCCAAAGTAAAAAATGTAGATAAAAGGAACTAAATCTAACCACTTGCAAGCAGAGCTCAAGTACTAAAAGATACATCATATTCATACATATGAATTTCTTAATCATATTAATAAGGATTTAAATAAATATTTGAATGTACAACTTGATTCCTATTTCACTAAATCAAGTTTAGAAAAATAATTCAGGCCAAAAAGATTTAGAAAAATAATTATTTCTAAGAAGTTTTCGTCATCTTAATCTTCCTTATGCAAATGGACATTGTTATCAAACTCACGAGTTGAATCTCCGAGTTTATCGTTTTTACACTTCTAGTTTATCAAATCGAGTCGAGTCACTGGTAAACTCATGACCCTTGTAAATTCAGTTAAACTTACAAGTTTATACACCGAGTTTACCGTTTTTACATTTCAAACTTACAAAACCATATTAATTCATCCTTAAACTCATGTTTACTTTTTTTATTTGATCATGTTCAGCGACTTTATATGTGAATTTTATAGAAACTTCTTTGTTAAATATGGTAAATTTTGAATATTGATGGATTTAATTTCAATTATTTGGATTTAAAATATATTTAAATTAAATTGTTATCATTTTTTTATATTTTAATTATTTATTATATACTATTAATATCTATTTAATAGTGAAAGTAAACTCTTATAGTTTACGGTTCGAGTTCACGATACGAGTTTACATCATTATTATGAGTTTACTTAAACTCATGAGTTTAACAACCTTGCAAATGGTACATTCATTGTTGTCAAACTTATAAGTTGACTCTCCGAGTTTATTTTTTTTACGTTTCTAGTTTACAAAAATGAGTCGAATCACTGGTAAACTTGTGTCAATTATAAACTCGGTTAAACTCACGAGTTTATACATCGAGTTTACCGTTTTTACGTTTCTAACTTACAAAATCGTGTTAAGTTACTTTTAAACTCGTGTTAACTTTTTTGATTTGATATGCTCAATAACTTTATATATAAATTTGGGTAAATGTGTAAAAATACACATGTGTTTTGCCTCAGGAGCGCCCAACACCAAGTACTTTTTTTAGCTGCAAAAAATACACATGTGGTTATAAAATAGGTGAAAAAGTCACACTCATTGTTAAATGTAAAGGGTTGACTGTTAGTTTGACCGCTTACATCTCTCGTGTTCATCAGAGGTTTCAAGGTCCGTGGTTATGTGGGTTATGTGTGGAGGCTGTCAAGGACGATGTTTTAAGATCAGACCGCCTTATCGCTCTCGAAGAAACTCTCAACCGCCATACTAGTTTCTGCTCCTAGTTCCGATCTTTTTCCGGCAACAGTCATCTCAGTGAAACAGAGCAACCGATGTTCGCCATGGGTTCAGTTCTTCGCCGGAGCTTGGACTCCCCGAGACATATCCGGTCAAACTCATCAAGCTTCTCTTTGTCGGTGGTTCATCATCAAGCTCGAAGCTCGCCGCTGGTTTGGTCGGAAAGTGGCTTCTCCTCCATCTCAGGTTGAGCTAAAACGTGAAACAGGGAAACCTTCCTCTGTCTTTGTTTCACGCGAGACATAGTATAAAAATTGATCTTTCTCTTACATGTGTGGCTTTCTTCAAGATGATTCATTGGTAGAAATCAACATATTAATGACTTGACTTTAGTACTATTTCTTTGATTTCCCTTCCTTCTCCATCTCCTTTGTAAATAGCATGTTCTGAACAAATTTTAGTTTCACCCCTATCTAATTTCTCCGATTCAATGTAATATGACAGAAAGACATATTAATCTAATCTACAAGCTTACAAGAAGTGCATATTCATGAAGTTTCTGGATTCTGAGCGCTAATATTGAATAATAATCTAGCTCAATATGCTTTGTCTTAGTGATGGTCGTAACCATATTTACTGTAATGGCCGTGGGATAATGATTGTTGTATACTTGTTTGTTTGTAGTGAGTGACTTGATAGAGGGACATGAATATGAATAGGTGAGCTCAAACTCTAAAAAGTAAAAAAGGAAAGAAAGGAGAAATGGTGGTGTTTCTGAAACTTCTAGTTGCATTGACAGTTTGACACCACAAAGTTTCCAATAAAACAAAAATTTCTGACCCAACTCAGCTTCCATGTAAGCAATTTGGGTCAAACTAACGGTCAACGCTTTATATTTAACAACGAGTGTGACTTTTGCACCTATTTTATAACCACATGTGCAATTTTGTACCTAAAAAAATACTTGGTGTTGGGTGCTTCTATGGGCAAAACACATGTACATTTTTAAGTTACTGTTACGAGTTTATTTAAACTTATGAGTTTGACAACCTTAAGCACATCCATACGTGAACCCACTAAAAAGGGAACTTACATTTTCCAAAGTAAAAGGTAGATACAATGAATATAATCTAACCACTTGCAAGTAGAGCTCACGAGAGACATCTTACTCATACATACGTATGAATTTCTTACTCATATTAATATTAGTAAGGATTTAAATAAAGGATTATACTTATATCAAATTTCTTATATCTATTACATCAATTTTTTCAATCACATGGTCATGACCATGTGTTCTATTTATTTTTATATGGATTTATAATTAAATGATAATAATTCAAAAATAAAAAATATGATTATATATAATTAGAGAAATTGATAAAATGGATATAATTAGCTTGACCAAAGTATTTTCCTTAAATAAATGTTTGAGTGTACAACTTGATTACTATTTCACTAAATCAAATTTAGAAAAATGATTCAGGCAAAAAATTTAGAAAAATAATTATTTCTTTCACATTGTTTCGAAGATATGACTAATTATTAATTAATATTGCCATTACTAACATATCATTAGTTTTAATAGTCAATCTTCAATTTTATATCAGTATTAATTACTCTATGATTTGATTTCACACCAGTAACTTTAACTTGCTTCACTTCCATATTAAAATTCAATTAATATTGAATAATATAAAATTAACTGAATATGCATTCAACATTTTGATTTTCGCCAACTAGAGTAGATAAACTCAAGGTTGTCAAATTTATAAATTTAAGCAAACTCATGGTAGTGATTAAACTCATTTTATAAACTAGAATCGTAAATGCATAAAAGTTTATTTTTATGAATAAATAGATATTAATAGTGTATGATTAAATAATTAAAATATAAAAAAAAATGATAACAATTTGATTTAAATATATTTTAAATCCAAATAACAAAATTAAATCCATCAACATTCATAATTGTAATACCCTAAAAATCACACTTAGGGTAAATATCATAAATTAGGAAATAATACCTATTAAAAATAGTTGAACATGTGGTCTCAAAAAATATGTTAAATTTATCTTATTTTCTAAAGGAAAATTTC
The DNA here is from genome assembly GCA_025563575.1 of Acacia pycnantha. Classification (NCBI taxonomy): domain Eukaryota; kingdom Viridiplantae; phylum Streptophyta; class Magnoliopsida; order Fabales; family Fabaceae; genus Acacia; species Acacia pycnantha. The sequence goes on along the minus strand of JAMWYP010000257.1, from coordinate 8,726 downwards.
TTGGAACTTAGAGAATTTAAGTGCCAAATGACGAAAATGCCCTTATAGGACATAAGTAACTTAGGAAAATTGTGAAAAATCTTAAAAGGCAGTAAAATAATTATTAAAATTAAGAGAGTATATTGCCTCTAATTTTGGTAATTTAATAAATTATAAACTTGGAAAAATTAAAGAAGAATGTTCAAAAAGTATTGAAATGACAAAATGTCCCTGTAAATTCTAATATAAAGCAAAGGACATGAAAACACAAATGTTAGTGCAAAAGTTATGAGGTAATGAATTAGTCTAAATAAGAAAATTATCAACTATGGTTAAGAAATTAATTAAGTAATTATTGGCTAATTACTTAAGCCTAAGCAAAGGGAAATTCAAAGATAATTATGTAAAACCCTATAATTAGTGGGTTATGGCTAAAAATTAGCATAAATATATTGGCTAATTAATTGGGAAATATGGAGAAAAATAAATGAGATTAGGTAATTTTGAGCCTAAATATAAGTATGGACCAATAGGAAAATTTTGTAAAAAATTTATGTAAAAAAAATTATTAAATTATATAATAATTAATTAAAAATAAAATAAAAATATATATGTTAATTGTGTGTGTGTGCCGACATGGTGAAGGGAAAAAAGAAAAAAAATGAAATAGAAATGAAGGAAGAGTGTAAATAATAAACTCTTGAATTAAAATTAATTAAAGTAAAAAGGTAAAAAGTAAATAAACACCGATGGAGATCGGATCCTATCTAGAAAACCATGAGTAAGATTTTTAAAGTCAGGGTATAATATTGATGAGTGGATTTTTATCTCGAATTGAGCTGTTCCCGGGGTCATTTCCGAGATCGGTAGGAGATTCTAGTAATAAGACGAAATAGGGAAAATCTGAAAAAAAAAATGGCAGATAGTCATAAAATTAGAATTTGAAGAAAATAAATTGTAACTCAACATTTGGAGATGAGTTTACGATTTTCTGGACATATTTGGAATCAGTGAATTTTTTTCCAGAAGTTGATGATTCCAGAAGTTCGTTCCGAAACCGACACGTTTTTCCGTAAAACTTCGGCTGGACCGTTGAAACCCTGGACGGGACCAAAAATTAAGTTAACTTAGATACTTCTAATGAGAAAGAGAAGATCTTCAAAGTTGTGAATCCAGAATTTTGAGATTTTCCGAGATTACGCGAATCGGACACCGATCGGGGAAATTCTGTCGGATCAAGTGCATAAAGCAAACCATGACATCATCAAAGATGATGTCATTGGCTGCCACATAGGCCCTCTATGTCGACCAAAAGAGGGAAGGGCCAAGATCAAGCCATTTTCTCCAAGTGCAATCCGACGGTGTAGATTGAATTCAAAAAACACCATTATGTCCCTAGATTTTTCTATAAATAGCCTAGCATCCTCATTCATTCTTCACACCATTTCTTGAGAGCCTTGGACGAAAATAGAGAGAGGTTTTAGAGAGAGAAGCTCTGGGGAATTCTGCAGCGAAGCTCCGAGTAAGTTTTTCGGTACTTAAGCTTTCGTAGATCTTTTGATAGTTAGAGTAGTAATGCTAGAGTAGTCTTTAATTTTCCGAGTATGATTAGATATCATATGATAGAGGTATTTTAAGTAGGAATTTCGAAAATCATGATTGGGTCAAAGTTCTGACAAAATTTTGGAAAATCGGAGCCAAAGTAACGAAGTGCTGGCGAAATTCCGCCGATTAGGGTTATAGGGGCAAAATGGTAATTTTTACCTAAAATGCCCATCATGATGCCAAATCACTAATAAATGTGATATTATCCCTATAGGATATCTCTGAACAAGTACTTCCATTGTGCCGCCGACATTCCGCTGTCAACCCGCCGTTTTCCGTCAAAAGTACGTTTTAGTCAAAACGTGCCGTTTCCGCCAGAAACACCTACGTTCGTCAACGGAGGTACGTTCGCGTACTGTAACACTAGCTCTGATGATTATTGAATGCATATATGTGATGATATGTTGTATGAATAGTTTGGTGCCGAAGGCAAGGCTAGTCTATGTGGGTGTGCCAATTAGTCGCCGTAAAGTCGGTGAGGCCCCTATGATAGATACTTACCTAGCCATTCTATTCGGTGCTATATGCATCGTGTCTATGGAATCGTACATAGATACACCGTGTCTATGGAATCGTACATAGATACATCGTGCCTATGGAATCGTACATAGATGCACTGTGTCTAAGGAACCGTACTTAGATGCACTGTGATTAAGGAATCGTACTTAGATCACTATTACAGTTTTTACGGGTTATAGTCATAGTAATGCTGTATTGTTTTCCTAGCGCTGAGGACACGACCGTACATCGTGGCACGGGTGAATGGTGCAGACAGACTTAACGTTACAAGTTATTGTAGTTGTTATTAAATAATCATACGACGTACTGGTTTGATCAATGCTGTAATTTTAAAGATACCTATTGTTCATGTATTGTTCATAAGCATGAGGTTAACCGTTACCTGGGGTCGGTTGCATTGGACCTAAGCTCTTACCATAGCCACAGGATCCAAGGGATTCAGGATCGAGGACAAGGGTGAGGAGCTAGCATGAAGACCAGACGGAGACGCTTTAGTTTTGTTGTATTTACATTAGATGTAAACACTCGAAGGAATGTACGGCCTTATGAACAGCCAGATACACTATTATCAATGTTATTCAGTTACTCTTTATTATGAAAAAAATTCCGTCGCTCAAAACTCTGATCAAAACGCTATGAAAACAGTTGTGAAAACCGGGGTGTTACAATAATTTATCATATTCAACAAAAATTTTTCTTTAAAATTAATAGATAAAGCTACTAAGCATGATCAAATCGAAAAAAGTTAGTGCAGGTTTAAGTGTGAGTTAACACGATTTTGTAAGCTAGAAATGTAAACACGGTAAACTCAATATATGAACTCACAAGATTGATTGAGTTTACAACTAAATCGAGTTTAAGACTAACACGGAACTATTTTGTACGCTAAAAAGGTAAAAACGGTAAATTCGGAGGATCAACTCCCACATTTGATAATAATATATACAGCTACCTTGTTTTTTAATCTTGCGATATCTATAAAATTAAATATAATTTTAAGGGTTAAGTTGCAAATTTGCCAACCAAATATTACTCAAGGAGCATCTGGCACAAAAAACAATTGAGGGAACCAAAATTACCAATCAACAATTAAAAAGTGAAAAAAAAAACACAATTTGGTGCAGATTCGCCAACGAACTATTACCCTGTCACTGGTGTCTTTGTCTTCCATTGACTGTCACAGTGTCGGCGACGTCGGCGTCTCCAAAGCATCCATTGTTGCTAGGTGTTCCACTCACCTTCTTGAACTCATCCAGCAGTCCACAGCTTTTGACCGGCACGCGCTTTGCACCCTGGTTCCATCTCTCCGATGCCACAAAGCAGCACTTGTCGCTGCCACAACGCCTGCTCTCATGGTTCCCATCTCTGTTGGTGTTTGCCTTATCCAACAAGAAGGCTTAATCGCTCTTTTCTCCAGTGTCTCCGCCACCGTCCTACACCAGTGCCTCATATTTTAATTTAATTGTGATAATTGTTTTTTTAATAGTTATTTGGTATTTTTTTCACTTTTTAATTGTTGATTGGTAATTTTGGTCCCCTCAATTGTTTTTTGTGCCAGATGTTCCTCGGGTAATAATTGGTTGGCAAATCTACACCTTAACCCTAATTTTAAATGTATTGATATTCCTACCTAAGGGGGGCGAGGGGTGGCCCCCGACCCCTAATGTTTTTTAAAAGAAGTTATATAAAGAGGTAGTTGATAATGAAAAGAAAGAAAGGCATAACAAAATCAGACAATGTACAATCATTCTAAAGGGAGTGATCGATTCGAGGCCAAGCTCTTCTAGCATCATCCACCAGCACCATTAACTATTCAAACCCACTCAAAACGGGGTTATGAAAATTGTACCTCATGAATTTTTCTATGCATTAAGAAACATTTTTTTAGTGGTTTGATATTAATAATATTTTTAAAATCATATTGGTCATGAAATAATTTATGCTCTTTGTAGGTGATTATTATGGGGAAGAGTGCTACCCATTGATACTTATTTTAAGAGAAAAAATAGTGAGTCTTTGCCCTTGTCATTAGTTCTCACGTGTTTTGATGATAACAAACACTGAGTTTTTGATTTAATAAATTGTTCAGTGTGTTTCAGAAAGGCTACTCGAGCATAGAACTTAATGCCCAAGCATAGATCAATAGTTGGACAGGCATGCTCGAGCAGAGTAACTATCGTGCTCGAGCATCATTGGGTTCATAGCAAAATTCAAAAGGAAAATGCGCCATCAAAGCATGCCCGAGCAGAGTGTAAGTAATACTTGAGCTGCATGCTCGACGGAGGTAAATTAGTGCTCGAGCAATATCGATATACTCTTCAATTCTTGTCTCTGAATGATTTATGACTGAGCATGAATATGGCATGCTCGAGTAAAGGAAAATCAATGCTTGAGCAATATCGCTGAGTCACTTAGTCTCGCCTCTGTATACAGTGTGCCCGAGCAAGATATTATCAAGCCCGAGCAGCATGCTCGAGCAGGAAATCGTGTTGCTTGAGCAGACATGCTCCTTATCTGTTAATTGCTCTCGGCCTCAACTATGCCCGAGCATTGTCTTTGGGATACTCGAGCATTGGCGACACTGGCTCTGAATGATGCCCGAGCATTAAGTCCTCGTTGCTCAAGCATCAGCGATGGTTAATGCTTCATAATCTTTCATTCTAGCCATGCCCAAGCAAGCACAATTGAGTGCTCGGCGGTAGCTCTATGTTGCTCGAGCGAGATGATGATATTTCATTTTTACAATAGATTTCTTCTAAGGTTGCCCGAGCATACTGAAAGTCATGCTCGAGCATGATCGTCCTCTGTTCGGTAAAACGAGATGTTTTTAAATTCAAATCTCTTGGGTTATCTACAATCCTTGCCCTATGTCACTCAAAGTTATTTAAACTAGATACTAATCATTATTTGGGTGTATTTCAGATTGTTTAAACAATGTTTAGGTAAAAAGAAAGATTGTGTCAGACGCATTAAATGAAGTTGCCATTTCAAGACGCAATTACAGCAACCATTCCTCTAATCATCCAAAAGACATTCCTACTATTCCTATATCACAATAAATGCTATCTCACAACAGGCAAAACAGAAGGAATAAAAGAATGTGGTGACGGCATATCAACCTGGTTCATTAATGGCGAAAGAATTAACCAAGCTTCATCTTTCTAACGTCTATATTCAAGAGTCACAACGGTTAACCTTCAAGCTTCACCAACGGTCATTAATTGCAACATCTATAAATACCGAAAGCGTTGAATTCGCCAACTACCGAAACGCTGTGCATTCAATTCGAATTTATTACAATTCACTGTTTCATTAACTTCACTAATATCTTCGGATATTTACGTACTTCAGTGTTTATCTTTTATCTACTCTTGAGGAGTTTCTAAACACTTATTTGATTATTGTTTTGTTAAATCTTAAGGTTGTGGAACCTTAAGTGAGAGTGTACAATTACAACTTGTAAGGGGGAGTGAGTCCTAGTGAGAAGATGATCCGAGTACAGCGTGTAATTGTAATTGTTTTGAAAGATAGTGAAAATCCCTGGTGTTCTGGGGACTGGACGTAGGTCGAGGAGGTAGACCGAACCAGGATAATCTCTTGTGTATCTCTCTTATTGTTTTTGGTGTTCTTGATTAATTAGCGAAATAATTTTTGTAATCACCTATTCACAGCCCTTAGGTGATATTCCATCTTCATTTGGTATCAGAGCGCTGGTTTCTCAGTTAGGCTTAACATTCTGAGATAGATCGTGGAAGGAATATTGCCTGACGGTGCCTAAATCAATCGACCTCCTGGATTCAATGGCGAGCACTATTCATTTTGGAAAGCAAAATTCAAAGTGTTTGTTCTAGCAACCGAGTATGGTCTCTGGCAAGTAATAGAAAATAGAGACTACGTTCCTACTAGGATTGAGGGTGGAATCGCTGTTCCTAAGACAGAGGAAGAATTTGATGAGAATGACAAAAGAATAATTACGCTTAACAGCAAAGCTATTCTGATGCTTCAGAGTGCCCTTAGTCAAAAGGAGTACTTTCGAATATGCAACTTGTCTACCGTAAAAGAAATGTGGAAGGCATTGGAAATAGCATATGAAGGAACTTCCAGCATTATGGACAATTGTATTAATACTCTGACCACCAAGTATGATTTACTTCGAATAAAGTCTGGAGAAACCATTGCCGAATTTCAACTTCGCTACACTCATCTGACCAATCAATTGTCGGCATTGCGCAAGACGTATGATCAAGGTCCTCAAGTTATAGAAATTCTCAATATGTTGACGAAAGATTGGGAAGCCAAAGTCACAGCAATAGAAGAAGCTCGTGGTGAATCAATGACCTCGATTCTTTGCTCTATTCGATAGTTTATCTGAATATGAAAGCAAACTGAAATTCAAGAAGGGCTTAGATGAAATCAACACTAGTAGAAGCAAAGGTATTGCTCTTAATGTTGTGAAGGAGAAAGAAGATAAAGACGAAGATGATGAAGAGCTAGGCATGATGGTCCGAAGATTCAAGAAATTTTATAAGAAGGACCAAGGCTTCAGAAATCGATTTCGGAAAGGAAGCTTAAGTAACAGATGCGAATTCAAGGATAAAGATCAAATTATCTCTTACGAGTGTGAAAAGTCGGGTCATTACAAATCAGAATGTCCTCAGCTGAAAGGAAATGAAAATGAGAAAAAGAAGAAATTCAATCACTTCAAGAAGAAGGCCTACGTGTCTGCCATATGGGGAGATGGTTCCTCAGAAGAAGAAAGTGAGGAGGGAGAAGATACTGCAAACATTTGTCTAGTTACAGAAGAAGAGCAACGTGACGACAATGATGAGTTTTGTCTGAGAGCATCAAGAACTAACAAGTGGTACATTGACAGTGGGTGCTCCAGACACATGACGGGGGATGAAACCAAATTTGTTGCAATGAGATCAAAAGATGGTGACAAAGTCACCTTTGGAGGAAACCAATTTGGAAAGATCGCTGGAATTGGAGAAGTTGGTGCAAAGAATGGACCTCAAATCAAAGATGTATATCTTGGGGAAGGTCTCTGTTAGAACCTCCTGAGCGTAAGTCAAAGTGCTGAAAAAAACAACTGGATCATCTTCGATTCAGAAGAATGCCTTATTGTCAACAAAAATGATCTCCCAATCGATAAAGGTAAACTTAAGGTATTATTCAAAGCTCCTCGTAAAGGAAATTGTTATACTTTAGATTTACCTAAAATTGATTCTGAAAAAAGCTTTGATAGCAACTTAGACGAGTTGGGTTGTGACATAAGCGTCTGGCTCATGTGAACACGTTTTAACTGGATAAGTTGTTAAGAAAAGATTTAGTTCTTGGTTTACCTAAACTTCAATTTAAGAATAACATGATTTGTGATTCATGTCAAATAGGCAAACAAATTAAATCATCTTTCAAAAATAAGCTTGAAATCTCGACTAATCGACCTCTTCAACTACTTCATATGGATTTAGTTGGACCAGCAAGATTTAAGAGCCTTGGTGGCAATTTATATACTTTGGTCATTGTTGATGATTTCTCTCGTTTTACCTGGACTATTTTCTTATCTTCTAAAGATGAAAACATTTGATCTGTTTATTGTGTTTGTCAAGAAGGTGCAAAAGTAAGTTTGACCCCAAATCCGACGAAGGTATATTTATTGGTTATTCTAATAGGAGTAAAGCATATAGAATTTTCAATAAGCGTACTCGTTTAGTTGAAGAGTCAATTCATGTTGTGTTTTGTGAATCTAAATCTGAGCCTCTGGATGATGATGAGGAAACTATACGCAAAAACTAATTCTTTTCAAAAACTACTCCTACCTCCTTGATAATCCAGAAAATGTTTTTTAAAAAAATTATCAAAACTCTTGTGAAAATCATGATCAATCTCAACCTAAAGCTTGGAAGTTCATTAGGAATCATACTTTGGACCAAGTGATAAGGGATATAAATCAAGGTGTAAGAACTAGAAAAATACCTTAAATGAGGTTACATTTTACGCCTTCATATCTGAGATTGAACCCTCTAAGATTGATGAAGCCCTATCATACAATGATTGGGTAATAGCAATGCAAGAGGAATTACATCAATTTGATAGAAATCAAGTTTAGGACTTGGTACCTAGGCCTAAAGACCATCCGGTCATTGACACTAAATGGGTATTTAAGAAAAAATGTGATGAATCCGCAATCATAATCCGTAACAAGGCAAGACTGGTTGCCAAAGACTATAATCAAGAAGAGTGTATTGATTATGAAGAAACGTATGTTTCAGTAGCTAGATTAGAAGCAATACGAGTACTCTTAGCCTTTGCGTGTATCAAGGGATTTAAACTCTATCAAATGGATGTTAAGAGTGATTTTCTAGATGGTTTTATTTAGGAGGAAGTTTACGTTGAACAACCTCCTGGTTTTGAAAATGATCATCATCCAGATCATGTATATCATCTCAAGAAAGCTTTATATGGTCTTAAACAAGCTCCTAGAGCCTGGTATGAGCGGTTAAGCAAATTTGTTTTAGACCAAGGCTTTGTTAGAGGAAAAGCAGACACAACACTCTTCATTAAAAATAATAAGCTTAATAAAATATTAATTGTGCAAATATATGTAGATGACATAATATTTG